>OZ025294.1:321701524-322901524 GCA_964019185.1 Maratus speculifer
TATAGTGTAGAATAATAGAATATAATTGCATTAGTGATAATCTTTGGTTTGTAGGTAAGCAGTACTTGTAAAACACTTTAAATCAAATATCTAATATTTTATGCGAAATAACATTTACCATGATATATCATTTTCATTATTATTTTTTTTAGAATCCATACTTTTTATATTTTCTGCAGTAGAATAAAAGTTTTAGTATGTATCTTATTTTGTCATGGTGATTTCTTTGAACAATTAGATGTGTAGCATAAATTAGAAATTAGAATAATAGTAATGTATTTTTCTGATGTTAATATTTTACAACACTGTAAAACATTTGAGTAACGTTACACCATAAAATGGGTGGCAGGTTTGCTGCCTCATATTTTATGGAGTAACTTTGCTTCCTCCAATTTTAAGCAATATTTTAACCGATATAACCGGTGTAACAATGTAATGTTACACCAGTAATATATGTTTACATTACACCGTTACATAGGTGAAAAAGAAATCACTCCATAAAATGTTTTACACTGAAATAAAGTATGTACCATACATATACATATATGTATATATACGTATAGAACATATTTTAATAATTACCTATCTAATGTATCTAAAATTTTCCCACTTAATTTTACTATTTTTCTTGTTTTAAATGCAATCCTTTTTTCTTTCCAATAAGTCGATATTAAATACCTGATTTTTTTATTATTATTTTCCAATACAACATTAATACTTCTCTTTTAAATTTACTCGAATTTAAACGTTTCTATTTGTATAAAATCATTGTATATAAATTTTTCCGTGGATTTTACAGTCGGATGTTCATTTTTTACGAATACGTTATCTCTTGCAATCGTCTCTTGGAAGCACTTGCAAATGAAAACTCTTTTAGAATTTCTTTAACTAGATGCGTTTTTTATAAATACTGTTACACACTTTCAAAACTATTCTTTTTTGTATTTTAGCGTATATTAAATTGTTCGCAGCATCGTTAACTTACCAAATGTTATGTTGCTACAATCCTCGATCGTTACCAACTTCTTTGTTATCCAAAGAATTAAATTTCTTCAAAATACTTTAAACTAATTTCATGACTGGACAATTACACTTACAGTTTGATCACCTAAAATGCCCTTCTTTACAATTCTACCAGCTTTCATATTACAGAATTAAAACATTAAGATAGAGGAGCGATTTCAGAAGAACTTTAAGAATTTTGTCAATTTAACCTCTGTGACATCTTAAAGTGCGTAAAAATCTAAAAAATGCTCGAAATTTTACAAGCAAAAAATGCTATTTTGTGTTCAGAATTAAAACTGATAAATTTATCACATTCTTAATAACATTCTTAATTCACATTCCTAAGATAAATCTATCACATCTTAAAGAATAAACATAAGTATTTATAAATGTTTCATTTTTAGTAAATCTATAAAATTTAATTCACATTTCAAATAATTGGTAAATTGTAACGTAATCAAATTGGGACTATTTGACTGACTTCTAAAATAGATGCATATTTTATTTCTTCACGATTTTACTGATTCCTTCCTAACCCCGTTAGATACAGTCTTTGATGCATGTATAAAATTTAATTAAAATTTTAAAAACAATTAATTTTTATGTAGTAAAAAACATTATGCATTAAGAAAAAACTCTTTCCTAGTTTCAAATGATTGGAAAATTATAAAATAATAAATTGGAATTAATTTACCGATATGTACAAGAAAAAAAGCAAAAAATTGTTTTCTTGTTTCACTACCGATGCTTCTTCCACTGCTTTAGCTATAGCTTTTGTAACATGTAACTATTCAAACTTTCCAGGCATGCGTTAATATGTATTTCCCGAGTATTAATGTAGCATTCAGGCTTCACAGATATTTTTCTTTCGTTTTCTTCCAGAAATATATATTATTTAAGAAAGTTTCATTAGAATCCTTGGCTTATATTATCTCTCTGAACTTTGTACTATTATAAACATTGAAATTAATAATTCTAAATTAGTCTTCTGTTTTATTTTTTACTCAATTAATTCTTAAAAACCTTTATGCTATTTGTAAATCAATGATGACGGAGGGAATGATAAATATATATACAGGGTGTTTCTAAACCCATGGTACAAACTTTAAGGGGTGATAGTACACATCAAAACAAACAATATTAACCCTCTGATTGCCCAACATCAGGGTAAAATTGTAATTTTGTTTTTTCCAACCTGATGCAAAATATGTTATAACGTATATGTGCATTATCTTTGAGAGTATTAATCTTAACTTAATTTACTCAAAACTGGGATTTATTTGTAGAATTACATTAAATTAAATATTGCTTATATTGCAGTGAAACCTGCAGTTTACAGTGCGAAAAAATCCGGTCGCGGCAGTAAGGAGGTTTTAAATAGGAAACTAAGGGTCCCAAACGTCTTCCGAAGGAGAGAAGCACCATTAAAGTTTAGGGTTTAAAAACTCAAATGATTATACAAAACAGAAAAATTTATCGATTCGTTTGCGGTTTTCACTAAAATAGGGACTAGAATAGGGACTAACACCATAATTTAGACGCCATTACTTATGAAATAGGTTCGGTACACTGTTAAAAATTTTTGTTAAATAATGACGCGTTGACTGCATATTTGATATTCACTTTACCGTTTTTCTAGAAAATTTGTTAAACCCGATTAATTTACAAAGATTTCGTTCGACCAATTGTAAAAATATGCTCATTTAGGTGTTATACCTAAATACGCTCAAACGAATGCTATTTTACGTAATGTTACTTCTCTTCTAACCAATCAAAACGTTTCTCATTCAGTTTAAGAATCTGGCAACATCTGAAAAGTTGTTTGCGCGGTTGTGTTTGTTTACGATGGCGGAGCGAGCGCGAAATTCATCGTCAATCTTGTTGGATGGAAACGAAGGAGAAATTTCATCATTCAAGTAAGTTATTTTGCTGGTTATTTTAAGGCTTATCATGTTTACTTTCATGTTGATGGATTAAAATGCGAAATTTAAAAAATGAATTCGAATATGTAACATCGAGATGCGTTTAAATTCTGTTGTCGCCATCCATTCAAAGTTGATTCAGAATAGAATTAGATAATTTCTTTCTCCTGTTTTTATATTATATAAATACGATATTTCATCATATGATAGGAATCTTTTAAAGATTTGTGTGAATTTTTTTTCTTATCGCTTTTGATCGTTATTATTTAATAATAATAATAATTATTTTTTATTAACACTTACTACACTGATTTAATACGTTGAAGAGCAGTTTGTTTTGAGCGTAATAGTCCAAATAAATAATTAAATATTTATAAATGTTAGCAAATGTAATCGCAATGAGATTTTCAGAGTAATGTTGCACTAAAATACGAAAAAATATGTAAAAAAAAGAATAAACTGATTTCTTTTTTTTTTCTTTTTAAGTAAAATGAAATTTGCCCATGTGTGGTTGAAAATAATTTTTTTAAACTAAATAAACAGTCACTTGCATAATTAATAAAAATTTGTAATAGCTAAACCTGAAGCAACATTACTTCACTTTATGCTTTTATTGTCTTCATGAAGAAAAACTCATTGAATTGACAAGGAAATTGCATCATGTTTATTAGGCACACACATTAATATTTATTTGGACTTTTAATAATTTAATCATTTTGAAAATTTTCCTACTTTTCAGTTTATTACTTGTTAGTTTTAACGTTTTACTATATTGCAAGCATTTTTTATAATTTGCATTGTGTTATTGCATTCAAGTTGCTGTTTAAAATTGTAAACAAAGCAATGACCAGAAATCTGCAAAATTCTAAAATTCACACAACCACTGGTCCCAAGTTGTGAGAATTTGAGGTCGTCTACTTCATATATGATGATATATATCAATGAACTCTGCAATAGCATAACTATAAATTAAAAAAGTAAAGGGCGAGTGGGGTGGTGTGGGACACTTTTTATAAAAGTAAGAAAATCAATTTTGTTTGACACAAACTAAAATTTCAATATATAGAGGGCAAGGTGATTCACTTTTTAATCGCTCTGAACAATTTAGAAATATAATATGCAATAACTATTTTATAATTATTGAATATCCTTCTTTTATCTTTATGACTATGTAAAAAGAATAATATCTTATCTACACAAGCTTGTGCATAGTGACATGAATATCAGAATATCTAACGCTGGCTCAGTACAGCCATCTAGCGGATCTAAATGTAAACACTGGTATATATTTGTACCTAACAATAAGTAAAGAAATTGTAAGTTTCAAAATGTGTCCCAAACCCCCTCACTATAGCAATTAATCAAAACTTTATAAGGCACAAGTTGTCTAGTATCAGATAGCTATACTACAATCAAACAAGAATTGTAGGTTGATAATGTATGATGTGTCGAATATAAAATTTACAAAACCTGCTTGCCTGAAAAAAAAAAAAAAAAAAAAAAAATCAAGATAGTCATAGATGGCAATAAAATCATCAATCCAATTTATTTACATTTTGAAGTAAATGAATATGTTATAAATGTTATAATTTCCCGGATATGTCCTGACTTTTCTCACAGGGTCCTATTTTTGTGAAATTCAGAAATTTTTCTTACATTTGTGAAGATTCTAGTCAAAATTTTGTAAATTTTAAATTATCAAGTCTTCAGGTTCAGATTTTTCATGTGAGCTAAGTAATATGCTTTTTGTGGAGTTGAACTGCTTATTTACAGTCCAGATTTTAATTTTAAATGACTAAATTTTGAAAAGTTCAATTCGAAGGGGAAAATTTCTGAGAAAGGTCTATTTAAGAAACGAATAATTCTGAATTGGTATAAACTGTTTTGCGAAGGGTCCTGTTTTAAGATAAATTATTTTGTGAAAGGTCCTTTAAACATTTTAAAATTCCCTGATATTTCCAGGTTAGTCTCAAATTTCCAGATTACTGTTAAAATAAATTTTCAATGATTATTTCTTTAACAATATTACGTTAATGCATGGAAGCAGCAATTTCAGCAGAAAAACAATATGGGACTAAACAATGCCTATTATTTCTTCATACATTATTTTTGCAGTATATTATGATTATTGCTTACTGTTGCTGAAAAATTACCAAAAATAAAAACTATTTAAAAATCTATTTCATAAAATAATAATTTGTATGCTTGAGAAAAGGATGGCAAAGGAAGGTAAAATGTGTGCTTTTTAGAAAATTTAAACAATTGATTTAAGTATATTTTCGACAAAATCAGAATTAAGTAATAAAACTTTGAAAAAAAAAAAAAAAATAAAGATTTTTATAGTCTATATGCTGGAATTGAAAAGGAAGGTGTAATAGTTTCAAAGAAGAGGGTAAACTGAAATTTATAGAGGAATTTTAAATAAGATTTCTGTTATGGAGGAATGCAATGTGGAAGATATATTCATTAATTTAACATGTATCTCAAATTATTTGATTTAGCCAAAAAAGGTTTTTATTTTTATTTACATACATGTTTATTGATAAAAATACACATTGTTGGAAACATAAGTAGTAGGTAAAACATACTTAAAAATAATTGAAATTAAATAATTACAGTCAATTTTTGAAAAAATTTGAAAAAAAAAATCATATTTTAATTTAAACAGTATCAATAAGAGTCTTATGAGCAAAAAATACTAAAAAATAAATAAATTTGTATTAGTAAATTTCTTTTTTAATATTAATATTTTAAACGATGTATCTAAAATAATTAAAATACCGATCTTGTGATAATCACAAATAAATACAAATAAATTTAAAGGGTGAATAATTCTTACAAACAAGTATTTTATTAATTATTGATACCCTAATTGTTTAATTTATTTGAAAATAACTATTTTGTTTCATTAAATTCTGGTTCAAAATGAAGCAATAAAACAATTCTATATATATATATATATATTTTTTTTTTTTTTTTTTTTTGGGGGGGGGGGGTGGTATCCATTACTAGAATTTTGTATGTTTTAGTACATTTTTGATATTTACAATAATACTTAGTAAGACTAAGGGAAGTGAGACTATGAGAATGATTAAGTTGTTGATTATATTAATTTAATATTGAAAAAACTAAATGAAATAGTCAAAGCATAGCTTTTAAAGAAATTCCATAAAAGTGTTCATTTACGGCACAACTACCCTATATGGATATTATTTTTTTCTGTGTGTGAAAGAAGGGGGGGGGGGAGACGCTTGAAATTTTCAGTATTAGTTTAACGACTTCCAAAAATCTTAGGAAAATTAAGAATTGTATCAGATTGAAAGAGCTGTAACTCGCTTTATTAAAATACAGAAATAAGTAATGCAATGTATAAATTCTTTATTATTAAGAAAAAAAAAGCTTTATACAATGCTAATGTATATAATATATGAATATATTTGGCAAAAATGTTGCAGTAATATCAGAAATATCTCGGATTTCTTTCAAAAATAGAATTATACTTCTTTCATGAAATATTTCCATCATAATACCAAGAATAAGATATTGAAGTACATACAGAATGCTATAAAACTAAAAAATTTTGTAATTTTGTCCCTACATCTGAACTTAAAGTGTCATTGTTTACATCAATGAGAATGTATGGATTTTAGGTGCCTGTGGATTTGAGGAAGTCTGCTGTCCATTTATTTTTTAAATATCAAGATTTTTTTATATTTCATATACCTGATGTTTACTTTCGAAAAGATGTTTCATAGTTTCTATATTTTATATTTATTTTCAATCTATCATGCTGCAAGATATTTTTTATATTTTCAGTTAAAAAAAGTGTTAATGAATTTTTGAATTGTTGTTGACTGTCATAATGTAGATAAGGAATTTTTGTTTCTGGCAGTGAGTTTTTTACTGTCTAATTTAGGTAATTAGTTACATACAGCTTTATTAGAAAATAATCTTTTTTGGTTTTGATTTAGTTGAATTTAAGTTTAAACTGTATAGCATTGTAGAAAATAAAATATGACAAGATTACATTTATGTTAACTTTTTCTTTAAATAATAAAATAATTTTTATTTAAAATTTTTTTTATTTCTGATTTTTTAATGTTTGATACTGAATCCTATTTTTTGTTTTAAATGTATAAAGCAAATTGTTTTTAATTTCAATTTTGTTCTTAGTAAAAAAAAAAAAAAAAAAATAGTAATTCTAGAATATTGTTTGACATTTTTCTAGTTGAGTGCAGTATGTTTCTTTTTAATTTTATCTTTGCTTGAAAATGTTTATTTAGTGTTCATTTTTGAAGGAGTAGCCAACCATCCTTTATCAAATTTACAAATTGCACCCTGCCCTTTTTAAAAGTATTAAAATGCATCACTAGTTGTATCCAGATATTTCTAATAAAAGTTTCTCCATTCCATAGTATTTCTAAACCTGAGTTCTTACAATCTTGCAAAAAAGATAGAATTTTCTTATTTCTTTAGGAAAAAAAATTGAAATTATTCAATCACCTTGTAATTTATTTGTATTTTTATATTTTTATGTCATAAAATCATTCAAAATTAATGTTTATTGCATATTTTCCAACATTTTTTTCTTCATTAAGTCAATAATATATTTTCCCTTGCGATAGTCCCCTTTTTCTTTCTAGTGTAAATAAAGGTTTGAAAAAACCCGGGTTTTTTTTTTTTAAAAAAAAGCCCAACCCATTGGTCCCACCCGGGCTTTTTCGGGTTTTATCAAGTTTTTTTTTTTTTTTTTTTTTTTTTTTTTTTTTTTTTTTTTTTTTTTAAACACTTTAAATTTCTAATTTTTATATACATAATAGTTAAAATCTGAATGTATCATTGAAACCTGGGTATAATTTTTCATTAAGAATAACTTAACAAAATGTATATATTAAAAAATCAAGTTAATTTAAAAGGTAGATTTGTGTCTGATATGACAAGTTTTTTGCATTAAGGTTATTTTAAGCCAACTATTTTGAGTTAACGAAGAAGGTTCAGAATGTTCGAAAAAAAATGTACTTAGTACTAAATACAGTTTGAAGTAATTACAACTAAATCAATGACAATCAAAACTACACTTTGCTTTTACAAAAATTGATTACTAGTAATAATTTTACGAATGAAATTATGATTAAAATACTATATTAATGCTAAATCAGAATTAGTAAGTACTTTTTATTATAACCAATTAATAGAATAAACCAAATAATTTTACAAAGGTACTTCAATAAATTAGGATGGTATAACATAACATAAAACTAATTATGTATGTTTTTTTTTTTTTTTTTTTTTTTTTTTTTTAATGGAAAAAAATAGGGATGCACCGAATAGTGATTTTGGCCGAATACCGAATATTCGGCCGACAGGTGAACCGAATACCGAATATTCGGCTAGCCGAATAGTAATTGTTGGGCCGAATACCGAATATTCGGCCAGCCGAATAGTTAACTATTCGGCCGAATACCGAATATTCGGCTTTCCAAATTCTTTTTATATTTTAAAATTTAAAGGTATTAAAATGTTACTTTTTAAAATAGTTTTACATAATATTTAATAAAAGAAACTTACATTTTGATAAACAAGAGCTTTTTATAAGAACATTTAGTATTGAAAAAAAATCTGCCTTGACTTATTTAAGAAGCACAATTATGAACTTTAATTAATAAAATTTTCTATGAATCAAAACAAACAAAAATCAAATAATGAAAAAATGGCCGAAGAAAAATTTTACAGTCTGATAATTGTCCTTTTTAAATAACTCAAGGCAAATTTTTTTCAGTATAAAGTACAAATACTTTCAACTTAATTTTGAATAAAGGCATGTTTGGCTCATAGTTCTTTTCTTATGAATGGTGGTATTTTCCACCCTTCCCATCATATCATATTTTACAGAAATCAAAGCATGTGAGTTGAAAATATGTTATCTTATTTATTGTTAATATAATAAACGAACACACAAGTTTTGACCTAGAGTGAGATGAAATGAAATACAATGTACTTATGACTCAATAAGTTTATTATGATTATGGTTTCATGAACAAAAATTGTCTGCCTTGATAGCTATTACTAATCTCAAAAGTTGTTGTTTTTTCTTTTAAAGGACTTTTATTTGGGGGAAAGCAAGAAACAGATTATTTACTAAATAAAATTTAGAAACTTGTATCTGCACATAATTTATTCCTAAGGAGAATCCTAATAAATCACCATTTTAATCCTTCTCATGTTTAATTTTCTTAAGTTATACTTTACAAACAGCAAATAAATAATGTAAAAACATTCTATTTTATTTAAAAATGATTTTGTTTCTAATTATTTTAAATATAAATTAAAAAATTGACAGTTAAAAGTAGAAATAGTGAAAAGTTTGTAAAAGTTTTTATTAAGTATTGAATGGCCGAATACTATGGCCGAATACTTTGATATTCGGCAGGCCGAATAATTTCATATTCGGTCAAGCCGAATATTCGGCTCAACCGAATAGTTTAATATTCGGCCTAACCGAATATTCGGTAACATGGCCGAATAGGCCGAATACCGAATAGATACCGAATATTCGGTGCATCCCTAGAAAAAAAGTTTGTTTTTGTGATATATAAAAAATTAAGTTACAATTATTTCTTTAAAAATTTTCATTTCATGAGAATTAACATTTTTTTCCCCTTGTGGTGGAGAGAGAAACTTTATAAGTGATGTATTGTTATTAAGAAATATACCTTAATATCAGTATTAAGATCTTAATAACGATATTTTGAAATTAATCTTATGTAATTTAAAGTTGAAATTTCGAAAAAACCCAGTTGGTTTTTTGAGTTGGGCAAAATCATAACAACCCTGTTTTAAGTTAAATATGCTAAATTTAATTTTAAAAAAGAAATCAGTTGAAAACTTTTTTTTTCCCTTCTTTACAGCTAATTTACTTTTTGGTCATTATATCAATGCTTAGAAATTCTTTTTAAATCTGGTTCTTTTGAAATATATTTAAATTGGCATTTATCTTTACATTAAGATACCTTAGATTAAATAATGATACAATTGTAAAAAGTAAAATCTTGAAAAAACCCACAATGGGTTTTATTATGGGTTTTTTCAAGAGGGCCCTGCCCGAAAAAACCTGCCCGGATTTTTTCGGGCTGGGCCCTCTTGGGCGAACCCTGGTATAAACACTAATTTATTATAGCAGTAAATTGGCTAGTTTAAAAATTACTGGATTATTATTATTTTTTTTTTAAATATTGTGATATTTACAATCCTTCATTATTTGAAATTTTAAAATTTAAAAAATCTTAAATCTTTTTTTTAAATACATTAAAACTATATTTTTTTATATTTAAAACTTTAAAAATTACAATTAAAATAAACAAATCAAAAGATATCATTTCACCACTGAAATAATAAAATTAATACTTATAATATAATAAGTATGGTAACTTGTAATTAAATCTGAGATTTTCTGCATATAGAAATGAAAACCATGGCCTGTTTGTGTTTAAAATTATTGATCTTGGAATTCAGAACAGGCTCAGTTAAAGATATTTTGATTGAAACACTTTGACATCATATTAAATATACAGAGCAATTTTAATCAAAACCAGTTTTGTTTGCCAAATGTAACCAACAGTGATGTCTGTTTTTTAATTGCTTAGGTATACTTTAGTTCAAATTATTCTAGGGTTAAATTGCATAACATCTGTATTATAAATTTAGTTGATGTGAATAATTCATCAATATTACTTTTAGTTTTTATTATGTGTAGTTTGAAATATTGAAATACAGACTGCACATTTGCAATCTTCTATTCTGAATACTAAAGGTTTCTTTTTTTTATACAATTTTCAAAGATTTTGTATATTGCAAAAACTATCTCTAAAAAAAGTAATTAAAATGAATGATTCTACTGAATCAGTATTTGTTGACCATTCTTTTTCTTTAAAAATGTTTATTTTGATGCAGGAAAAAGAGAATCATCAAAATAGATATATTTGTGTTTGTACAAAATCTGCCATTATATTTAGGTTTACTTGATAAAGTAATACAATTTTTTGTATTTTTTTTTTTTTACCATTTTACAAGATTTTTATCAGATTGAAATTAGTTAATTTCTATTTCCCTTATGTTTATGTAACTTAATTGTACTTGGAACTGCTTTCACTTTAGAAATCAGTCATTTTCTTTGGAAATAGTTAATGACGTCCCCCCCCCCCAGAAAAAAAGTAAATGTTTGTACAAAAAATTAGAATATCCCTCAAAATAAAATATTTTTTTAAATTATTATTAAGAGAACAGCCAAAAGAATATTTAATGATCTAAAAAATTTGTTGTCAATATTTCAGTTAAGCACTGTCTAGTGCCAAACATGATTAAAATCTTACCTACATCATTTGAGATAGTATAATATAAGAATATTGTTTAAGTGAAAAATCTCTGTTTTGGAATTTTGATACAGTAGCATTTTAAAAATAAAATATGTGCATATAAAAAAAAAAAGAGGGGGGGGCAAAAATGTAATGCTAATTAAACATAAAGTCTATGTAACTGCAGTTTAACTGTTTAAAAAGCCTTTTTTTTATTTTTTTAAAAATATTTTATTACAATGCGCATTTTTCGTCATTTTGTAACACTTCTCTCTCTCCCTCTTGTAAAAAAAAATAAGCATATTGTTTAATACATTATTATTGGAAAAAAAAAACTTTAAGAAATACAACAGTCTTTAATTTAATTAGGCACATACCTAAATAATTAAACAAGAACCATAGCAATATTATCTGTTTGGCATTCACATTTCCACTCTGGCATCTTAATCTTTGAATCAATGTTTCTGCATTGTCCATTACAGTAGACTCCCTCAAATCCGCACATAATTTATGAATGTAAGAAATGAAACATTCAGTTCGCATACAGAGAGAGAATTTAAATTTTTTTAATTTATACCAATTCAATGTATATTTTAATGTGTATTTTCTGTTAATATTCCTGAATCCATGTGTTTTCATGAAGGAAGAATAAATTTAGTCTTGAAAAAATTCAAGATATTGCTAATATCACTGCTAATTACAATCTTCTTACCAAATATATTTATGTATTAATCAAGCTTTTTTGGTTTTTAAGTCTGGGTAAACCTGAAATAAAACCTCCTTATTTTATATGATTTTGATGTGAATTACTAATGTTCCTGTGAGATAAGCTTCATTGAATCATTTAGGAAAAATAGATTTCTTCTTTACAATGAATATCTAATCATACATTATTGATTATTAACTTGACCTTTGCTTTCAATATTTTAATCATTTTAAAAATTATCTATATTTTTATTTTAGTTTATTACTTATTTTATTATATTGTAAGTATTCGTTATAGTTTAGATTGCATTATTTATTGCATTCAAATTACTGTTTAAAAATTTTAAACAAAGTAATGACCAGAAATTTGCAAAATTCTAAAATCTTCACAACCTCTGGTCCGAAGCTGTGCAGACCCCACCAGTGGCCGAGAGGTTCTGATCTCTCAAATGGTAGACGAAAGGTGCTGGGTTCGAACCCAATCTTGGCCATTGGCCTAACCGTTCGGAGTTTTTGTGGTTATCTTTGAACCTTGCGTAGATACAGGTTAGGTTCCCTTAGAAAGACCCCCACGAAGAGCAGTCATTTATAGATTTAATTACTTTGTATTTTGGTAAAAACAGATTACAGACTATTTTGAAATTTTGATCTAAATAACAAGTCACAAATAAAAAGATAAAGTTTTGGTTTGGATCAAACATGATAATGATATAAAAAGACACATCCTCTTCCTTTCTAGAGATATCTTAAGGTATCATGTGCCAGTCTACCCCCCCCCCCGCCGCTTTTCCCTAAAGTGATAACATTACATTATATGTACCAGCCCATTATCAGGCTTTTCATGTATTTGCTTTTAATTGTTCATCTATTTCCTTTCAGGGTTTAATTGGAGTTCTTTGCTGCATCTTAATTTAAAGTTTATTGATGTCCTATGTTTTTCGGATGCCTGCCATTCTGATGTCTTCATAACAAGAAATCTGGTACTTATGCTTAAAAATTCTCATTTTTACATATTTGACATTTTGCTTAAGATACATAGTAATTACAACATGATTTGCTAATTTAAATTTTTATTAGCATGATTTTAATGAGTTTTTTTTTAATTTGATTTAAATCAATAGTTTGAAGAAGTTGTTTTATTTAGAATTTAGATCAAGATATTTTGTAGGGATGCACCGAATATTCGGTATCTATTCGGTATTTGGCCATGTTACCGAATATTCGGTTAGGCCGAATATTAAACTATTCGGTTTGGCCGAATATGAAATTATTCGGCCTGCCGAATATCAAAGTATTCGGCCATTCAATACTTAATAAAAACTTTTCACTATTTATACTTTTAACTGTCAATTTTTTAATTTATATTTTAAACAATTAGAAACAAAATCATTTTTAAATAAAATAGAATGTTTTTACATTATTTATTTGCTGTTTGTAAAGTATAACTTAAGAAAATTAAACATGAGATGGATTAAAATGGTGATTTATTAGGATTCTCCTTAGGAATAAATTATGTGCAGATGCAAGTTTCTAAATTTTGTTTAGTAAATAATCTGTTTCTTGCTTTCCCCCAAATAAAAGTCCTTTAAAAGAAAAAAAAACAACTTTTGAGATTAGTAATAGCTATCAAGGCAGACAATTTTTGTTTATGAAACCATAATCATAATCAACTTAATGAGTCATAAGTACATTGTATTTCATCTCACTCTAGGTCAAAACTTGTGAGTTCGTTTATTATATTAACAACAAATAAGATAATATATTTTCAACTTGCATGCTTTGATTTCTGTAAAATATGATATGATGGGAAGGGTGGAAAATACCACCATTCATAAGAAAAGAACTATGAGCCAAACATGCCTTTATTCAAAATTAAGTTGAAAGTATTTGTACTTTATATTGAAAAAAAATTTGCCTTGAGTTATTTAAAAAGGACAATTATCAGACTGTAAAATTTTTCTTCGGCCTTTTTTTCATTATTTGATTTTAAAATGTTTGTTTTGATTCATAGAAAATTTTATTAATTAAAGTTTCATAATTGTGCTTCTTAAAATAACTCAAAGCAGATTTTTTTTTAATACTAAATGTTTTTATAAAAAGCTCTTGTTTATCAAAATGTAAGTTTCTTTTACTAAATATTATGTAAAACTGTTTTAAAAAGTAACATTTTAATACCTTTAAATTTTAAAATATAAAAAGAATTTGGAAAGCCGAATATTCGGTATTCGGCCGAATAGTTAACTATTCGGTATTCGGCCCAACAATTACTATTCGGTATTCGGTTCACCTGTCGGCCGAATAGTCGGTATTCGGCCAAAATCACTATTCGGTGCATCCCTAATATTTTGTAAAGAAAATTGGGTATGGCCATAAACATGTTGCACATTTTAGGAGTAGAGGAGAGAAAGAAGGCATAAATCTATGCTTTTAAAGTCCCCCCCCCCCTTTTTTTTAATCAAGTATTGAATTTTAAAATAAAAGTGCAAATAGAAAAATTTTAAGTTATTAGTAAAACAGTTTACTTTCTATTAGGATAAGAAAATTTTTAGGGTAAATATAAGCTCTTTCTAATGTATTTTTTAAATCAGAGTGAGAGAATGTAGGCAAATGCAGCTTGGGGGGGGGGATCAGATATTGCATTATATTTTTAAAAAACTAATAAAGTATTTTTTATTTATTTATTTATTTATTTATTTATTTTTTTTGGTACAAATTTTGAAGTAGTTAGTAAATAATTGTATAATCAATCATTTGTTTATTATTTCATATTCATTTTGCTTCAAAGCATATGAATAATTGTTTTTCGTTAACAAGCTAAGATGATTTCTTTCTTTATCTGTTATAAATAAGCTATGTAAGTTTATAAGATAAACTTATTCATAATTAGTTGTGTATGATTAAAAAAAAACCAGATGTATCTTACTGGCAAATAGGATTTTTTTTTCCATTTTTAAAAATTAAATATATAAATATGGTGCATCCAAACAAAAATGGAGTTCTGCTGGAGGTCTCTTCCAAAAGTTCTTTAACTCTTAGACATTATGGGATATTGTGCTTCGCAGTGTTGAATTCATACCGGATTTTTCAAATTTATAAACTGTCTTTTGTGTACTAAATAATAAACATTTGGATGTAATTTGATAAATATTCTTTTACGCAGTTATTAAAATAATAAATTTCAAATACTTCTTGGAGATTTTTGTTTCTTCTTTTGAGTGATTATTTGAAATCAACATTTTTAGTCATTAGATTCAGCTGATAACAGAAGGGGAAAAAATATTATTAGAATGCTATAAATAGCAACAAATCTTTGAATACTCTCTTATTCGACTTCATATTTTGATTTTAATTCTTCATGATTATCTCCTTAATCAAGAAAAAATTTCTTGTACAATTTGGGCAAAATCTTAAAGATCATCCTGTTATGTATTAATTGCTTTAAATTATCTGCATTTTTTAAAAATTAAAATATTTTCTACTAAATATTAAATATTTTAATCTATTTTTTTAGTCATTTCACATGTTTTAAGCCTTGTCTTTTGAGCAATAGATATGTTCACCAATGCATACAGATTTTCATCTTATAAATAAAAAAATGATCTAGACCCACTTTATCCAAGGCTTATTGCTAATAAAGTGTTAAAAGTAGAAATTACTTATATCCATTAATCTGAAACAAATAAATTATAAAGGAAAAAGAGAAAATATCATTAGATTTCTTCTTTTTTTTTTTTTTTTTTTTGAGGGGGGGGGGAGAGAAACAGTTGGTTTTAAACTATGGTTAAAACCAACTGGTTTAAACCGTGCCAACCCTGATAATTTCTCAACATTTTAATCAAAATCTATCTTATTTCTGTTTTTATTCCCAAGTACTTTGATTTTGAAATCAGTTATGTTGAAAGCAGGTACACATTGATATCTATTAGCAAAAAGTGTGGACTAATAACTATCCCTAAGCAGATTTACATATGACTGGAATGTCTTCAGCATTGACATGCTGACAAAACGCAGTAGAGCATGATGATAACATACATACAACTTATAGATACAGTAGACTCCCTCAAATCCGCACAGCTTGGGACCAGAGGTTTTGCGGATTTCTGGTCATTGCTTTGTTTACATTTTTTAAACAATGATTTGAATGTAATTAATAATGAAATCAAAAGTATAATGAATGCTGATAATATACTAAAATAAGTCATCAATTAAAATAGTAAAAATTTAGATGATTTTTAAAATGATTAAAATACTAAAAGCAAAGGTCAAGTTAATAATCAATAATGTACAATTAAATATTCATTATAAAAATGAAATGTGTTTTTCCTAAATTATTGAATGAAACTTGCCTCATAAAAGTACATTACTAATTCACTTCAGGATCATAAAATTATGAAGCTTTATTCCAGGTTTAGCCAGACTTAATAACTAATAAAGCTTGATTAATACATAAATATGTTTGGTAAGATTGTGATTACCAATGATATCAGCAATATCTTTATTTTTTCTGAAATAAATTATTCTTTCTTTATGAAAAAACATGAATTCAGTAACTTTAACAAAATTTACAAATTAAAAAATGTATGGTATTGATATAAAACTAAAAAAGTTAAATTTTGCACCTACATCTGAACTGAATGTTTCATTGTTTACATCCATAAAATATGTGCGGATTTTAGAGAGTTGCGGATTTTAGGAGTGCGGATTTAAGGGAGTCTACTGTATTTTAAAACAGGGAACAATGAAAATACAAATCTTTGGCTTTTGCAATTATCCATATTATTCTGAAATGTAGTGTGAAATGTAGTGTAAAACAGTGAAGCGATAAAATGTAAGGCCAGGTGAGGTAAAATAATTGCAAAAAATATTATTTTAATCTACAAAAGAATTGCATTGAACATGCAAACAGGCATTGCTCTCAACATTTAAAAAACAATTTCAACAATAATATTTATAATTATTACTGATAATGAAAATTTAAAATGCATATTTTGCTCATACCATGAGCGTTTTCTGAAGAAACATGAAATAAAATCCTTCATTACTTTTTTTTGTGTGTGTGTGAATTTAACTACATTATAACCTCGATCCATTGTTTTTCTAAGGGTGCGGGGGAACAATAAATGCGGGAAAATCATGAATGCGGATTACCTTCAAAATATAAAAAAACACGATGTTTAAGCATTACTAATGTATGTAATGTATACAGTATACTAATTTATTGTTTACTAAACTGTAAAATAAATAATCCGAAGTTATAGAAAATTGATATTTATTTTTAAAAAATCAAAAGTTTTGCTTGGATTTTCGATTTTGTTATTTTCTTTAAATCAAAAAATAAAATTTCAAGATATACAAAAAATTTTTTTTTCAATTATTAATGAATGTTTATTGTATAGGCTACAATAAAATTGATGCATAGTATCTTGTTATATGTACCTACATTAAAAATATTTGCACTTTTCTACATTTATTTTCTTACAGAAAAATATTAAAACTAAGCTCCTAAAAGTAATAGTGAAATTAAAAAGATGTTAAGTAAAAAAAAAAAAAAAAAAAAATGTGCTGTTCATGTGAATTTAGTGTGTACTTTTTAGAAAAGCACAATTTTACCCCCCCCCCCCAAAAAAAAAATAATAAAATTAAAATAAAAACAAAATAAAATAAATAAATAAAAATTTCATTCTTTTAAACAGTTGCATTTAAAGATACTATATTTATTGTGTGTATGTACTAATTATTGATGTACATTAAATAGTGAATTTTAAAAATTATGTGTAAGGTTGTTATTGTGTGATATTAATTGTGAACAGGAGATATACAATATAAACTTTCAAAAACTCAGTCTTACTGAAAAAGTGACTAAAATAATAAGAGAAAAGTTACAAGTTTAAAATATACATTTTATTTAAAACTTTTTACTTTTGGGTTGTATTTTCAACTTCTTTTTTTTATTATCTCAGTTGGCTTTTATGAAAAACAGTGAGCTTTTTTAAGCTCATATTGTATATTTTTTGTTTGAATCAGAGTGGAATTTTTCAAATCAATGAAGTATTTGGGTTTTTGATGTGGTCGTTCACAAGAACTTTTTGACATCACAATTTAAACTTGTCATAAACTGAAATGTCAAAAATCACCAACCCTGTGGTCAGATTTTTTTAAAAATAATTTATAGCCTGAAGATGATTTTATAAAACTTTCCACAAGTCAATTTTGTTTTGAAAATTTATTTGAATGTATTTTATCTGAGTATCATTATATTATGGCTAAGTTTAATGCATTTAACTTTTTCTTTAAGGTACTCAATGTTGCTTAATCCTGTGTGTGGAACAAACTACAGCAAACCAATTGACACTGCTATTTATATTGTAACATGGCCAACCAATGCATTATTCTACCAAAAAACAAATTATGAAAAGAAATTTATATGTATTAATATAATTATGTATTATAATATAATGTAATTTATTTATTGTAATAAATATATTTCTGTGTTTTAATTGATTGTTTTGTGATTATTTCTAATTCATAATAATCTTTATCGTTTTAATCTACTAAAATAAACAATCTTAACTTTTAACTACGTTTTTTCTAAATACACATGAAGCAGTATTTTTATTGCATTTTAAATTGTCAATGGTTAATATGTAGAAGTTTTGTTAAATATTGTTTGTTGACAATTGTAAAGATTCATAAATTTATCGGATTCATTTTAATTTGTTAATCTTTTTAATTTTTATTTTGAAAATTAAATTTATAAATGCAATTTATAAATGTTTTTATAGTTTATTAAACTTCTACATATTTGTTTGTGAAGGCCCATTCAGTATTCCACTTAAATACTAAATGTAAATTCATATATTTCAGATAATCAGTGACGGTGCTGCAACTATATAAGTCATTTAGAGAATAAAGTTTGAATATTTCGATATTGTCTTCAGTTTTTTGCAGTTGTATTAAATTTGTTACAAAAATTTTGGTTTTTAAAAAATATATATAGGAAATATGTTTAAAAAACACAAGTATAGTAACATGTGTATTCTTTGTACATCAACTCAATCTAAATATTCATAACTTATTCTGCAGTAATTTTTTTTATAATTTCATTAATTCTTTACTTCCTAATGGCACTTTAAATCACTATTAAAATAACTTGTTCTACTATTCATTTGGTATATTGATTGTAATAATACAATTTAAAATGAATTATACTTACTTTACATTATTGGTTGCAAAAAACAAAAACATTTCTAAAAGGATGATTTTTTTCCCCCATTTTCATCTTTTTAGCTATTTTGGCATTGAAAGAAAAGAGGGGAGAGGGGCAGTTTAAGTTTGGAAATATTTTTATATTTCAGTTGTAACAGTATATTCAGTTGTAGTTCAGTTATATTTCAGTCAATTATATTTGTGCATTTCTTGATTCTATAAAATATAAATAAAACATTTGATTGAAGATATAAATATTGCACAGAATCCCTATGTATTCAAATTTAATTAATTTTACATAGCAAAATTCTTCTAAAATTTATTAAATGATTGTGTAAATTTTCTAATGTAGCTTCAAATATCACAAAAAATGCTTTGGAAAATGAAAGTTTCACAAATTTATAATTGGGAACATAAAGGTTTAAAACCCCAACATACTGTATAACCAACATTTACCAACATTAACCAACATTGTACCCAACATTTATATAATAATATTGTAAAAAATCGATTTTAAGTTAACTACATACAGAATTTCTAAAAGTCTGGTATTAGTGCTCTACATTTAAAAATATATACTAAGTTTTGCAAGAATAACAAAACACTATTTTTCCATTCTTAAACAATCGCAAAAGTTTGACTTGTTAGGCAGTGGCAGTTTCAATCATTTAACTGAAAGTAAGAAAGTAAGTAGATAGATTTGTATGTTGAGAGAAAATGAAAAAATCAATTAACTGATAAGAATCTTGGAAGTAATTGTAAAATTTTGGTCAATTTTAAATTTTATTCTTTGAAAATATATGATTTTTTTAAAAATACATTGAAATTCTTGTTTAATACATATAGATAACATAATATAAAAAAGAAACTCATGTTATACATGGATAATAATCTATATTGCATGATTAAGAAATTTTAATCTAGTGCAGTAATGAATTATTTGTTATATGGCCAAACGAAAAGTTGGTTCCTGGTCGGGCATAATCAGTATTACCTACTACTCTTTTTATATTTTTTAATATATTATTTATTGTACAAGAACTGCTATTTATTTATTTTACTTTTTTAAGACTGTAACATTAGTAAAGAATGAAACCAATTTGATATAATTTTACGTGTACTTCTGATATTCTTGTACATAAAATCAGAATTTTTATTTCCCATTTATTACATACATTTTTAATTTATCGTTTTATGACTGTGAGATGTATATATACGAGCTTTTGATTATTTGATTTTTAATAAGGTCAAACATTCATATATATGTGTATTAAGCTTATATAACAAGCTGAAAATATGACTAACTATGATTAAATAACTTATCAAAAATTATAATCAAAAGACCAAACATGTCCAGAGTGTTTTTGAATTTGACTGACAAATTCAGAGGAGTTATTGTGGTTATTTAACTGTATTATGATTTTTTTTAACATGTGACTGTAAAATATCAATGTACGATCATTTTATTTTATTATGGATTTATTAGTATATGCTTATAAAGTATGCAAGATGTTGCCGAATTTGGGCGACAAAATCATAGGGTTGATAGGCATCATGGGATGAAAATTTTTCATGGTACATGAGATGATTTCAAACCACGCTGAGTTAGATAAAATCACAAAAATAGTTGTGAAGTGTGTGTTGAGTAGAACAAATAAATAGGAAAACATTTATTTGACCTTAGCAGCAATACAATGCATTACAATTCCACATCAGGGCATGATTCGACATGACAAGGGATTTTTAGTTCTATTGTTCAAAATTACATGTGCAAATGTCATTGCACAGCAATCATTTTGTACATGTCTACTGTGCAATTACCTTTGTGGGTTCAATTTCAAACAATTCCTATAAAACTTCCTCGTCTTTTCTTTCTCATGTCAAACTGCAATGCATTGTATTCCTGCTTAGGTCAAATAAATGTTTGTCTGCTTATTATTTGTTCCACTCAATGAAACACCCTTCATAACTACTTTTGAGCATTTCTTTCAATGTGGTCTGTGGCAATTTTTCATCCTCTTGATGCCTACTATCACCCCTCTGAATCTAATTCAGAAACACCCTATATATTTTATGGTCATATATTAATAAAACCGTAATGCAGTCAAATGACCGTACATACATATTTTACAGTCATATGTTAATAAAATCATAATACGGTCAAAAAACCATACAATGTATATTTCACGGTCAAATGACCATCTTATACAATTACGGTCAAATGACCATCTCATACAATTACGGTCAAATGACCATTTCATACAATTACGGTCAAATGACCATTTCATACAAGTACGGTCAAATGACCATTTCATACAATTACGGTCAAGTGACCGTTTCATACAATTACGGTCAAATGACAATATATATATATTTTTACGGTCATATGACAATATATATATAACACGGTTAAGTAACCGTTATCTCGAAATACGGTCAAAATGCCGGACAGAATGCTGCCGTTCAAATGACCGTTTTCTGACGATGAAATTTTTAACAGTGTAGTTCTAGGGATTACCTTCTTCCAATAAACAAAATTAATTCTTTATAATATTCGTATAGATAAATACATTTAACAGTATTTATTTGTTTATCTTTCATCAGTGTATAATGTCTAAACTAGGTATTTATATTTTTCTTATTCTTCAAGCTATTGTTTTTATTTTTTCTAATATTAATTATACTGTAATAAATGAAACAACATCATTCACATTTTTTCTCAGCATTTTTTAAACCATTAGCACTTCGTGTAATGGACAAATAAATCATGTTGCATGTTATTAAATTTGTTTCAGTTTTTTCAGGATAATCATCGATGATATTTTTCGTAAAATATCTAAAATTAACAACCAATGAATAAATTTACATTTTAGCGGAATTTCGCGTGATCCATTGTTTTATCTGATGATATAAAAAAGTGTTATGAAAAATGAAAATTATTTTCAATATGATAAATTTTATTTCATTATTATCATAATTGTGTTTAAAAACTCTGGCAATAAATGAGCCTGCCTGATAATATTTGGTTTCTAGATAAACGGTACCTAGAAACAATTTTAATTAAATATTTAATAATTTATCTTAAATAATATTTACAATGATATTTTCGTCAATTTATATTTATTTATAATTAATGAATTTCATATTTTCTGTATTATAATAAAATTTTAGTAAGTATCTAATTTTGTCGTGTCGATTTCTGTAAGCAATTACACTCTAAAAAAATCTGGAAAATTACAAAACTTTTTCTAGTAAAATTATATTTCAAGAACTTTTTATGCAATGGCAACAACAAAAATTCATGGAACAGATTTGCACTTTGAATCAAAAATCTTTTTAAGTTTCTAAGTAAATTTTTCGAAAATAGGATTCTTAGAACTTTTTAAGTAACGGTAACGATTACAGATAAAATTTTAGTAAAATTTCCAAAATTTTAGTAGATTCTTTTGTAAAGTTACAAATATCTCTAGTTCTGCTTTCAGGTTTTGTAGATTTACATAATTTTCTTGTACAGTGTACATATAAAATTTTAATAAGCATAACATATTTCGGTAATTTTAAATTACTAAGATTACTGACATTTTTATAGTGTAGAATAATAGAATATAATTGCATTAGTGATAATCTTTGGTTTGTAGGTAAGCAGTACTTGTAAAACACTTTAAATCAAATATCTAATATTTTATGTGAAATAATATTTACCATGATATATCATTTTCATTATTATTTTTTTTAGAATCCATACTTTTTATATTTTCTGCAGTAGAATAAAAGTTTTAGTATGTATCTTATTTTGTCATGGTGATTTCTTTGAACAATTAGATGTGTAGCATAAATTAGAAATTAGAATAATAGTAATGTATTTTTCTGATGTTAATATTTTACAACACTGTAAAACATTTGAGTAACCTTACACCATAAAATGGGTGGCAGGTTTGCTGCCTCCAATTTTATGTAGTAACTTTGCTTCCTCCAATTTTAAGCAATATTTTAATCGATATAACCGGTGTAACAATGTAATGTTACACCAGTAATATATGTTTACATTACACCGTTACATAGGTGAAAAAGAAATCACTCCATAAAATGTTTTACACTGAAATAAAGTATGTACCATACATATACATATATGTATATATACGTATAGAACATATTTTAATAATTACCTATCTAATATATCTAAAATTTTCCCACTTAATTTTACTATTTTTCTTGTTTTAAATGCAATCCTTTTTTCTTTCCAATAAGTCGATATTAAATACCTGATTTTTTTATTATTATTTTCCAATACAACATTAATACTTCTCTTTTAAATTTACTCGAATTTAAACGTTTCTATTTGTATTAAATCATTGTATATAAATTTTTCCGTGGATTTTACAGTCGGATGTTCATTTTTTACGAATACGTTATCTCTTGCAATCGTTTCTTGGAAGCACTTGCAAATGAAAACTCTTTTAGAATTTCTTTAACTAGATGCGTTTTTTATAAATACTGTTACACACTTTCAAAACTATTCTTTTTTGTATTTTAGCGTATATTAAATTGTTCGCAGCATCGTTAACTTACCAAATGTTATGTTGCTACAATCCTCGATCGTTACCAACTTCTTTGTTATGCAAAGAGTTAAATTTCTTCAAAATACTTTAAACTAATTTCATGACTGGACAATTACACTTACAGTTTGATCACCTAAAATGCCCTTCTTTACAATTCTACCAGCTTTCATATTACAGAATTAAAACATTAAGATAGAGGAGCGATTTCAGAAGAACTTTAAGAATTTTGTCAATTTAACCTCTGTGACATCTTAAAGTGCGTAAAAATCTAAAAAATGCTCGAAATTTTACAAGCAAAAAATGCTATTTTGTGTTCAGAATTAAAACTGATAAATTTATCACATTCTTAATAACATTCTTAATTCACATTCCTGAGATAAATCTATCACATCTTAAAGAATAAACATAAGTATTTATAAATGTTTCATTTTTAGTAAATCTATAAAATTTAATTCACATTTCAAATAATTGGTAAATTGTAACGTAATCAAATTGGGACTATTTGACTGACTTCTAAAATAGGTGCATATTTTATTTCTTCACGATTTTACTGATTCCTCCCTAACCTCATTGCCCCACCAGTGGCCGAGAGGTTCGGACCTCTCAACTGGTAGACGGCAAGTGCTGGGTTCGAACCCAATCGCGGCTGTCGGCCTAACCGTTCGAAGTTTTCCGTGGTTTTCTTCGAACCTTGCGTAAATACGGGTTAGGTTCCCTTAGAAAGACCCCCACGGAGGGCACTCCCCCTGGTCCTATATCCCTAGCGTAGATAATCGGACGACAAAAATCAACCAACCAACCAACCAACCCTAACCTCATTAGATACAATCTTTGATGCATGTATAAAATTTAATTAAAATTTTAAAAACAATTAATTTTTATGTAGTAAAAAACATTATGCATTAAGAAAAACTCTTTCCTAGTTTCAAATGATTGGAAAATTATAAAATAATAAATTGGAATTAATTTACCGATATGTACAAGAAAAAAAGCAAAAAATTGTTTTCTTGTTTCACTACCGATGCTTCTTCCACTGCTTTAGCTATAGCTTTTGTAACATGTAACTATTCAAACTTTCCAGGCATGCGTTAATATGTATTTCCCGAGTATTAATGTAGCATTCAGGCTTCACAGATTTTTTTTCTTTCGTTTGCTTCCAGAAATATATATTATTTAAGAAAGTTTCATTAGAATCCTTGGCTTATATTATCTCTCTGAACTTTGTACTATTATAAACATTGAAATTAATAATTCTAAATTAGTCTTCTGTTTTATTTTTTACTCAATTAATTCTTAAAAACCTTTATGCTATTTGTAAATCAATGATGACGGAGGGAATGATAAATATATATACAGGGTGTTTCTAAACCCATGGTACAAACTTTAAGGGGTGATAGTACACATCAAAACAAACAATATTAACCCTCTGACTGCCCAACAAAAGGGTAAAATTGTAATTTTGTTTTTTCCAACCTGATGCAAAATATGTTATAACGTATATGTGTATTATCTTTGAGAGTATTAATCTTAACTTAATTTACTCAAAACTGGGATTTATTTGTAGAATTACATTAAATTAAATATTGCTTATATTGCAGTGAAACCTGCAGTTTACAGTGCGAAAAAATCCGGTCGCGGCAGTCAGGAGGTTTTAAATAGGAAACTAAGGGTCCCAAACGTCTTCCGAAGGAGAGAAGCACCATTAAAGTTTAGGGTTTAAAAACTCAAATGATTATACAAAACAGAAAAATTGATCGATTCGTTTGCGGTTTTCACTAAAATCATTCTTTTTGTCAGTATTGTCTTGAAAATAAATTATAAAGATAAATTAAATAAAATGCAGATAGAAGGCTTTAGACTTTGGAGTAATGAACAACTATTTTTTACCGTTATTTTTTGCATCTCATTAAATTTTTTTAGAAGCTTAGACATAAACTTAAATTTTGAGCTCAAAATCTGAATTGTTGAGAGTGGTTAAGTAGCGCAAACTGAACTGTGTTCAATGGGGGTGGGTTCAAGGAGGTTCAAATTTCAAAAGATTATAAAAAACGGAAAAATTGGTCGGTTTTCGCTAAAACTATTCTTTATGTCAATATTTCATTGAAAATAAATTTTAAAGATATCTTTAAAAAATTCCGTCAGAGAGGACTTAAACTTCAGAGTAACCAACAACTATTTTTAACCGTTATTTTTTGTATCTAATTAAATGCTTGCAGAAGCTTAGACTTAAATTTTGAGCTCAAATTCTAAATTAATGGGAGGGGTTAAGAAGAGCAAACTGAAGTGTTCAGGACTTGAAATGTTACACTCCCCACCCCTCGAACAGAGTTCAATTTTCCGCTACTTAAATACTCACAAAGGTGCAGATTTTGAGCTCAAAATTTAAGTTTGAACTTTTACAAGCATTTAATTAGATACAAAAAATAACGGTTAAAAATAGTTGTGGGTTACTCTAAAGTTTAAGGCGCCCTCTGACGGAATTTGTTGAAAGATATATTTAATATTTATTTTCAAGGAAATATTGACATAAAGAATAGTTTTAGCGAAAGCCGCAAACGAATCGACCAATTTTTTCCGTCTTTAATAATCATTAGAAATTTGGACCTCCCCACCCTTTATTGAACACAGTTCAATTTGCGCTATTTAACGACTCCCAACGATTCAGATTTTCATCTCAAAATTTAAGTTTATGTCTCAGCTTCTAATAAAATTTTATGAGAAGCAAAACATAATGGTAAAAAATAGTTATTCGTTACTCCAAAGTCTAAAGTGGCCTCTATCTGCATTTTTTTAAATTTATCTTTCTAATTTATTTTCAAGACAATACTGACATAAAGAATAGTTTTAGTGAAAACCGCAAACGAATCGACCAATTTTTCTATTTTTTATAATCATTTGAAGTTTTGGACCCTAAACTTTAAGGGCGCCTATCTAATTCGGAAGACGTTTAGGACAATTAGTTTCCCATTGATGTGTACTATCACTTCTTAAAGTTTGTACCATGAATTCAGAAACACCTTGTATATATTTACTGAGCCTATCTTTTATTTTGCTGTCTAAATGGGTCATTTCACGTAAAATGAGCAAAAATATGAATAAAAAAAGTCGTGGCCGAATAGGAGCCGATTTTAATAAAATTCTATAATTATGTTCAATTCATATTCAAAGAGAGCTTTGCAAAATGTTTTCACAAAAAAATGTCGCAAATTTCAATACTTTAAGTTCTGCATCTTGAAAACTATTTAACAGAAATGAATTTTATTATAATAATGTATACTCTAAAAATATGTCTTCATAATTATTGAGTAATAATAATCTTGTAATGCCATTTTGAATCTTAAATTGGTTCTAAATATTGAAAAAATATGAATTTTCAGAAAATTTTAAACGTTATAAAAATCAAAGGAATCAAAAAACATCTGTGAAATTACTGCATATTATAGTAATACATATGACGAGCGAATTTCCCAAATATGAAAGTTATCATTTTTTTTTCTTCATGTAAAAGAAAAAAAAAGATTTTTTCCTTTTATGAATCCACAAGAAAAATAAAGTAAAGGTCCTATATTAACAATATTGTACAGTCATAAGGATCAATAAGTCTATGATACATTAAAAAAAATCGAACAGCCTTTTGATCCCTAACGTAAGAAAAATGGGTTAAATAATAATATTTATTACATTTCATAAACTTCTCCACTTTGAAATAGCATGATTTTCTTAAAATATTGCAGGATTTCAAGAGAAAAAGATGTGTGCTGCCATCTACTTTTTTATATTTGGATTTAGGAATAATGTATAAATATTTGTTCAAGTTAATCTTTTTTTCTACTCAAATATTCTTGATTCAAAAGTAAACCAAAAACAAAAATAAACATTTCTATTTTTAAAATATACACTTTTACTTATAGTATAAAATAATTTAAAAGTTTTGAAAACTTGTCATGTCTAGCAAAGTTATAGAAATACTGAATTTTTCCATCAACAGTTTTTACTGTTTATTTTTTCTTTAAGGAATAAAAAGACAAGAATGAAAGATTAGATATTTAAAATATATAGTATTAGTCAAATAATTTTAACACTGTAAGAGTTGTCTTTCATGTTCATACAAGAAATATAAATATTTCATTTTTCTCACAAAATTTTTATTATTTATTTTTTTTTAAATTACAGAATAAAAACCCAATTATTAAATTACGCTAATGTATTACCTTTTCTTCATTTAATATAGAAAATAATTTTTAATACATTCTTTACGTTCTTAAGCCTAACAAATCAAACTTTACACTTCAAGAATGTACACAAAACCTTGATTTAGTATCAACTTTTAGTGTAAATTTTATTCTGAAATAAAAAAGCCTGAAATCTATTATTTTTCCTTTACTTGTAAAAGAATATTATCTAATTATATGATTTTTTTAATAATATTTGTGACATGTCAGCCACACCTAATTTGATTATTTTGTATGGAATGACCTTAGATGGTATTATGAAATTTGAAAGTCTTTAGTATTGTTCATGAAGAATAAATGCTGCAAGTGCGTTTTCAGTTGTGATTAGCATTTCTCAGCTTAACTAAATTTTTGCACCATAATTAGATTGTATAATTTCTATAGGTCATTTACAGAGGTACACAAAATAGTTTGAAAGCATTATTGTAGATCAACGTGAATTGCTTAATGTCGGGTTTTAATTATATAATAAATTTTCCAGCGGAAACAATTTCAATTTAGTAAAAAATGTTTGTACAGTATAAACAAATTCATAGACAAGTCTACGCAAAAATCTGAGTATCTATAGATGATAAAAGCATCAAAGGTATGATATGTGTTTTTCTCTTGAATGAAAGCGAAATGTGTTATGCTGTGTTATGTGATTTGTAGCTAAGGAAAATTTTACCACACGATACAGTGTATTTACAGATCTTTACATTATGTGCATAAAGCCACAAATGAATTCTAATTAAAATTTTTGATTGTATGATTTTTTTTTTCGTTTTTCTAACCGGTGGAATTTTGTTTTGCTAGTGATGGAAAGTGTTTCACATTCAAGGCTTTATGCATGATTATTTTTTAACGTACTTAATTTTGCCACAAATTATAAACATTGGAATAATGTAATGTTTACAGAAAAAAGGTGTTCTCTAATCACCAAGAATAATATTTTCAAAATTAAAACTTAAATATATAAACTTATAAGACATAAATAAAAAAATATATATTTAGTTAAGCATAAATTAATGAAGATAGTTTGTTAAGTATATAAAATAGAATTTTTTTTAAAGTATCAAAACTCTTTTTTTTTGATTATGTTACATTAAAGTTATAAATATGCTTTTTTATCACACATCCCATTATTTATTATCAGTAAAGACATGACTTTTTTACAGAAAAACTGTTAATCATTTTAATAAAATTTAATTTTCAAACAACTCAATTTTCCAAATAAAATACAATTTCCTTTTTTCGTTTTTTGCCAATTTGAAAATCTTTACTGAAAAATTATTTAAACGTCATAAGATTAATTAAATATTCCTTTAACTTATTTACAGGAAACAAATTTCGTGTTTAATTTTAAAACACTACATTTTTCACCAATTAAATGTAGATATTAAGTAGTATTATAATATTTTCTCAAAATGTGTACTAATTTCAATTACGGAGTTGTTTTAGAATCCGTTCTTTATAAATTGTTATAAACATTTTTAAACTTTTAGCAGTACATATTTCTTTACTTGATAAAAATAGCGAATATTTTTTTTATAATAACCACAAACCTAAATTATATTTTGTATTCCTCTACAGCAATTGAATAGTACCTTAATAATCAATTTACATAAATTTTTCTAAAATATATTCATTTCTTTAATGAAAAACTTCAGATTCTTTTCTGCAATCTCACAAGAAATAGGAAATGACAATTCCAGTTTTTCTATGTTACTCCAAATAAATTCTCTTTTTTATAGACTTGCTTTGCAATTGAGAACACGAGAAAGCACTTATCTTTACTTTGTTCCATTGTGAATTTCCTCATGTAGTTTTTCTAACATAAACAAAATTATTAGTATCGTCCACATAACTTTTTTTATTCATCCTTATTATAACGAAAAGTAATCTTTTCTTTCTTTTTCACAGTAAAATAAATAAATAAAAAAAGGCTTTAAAACACATTATTAGGTTTATTTCAGATTTGTAGCTGTTGTATAAAGACAACAGGTTAAATGGCGCTTGGGATATGTATATGCAGGGTAACGTCAATTTCGACCGAGGATGTACTAAGGGTGCTAATATGCATCTAGAGGTTGAAAATTTGCCATAGATCATGCAACCACTAAGCGTTTCATTCTAACTGAGCTCTGGTTGACGGTAATAATTTTGCGAAAAGTAAAAATATTTCTTTGAAAATATAACTATAGGCACATTGTAATTACGTTGATGTGGTGACATCCCGAAAAGTTTTGGTAAAACAGGGTGTTCATGTAATAGGTGATACCGTATGAACTGGCAATCGCAGTCCAAAATGTTCAGAGATGAGTGCATGCTGTTGGAACATAAAATGGAAACTCTCATATATTTTTTATGCTATCATATTTACAAAAAAGATGAGCATAACTATTAAAAAACTCATTATAATTTATTTCAGTTTTGTGAAAGTTTTTATTGTCCTCCCAAGTATAATTGAGGCGAACGCCTATATTTGATTTAACAAGAGGTATGCGACCGTATGTCCTATGGTAATTTTTCTTCCAACTGATGCATACTACTACCCACCTGAATTTGTCTGTCGAATTCGGCGGAGCCCCGTATATGTATGCATATCTATTTCTGTATCTCTCTACATATTATTAAAATATTATTGCAGGTCTGTGAACTAATCTTTACTCGATCACTATTGTTTATATATTTTTTTATTTTAGGTTTTATATTAACTTTTATAATACCACTAAGATGTTTTTAAATATAATGTATCAGGATGCAATAGCACAGAACATGACCTCATCGAATTCATGGCTGAATTTCAAGATTTAGTTTAAACTGGATTCGCATATTAAAAAGAAATCGGTCTGCCAATTCATATCTTAGGGTCAAACATCTGAAAAGTCGATTTTACTAATAGATTTACCATTATGTTTTCATGCACCTAAAGGTATAAAAACATGGAGGACTGAGAGTAGGAAAACTCAATGGTAAACCTATGAGTCAACTACTAAAATTGAGTTTTCCGGTGTTTTATACCAAGGTATGATTTGGCAGATCGATTGCATATAAATATACGAATAGAGTTTTGACTAATTCTGGAATTTCAGCTGTGAACTGTATAAGTTATCTGTGCTGCCGTCTCCCGGTCTGTAGCAGAAGATGGATTAAGTGTTAACTAAGAATAAACAAGTGAAATTCACTACCAGACTGTCAAGAGAATTAATTACCAGTACAATGCAAAATTAATAGATGTTTAAAACGATATCATTGTAGTCTGCTTTTTTTTATTTCTGGGAATTTCTAATAGTCCAAGAGCCGACAGCACAAAAACCTAAGGTATTGAGCACAAGGAAAAAAGAACTTTATTTTATGGAAGTGTAATAAGTCGGGAATCTACCGATGTATGTCTGCTTTAAATAAAGTGGTGCGTAAGCCAAAAATTAATATCACTAGTGATTTACTCGTAGGCTTATCATTGTGTTTGCCGTACAAACTTTTTTTTTCCTTTGATTATACGGCAAACACAATGATAAACCTATGTGTGTACCATTAGAGGTATTAATTTTTAGCTTATGCACCACTTCACTTCCGGCAGACATAGATCGATAGATTCTTCTATTAATACTCTTCTATAAAGCAAGGTTTTTTTTCTCTCGATACCTTAGGATTTTGTGTTGTCGGCTCTTGGACTATAAAATAATAACAAATTAATAAAAATTAGCTAACGAAGTTCGTTTATTCATGCAGCCACTTTAAATGTAATTGTGGAGAAAACTCTTATCTACAGTCTTATTATTTCATAATATTCCGAAAACTAGTAAATTTCAGAATGTTACCGCGTACAACGTTCAGACAAAACTTTTCAGGTTTTCATTAATTCTGTATTAAGTGAAATGATTATATTCCTTATCGCATATAAGACTTTACTTCATGAATAATGATGAGCGTAAAATATTCTTAGCTGAAGAAAAAGCGACTAATCTCAGCTCTAAGAATAAGATAAATGATTTTTAATAAAACCATAATATATACAAAATGCATTACATTGATGAATTTCGAATCAATTAAGAATAGTGGATAAAAAAAATAGAGTAAAGTAGTTCCGTAAACAAGATAATAAAGATTGTAGAAATATATGCAGAAGGTCCAAATACAAAATTTTAATCAAATGCCTTAAAAGAAAAAAAAACGATCAACGCTTAGTAGGGAAAATTTGCAAAGAGAAAAGAAGAAATTAAAAAAAAAGTATCATACGTTGAAAATGTTTAGAATTTTTTGAAAGAAGAAATTAAAAGATAAAAAGGAATAATTTAGAGGTATGTTAATTCTAAAAATATATTTATATATTTGCATGTATTTGTGTATACATCAACTGTCACAATTTTGCACACAAATATTTTTTTTTATTGTTGTTATAACCTTATTGTATTACTTAAAATACATTGCACAAAAATTCATAAATTGTACAAAAATATGTTAGCATTTGATAAATAATTAATCGACTAGCGTTTTAATTAATTGTTTTATGCAATTAAAATTTATGTATATAAATCGCCTAAAATATATTGTTATATTTAATACTTTTCATAGAATGTACAATAAAATTAAAATCTCGCTTGAAATACAGCTGATAAAAACTTATTTGCTTGAAATATAAATTAAGTTGTGTGTTACAACTTCCCCATAACCATGGATATCGCGCGCCTCCATGGTCCATTCTACTGTACTTTAGGTTTTCCGTTTTGGCAACATATTAAAATCGTCTGTTGTTTGTTTATCGGCGATCACAGCGGACCTATCGTGAGTTCGCTGGATCCACATTCTTTAATTAAAATGTAAATATAATGTGTAAATAATTTGTATATAAAGAATTTTAAGTAATATTAGTAGTAGTGATTGAACCAGAGACCAAGTGAGCATTTTAGATATACTTGCAACATTCGACAATACGTTCCACTGTGCGAAAAAATCTTTCACTTTTAAACTACATGTAATGATTTTTTGAAACATTTCTGGCTTTAAAAGCATTTTTATAAACCAAATACTTTGTTCATTGGATACGTACAACTTCTATGAACGCTGAGATTGAATATAATACCGGGATAAAAATAACTTAAATGACATCTAACCAGTGAAGGATAAAGGATTTTCCAGCAGAGTTGTTTCAAATCACATTCTGTCCTAAAGTTAGAGGAAATAAATGAAATACTTGAGCCGTGCTCTGTTATTTCTTGCAATGAAAAAAAAAACTGTCGCTCTCAATGATATTCTCCACAAATATGTCGGATTATAGTTGTTAAACGAGATTTGACAGTCAGTAAATGAGTTTTTCTGCGGTTACTTTTTTAGGTAAAACTAAAAAAAATATATATTTTGGAAAAAAAAGTATTTTTTTTAATATTCTGATTAAAAAAAAATTATATAATGCGCAACAAATTTCCAAAAAGCTGATTTAAATGATTTTGATACAATCTAAAATAATGCTATCGGATATAGATCGCATTAAATATAACTAGATTGTATAAAGTTGATTAATTTGTCGAAATTCCCAATCATATTCGTATTGTTAAAAGCAAATATTGCGTCTTCTATTATCGTTTTCCATTAATTTCAGCTTTGTATGGTTAAATAATATAATTTGATTTTTTTTTTATGTAAAGCATATGAAAGCTACCTCTTCGCCCCGGTACTGGCCGGAAGGTATTTTTTGCATGAAAACATTTTTCCAAAACTGCAATATTGTGTCAATTATATATTAACTGTATTAATACCCATAACAGAAAATTTAAAATAAACACAACATTTTTTAATGGCAGTAAAAAAAATATTTATTTAACATTTATGAAACATACTATGAATAAATCTTTTAAAGAATGTAATATTTGCTTTTAACTTCCACAAACAAAAAAATGAAAATAATTTTTTGAGGTTCTTAGTTCTTTAAATCATCCTTCATTACATTACAGATATTTTTCTCTTTAATTGAATCGCTTTTAATTGTTTTTTACCCATAACATGAACTTTAAAATAGTGAAAACATAAAAAAACGTAATTTTTCAAAATGAAAAAAAAATACTTAAAATCTTTTAAACATAGTATGCATAAACCTTTTAAAGAATATTCATTATTTGTTTTTAAGTTTCACTTATAAACAAAGAAAAATAAATCAGCCGTAATTTTTTGAGGCGCTTAGTTTCTTAAAACGCTTTTATTATATTTAATATGAATCGCTAAATGTTTTTATCACTTTACTGTTGCCTATGAATAAAACAAGTTGGAAATTGCACGTAAAGTGTAGCAAATAAGGTGCGTTCGTACGCTAACGAAGTTTTAAATATATCACTCTCATATATCAATCTCATAAAACTGTAAATAATTACAATTAAAATGCGCACCAAGCAATGTTCTCCCTATACCACTATGCAATGGAATACTTTTGTGTGGCCTTGTAAATCAATAACAAATATTCTTTGCACCACAGACTATGCAAAATGTATATTATAATATCTGCTTTATAGATGCATATCAATTTATTGCGTTCGAATGAGTGTAACACCATTAAAATGCATTTGAAATATTTTTCCCCATTAACCGTAATGTAACGGAATACTTTTGATTGTCCCTGTAATTGAACTATGCATCCGATTTTGATAAAATTTGAAATAACTCGACAAAATTATGTAATAATTATGTATTTAAAAATTCAGGCGATTAAAATGCATCTGAAACTTTTTTTCCCCATTGACCGTAATGTAACGGAATCCTTTTGATTGTCCCTGTAATTGATCCGAGCATCCGATATCGGTATGCACCGATTTTCTTAAAATTTGAAATGACTCGACAAAATTATGTAATAATAATATATTTTAAATTTCAAACGATTCGGTTCTGTAGTTTTTGCGTTGTTATATGCGGACGGACGGACGGACAGACGGACGGACTGAACGGCAGCAATAGGTGCTACGTATTTACATAATTACGAACGCACCTAAAAAAGATAAAAATTTTTTTTTATTCAACGGTACAATAAAAGACATGCTGCTAACTTTCTAATTATTTGATGGAAAGCGCTGTACGTAAATTTTAATCAAGTGAGTGATAAACAATATATGATGACGCATCATAATTTAAGCGATTTTCTGAGTTATAATTTTGTTATTCTAGTACAACGACATTTTATAATCCAACAATATTTAATGCTGTTTGCAGTTAACGATTTCAAAATACATTAATATGTACTGTGAATTTGTCTTTTATTTTAAAATTATGTAATTATTCCGTTTTTTTGTAATTTATTTAAGGTAACAAGACAGAATCACAATAATATTTTTCACTGAAACACATTCCATCCGTAAAATGCAGAAAAGGGGGAAATTAGTTAGACAAGTTTCATATTTAGTTAAATCTAAAGGAAAAAAAATATTTATTTTACGTCACTTTTAAATATAAATGAATTTTTATTTGCAGTTACTAATCAAGCCAAACAAAAAGTCTAAAAAATCATTCTTTCAAAACTTTAAAATATATAATACATTAAATGAACAGATGGGAAACAATAATATACTTATCTATACGATGGCAATCGTTAAAACTTTTTAATGTAATTTGCTTAGTTTTATGAAAGTGGTAAAATGGAGAAATCACACACTTCAACAAGATGGTCGTATAATTATTTTTTTACTAAGATTTCAGAATTTAAACAAAATGACAGGCAAAACAGTCTTAAAAAATAATAATGCATTTATTTTAAAGTTATGTAATCTTTCAGGAAGAAAGTTACAAATAACAACGATTTAAATATTTTACTATATTGATAATTTTAAATTAATGTAACATATCATGCCGCGTACAGGTCAAAAACAATAAATAATAAAAAAAAATTATTCACAAGCAAAATGCAAATAATGGTTTGTCAGGTATATATAAGTTTCTAATTTGAAAGGTAAAATCGAGAGGGTAATTAATGATTATGCTTAAAAATAACAGTATTTGAATAGAAGTAATCTAAATAATATGTTCTATTGATTGAGTGAATGTTAAAAATTCGAATAAATTTAGTAATTTTAATCAACATATTATGTCAATAAGAATATGAAAAATTAATTTTATTAAGATAATTTTTCTTAAAAGAAAACTACATTAAATTAGAAATCATTCAAATCATATGAGAAAACATACACACTGGGTGACTCAAAACGAATGAGAGAAAATTAAAGGGCAATTCGATTTATTTTGTCCCATTCATTTTGAATCATCATATATTTCGTTATTTTCTAAGTTTAAAGCAAAGCAAAGAAAAAAAAAATGTTTAAATATTTCTAAATGTATAAAACAAATAAAATATGTCAATAAAATATTAGCATTATCATGGTGGCTGTCATATGAAGTTTTTAACACATGATTGATAGACAGATTTTTTTTTATTAACACGTTCGCTTCCACTCACGCGAAAGCGCGTGATATGGCGCCACGTTAAGGAGCGTCTCACGGGCCAGCGCGTGATGTGGTGTGATGTCCAATAGCCAGTCACGCGCTGACAGGGAAAATCTTTCACTGATTCTTTGTTATAAAAAGTAAATCGGCTTCTGAGAAAAAACACTTCTACAGTGCGGCATTAACTATCATCACATCTTCATGTAAGCGGCAGCGAACGTGTTAATATGGTGTTTGCTTTTGATCCATTGCACAACTTTCCACTCTTGATTTTCATTTAATGTAAAGTTGTCTAAACATTTCATTTTTACAAAATTTATACACTGCTATTTTCTAATGATTTGCTTCGAATTCTACAATTCAGAAGTAAAGATATATAATCTTTCTAATTTTAAAATAAAAAAATAACGAAAAAGAAAAGAAATATTTTATTTATTCTAAATATGTAAACTAAATTAAAAAAAAAAGTCAGTTAAACATTTTGTGATAATATGATGATAAATTTGTCATATGAAATTTTTAACCCATGATTGACAGACAGATTTGTTTAAAAGGGTGTTTTCTTCTTATCAGCTGCACAACTTTCCACTCTTGATTTTCACTTATGGTAAAGTTGTCTGAATATTTCATTTTTACAAAATTTATAAGCCTCCATTTTTTAATGGCTTCCTTCGAATTTTAAACTCAGAAATAAAGATGTATAATAGTTCTAATTAAAAAAAAAATCTAAATGTGTAAAACAAATACAAACAATCAGTTAAATATTTTGTAATATCATGGTGATAAGTGTGACTGTCATATAAAGCTTCTAACACGTAATTGATAGACAATTTTTTTTTTTTTTTTTTTTTGGGGGGGGGGGATGTGGTGTTTGCTCCTTATTTATTGCACAACTTTACACTTTTGATTTTCATTTATTGAAAAGATGTCTGAACATTTCATTTTTACAAAATTTATAAGCTGCTATTTTCTAATGATTTGCTTCGAATTCTACCACTTAGAAATAAAGATATATAATCTTTCTAATTTGATTTTTTTATTTACGAAATGACGAATGATTCAAAGCTAAGTGAAGAGTCATCACAAAAAAAATGACACTGAAAAGAATTCTGCTTGGCGTCACAAATCCTGAGAAGCTGAAAAAAACCGTCGCCTTATTCTGACTTTTAAGAAATGGGATATGAAACTGTCTGTGAACGATTTTGGAGTGGACGTTAAATAAAAGCTCTGAATTGTGAGTATAAAAGAAGATATTGAATTTCCTGGTATGAATCTTTAAATTATAAAAGAAAACTACATAAAAAGTAAACGAAATGTGCATATATAATATTAACTGTATAAGAATAATTTAGCATATCACAAGTATATCCTAATGAGATCTAAACAAGATGTGTATTCTCTTTGAAATTACAAAAGAATAGCTCCACTATTTCAGATTAGAAATATTTCACTAATTTAATTTGAAAATACATAATAATTTTCTGCGAATAAGTAAGGAAGAGATTTCTCGTCGGAAATACTGATACTTAAAAATTAAGGACCTACAACCCTATTCAGCAACATCCATTATAACAAGTCGGAAATTGCAAGTCAAGCATAGCAAATGAGGTTCGTTCGTACTGTAACGAAGATTTAAAAATATTTAGATTTTGGTGTAATAGTATGCAGTACTTCAGATACAGTATAGTAGCCGAAATGTTATGTACTTCCCTTTAAAAACTATCTTTTTTTTTTTTTTTTTTTTTTTTTTTTTTTTTTTTTTTTTTGTTATACAGAAAGAACTTATAATAATCTTCAGCAATGTATATCAATTTCTTAAAATCTGAAATATTTTAAGATAATTAAAATGCGCCTCATACGTTCCCCCTATACCATTATGAAATGGAATACTTCTGTCTGACCCTGTAAATTAATAGCAAATATCCTGTGTAGCACACATTGTACAGATTGTATATTTTATTGTATACTTCGCAGATGCATATCAGTTTCATTTTATTGGAACGAGAGTAACAACATTGGAATTCACTTGAAAATTTTTTATTTCCTTTGTCTTTAATATAATGAAATACTTTCGAGTGTCATTATAGTTAAACTATTCATCCTATTTTCACAAAAATTTAAATGACTTAATAAAGTTATGCAACAATTACATATTTTAAATTTCAAACGATTCAGTTAGGTAGTTTTTGTTATGTTATATGTGGCCAAACGAAAGAGGGACAGACTGAACGGCGACTATAGGTGCTAGATATCTGCATAATTACAAACGCTATTAAAAACGCAAAACTTTTAATGAAAAAAAATACGTGTGGCACTCGCGGACTGCCGCGGTAAAGCTATTGAACAGCATTTTTTATCAACTTATGCAATTATATTTATTTATTTATTTTTTATTTATGCAGTTTTTTTTTGTCTTTGATATTAATTCAAGTTACACTTTTTGAGCGTGATGACCGATAACATTTTTTTTTTCTTTTATTGAATAAATGAGAAGTTAATATCTTAAAATAGCAAATAAAGCCTTTGTGCACAAATGTTTAAGGATAGAGAGCCAACGAATATAAATGCACAAATAAAGTATGAGAAGGTAGCAAATAGCTATTTCAAATCTACTAACGAGATTCTTCATCAGTGCAAGACTCAGCGAGCTAAAAAATAGCAAAACTGAGCAAAGAGACAGAGAGACGTAGGCTTATATACCCTCTATGGGAACAATCCCGCCTAAAGAAAGGCAACCAATGAGAAGAAAGCAGCCAAACCAACTGGGTGGACAAGTAGCGACATCTATCGGAGAACAAGCAAAATAAAAACTAAAAAGCGAGTGAAAAAAAAGTATTAAATTAAAGATTTCCAAATACTTGGAAAATAAGGAGTACTAGATAAGTCATTGACTAAGGAGTGAAAATTTTTTATGATGTGGTTCCCAAGCTTCCCAAAAATCAAGATCAAGAATGGAAGGACATTTATGGATGATGGTGGCTGAAGAAAAGTTAAACTTATGTTGTGAAGACCAACAATGTTGAGCAATAGAGGAACGTTTAAGCTCTTGATTTTTGACATACCTTTTATGTTCCATTAAACGAAATCTGAGAGCACGTTTAGTCTGACCAATATAAGAAAGACCACATTGGCAAGAAATTTGGTAAATACCCCAGTTATCTAAACGATCAATAGGGTGCTTAAGATTTGAAAAAGCAATTATAGAAAAAATAACATTGAAATCGAACTTTTTTAAAATTTTAGCAACTTGCTGACTGATTTTGAGGGAAAAAGGCAAAACAACCAAAGAATTGGAGTTCGAATTAAAGTTTTTTTTTCAGATTGGGTGGATGTTGTCAGTTTTCTATGAATTGAATCTATAATATTAGGGGAATAACCACGATCAACAGCAATAGCTTTTAGATAATTAAGAATTAATTATCTAAAAGATTGGGTGGATGTTGTCAATTTCCTATGAATTGAATCTATAATATTAGGGGAATAACCACGATCAACAGCAATAGCTTTTAGATAATTAAGAATTAATTATCTTAATTATCTAAAAGCTATTGCTGTTGATCGTGGTTATTCCCCTAATATTATAGATTCAATTCATAGAAAATTGACAACATCCACGCAATCTGAAAGAAAACCTTTAATTTGAACTCCAATGCTTTGGTTGTTTTGCCTTTTTCCCCCAAAATCAGTCAGCAAGTTGATAAAATTTAAAAAAAGTTCGATTTCAATGTTATTTTTTTCTCCTGTAAATAAAATTGCTTTTTCAAATCTTAAGCACCCTATTGATCGCTTAGAGAACTGGGTATTTACCATATTTCTTGCCAATGTGGTCTTTCTTATATTGGTCAGACTAAACGTGCTCTCAGATTTCGTTTAATGGAACATAAAAGGTATGTCAAAAATCAAAAGCTTAAACGTTCCTCTATTGCTCATCATTGTTGGTCTTCACAACATAAGTTTAACTTTTCTTCAGCCACCATCATCCATAATGTCCTTCCATTCTTGATCTTGATTTTTGGGAAGCTTACCCCATCATAAAAAATTCTCACTCCTTAGTCAATGACTTATCTAGTATTCCTTATTTTCCAAGTATTTGGAAATCTTTAATTTAATACTTTTGTTTTCACTCGCTTTTTAGTTTTTATTTTGCTTGTTCTCCAATAGATGTCGCTACTTGTCCACCCAGTTGGTTTGGCTGCTTTCTTCTCATTGGTTGCCTTTCTTTAGGCGGGATTGTTCCAATAGCGGATATATAAGCCTACATCTCTCTGTCTCTTTGCTCAGTTTTGCTATTTTTTAGCTCGCTGAGTCTTGCACTGATGAAGAATCTCGTTAGTAGATTCGAAATAGCTATTTGCTACCTTCTCATACTTTATTTGTGCATTTATAATCGTTGGTTTTCTATATTTAGAAGTTAATATCGTTTAAAATATTTTTATTATCTTACAATACATGTAGGTTAATCAGGAATTTTTACCATTGAAACTATACGTTTATGGTAGCTGAAATAAAAAACATAAGTTTGAGTTATTAACGAGATATAAGCATTTTAAATTTTTCGACCCTTCCCATGGGGTATCTCCTGTTACCAAAAATTAACATTGTTTCATAATAAATTACCAAACAAAATGTGACCGCGCTACGAAAATTGATCGCGAGTTATAAGCTTTTTAAATTTTTCGACACTCACCGTGGGGGGTCTCCTGTCATCAAAAATTAACACTCTCTCATAATAAATTACCAAACAAAATTTGGCCGCGATAAGAAAAGTAGATCGCAAGTTATAAGCATTTTAAATTTTTCGACCCTCACCGTGGGCGGGGGGGGGGGGGTTTCCTGTCATAAAAAAATAACACTGTCTCATAATAAATCATCAAACAAAATTTGGCCGCGCTACGAAAATTAGATCGCGAGTTATAAGCATTTTAAATTTTTCGATCCTCATCATTGGGCGGGTCTCCAATCACCAAAAGCTACATTATCCTACCTTATTTTATCTTAAGACGATTCTTTTCTATACGCATTCTATCAGGAATTTTTATTATTGAAACTATACATTTATAGTAACTGAAATAAGAAATATAAGTTTGAGACTTGATATCCTCTAAATATCTGAAAAATACCGCGTCAATGTCTGCCGAAGTCTACCGAAGTATACCATGCCGAAAACTGCCGAACTGAAACGTCGTTAGCCGAGTGTTAGGTTTTTTTTCGTTACGGAATTTCTACATTTTTCTCGTTACGGAATATCTACATTCGGTCGCCGCTCTCAAAGGCCGCGATAAAAGCTATGCAATAGCTTAAAAATCGAAAATGTCTTAAACATTAGAATTATTATATTCTCCTTCTCAAAAATCCATCGGAGTTAATATGATTTAATGTATATTTTTAATATAAACACATTAAGTTTCTCATACATATTTAATGAGAATGAGACTAAATGAAATACAATTAACTTTTAATGTCGACAGTCCTTAATATCAAATGCATGATATTCAACTTGATTGCTTTTACATCTAATAACAATGCACACACTAGGAAATATTGTTGATTTTAGGGTGTAACAATGGAAGTTGCGGTTGCCAGATTATAACCGTAAAACTAAAAATAACGTACCGTAAAATATGCTTTGATATAAGGTTAAGCAATAATATATGATTTCAATCATTTGTGTGATTATGTATTACTGTTTATTTTATTAATAAACTAGCACTTAAAAAAATAACAGTTATTCTTAAGCCAATACTGATTTGTAAATATATCATAAAAAATGAACTTCCTAACCAAGGGATTGGTCGAAGTCAGGTAGATGATCAGATATCCGATTGTGTGATAATTTGTTTATCACATAACGATATCATACTTGTAGACCTTTAAGAAAATTTCCTTTAAAATTGGGTTAATTTAACGCAAGTTAAACATATTTCAAACGAGAATTTCTATGTTTCCGTGTGAAATTCATATTGTTTCCTTTATTATTATTTTTTTCAAAAGATACCTGATCTGTATCACACTAACACTGTTTTTACAAAACGTCAGTAAGATGTTGGCAAGCCTAGGATATTTTAACGACTTTTCGTTGGAGAGACTAATTACAGTATTTGAAGACACGAATTACAAATGAAATATCAAACCAATTCAAATAGGGATTTGAAGGAATTAGTTTTTTTAAAAATAATAATAATAAAAACTTTGATTTACAAAAAACAAAAAAGTACAACTATATTAAATGCACAAGCAAAAAAATTTCATTATATTATTTCTTTTCAATTTTATGTAGACTAGTTGAAAGATATTTATCATTCTTCCTGTCGGGTTAAAGTTATGAGTTAAAATAATATTTAGAAAGATATGCAAAAATTTATTTAAATTTCGTAAAAATAGATTTTTTTTAAAGATTCAAATTCATTTTAAGCAGTTCTGCGTATGAGCAATCTGATTATATGGATATTCGTCACACTGTAAAAATATCCGTTAAATGTACGGCAAAACTGTAGGCAAAAATGCTGCCAGCAGGTTTTGTTATAAAAAGTGCAGAAAAATTAGATTTAATATAAAAATTTACAACTAATTTTATTACAATTTTTACTGCAAAACAACTGGCAACATTGCTGCCAGCAGTTATTGCTGTAAACTTAACGGATTTTTTTTACAGTGTAGTTAGACTGAGAATGTGGACTTCCCAGATTTCCTCAGTTTCAAGCAAATATTTTCAAATTCAACAAATGTGTTTTACAATCAAACATGTTGAATTAGCTGTATTAGTAATAACATTAAAATTAGTAATATTTTTATTCATGAAAATCCGTCAGGTAAATTCGTCTGAGAGGATAATACTTAAAAAATTGCGTTTTATTCGATGATAATCCGACAATAATTACATAAAATAATGCACTATAAAATAGAAATGAAGTGTGTTTTATTATTTAATTAAAGAAAAATAAATTAAAAGATAAATTTCATTTCAATGTAAATGCATGTGTTTTCAAATATTACTATGTCAAAATATTTAAATTTAGATAAAGTTTAAAAATATATATAACAAAATATAAACGGGCACATATGTTTGCTTAAATTTATAGTTTTTAGCTCACATGCTATCATAGCCTGAGAGCTTATGTGCCCGCCCGTTCTGTATGTACGTTCGTGCGTAACGCGATAACTCATGATAAAAATATCGGATCCACTTGAAATTTTGTATATAGGTATATCCTTATAAGGCGCTTCCCTGATTAGTTTTTGGAGTTCATTCGAGATGTATAAGAGGGGGAACGGGGGTCTCATGCCCCTCTCCTTAATTGATATAAACGGGATTTTCATGCAGAATTAAGTTTTCGTTCAAAATTTAGATATAGGATCATTCTGATGAGGCGATTCCGTGACTGTTATTAGGTGTTCATTGAATAAGTATAAACAGGGGGAACGGGGGGTTCATGTCCCTCCCCTTAATTGATATAAATTGGATTTTCATGCAGATTTGTCAGATTTCGTTCAAATCACTTAATAGTTTTGGAAGTTAAGTGGGTATAAAAGAGGGGGATAACTCCTCTTAAATTATATAAATGCTAAATGGGTTTTTATTAAGAATTATCCGATTTGCTCTGAATTTTGAACATAAATTTTTTATATGATAAAGCATGTTCTTGATAGTTTAGGAGTTTCAATGATTAAGTATAAAAAAGGGGAAAGGGGAGAGCTGTTTCCCCTTCTTAATTTTTTTTCGAACGGAATTAACCCTTGAAAATACAAGGGTGTAATGCACAATTAGTATGCGTAGCCTGTGAGCTCAATGTCATCAGTTTAACTGGGAAATATTCTTTTTATTCTTCTTTTTTAAGAATGTGTCATAAAGAGGTTTTTTTTATCAGTATGTTTTTATTTTACAGAAAATTTCTAATTAAAAATTGCATTTTTGACTTATTAAGTATTACCACACATAATAATAATTTTTATGTTTAATATTGTATCTTATTAAGAGGTGAAATATGATTTATATGATTAATTATTTTCACTCCCATGTATCCAGCAAATGAGTTTCATCTTAATATGATGAAACCAGAATGCATATTTGTCACATACAATTATCATACTCAAACATCCGAATATGTCTTCATGCTACAAATCCATAAATAGAGATCATTTTTAATTCAATTTCGATATTCAATATTATTGTAAGTCTGATATGCATAGCAATCTATTTGCTATCTTTAGTTTTGCAAACAGTTAACATTCTCAAAATTAAAATGTTAATTATTTGATTTAGAAATTTTCTTAAATTACCGGATCTAAGAATAAGCATATATTTATTTATATATAAAGATTGACATCACATGCGGTTATTATGCAGGATTCATAATTTAATTTTTTCACACCAGTGCAAAGAATATCGCATCCTGTAGAACACCATGTCCGAGTAAAAGAAGAACAGATATAATTAAATGGACCACTCATAGAATAATATTTTATGAAATGCGATGAATTCGTTTTATTAACCAACTTGCAGTCGAACGTACTAGGTCAAAGTAGAAGTAATGTTTTGAATTGCATGATAAATTTCTCATTTAAATAAACCAGAAATGTAGAATTCCTATAACTTTATTTGCTGACAAGTATAGAGAAAGAGCTCCACTACAATGCAAAAACAAAGGAGCATTATTACATATAAATTGGGGCTATGAAATACCAAATAAACTTTATATCTGGAATATTTCCGGTAGTAGCTCCGTGAAAAGTGTAAGAATAATCTCGGAATGGTGGTATTTTATTCTTTAGTCCCAAGTATTGAAATGAGACATCAAATTCAGTGTAAGGATAACTTCGGAATGGTGGTATTTTATTCTTTAATCGCAATTATCGAAATGTGACACCAAATTAAGCGTAAGAAATTATCTTTTTGTTTTGATTACGAATCGTATGTTTGCAGACGACACGACGACATTTTACTTTCGCAATAAATCATCCTTCCTAACTTTCGAATAGCAGGTAAAAAAGCAAACATAAAGTAAGCAATATCACTTCTATTAATATTATTATTAGTCTTTGTAGATTTAAGATGCAAGACTAAAAAATGTTTGCATGTGTTTTTTTAATCAGATTAGGATATTAATAGTGAACTAGTACACTGTCATTTTAAGAACAATGGCGACATGGCCGAAATTAACTAGAAGTATGCCTTTAATATACCAGTTGTAATCAACTTTTTTATATAGCTATGTTTATTTGTTAGTTGGCATAGGTAAGCATTTATTATGTAATGCATTAAATTGCATAATTGTGAGGTAATTTAATATAATATGTAGCTTACGTTTGTTATTAAAAAAAAAACTAGAAGCTGAGAATTAAACTTATAGTAATAGTTACGAGTAATTATAATTTTTTTTACAAAAAAGGAAGTTTCGCAGCCTCTTTGCGTCAAACTATTTATTTTAAATTATGATTGTATTAAATTTAAAATTTTTTATTATTATTTTGCTGTTAAAATACACTAAATACGTGGTAGTGTGAATTTACACCAAAAGTGGTATTTATTTACAGTACTCGATTGCTGATGGTTTATTACACCAATTTATAGGTGATGTTTCGTTATACTACTTTTCGTGGAAACTTAGTTGCCACCATTTTTGCTGTAAAGTACCGACATCTTTTTTACAGTGTAGTTTTAGACTCATATCTGAGTCTTAATCCATCCTAGCAACAGGATACAGATGTAACAAACTACAGATACACATATAGTTGACAAATAACTTAACCCAGCATTTGAGGATTCTCTTTGCAAATCGAAAAACGTATATACTCTCAAGTCAGCGCAATGCCATTTTATTCAAAAAAGTGAAGGATACTGATCGGACAACAAAGTTCAGGCCGACTCAAAACTTTGGTAAGAATTCAAAACTATGGTACGAGAAATAAACTTGATATCATCGTCTATTCAGAATTCCATTGATCAATTTGTTTTCACAGGTGTATTGGGAAAAATGAACAACAAATAAAATTGTGTTTAAAACTTACTGTGTAAATACTATTGACTTTTGGGTATGTTGCACATCTGCAACACGATGAGTCAAAGGGTTAACCAATGACGAAGAAAGAGTGGGCTGGAAAAAATGTGTTTTCAAAGCTTATTTGACGGCTGTGTTTTGAAATTCCGCCAATGCATCGTTTTGAAGAGGATTACGGTATATCGAATACTATTTCACTAATTGCATAGCTATCGAATTATTAATTCGATGTTATGTTAATTCGATTAATATTATCGAATGATATTTATCAAATAATTAACAGGTGTGTTGGAAATAGGAAAAACAAATAAAATTGTGTTTTAAAACTTACTATGCAAGTATTATTGACTTTTGGGTATATTGCAGATCTGCAACATCGGTGATACAAAGGGTTAACCAATGACGCAGAAAGAGTGGACTGGAAAAAACGTGTTCTCAAAGCCTATTTCACTGTCTTTAAAAATAAGGCCAAAGCATCATTTTGAAGAGGATTACGATACATCGAATAATATTTGAAATGCAAATAAAAGGTATTAAGAAAAATATATCAAAGCCTCAAATGAAAGAATAAAATAAATTTATGAGTTTTGGGGAATTTGTTGCTTTTCACAGATTAAGGTTTTTAGAATACAAAAAGGAAGAATGTTTTGATTAAATATATGATATTAAAATATAATAGACACGTTAAGATATTATTTACAGGATAAAAAGTAGCTATAATAAGAATTTCGAATGAATTAATAAAACTAAAATTGCGAAAATTTTTTATAATTATTATATATACACTGGTGTCCAAAAATTAAGCATAATTGGTAATTAAGCAAGTAATGAAAGAAATATGAATCGAAATGTGGTGAAACTCCAGGTGTGTAAACAAAATAGTACGCGTCATATATTTTCGCGAAGAGTTTTCCCCGAAATCGAACAGGGGACCGTCAACAAATTGAAAAAAAACGAAGATCTTTTGGATAACCCTGTCAAAACTAATGTAGCAAAAGAGTTCAAACTGCACATTATGATTAATTGGCTTATTTTAATGTACTGTGTTTATTTTTACAAGGATAGCATGTATACTCGTAGAGAAATTAAGGTTTTTATAAAAACAGTCCTAAGTTTTTTGCTTATAATTTGCAGAGTTCTTAATATAAAATAATGTTCTTTTCTGAAAATATGACAAACATCATTGTACACAATACCCTGTCATCAGAATTAAAAAATAATAAAAATTGTACGACAAATGAGCAGGTTTACTAAATAATTTTTTATTGTGCATGCGTGAACGCTATTAAAATTTCATTTGCATATTATGTTAGTTAAATGTATAGAGCAACTTTTGTGAAAGTCTCAAAAACATAGCTTAAAAATTCTGAAAATTATCGTTGATAGAATGAGATCAAAATCCTTTATTCCCTAAGTGAAGCAAAAAGATGAGGGGTTGTATCCATATTCCATTGTTTAGTGCCTACACAATATTGCACGTATAACTATATTTAGGTAAAACCCCTGATTATTTTTTGCTTCCTTCAAGGAATAACGGATTTTGAGTTGATTCTATAGACGATCATTTTCAGAATTTTCAAGCTATGTTTTTGAAACTTTTACAGAAGTTGCTCTATACATTTAGGTAACACAATATGCAAATGAAATTTTGATATCGTTGACGCATGCGCAATGAAAAATTATTTACTAAACTTACTCATTTTTCATACAATTTTTATTATTTTTAAATTCTGATAACAGGGCTTTGTGTACAATGATGTTTGTCATATTTTCAGAAAAGAACATTATTTTATATAAAAACTTATAAAAATTTTATAAAAAAAACTTAGGACTGTTTTTATAAAAACCTTAATTTTTCTACGTGTATACTTGCTATCCTTATAAAAATAAACACAGTACATTACAATAATATATATAATATATATAATACGATAACTGTACATTATCATAAAGTGCAGTTTCAACGCTTTTGCTATATTAGTTTTGACAGGGTTATCCAAAAGTTCTTCGTTCTTTTTCAATTTGTTGACGGTCCCCTGTTCGATTTCGGTTAAAACTCTTCGTGAAAATATATGACGCGTACTATTTCACCACATTTCGATTTATATTTCTTTCATTACTTACTTAATTACCAATTATGCTTAACTTTTGGGCACCAGTGTATGAATATGTGTATATAATACTATTATGTCAAAATAAAGATATATGTGAAAAAACTCATATCATGCATAAATATTCATTTGCAATTTTTTTTCCTCTATATTTTATGTAACAGAATAAAATAGAAGAACACTTAACGAAAAACAATCCATTGTACATATTTATATTACAGACAAATATACTCCCTTGTGAAAACAAAAAAGAAAAAAAATTAACGAACATAAAATAAGTCTTATCTATGTACAATCAGAAACACAAAGTTATTCTCTACAGGTTAACTATATTCAGTCCCGCGAGATCCGTGTCCCAGCAAATGAGTTTCATCCGACTTTCCCATACAACCGGAGTGTGTAGTTGTTACGTAAAATGATCATGATCATAGATCCGGAAATGTCTCCAGGCTAGAAATCACTAGATACAGATCCTCGTTAATACAGTTTCGATGTCCAGGATTAGCAGTTGGAAGATATATTGCAGAAAGTTATTAAATTCATTGAGTATTTCTAGTAGCGCAAATAATTTTTTCTTCGCTTTTATATTGACTTTTCGAAGCGAAAACGTGAGTTTTTCTAAAACTTTATTAACTGTTTTATTGATCAGAGTACAATTCATTAAACAGAAAAATGAAATTAAATAAAATATGCAATAGTGAAAAATTAAAGTAATTAAAGAAAATCTCATAATTTTTTCTGCGTTTTTTATATTTGATTCAGTAATGCAACATATTAAAATAATAACACTGTATTGATATATTGCATAATATTATCAGCTTTTATCCGCATTTTTTCTGGACATGTAAATACTTTCATACTTTTTAGCTCACAGGCTATCAAAGCCTGGGAGCTTATGTGCCCGTCCGTTCTATACGTGCGCATTTGCGTATGTGCGTAACGCGATAACTCATGATTAAAATATTCGATTCACTTGAAATTTTGGATATATGTATATTCTGATAAGGCGCTTCCCTGATTAGTTTTTGGAGTTCATTCGATATGTATAACAGGGGGAACGGGGGCTCATGCCCCTCCCCTTAATTTATATAAATGAGTTTTTCATGCAGAATTATCAGTTTTCGTTCGAAATTTAGATGTAGGATCATTCTGATGAGACACTTTCGTTATTAGTATTAGGTGTTCATTGGATAAGTATAAAGAGGGGAACGGGGGGTCCATGCCCCTACTTTTAATTGACAAAAATAGGTTTTTCGTGCAGAATTATCAGATTTTTTTCAAAATTTTTATATAAAAAATCATATCTCTCATTACATTAAGGCGTTCAATGATTAAGTATAAAACGGTGAAATGAAGTGTCTCCCCCCCTTTAATATGTTTTTCGAACGGAATTAACCCTTAAAAATATAAGGCTGTAATATGCAATTAGTATTCGTAGCCTGTGAGCTCAATGCCATCAGTTAACTGTGCAATATTCTTTTTATTTAGGATTTTGTTCATCTGATAAAACCCTATTTGTCTCACTCATCTGTCAATCTGTCACTCACAGATTCTGTACACAAAAACTGTACAGTCAGAGGCTTCACATTTTGTGTACTTACAGCTGAATATTTTGTGTCACACCACAATTCATAAAATTTTGAAAAAGTTTAATAATATAATTAAATTACTTTTTTTCAATGCCATCCGCTCATTTTTGCGATTTAAATTTTAAATGAAAACCTTAATTTCAACATCTTACCTGTAGACATCATAGTCTTCAGGTAAAGTGTCTGGCTAGTAAATCGAAGGTTTTTAGTTCGAACCTCGGTGATGGAAACTAAAAATTTTATATTAAGATGTATTTAATTAAAATAAATTTCGTAGTTTATCCCAATTTAAGATTAAAATTTCTGTCATTTTGTAGTATTTTGCCAGTTTAAGGTAACTATGGTGATTTTTTAATGGTTCGGCATTTAAATTTTTTTAAAACATTTTTTTTTCGTTTTTAGAAATTAAAAAATTATTTGTATCTCCGCTATTTTTTTTATTTCAGGTTTTGGACACAAATTCGAAATTTGGATATTATTTTAACAAGGTAGAACCCGTCGAATTTCGTCGAAAGAAAATATTAAAGAAGAAAATGTTTCATTGATTTATAATAAGCGTACAAAATTAGTTGAAATAAAAAATGCATCTTAAATTGGTAAGTCTAACTCTTAAACAAGTGATATTTAAACTAAAGTTAACGAAATACTATTTTCATAAAACCCTGTCTTAGAAATTATTAAAATTAAATTTTAATCGTAATGTAAGCAGTTAAATATAACAAAGACCTGCTGCTATGACAAAGTTATGAATTAAGGCTCTTATGCTTGGTATTCCAAAATAAGAAAGAGCAAAATTTACTTCACTTTGACTCAACCACAAAAGTTTTCCTTGTGATTTAAAACCCGATATCATTTTCACCATCTCAAAATTTATACATGCACCTCTCATATCTGTATTCCCCTTTTTTATGGTATTCTAATTTGATAATTTAAAAATAATTTAATATTATAATAAATCTGAAATCTCGACTGCTATTAGCTGGAAACACATACTACTCTGTTTATATTTTTTTTAAGTGTAAATGAAAATTTTGAATTTTAAAAGTGTGAATGAAAATTAAAATTCACCTGGTTTTATATCAGACGATATTTTAAAGATAGCAAATATTTTAATTTCGAAAGTTTTCACAAAGTTGCCATTCGCAAAATGACGTATGCCTTACGCACAGATTAGTTTTGCCTTTATAATATAGATAATTTGATTTGAACATTTTAAAACTGATTAAAATAAATAACTTTCTTTTGTAATTATTTTTAAATTAAATTCATTGGAGCTACAATCAAAGTAAGAATTTTAAAATTACAAATTAAGAATTTGGATTTCTTAATTATATGATAACTTCTTTTGAAAGAAATATTACACGAAATCCTGTGTGCAATCTGCGATCACATATTTTTCTCGATATTTTTGATTAAGATGCTACATTCGTTTATTTATTTTATTGAACAGAATACAATTCATTATATAGTAAAAGAAATAGCTTAAATATTTTCTGTGGTCCCTTACTCAATATTTTATTTGAATAACATAATCCTAAACATTAAGTTTTCGACTTCAATCTACTACTTGTCTTGACAAGGTAGGTGCGGTCAAAGTTACAAATGCCTCGCAGATTCTCTTTAAATCAGGGCTTTTTTGTAGGCATATTCAAAACAGACTTGAATTGGACAGAATTGTCCGCGAACCATAGACATGATGCACGGGACACATTTAGAATACCATTGTTTTTTTTGAAATAAATAATAACCACCTGTGATAAGGGGCATTAATTTTTCAGCTAACATATTTACATATAATATTGAGTTCATGCAAACTGTTATGGACAAGATTGATTTTGTTCCATCGGCTGCAAAATTTGCCAATGCAATCACAGAACATACTCCGAATTGGCGTTTCAAAAAAAGAGGTTTATCTTAAACAAGTCCAGCCATTAATCAAGAATACTCTCTCTTACGTGCAAAATAAACTTTTTTCGTTTAAAAGTACCACATTTTCCCATCGAAATCCAAAAGACATGTGTTTCTAAGCTAATTATAACCTAGGCTTCTTCAGTATTTTTGTAAGTGGTGAACGTTACCATAGTTTAACATATTTAACATTGATATTTTTTTGCAGAACTGTAAAGTACGTTCGGTTAGTGCATAGCAGATTCATTTTCTCTCTTAGTTTGAGCAGAACTTGCTTTTTTAAAGAATCTCGGCGTGTAATTCCACGTTCTTGGCGCAAAGTCAAAGAAACTAGCCTATTTGTATACTTTTTTTGCCATAATATTTTCGATCCTTCAACAAATTATAAATTGCTGTATTAAATCTATTGATATTCTTTGCAAATTTATGTCCACTAATTCTACATATCCCATAAGTTAAAAGTTTTCCCTTTTTCAAAATCAGATTGTTGTATGCTTTTTGGCATGATGAAGAAGGAGAGAAACTGAACAATCTTACTGTGAAACAGTTTTAGTTAACTTTAAACAATCCTATGATGGTATCAAATAGCAATATTTTATTATCGATTTAAAAAAATGCACATCTTTACATTTTTCCCGAGTAGCAACCTATTAAAGCTGTTTTAAGTTTATGCATTTTGATGATTTTTCAAATTTATAACTTGGATTCAGTTTGTAAATGCTCCATTTCAAACATTTTTATCATAGAAATATTCGCATATTTTTTTCTAGTTAAGCGGCTGTTGAATTTAACGACTCTTCGTTTGTCCTAATAATTATTTCTATGGCTATATTTATATGCAATGTAATAAAAATCCGTTAAATTTAAGGAAAAAAATTTTCTGGGCAGCATTGTTGCCAGCAGTGTTTGCCTTACAAATTGCAGTAAAATTCGATGTAATAAGAAATTTAAATCTAACTTTATTGCAATTTTTACATCAAAAAATGCTGTCAACATTGCTTACAACAATTTTTGCCGTAAATTTAGAGGATTTTTTTTCTATGTGATTAATATTTGAAAGAATATTCATATATTTGTAGAAATGCATATTTTACTTGTAACCCCACAAATCTTTTCTCACAAAGCTTCAAAACGTGAAAGGAAAAACAAAACATCAAATTCTTCGTTCGGCTTAATCATCATTAATAAAATAATAAAGTATTTTTCCAATACTTTATCACGAATGAAATAATCTTAAATCATTTTTTTACGTAATTTGTTCGTTTAGATCTTCTCAGATAACATCTAGAAAATAAATGATAAATCTATAAAACATAATGAAATCGCATTATGGCAAATGAACCACATTTAACGAATTTATAACACAGAAAATGCTTTAATTTTTATGTGTTTTTTTCAAATTAAAGAGAACTTTAAAAAACTATTTTGGTATTGTCTAATGATAATAATCTGATGTGTTTGTATGTGATATTAGGGTCATTCCATGTCAATTCAACCAATTTTTCCCCCATTTGTAACCCGAGCGACAGGGATTTGGATGAAACTTTGTGTACACACTAATTCTATCATGAAATGATTCCATCAGAAATTTTTCCTTCCTAGACCTTATGGTTTGTGAGATATGGGGGGTCCAATTCTTGGGGGTTTCTCAAATCTCACATTTCTTAGTCTGTATTCTGAGATTGCAGTTCCATCTTCAAAAAATTGTTTCTCTGGATCTAAAACATGAATCATCCTAAAAATATCACTGTAAGAAGATAAAAAGATGCAGATTTCAATAAAAAATATGTAAAAAATTTACTTGTAATATTTAGGATAAAAAAAGTCAGCCAAAGTTGAGAGTTATGGTTATTTTTCCAAATTTTTGGGACTTCACGAAAAAGGCTGTACAGAAAAAGGCAAATTAAATTTGCAATTTCTGTTTGTTTTAAATAAAAGTTTACACTTTGGGCTTTCTATCTATGAAATAAAAATGATGTGTTTCGCATGACTTATGCAAAAATTTTGGGTACTTTCCAATTAGCCGGATAAGTGCTTTATTTTTATATATTACATACGCACACAAAAAAGCAAATGAAATTTCCCATTTCTTTTTGTTTTAAATAAAAGTTTACACTTTGGGCTTTCTATCTATGAAATAAAAATGATGTGTTTCGTATGACTTATGCAAAAATTTTGGGTACTTTCCAATTAGCCGGATAAGTGCTTTATTTTTATATATTACATATGCGCACAAAAAAGCAAATGAAATTTCCCATTTCTTTTTTTTTAAATAAAAGTTTACACTTTGGGCTTTCTATCTATGAAACAAAAATGATGTCTTTCGCATGGCTTATGCAAAAATTTTGGGTACTTTCCAATTAGCCGGATACGTGTTCTATTTTTACATATGTACATATGTATAGATCTATATAAATACAGATGTATTATACATGTACATATATATGTATATATACAGTACATTGATATATATATATATGTATAACACTGGTGCCCGTCTAACTGAAAAGTCCCAAATTTTACCTTGTTTTGAAAATCTGCACTAAATAAGGGGAAAAAATGTGACTAAGTTTAGCTGTGGTACTTAAATAATTACTGGAGTTTCTATGAGTTACTGAATTTAATGTTATTTGATACAAAAACAAATTGGAAATTTCATTTGCCTTTTTGTGTAGAGACTTTTTCATAAAGTCACAAAATTTCGGAAAAATAATCATAACTTTCAACTTTGGTTTACTTTTTCGGCCGTATATAAATCTCCATTAACTGCCCTAATTGCATAAATATACATAGGACAGTTGCACCTTAAAATTTAACTAATAATAACACATTGGTCAGTGGTTCCTGCCCTAATTGCTTTTTTCACTTGCTTTTTATGCCGCTTAAATGGATCTCCACATTTATATAATTCATATTTCATTAAGAGCGAAATTCTGTGATGCTCACATATATTAATCAAACGGTTTTCACTTAATTTTTGTTTTATAAATGCAATAGTCCTAACTAATAAAAGTTCTTTTTCTGAATCACAGAGATTATCAATGTAGTCTATTTCTCTGTTATTTCTATAGCTAGTTTTGTGACATTCTAAACCAGTTAATATTACAATACTGCAAGCCTGAAGTCTAGTAGAAGGTTTAATATCAGGCTCCATATTAAAACAATAAAGCAAAAAAATATTTATACATATCATAAACTATAAAGTATGTATCAATCAGATTATATTTTCAGTAGCACAGTAAAAGTTAGTTCATTCTTCTATGATAAGAAACAACAGAATGACAATAATTTTATTAAATTGATTTCAAAACATCTGTTTTCATACTAACGAACATTACCTTGCCTTTATCAGAAGGTGTTTATACAAGGCAGGTGCAATTAAATCTTTCAGACTATAGAAACGAATTTAAGTTCTGTTAAATATTTGTGTATTTAAACTTGCCAATATAAATATTTAAACTGATTAAAATTAACCAAGGACAGGAAATACAAGGTTTTGAACATTTTTTAAACACAAATAATTAATATATAAGCATTCGAAAGGAAGAATGGAAATGTGAATACTGTACAAAAAAAAAGAAAAAAAATCTGTTTAGAGTTTAATTATTGAAAATAAAAGTAAGAGATTCTTTAGATTAGCAAAAAATGCCCATTATTAAATAACTAAATGAAATATATGGACCATTCACTAAATTTAATGGGGAAACATATTACAGTCAGATTTTTTTTTAATCAGAAAAAACAAAGCCTAAATTTTACTTAGCAAACTAAAAAAACATGCATCAAATAACATTAAATTCAATAACTCATAGAAATTCCAGTAATTATTTAAGTACCACAGCTAAACTTAGTCAGATTTTTTCCTCTTAATTGGTGCAGATTCTCAAAACAAGGCAAAATTTGGTACTTTTCGGTTAGACGGGCACCAGTGTTATACATATATATATCAATATACTGTATATATACATACATATGTACATGTATAATACATTTACATTTATATAGATCTATACATATGTACATATGTAAAAATAAAACACGCATCCGGCTAATTGGAAAGTACCCAAAATTTTTGCATAAACCATGCGAAAGACATCATTTTTATTTCACAGATAGAAAGCCCAAAGTGTAAACTTTTATTTAAAACAAAAAGAAATTGGAAATTTCATTTGCCTTTTTGTTTGCATATGTAATATGTAAAAATAAAACATGCATCCGGCTAATTGGAAAGTACCCAAAATTTTTGCATAAGCCATGCGAAACACATCATTTTTATTTCATAGATAGAAATACCAAAGTAGAAATCCCAAAGTATAAACTTTTATTTAAAACAAAAAGAAATTGCAAATTTAATTTGCCTTTTTGTGTACAGCCTTTTTGGTGAAGTCACAAAAATTTGGAAAAATAACCATAACTCTCAACTTTGGCTAATTTTTTTATCCTAAATATTACAAGTAAATTTTTTAAATATTTTTTTATTAAAATCTGCATCTTTTTATATTCTTACAATGGTATTTTTAAGATGATTCACGTTTTAGATCCAGAGAAACAATTTTTTGAAGATGGAACTGCAATCTCAAAATACAGACTCAGAAATGTGTGATTTGAGAAACCCCCCAAGAATTGGACCCCCCATATCTCACAAAGTATGAGGTATAGGAAGGAAAAATTTCTGATGGAATCATTTCATGATAGAATTAGTGTGTACACAAAGTTTCATCAAAATCCCTGTGGGTCGGGTTACAAGGTCTGGTTGAACTGACATGGAATGACCCATTAATGTTTTCAGAATATTTAAAGCGTGTAATTAATGTTATATTCGCAAAACATACACACACACACACACACACACACACACATATATATATATATATATATATATATATATATATATATATATATAGATAGATAGATAGATAGATAGATAGATAGATAGATAGACAGATAGATAGATAGATATAGATATATATAAATGCACGTTTATGTACTAAAAAAGATTGTTTTACATTTCAACAAATTATAAATTCCTGTTTTAAATCTGTTAATATTCCTTGCAATTTCATGTCCACTCATTTAACAATTATTCATAAGCAAAGACTTTTCCCTTTAGCAAAATCGGATTGCTTTTTAGCATGATGAAGAAGTAGGAAAATTGAACAATCTTACGGTGAAACAATATTAGTTCACTTTAAACAATCCTATGATATTACCAAATAAAAATATTTTCTTACCGATTAAAAAAATTGCATGCATTTATATTTTTTCCGAGTAGCAACCTATTAAAGCTTTTTTGATTCATTCATTTTGATGATTTTCGCATTTTTAACTTAAATTTGGTTTGGAAAGGCTCCATTTCAAACATTTTTATCATACAAATATCTGAATATATTTTTTTCTAACCAAGCGACTGCTGCATTTAACGGCTCTTTGCTTGTCCTTATACTTTTTTCCAAGGCTTATTTATAAGTTTAAGATTTCAAGGCAAACTCTTATATTTGTAGAAATGCATACTTTACTTGTAGCCCCTTTTCTTTTAGCACAAAGCATCAAAACGTAAAAAAAAGAACAGAAAATCAAATTATTCGTTCGGCTTAGTCATCATTAATAAAATAAGAAAGTATTTTTCCAATACTTCATCGGAATTGAAAATTTAAAGTAAATGTCACTATAAAAATGGATAACCAAAGAAAGTTTCTAAATCTACAAAAAATCATTTACAAAGGTGTACAGATACCTTAAATGTATAGAAAGGTATTCTCCATTGATTATGCATAATCACAATAATCCAACATATTGCTAAAAAATATTTATAACTATCTTAGTAAATATTTTGATTTCTCTAACTTAGATTTAAATATGTATATATTTATTTTTTAATATTTAAAGACATACTTATATAGTTGTAGAAATGCCTACTTTACTTGTATATCCACTTTTCTTTTAGCATAAAGCAACAAAGCGTAAAAGAAAAAACAAAACATCAAATTATTTGTTCGGTTTAATCATCATTAATAAAATAGAAAAGTATTTTTCCAATACTTCATCATGAATTAAATAACCTCAAATCATTTTTTACGTAATTTGTTCGTTTAGATATTCTAAGATAATAATATCTAGGAAATAAATGATAAATCTATAAAAACCTAATAAAATTGCATTATGGCAAATGAACCACATTTAACGACTTTATACCACAGAGAATGCTTTAATTTTTATGAGGTTTTGTCAAATTAAAGATAACCTTAAAAAACTATTTTGGTACTATCTAATGATAAGAATCTGTTGTGTTTGTGTGTGATATTAATATCTTCAGATTATTTAAAACTTGTAGCTAATATTATATTTGCAAAACTTTCATATACATATACAAGCACTTTTATGTGCTAAAAAAAGGATTATTTTACCCTTGGCAGTGCGCAATATTTATAACATAATTTAAAAAAGCCTATCTGCAAAAAGTAAATTTTTCTAATTTCAGTATAAAAAAGAATGTGTTTGGCTTCATATTTATCAAAGGCAATTTCATCTGAAATAGAATTAGACGGCCAACAAAAAATGAAGGAAAAATAATATTACTTGGGATCATCCTGTATATGAAAATGCAGGAAATTATTTAAATCAGTATGTAGAGCCCTTTTTAGATGAAAAATAGCTTGGCTTGTATTGACTCCAAAATAACACACTAATTGAGTTTTCTCGAATATGCGACCTGATCCAATGATTTTTTTCGCTCTTGAAAATAATAAAAATAAAAATGTAATCAAAATCACTATTACATTTTTTATAAACAAAATCAATTTTAATTTGACGCATAATAACCCAAAATGATTTATTAATCCATTTTTCTCGAAGATTTGACCTGACCATCGGTCTTCCCGTGAAAGGAAAGGATGAAGCTGAGCAAAGCGGTGGTAAATTTACACAATTAAAAAACATTAGGAGATAATATTGTAAACCATCATCTGTTATCAAACTATTATAGATGGACTGATAATACAATTAATGTTTGCTTCCTAACATACGGACGGAGTTTATGACGTCAGATCACGTCATCGAACGCCGATCCAATCAGATAAGAAAGTTCTTGTTTGTTTCTGCCCTAATTAGGGGTACCTTTCTCGGCTTATTGGGTTAATGCCTTTCTTGTCATCTGGCATTGCGAACTCTGTCCTGAGGCGAAAGAAACTACAAAGCTTTTTAGGCTTGTACTAAAGTTAACCGTTCCTGGTGTGAAAAAGAACTGGAAGAAAGTAAAGGCAAACCTTATGGCAGACTTTGCTAAATCGAACTCATGTACTTGCTACATTTGAATAATAAATACTGTGGACATATTATATATATATATTGTTGACATGCCTTTAAATACTGTCTTTAAGAAACTGGATTGTGTTTTCTTTTTAAAGTTAAAAAAATTCTGCTTCCTATCATATGATACTATAATACTGAAGTTGCGAATCTATGGCAAGATTGCGCGAAGTAAGTTGTTAAAAAGTTTCATAATTGTAATATTGACAAAATTCGTGTTTTTTCTGATGATAAATAAAATTTCTATTTAAAAATGAACCGATTACATTTATTATTTTGACAGGAAATATCACTGTAGGAAAATTTATTTTCCTGTGGTGTAATGCAGGGTTTTACAGACATTTTGTTTGTATCAAAATCAAAATACGATACTCTTGAGAAGGACAATTTTTTTGTCTGTCTATCTTGACAGCTTTTTTAAAGGCAAAATACAGGTATCGGTTGACATTAATGTCAAATAATAAAATTCGTGTTATTTTTAAACATTCCCATCTTGTAATTCAATGAAATAAACAGTTACGCTTATAAATTATCATTTCTCAATACTTGAACTTTCCACAAACAGCACATACGGCAAATTAACTTATTGTACATCAACACCGTTTATTTTTTCTTCACAGACATACGTCTATTAAACGATAGTAAAAATAAGATCAACACCGTTATAGACAATGTTTTTTTTTCTTCTAACTTTCAGATACAATGTGGTTTAATACATTTTTTTTCTCTAATTAGTGCAAACAAAGCTGGTCAAGATTTAATAGATAATTAAACAAATTACAGCTTTACATTAGAAAAATTAAAAGGTGCATTTAAATGTAATTGGACCTTCTTATTTTTTATAGTTAAAGAAAGAAAATCGTTTACTAAGATTCAAGGAAGTATGACATAATGGTAGACCTTACTAAGGGATATATCAGGCGACCTTATTCTCTGTACGAGTCCTATTTTCATTTGTCTTTTAAGACTTTCCAATAAAATTGAAAAGTGTATATTCATGAAGTTTGCCTGTCTCTCTGTCCACGTTCTAGCTCCAGTAAATATAATCAGATTTCCATGCAATTAATAAATATTATTTAAAACCACCAATGTATGCTTGGTATTGTATTAAGTATGTGGTATTAATTGCTCATTTGAAGGAGCACTCTAAGTAATTCCATTATATTTTGGTATATGGGGAAAAATATTTGCAGAGTATTTTGAAGCTATAATGCTATTTTAAAAGTATTGAACTGATATAGATCACTGAAATTCATTTCAAGTTGATTACGATAGAACAGCGCATTTATAGCGTTTTTCGTTGATTTACAGGGACACGCAAAAAACTATGTTACAGCTTTTAAGAATATTTTATTTTACTTTATATACATGTAATGGAGTTGCAAAGTAACCTGCTCATATGATATACATTTTACCATTAAAAAAGAGCAATAATAAACTAAAAAATAATTTTAGTATATTTTATATTATTATTATTTTTTTTTGCACCCGAATTGGGCGATATAATTAAATGCCGGTTATTAAAAAAAATGGTGGGTGAAATTAACCATCAAGATCTTAGTATGTCCTGTGCACATGCTCACTCACATCGAAATCAGTTGATATATTCCAGTGTTATCGTAGGCAAAAAGATTTTTCAAAACAAAATGTTACCCATTTTAGAAATTCAAAATGCTAGAACTCAGCCATTTTTAAAGATATAGACAAAACAAAAAATGTTCAGGAATCTTCGTATCAAGAGCAAACACACATAAAAAATCTTTCTCAATTTCTAAATTGTTTGTACTTAATTTTAAATTTTAAATAAAAAAATAAATAAATAAACGACCGTCATTTTGAAACAAGATGGCGGATGATGCTGGTTAACGAATTCGGTCGAGATATTTTTATACACTATATAAAACACCAAATTACAACCACATCGATTCATTAATATTCGTGTTATCACGTGACTGTAATTCAGCCATTTTTTAAGATAGAGACGAAACAAAAAATGATCTGGAATCTTTGTATCAAGGTCAAACAAATGTAAATAAAAATCTTTTTTAATCTCTAATTCTTGTGTACCTAATTTTAAATTTAAAACTTTAAAAAATATTTAAATGGTCTCGCCATTTCGGAACAAGATGGCAGATGAAACTGGTCAACGAAAACGGTCTAGACATTGGTATATACTATGTGCACACCAAATTACATCCAAATCGGTTCATAAATACGCGTGTTATCACTTGACAAAAATCAGACCCTTTCAAAAGTCTTTAGTGTCAGCCACACTGAAAAATTCAAAGCACGATAATTCAGCCATTTTTAAAGATATAAACAAAACAAAAAATGCTCTGGAATCTTTGTATCAACGTCAAACACACACAAGAAACATATTTCTCAATTTCTATTTTTTTACTTAATTTTAAATTTTATTTTTTTTTAATTTTAATGGCCGCCATTTTGAAGCATAATGGTGGATGATGCTGGCCAACGAACTCGGTCGAGACATTAGTATGTACTATGTACACACCAAGTTTCATTCAAATCGGTTCATAATTACGATAGTTACAGCATGACAAAGATCAGATATGTATATATATATGTTAACTTTTGAACGGATGGTGGTTTGGGGGTCTGGGGGGGGGGGTCATGATCGCTGAAAATACAGCTCATATTCAAAATATTAGAATAATTGAGAAAAAGTTATAAGAAAAAATTATTTGTCATTTATTTATTTTTTATACTAAGTAAATGCAATTAAATTTCTTATAAATTAAATCTGGAATGTTTAGATAAGATTTTAACATTTATAAAATATAAAATACAGCACAATAAATTAGGTATACAGCTTCCTTAAACACACCAGAATATTAGAATAAAATTTAGATTGGTTCAAAATATTAGAATATTTTATTTTACGCAACAATATTACCTTATGAATATGAAGTAAATGGTAGTTAATATTTTGTAGCATCCCCTTTAGCTTTCATAACAGCGTACAATCGATCTTGCATACTATATACAAGGTGTTTACAAACATTTCTATCAATATTAGCCCAAATAGACTTTATACGTGCCACTAACTCAGTTTTACTTCAAGGAGGATTTTCTTGAAGTTTTTTCTTCATTATACACCATAAGTTTTCGATGGGATTAAGATCTGGTGAATTTGGTGGCCAAGGAAGTACCTTAATGTTGCGTTGGCGGAACCAATTCTTAGTTGACACCGAGGTATGCGGGGACGCTAAATCTTGTTGAAAGATGAAATCATCTTCAAATAAATCTTCTGATGATGGAATCATGTAATATTCTAAAATTTCTTGATATATCAGAGAGTTAACCTTTTCGTAGATGATGCATAACTTTCCAGGTCCTTCTGCACTCATAGAACCCCAAACCATGACACTAGCAGCAAATTTTACGGAACGTTTAAGGCATTCTTTATCAAATGCTTCTTGCTTCATTCTCCAAACTCGAATATCTTGATTACCATATGAAACACAAAACATACTTTCATCACTAAATAATATATTTTTCCAATCTTCATTGCTCCATAAACGTCTTGATTTACACCAATTCAATCTTATAAGCTTTTGTCTTGCAGTCATGAGAGGTTTTGTTTTCGGTACACGAGATTCAAATTTAAATTTATGGAGACGTCTTAATGTTGTCGATGTAGAAACTTCAACTCCTTCTTCTTTCCATTTTCGGTGCAAGAATCGCACACTTTTAAAACGGTTTTTCTTAACTATACGCTTCAGTTTCCTGTCATCTCTAGCAGATGTTTTTGGTTTTCGGCCACCATTTCGTTGATTATTTTGAAATTTTCCAATTTTTGAATATTGTGTTGGTATTTTACTAACGCTCGATTGCGAACAATGTAAATAATTTGCTATAAAACATTGATTTTTACCGTGCCGATACAAATCAACCATACGAAGTTTAGTAGATTCAGGAATATCACTCACACGGCCCATTTTAAGACGAAAAAGAAACAAACTGCAAAAAAGAATACTGATTTTAAATAAAATAGTCTGAATTTAATCAATGATGCCACCAGTTAAGAATTGGTAATAATTAAAGGAGAATTAATGTGAAATATTCTAATATTTTGAACCACTTGAATAAATATTCTAATATTTTGACTTTTCAAAACAATTTTTTTTGCAATTAATTTTTTCAAAAATGATAGTAAATTTAAGATAACAAGTAAGTTTAATCAACAATAAGTTCTTAATAAAAATATCGTTTGCATATTTTCATTAAAAGACATTAAATTACCAAACGATATTTTCAATTTCTAAAAAAAAGGTAATTATTCTAATATTTTGAATATGAGCTGTATACCAAAATGTTTCAGAAGTGCTTTCCTCCGGACGGCTGAAATTGGTAGCTTTTTACTTTTTGTAATGAAAGCTACTTAAAAGATAACATACTCAAAATATTATTATTGTTATTATTATTTTATTAACATACATGAATTACTAATACGAAACAAAATGTTACAACGCGAGGAAGAGTCGACTAACTTACCTTTCATTATTATTTTTAAAAATTTTTGTCACAAATTTATGTATTTGACACATATCAGAACAGCATAAAAAGACAATCAATCTTTTATTTTCTTTTTATTATTCCTAAAAGTTTTTTTTTTCATGTTGTTGTTTAAATGTTCGTGGAATACTTTAATTATGGGAGAAAAGCTCAAAAATTAAAATTGTAAGTTAGTCCAGTCTCATTGCATGAGATATCTTGCATGAAACGTAGTGTCCAACTAACATTTTTTTCTTTAGAAAATAATATTTAGCAAGCCTTTAATATTCCGAATTAAATAAATAAAATAAAAATATAAAGCTGAATAAAGACATATAAAACGAAATGAGATAAATGCACTTAAAATTTTAATTGACTTTGACAAACAAAAATTAATAATCTATTGTAAGGCTGGAATTATTATGTTAATACTTCCCTGGAACATTGGAATAGTCTCACATAAAAATATTAGAATCAATATTCATGCCTAATTTAGCAAACATTTCAATTTTCATTTCTATTTTTCTTTTCAAAACTTTTGGAAAACTATATCTCTAGAATGTATTTCATGAAATTTAAAGCATTTATTATTTTAGATCCATGGCATCCTAAATGAATTCCAGACCCCACTAAATAAATAAAAGTGCACGAAAAAAAATGTACCATACAAATTGAATTTCTCTTGTTACCCAGATTACTCTTTCAGCTGCTACAAAAAGCAGGCAGAGTGCCAGGATGAAATGCAAATCTTCTAATCTTATTATCATTATAGAAAAATTCCAGAGCCAACATATTATTTGCAAATTCTTCAGGGAATGAAGCTACTATGACTTTTTTTCTGAATTAAGATTTTTTTTATACCCTCAAAGCATTTTATCGATTCAAAGGCATTTATTTATGTCATAAAAGGTTATAGTACTAAGTAATATACAAGAGAATTTAAGTTGACATTTGTTTAAAAACATTTGTCTAAATGGTGCGAATATACGATATTACTATAGAATGAAAAAAAAAATAATATTTTTAATTAGTAGATTATAAAATTTTAATTAAACTATATGAAAAAGTAACTATTTCGGACCAGAACAGAATGAAAATTCATTGGAAAGTATTAACAGATGAGTATGAATCCATACTGCAGGGCTGCACAGTTGACTATTTTTTAATACAAACTGGCACTAATTTCTCGAAATTGAAATACTTAACGTACACTCTGACAACATTAGCAAGAGAAATCTACTTCAAAATTTATATTAGAAAATACTAGGACAATATATATATAGTTGCCTGTGGCAGCCCTGATACTACTTGTATCTTTCAGAATTTTATTTAAATTTCAAGGCAATCAATTTCCTTAACAATATTGATTTAAAATGTTACATAAAAAGAAGTGAGATAAATATACTTAAAATTTTGAAAGACCATATCAAGCAAAAATTAGTAATCTGCTCTATCGCTGGAATTAATATGAAAATATATCTCTGAAATATTGGAATAGTCTCTCATAAAAAAATCAAAATCAATCTGTATGCCTAATTTAACAAATGTATGGTTCCTTCTTAAATATATATATTTTTTTAATTATTGGAAATGAATTTATATTTTTTGTTTCAAAATTTCTGGAAAACCGTATCACTAAAATCTATTTCATGAAGTTTAAACCATTTATTATTTTAGGTCCGTGGCATCCTAAATGAATTCCAAATTCCACCAAATAAAAAAAAGTGTCCCAAAATGTACCATACAAATTGGATTTTTCTTGTTACCCTGATTACTCTTTCAGCTGAAAAAAAAAGCAGGCAGAGTGCCAGGATGAAATGCAAATCTTCTAATCTTGTTATCATCATAGAAAAATTCCAGAGCCAACATATTATTTGCAAATTCTTCAGGGAATGAAGCTACTATGACTTTCTTTTTAATTAATTTTTTTTTATAACTTTCAATGAATTTTATCTATCCAGTGGTATTTATTTATGTTATAAAAGGCTGTATTAGTAAGTAATAAGCAAGAGAATTTAAGTTGACAGTTGTTTTATGAAATATGATGTGAATACAGATTTATTACTATAGTATAAGAAAATAATATTTTTAATTAGCAAATTATATAACTTAAAACTGATTAGAAAATATAAACTGAATTAAAAAGTAACTAATTCAGACCAGAGAAGAATTAAAATGCAGTGAAAAATATTAACAGCTAATTAAGAATCCATCATTCTATACTACTTGCGTCTTTTAGAATTTCATTTAAAATTCAATATAGTAATTTTCCTTAACAATATAAACTTAAGATACTACATAAAAAGAAGTGAGATAAATATACTCAGAATTTTAACTGATTATGTCAAACAAATATTAGTAATCTACTCTGTCGTTGGAATTAATATGAAAAGATATCACTAAAATACTGGACTAATCTCACATAAAAATATCAAAGTAAAACTTCATGCCTAATTTAGTAAATATTTCGGGTATGGTTCATTCTTAAATATTATTTTTTAAATTGGAGAGGATGAATTCATTTTTTTTCATTTGAAAACTTCTCGAAAACCATATAACTAGAATGTATTTTATGAAATTTAAAGGATTTCTTATTTTAAATCCATGCCATTCTAAATGAATTCCAAACATCACTAAATAATAAAAAAGTGCACGAAAAAAATTTGCGTCTTTTAGAATTTTATTTAAAATTCAATATAGTAATTTTCCTTAACAATATAAACTTAAGATACTTCATAAAAAGAAGTGAGATAAATATACTCAGAATTTTAACTGATTATGTCAAATAAAAATTAGTAATCTACTATATCGCTGAAATTAATATGAAAAGATATCATTAAAATACTGAACTAGTCTCACATAAAAATATCAAAGTCAAACTTCATGCCTAATTTAGTAAATATTTCGGGTGTGGTTCATTCTTAAATATTATTTTTTTAATTGGAGAGGATGAATTTATTTTTTTCATTTGAAAACTTCTGGAAAATCATATCACTAGAATGTATTTCATGAAATTTAAAGCATTTGTTATTTTAGATCCATGGCATCCTAAATGAATTCCAAACCCCACTAAATAAATAAAAGTGCACGAAAAAAATGTACCATACAAATTGAATTTCACTTGTTACCCAGATTACTCTTACAAAAAGCAGGCAGAGTGCCAGGAGGAAATGCAAATCTTCTAATCTTGTTATCATCATAGAAAAATTCCAGAGCCAACATATTATTTGCAAATTCTTCAGGGGATGAAGCTACTATGACTTTTTTCCTGAATTAAGATTTTTTTTATACCCTCAAAGCATTTTATCGATTCAAAGGCATTTATTTATGTCATAAGAGGCTATTTTGCTCAGTAATAAACAAGAGTTAAGTTTAAATTTAAGTTTAAATTTGTTTTAAAAAAACAGGGCGTGAATACAGAGATGTTTTTACAGAATTAAAAAATATATATTTTTAATTAGTAAATTAGTAAATTATAAAACTTTAATTAAACTAAGTAAAATAGTAACTAATTTGGACGAGAGCAGATTTAAAATGCAGTGTAAAGTATTAAGAGCTAAGTAAGAATCCACACTACCTGTATATCTTTTCAAATGTTATTTGAAATTTAAGGCAGCCATTTTCCTTCAGAACATAACTTAAAACCGTCTATAAAGTAAACAGTTATTATCTAGGAGAGTGATAACATGTTGCGGAAGATATTAAAAATTTTAAATCATTAAAGAAAGAAGAAGGGACAAAAGCTATACACCGTGACTAACGTAATGCTTCAACACACTATATCTATGCAGCTCCATACATTTTCCGAGAAATTTGAATAAAGCGGTTCACTAAGATTTAAAATATCAGCATTAAATCCTTTCGTATGAGTATCCACAAAGTGAGAAACAATCCAGAAGAAGAGTAGGGGAAAGGTGGATAAAACCGGGTAGGTGGATAAAACAGGAAACCGGACTTTGTGGCTTTATTTTCGGCTTATTTTAATACTTTTCTAGCCGAAACTTTTATAATTACTTTTAGGTGAGCGGCATGCCAGTTCCCAGTAACCAGAAGTCGTGTAGACGAACTCATTTCGCAGTGGTGACTCTTTAAAGATTTTACTCGTAGATGTTAAAAACTCGACGTCTGCAATATTACTTTACCAATCCTAAATACATAAGATTTTAGATTAGGTAAGTATAACTTATGATAGTCTATTATTTACTCGCTATTTTAACGTTTTGTATTGGTCCCTACGAGTTATCTGAACAACGCTAGAGTAACATTTCATTAAAATGGCGTGGTTGGACAAAATCGGGATGCAAATGGTCGAACATAAGCGGGAAGTTTCCGGTTTTGGACAACTCACTTATTTGCGTGATTGAAATAGAATTAACTTGTTTATGCATTTTTTGAAGATCTATAAATATTTAGAAACAATACAAAAAATATTATTTAAATTAAGTTGCTATATAGAAGATAGTTTTTAGTCATTTCTGTTTCAACATCTATCCTTATTTCAATCCCCTAAAAATTAGAACTCGAACAAGAAGAAAAAGAAAAGATGGAAAAACAAGACAAGAAGAACTTAACCCTGAAACGAAGCTTTCCATGGTGACAGAAAAGAAAAGTAGAAAAACTGATGTGGAAACGAAAAGTCCTAAGTTAAAAAAAAAACTATGATATTAAACGAGGAAGAAGATGAAAGTGAAGCATGCAACTTTTGCAACGGCTTACATGAACAATCTAAACCTAAAGAGAGTTGAATGCAGTGCGTTTATTGCAAAGGGGGAACACCTTTTAAGTATAGATCCTTACCTCTACTTCCAAAAGAAGTCATTGCTGAATTTCAACAGGCCAATATATCGCGCAATTTTATACAAAATTATTTTATAACGAAAATATTAATTCACGGTTTTCTCACAATGAAAATTTTTCTTTCGATGATTACAAAAAGGCATTTCTAATTTTTGTTTAATCTACCAGTTTCGAAATCTTTATCAAACCATATCACTAAAATTTATTTTATAAAGTTTATTATTGGAAGAATTTTATTTTTTCTTTTAGAAGGATATTATCCTAAATTAATTCTAAATCCTTCTAAATAAGTAAAAATATTCAAGAAAAAATTCTTCCACACAAATTGAATTCATTTTATTACCCTGTCTATCTATTCAAATTCTAAAAAAATACAGGCAGAATGACAGGAAGAAATGCAAATCATCTAATCTTGTAATAATAATAGAAAAAATGCAGAGTCTACATATTATTTGCGAAATCTTCAGGGAATGAATCTACTTTGACTTTTTACTGAATACAAGAATTTTATTTTATATTCTGTGAAATATATTATAGATCTTATATTTTTTATTTTTGACGTAAGATACTCTTTTTCTAAATAATGAACCAATGCATCTATTTGATAACTTTAATTCAAAGAAAAGATATTAAGACTTCCGAGATTTCAATAAAGAATCAGGAAACAATATCTGAAATAATAAATATTAGACTTTACGAAACCGATTTTTTTAATTACAAAATTACCTTTACTTCAATTTTATTAAAAATTAATACTGATGCTAAATAAATTATTGCGTGTTTTGAATAAATTATGTGAGACGCTAGCAACTTGAAAATAATCTTTATGTAAATAAACAAATAAAAATGAGATACTTTTGTAATAAATCAAGATCTTATCATGAATACAACGCAATAAATATGATCATGAAAACATCTTTTCTGATGTGTATTAAGTTATTAAATTTGTTATATAATTTATAGTGTGTATGAAATGCATTCAAAATTAGTGAAACTAAAATTCATTTTAAAAAAAAACTCTTTTAAAAAGACAAAAAATGTGGACACTTTTTCTACTAAATAACTATATATAAAGTTTCCAGGAAATCATATCACTAAAATTAATTTTTAAAACTGTTTTATTGGAAGCATTTCTTATTTTATAAGCATGTTTTTCTAAAGAAATTTGAAATTGGCCTAAAAAATTAAAATGAATAAAAATGGTTTCAAATAAATTAAGTTTATGTTGTTAGTCTGATCACTTAATCATCAGCTCAAAATGCATACATATGGTACCACCGTAGAATAAAAATCTTTTAATTGTATCGTAATAAAGAAAAAAATACAGAATATAAATAGCGTTTGCAAATTCTTTAGGAAATGATTCTTTATTGAAGCAATTTCATACATAAATCATTTTACATCGTAAGTTTTAATACTCAGATTTTTTTCAATGCATTATTCTTTTTTAAAGATAAAAATTGTACCAATACATTTTTTATTAATTATACCGGTTTCAAAATCTTTACAAAACCATATCACTAAAACTTATTTCATAAAAGGTGTTATTGAAAGCAATTATTGTTTTGAAAGGATGTTATGCTAAATGAAATCCAAATGTCTCCAAATAATTAAAAATACTCGAAAAATTTTTCCACACAAATTGAATTTCATTTGTTGCTCAGACTACTCATTCAGCATCTCAAAAAATGCAAGCAGAGTGGCAAAATGAAAAGAAAATTTTATAACCTCGTAATCATAATAGAAAAAAAAATTTCAAAGCCAACATACTGCAGTAGAACCCCGATTATCCGAATCCCAGTTATCCGAAAATCGGCATAACCGAAAGACTTTCACATTAAGGAAAAAATTTTTACTGTCAACGCTATTTTTCCAATATGAAATGACACCTTTTAACATATTTCGGTATATAATTACTATTTTTTAAGTTATAGATCAAAACTATTTCGAATCATGTTTAATATATTGAAGATTATTTTAATACTTATTAGCTTTAAAAATTAGAAACAAAATAAGTAAAAATCAAAACTTTGTAAGGTTATTACTGGAAGCTGATAGAAAAGTTGTTATAAAAGCATGTTCTTTGTAAAATAAATAAACAGAGAAATTTTTTTTTCTTAACTTTCGGGATCGATATTATTTTATTTCAATCTGCGATGTGCTGGCGCACGTATTCTTTTATTCATTACTTATAAAATTGACCACATGTATCTGGTATCTCCTGCTCTGTGTTGTGCTCGTAACTGTCTCCTCGGCACAGAAAATTTTCTCTTTCGCATGTTTAAAAAGCGAACTTTAGTTACATCGCTATCGGCACTGACCTCCGATTTTAACCGATAAGTTATCACCTTGCTGTTGGAGAGACTTGTAACTTTGGTTTTTCATACAGGATGCTTTGAATACGGTACTAAAACAATTTTATTACAACTATGTTGTAAAATCAAAATTACGATCATAGCTTTTCACAAAACAAGTTTTCAATATAAGCTTTCCGGTTCGTCGAAAATGCTTATAGTACATCGGTTATTCGAAAATTCCTGTGGAACACCGGCTAACCGAAAATTCTTTGGTCCCACGTTTTTCGGATGGCCGAGTTTTACTGTATTTGCAATATCTTCAGGGAAATGAAGCTACTATAACAATTTTTTAAATACAAGAATTTTATTTTATTTTCTATAAAATATGTTATGGATCTTGTAGGTTTTATTTTTGGCGTAAAATACTATTTTACTAAGTAATAAGTCAAAAAAAATTATTTTTTCAATTTTTTAAAGAAAAAAAATTGACGAGTTCAGAGATTTCAGGCGAGAATCAGGCGACAATATATGAAATAATATAAATTAGACTTTTACGAAACCAAATTTTCTTAAGTTACAAAATTAATTTTGCTCCAATTTAATTATAGATTAATATCAATGCTAAATAAATTACTTCTGATTTTGCATAAATCAACTGAAACGCCAGAAACCTGTAAATAATGTTTATCTAAAAAAATAAATGAAAATGAAATACTTGCCTAATAAATGAAGATCTTTTCATGAACACAACTCTACAAAAAAGAGCATGATAACGTCTTTGCTCATGTTTATCAAATTATTACATTTGCTATGATATTTATAGGGTAAAAGAAATGCATTTAAAATTTTTTAATCTATGCTTCACTTAAAACCTTTTTTTTAAATACAAAAAATGTACTTAAACGTTTTTTTTATTAAACAAACAGAATATTTATTACAAAGTATTTATTAATAAAATTGTTTTATTAGAAACATTTATTAAATTACTAGCATGTTCTAATAAAGAAATTTGAAATTTATCTAAAAAATTAAGATGTGAAAAAAACGGACCCATGCACATTAGTTTCTGTTCTTAGTCTGATTACTCAATTACCATCTAAAATTATACAGACATGATGCTAGGGTCGGATACAAATCTTTTAATTGTGTTGTAATCTTGGAAAAATTAAAGAATACAAATAATAGTTGCATATTCATTAGGGAATGAATCTTTAATGGAGTAATTATTTTATATAATTATTATTTTATATAAAAAATGTTGATCACCAGATTAATCTTTATGCATTTTTTTCAAAGATGAAAAATGTACTCATACTTTTTGATTAATATACTGGTTTCAAAATATTTATAAAACTATATCACTAAAACTTATTTCATTAAATTTTTTATTGAAACTTTTATTTATTAAGGCGTTATTCTAAATGAATTCCAGACAGTTTCCAAATAAATAAAAATGAAAAAAAAATTCTAATACACAAATTAAATTTCTTTTACTATTCAGTCTATTCATCCAGCATCTAAAAAAAGATAAGGCAAAGTGCAAGATAAAATAGAAATCTTCTAATCTTGAAATCATTACAGAAAAAATTTAGAGCCTACGTATTATTTACAAATTCTTCAGAGAATGAGGCTACAATAACAGTTTTCTGAATACAAGATTTTTTTTGTATATTTATTAAATATATTATGGATAATATAGTTTTCGTTTTTGACATAAAAAAAGCGCTTTTACTAAGTAATAAACCAAAGCAACCATTTGTTCAATTTTTTAAAGAAAAAATGGGATTCAAAGATTTTAGAAGAGAGTTACACTGTTAAACATTTTGCTCTAGTTTGAACCAAATTTTGGTTCTCAGTAACTGGCACAATAAGATGGTGAAATCTCGTACCAACATTTGGAGCTGCCTATTTCAACCTCGTTCCAACTATTGGCACTATGCTTCAACAGGATCTCCAAATATTGGTTCAAGATTTCACCATCTTACCGTGGCAGCTATTGGGCCTCGAAATTTGTTTCAAACTAGGACAAAATTTTTAACAGTGTAGGAAACAATATCTTAAATAATAAAGACTTTTAAGAAACGAAATTGTGTTAAATCACAAAATTAATTTATCTCCAATTAATTATAGTTTACTACTGATGCTAAATAAATTAGATTTCATTTTGAGTGAATTAATTAAAACATTAGAAACTTGTAAATAATGTTTATATTATTAAACTAATAAAAATGAGATATTTGTCTCATAAATGAAGATCTTATCCTGAACACAACACTACAAGAAACGAGCATGATAACTAGAATGGGTACGTTGTATAGACGCTTACCTCATTGAGTTCACGAAAGAAATTATGGGATTAGTTTTATCCTGATTCGCATATTAAAATACAATCGATCTTCCAAGTCGTATCTTGTTGGAAAATACCTAAAAATCCGATTTTAGCGGTTGACTCGTAGGTTTACGATTGTGTTCTCTTGCTCTCAATCCTCCATGTTTTCATGCTTTTGGGCGCAAAAAAAAAAAAAAAACAATGGTAAATCCTATGAGTTATCTGCTAAAATCAGGTTTTCAGGTTTTTCCACCAAGATATGACTTAGCAGATCGGTTGCGTTTTAATATGCGAATCGAATTTTAACTATTGCTAAAATTTTAGCCGTGAATTTGATGAGGTGAATGTCTGAACTGCCGCCTCTCGGTCTAAATGTCTTTGCGAAAGTCGAACAAGTTATAACATTGCCTATACTGTATATAGTCTGTGTCACATATGAATTCAAAATTCCTTATTCATCGTTTTAAAACAATTCTTTTTTTTAAAGTTAAACATTTAAACAAAATATTGAGTAATAAACGAGTATGATAAAATCTTTATGGAACTTTAACAAGTTATTACGTTTGCTATTTTATTTATAGGCTTCAACGGAATGCATTCAAAATTTGTGAAACATTGATTCACTTTTAAAAAAATACAAAAATTATATATACACGTTTTATTAAATAACTAATTCTATATTTTACAAGCACATTTATCTAAAAGAGTTCTAAACTAATCTGAAAAAATCAAATGCAGGAAAAAATTGTCCTATATAAATTAAGTTTTTGTTAGTCAGATTACTCAAATTATCGGTAATAATATATATATATATATATATATATGCGGTAACAGGGTGAAATACAAATCTTTTAATTGTCTTGTTATGTTGTACAATTTCAAATTCTTTAGGGAATAATTTTTCCTCGGCAATTTCATAGGAAAATTATTTTATATTAAAAATTTCAATATCCATTTAACATCTCTTAGTGCATTTTTTAAAAGATAAAACACTTACTTCAATTTTTATTCAATCTACCCGTTTTAAATTTTTTAGAAATCCATATTACTAAAACGTATTTAATAATTTTTTTTATTCAAAGCATTTATCAATTTACAATAATGTTATTCTAAATAAATTACAAACGTCTCCAAATAAATAAATCTATAAGAAAAATATTTCCCACACAAATTGAATTTCTTTTGTTAATCAAACTACTCTTTCACCATCTGAAAAAATACAGGACAGATGACAGGATGAAATCCAAATCTTCTAATCTCGTATTCATAATAATAATAATAAAAAATAGAGCTCGTCATCATATTATTTGCAAATTTTTAGGGAATGAAGTTACTGTAACTTTTTTTTTATATATTGGATTTTTGTTTTGTATTCTGTAAAGTATTTTATAAATTTTGTAGTTTTCTTTTTTTCTTTTTCTTTTCTTTTCTTTTTTTTTCTAAAATATTCTTGTACTACTACGAAATGCAATAAATCAACCATTTATTCTCGTATATTAAAGAAAACATTTCATAAAGTCAGATATTTCAATAAAGAATCAGGTTCAACATCTGAAATAACAGACTTTTACGTTATGAATTTTTGTTAAATTCAAAATTAATTTTAACTTTAATTAAATAACTATTGATGCTAACTAAATTATCTCTCAATTAGAGTAACTTAACGAAAACACTAGCAAATACAATGAAATGTTTATCTTAACAAGGATGTAAAATGACATGTCCGTCTAGAAAATTAAGATGTTATCTTGAATACAACACTACAAAAAATGAACATTATAACATATTTGTTGAAGTCAAACAAATTATTACATTTTCTATATTGTTTACAGGCTATGTGAAACGTAATTTATAAATCGTCACTTTAAAACTACTCTTTTTAAAAATGATAGAAATTGTGCTTGTATTTTTAATTTTACCTATGGCTAATTCCATAAAAACTTGTCATGTCTGTCACATACAACGATTGTTGGCTACCAGTATTTTAAAATGGAAAAATATGACTTATATTATGGGAGATGTTTCATCAGTTGAACAAGGTGAAGGAAACTTTTCGATATTAACGGTGTAGATTTTTAGTTGTGTGACAGACATGACAAAATTTCATGGAATTAACCCTATGTGAAGCAAAGTTTTTAGAAAATTATATGACTTTTTTATACATATATAAAAATATTTTATTGAAAACATTTATTATTTTACAAAAATGTTCTTCTAAAGAAATTCTAAACTTGTCTAAAAAATTAAAATGTGCAATAATTTTTTCCACTAAATTAAGCTTCTGTAATTAGTCAGATTATTTGAACATCTTCTAAAAAATGCATACACAGTACCCATAAAAAAACAACTCTTTAATTGTGTTGTAAAAATCGCAAAATAAGTGTAGTATTTGAAATTGTTAGAGAATAAATTTTTATTGAAAATATTTCAAACGAATATTATTTTACATCGAAATTTTTGATTCACATATTTCTGTTTTACTTGTTTTTCTTTCAAAAATGAAATATATACATATATTCGTACTTTTAATTTAATCTAACAGTTTCAAAATTTTCAGAAAATCATATTACTATTTTTTTAAAACTTCATTGGAAACATTTATTATTTCAGAAGGATGTTATGCAAAATGAATACCGAACTCCTCTAAATAAATAAAAATACAAGAAAAAATTCTCCCATACAAATTGAATTTCTTTTGTTACTCATACTACCCATTCAGATTTTCAAAAAATACTGCCGGAGTGATATGATGAAATGTAAATCTTCTAATCTCGGGATCATAAAAATAAATAAATAAATAAATAAATAAAATAAAAAAAAATTAAAAAATCTGAGCGAACATATTATTTGTAAATTCTTCAGGGGATGAAGCTACTATGACTTTTTATTTCTGAATACAGATATTTTGTTTTATATTCTGTAAAATATTTAATGGCTTTTTCTGTTTTTATTTTTATTGTAAAATATATTTATACTGAGTAATAACCCAAAGCAACCATTTGTTCACATTTTCTAAAGAAAACATTTGATGAATTCAGAAATTTCAACAGAAAATCAGGAAACAAAATCTGAGATTACAAAATGTTAATAAACCAAATAACGTTAAATTACAAAATTTAATTTTGCTTAAATTAAATTAAATTAAATTAAATTAAATTAAATTTGATTTATTTGCTTCAATTTAAAAATTTCTGTGAAATTAAGCACTTAGGGCCGTCTATAGATGATGTCATGCTTATAGGGGGAGGCAGGGCTCGTGAAATTGTGGCAGTTTGTGAAAAGAGTCGAAGAGGGGGTAAGAAGAAGCGTGGCATCGCACATTTTGTTTAAAATTAAAAAAAAAATGTTAAAATATACTATTAAATTACATTTCAAATTCCAAAATACTACTATTTTCAGTTGCTTTTTCAAATTAATATTGTATTGTTATTATTGTAAACTTAAATCTTATTTTGTACAAAATAAGTACACAAACCATTTTTATTGATATTTCCACAAAAGTAATTAAAACATACACCAAGAGTTTAAATATAAAATTTGAAATATGACCTATATATATATTGTGCTTTGTTTCGAACTGCAAGTATATGTGTATGTAATATAGTGTGACACGTGACAAGGAGGAGGACGGGGGGACGATGAAGTGTGAAACTTTGTGACAAAGGGGGGAGGGGGTCAAAAATATTGAAAAAAAGTGTGACATCTCTATGGACAGCCCCTTATCATAAATACAACGTTACACACACACACACGCACACACAAATGATAAGATATTTGCTATACTATTTATATTCTGTATGAAGTATATTAGGAATATTTGTATGACTTATTCACTGTAAGATGATTCTCTTTTAAAAAGATAAATGATGTATTAAAATTGGGAGTAAAGCTATTGTTGAAAAATGCTACATTGATTCTAACAAAATTATTCTATCATCTTATTTTAATTAGATTAACTATACCACTTGTAACTTGTATTTAATGTTTATCTTAACGTATTTGAAAATTTCTCAAGGAAAGGAAAATCTTATCATGACTACAGAGTTACAAAAAAAAAAAAAAAAAAAAAAAAAAAGAATATGATAACATTTTTGCTGAAGTTGAACATTATTACATTTTCTATAGGATATACATGCTGTATAAAATGCATTCAGAATTTCTGTATTATTTATTCACTTTAAGATGATTCTCTTTTAAAAAGATAAAAATTTTAATTAATTAGCAAATAAAGCTTTTGTGGAAAGATGCATAAAGATAGAAAACCAATGTTTATAAATGTACAAATAATGCGTAAAAAAAGCAGCAAACAGCCGTTTCCAATCTCGATAGTAGATTTCAAACTGCTGTTTGTTACTTTTTTATGCATTATTTTTGCATAATTATGCATTATTATGCACGTTTGAACTGGGGGCACCTTTGAACACTCTAAATATTTTCTTTCAAAAAATTACTTAAAAAAATGTCTAGGGCAATATATTAATGTTGCTTCAAGGGACTAATTATACAAAACTGTACATTTTGTGCGAAAGTACTGTCAAAGGAAAGTATGTGTTTTTCTCCCTCTTGAATCTAGACTTAAGAAAACAAAGCTGTAAGATTTTTGTTTACAAACTTCTATCGCTAAAGTTTTAATTTATTATTCAATACTTAAACAAAGATGTTAACTTTAGTTTCAAAACTTTGTTTTATTCAAATTCTTAAGCCGAATTGAGTAAACCGTTGTAATGTTGAACTCCATGTGATGCGGTACCATTGAACAAAAAAGTTGGGGAACCATTGAACAGCGAAAGAACACCGAATAAACTGGTGATAAATAATACTTGAAATAACTTAATGAGAACACTTAAAACTATGAAGTAAAGAGTTGTTAATGTATCTAAATATTATCATTTTTGATTTTCGTTATGTGAAAAGAGGTTAATTAAGAATGTCAAAGAACATGGGCTTACACTGCTAACAATTCCCCTTACTCCACACATAAGTTCCAACCTCTGTACGTATCAGTGATGGGAAGTTTAAAATCTAAATTGAATCAAATCTAAATTCATTTATTGGATAATTGCAAATCCTGGATGCAAAATAATGATTCATGATTTAACAAGTTTTCAAACATTATTTTTGGTTTCCGTAACGAATAAAACGAAATTTTACGTCAGGTCTCTTAAGAAAATAATGAATGAAATTTTTTATTTTTCCAGAAGCATCAGATATCACATTGGTGTCAAGGATATTGTAAAAAAGTTTTCACAACCACACACAACTGGAGAGACACTTTGTGTTTTATCAACAATGAGTTTTGACATCAACTTTCATAAATTTAAGTTTGGTTAAATAACAAAAAAATTCGTAATTTCAACAAAATGTAGTCATTTAATTTTATTAATATTATTTTCTGTTTCTGTAACACATGAAAATTTTTATAAAAACTCTCCATATTTTCATATTTTATTTATTTGTTCAAAGGTGCCCCTTGCTTGTTCAAAGGTACCCCTCTATGGGGCAGGTTTGAACAAAAAACTTTCAACTTTTTTAATCCTCACAACTTATTTAATTTCTTGGAAAATTTATGGATCATATGATGAAGAAATGCGTTGCTTTTGTTATGTAATATTTAAAACTCAATAAATATAGTTCAAGTAAGAAATATATTGATTTTCTGAAAAAATGTTCGAAGGTGCCCCCCTCTCCCCTACATTATAATCCTATAAAATTTCAAAATGTATTTGGCATTTGCCAATTCTTTAAGTATATGAAGCTACTATATATATATATATATATATATACATATACATATATATATATATAACCATATAGCACAAAAGCTCCTCAATACCTCCCCAGGAGCTCCAAGTCATCCCATATTCCTCCTAAAACTAAAATGACAAGATCAGGACGTCCTGGGGAAAAGTCTTTTACGGTGTCCTCAGGAATGAGCTCCCAGTAACGTCCCAAGGAGCAACTTCCCAGGGACGCTACTCCTGAGGAAGTACCTGGGAAATCACTCCTGGGGAAGTACCCAGTTATTCATTCTTGGGGAAGTGCTTAGGAAGTCACAGTGCTGGCGCCATCTTATGAATGGTTCTGCAGTACAATACTCAATTGTTTGTTTTTTTATTAAAATAGTGAATTCAATTTAATTGGTATCGATTTTAATGAGTCAATTTTATTTTATTAATTATTCGATTGCTTAGTGTTAAGCAAATTAGGTAATTGTTATTAAATTTTTATAATTTTTAATTACTGCTATAACTTTTAATCTTTTTTTAGTTAAATTAAAAATTTTAAGTTATTATTTCAATTAATTCCTTTTTTATATACTAATTACTATTATGTATCTTCTAAACCAAATTTGGTTCATTTATCAATATTTTTTAATTATTAATAAATAACATATTGCGTTTTGTTTTTTTATTATTATTCCTTTTTTATTAATTTGGAAATTAATTTAACTTGTTTAAATGAACTAAATAATAAGTTTCTAAATTAATACTCTAAAATCTTTAATTAGAAGACAGTTCTAGTTCATTATATTTTTTCTGAAATTCAGAGGTAAAGGTATATATGGAAAGAAAAAAAAGAGATTCTTAACGTAAGTTTGTTCATAGGTATCCGTTTAAAACTTTGTTTTGAAAATTATCTAAATCGAGTTCTGATGCATCTTAATATCAGATATTAAATGTTAATATATATATATATATAATTAACTAACATACTTGCTAAACCCTATTTAAAAAAATAAAGAAACAAACAAACAAAATTGTCGCGACGAAACTGGATGTTTTTATAACAGCGCATAACATGTATAAATATTGAGCTGCACCCCCCCCCCCCATTTCCCAAATATATGCCAATACGTGGTTTATTTGAAAAGATTTTCTGTTTAAAAAATACAAATTCACGCAATTTTTTAAATGTTAATTGGACTGATTAACAATTTATTTTTCTAATTTCTTTTATAAATTACCAAACATAACATTATTATTGTTATTTAAATTCTGAAAGATAAAATGAAGTTTTCATTAAGAAAACTTCTGAAATATCAATAACATTATAGATTTTGAAATTGCAGATAAATATTTATCTGTATTTTATAAATAACAAATAGTTTAACACAATTTTTAATTAAAGAATATTTTGCCATCACTTAAAACTTTCATTTAACAAATCGATTTTCTATTCTATTTCTTCGGATATCCTTAGTTAGGTGACAATGAATGTATTAATATAAGCAACTGCATAGCATACAATACTCGACATAAGCAGTAACCGTTCCAGCACTTAGACACTCAATAGCGAATCACGCCCCTCCAATCAATTTTGACAGCGGATAATGTCTAAGCAAATTTCCCGGAAAAATCGCTGAATGAGAGGAAGAAAAAAAAGGGTGTTATTCCAAGAACAGAAGTGAAACTATTTGTGAGTTAGTAAAGCAAATTTGTTTGTAGGTGTAAAAGAAAGTATATGTATACATATATTAGTTTAGGATTTTTAAAAAATAATTAGTTGATAAAAACATCTTATATTTTAAATAAAGATATCAGTTTTTCCAGGCTTTTTAAATTGCCTAAAATCTTAGTTACTAAAATTACATTTCATTTCAAGTAAATTTCAAAATATTTCCCGTCGTTAATTAAATGAAAAATGGTGCATATTGTATTTTTTATGATCATAAAAATTTCGTACAATTTTAAAGACTGCTAAATGGAGATTTAACTGTAAAATAATTTTGTTTATAACAATAAGAAAATAAAAAGGTTTTGTAACAGATTCAAACTTTATTAATAGTTTCAATTTTATGTCATTCAAATTCAAGCAGTGTTTCAGCGTAATGATGAAGTTTTACAATTGATTTTCACATCAAATCCTGTTACAATTAAATTATACAAATTTGTACAATGGTGTGTTTTCAATGACAATGCAGAATTTTAATATTTTTGCAATGTTATAAAATAATACAGTGCTTTTACCGTATTTTTTAATCCCGCGAAAGTGATAAATATCCGAACATCTGCAACTCGTACCGCCGTGTAAGAATTTCATAAGTAACGGATTTAATTATTCGTTAATAAATACTCGTCAAAACATACCTAATCACTTTAAAACGTGTTTGTTGATTGGTTGTATTTATGACGGCTAATTATCAGCATGAGGGACATATCAAGGGAGGGGGGGGGAGTTGCCCTCAGTGAAGGTCTTTCTAAAAGAACCTAACGCGTATTTACGCAAGGAAATCCAAGATTCGAAGAAAACCCCGGGAAACTCCGAACGATTAGGCCAATGGGTGCCATTCAGCACCTCCTACCTACCAGTTTCGAGAGCAGAATCTCTTGACTGCTAACTATGAAACGAACTAGGAACTAGCCCAATAGGAAAGAAAAGACTAAGCAAATTTATATATATATTTTCATAAATTCGTATAATAAGAGCACCTTTCACCAAACGTAAAAAAAAAAAAAAAAAAAAAAAAAAAAAAAAAGAAGACAAAAATTTTTGTAAAAAAAAGTAAGAGCAAGAGAGAGCAAAAAAGTTTCATTTTTGAAAAGGATTTACTTAGACTTTATTTGTCAATTAAAAAAAAATTAAAAAATTAAATACAAAATAAAAATCAAGGGACACATTAAGGAGGAGGGTTGCTGCCCTCCGGAGGGTCTTTCTAAAGGAACCTAACCCGTATTTACGCAAGGAAGTTTAAGATTCGAAGAAAACCGTGGAAAACTCCGAACGATTAGGCCGACGGGTGCGATTGGGTACAAACTCAGCACCTCCCATCTACTAGCTTCGAGAGCAGAATCTCTTGGCCGCTGGTGGGGTTCTCTATGAAACTGAAACAATGAAATATTTCAAAGAGTAAAAATTAGGAAAGAAAAGACTAAGGAAATTTATATATTTTCTCATAAATTAATTTAATAAGAGCACCAAGAGGAAAAAAGAAAAAAAATCGATAAAAATTTCTGTAAAAAAAAAGTAAGAGAGAGAAAGAGCAAAAAAGTTTTATTTTTGAAAGGTCTCACTTAGTCTTTATTTGTCAATCATTAAAAAAAAATTCATAATTTTAAGGAAACTATGTGTTTTAATCTCTTGCTATTTTAATCTCTGGAAATAATATTTTTACTAACTAAAATTAAATTTTATAGGGGATATTATCAGAAACGTTTTGCATCATTCATTGTGTCAAAATATATAGTTCGTAATCAATTTTCTAACTACAGAACGATATTAATGGATTTTAAGTATTAAAAGCTAAAAGGATATTTTTATCATTTAAAAATACAATTTCATTTAAAAAATTTTAAATTCGAAGACATTTATATTAAAACAAATAATTATTGGTAATTTATTTAGAGTTATTAATTTAAATTTATGTCGAATGTATGAAAAAGGCACAAAAAATGAGGATATTTCCTAGTTTTAATTTTCAAAAGCTGAGTAAAAATGCATGTATACCTTAGAAATCTTTATTCCTTACTGGCCCTACAGCATAACGGACAGAGCGTGCGTCCAGAAAACCAAGGTATTCGGGTTCAAATCCAGCAGGAAAAATGAAGGTAAGAAATTTGTTACTGAATAATCTCTGTATATGTAAATCAGTCTGAATAATAGAAAAAAAACATTCGTGTTTTCTTCTAAAAAAATTTAAATTAAATCATAGCTTTAATTTAAATTTTTTGAACATATTAGTGGCCTTGAAGTTTCCCAAAGTCCTCCTATATAACTTCCCCAGAACCTCCCGGGGAGGACCCTGAAGGAGGTCCTGGGGAGCGTGCCAGGATGCTGTAAAGCGGACATTTTCGGTTCCTGAGGACCACCTGGTGACAATTTTCTCCATCCTCAGAGATGCCTGGGGGATGACGGTCCTGGGATGTGAATCCTCCCCAGGACATCCTGGGGAGGTAAGTGTGCTATATGGGATATATATATAAAGTAAAAAGTTTGCGAAATACTTCCCGCCTTTTTGAGAAGCAAGCAATAAATTATAAATAAATAAAATAAGAAAAAGACTTTTAGCTGCTACAAGTTAATACACTACGAAACTAAGATTGAAATATGTTCCACAAATTGAGAATTGAAGCTAAGAGAGAAGAAAATGGCGCAATTTTTTTTATTACAAATATATATATGTAATGATTCGACGAGATCGATGTTCCATAACAATGTACAAGTTCCAGTGGCACACCATCTATGAGGCAGAACAGATTACTACTACCAAGAATCAACAGTGGGACGAGCTGAGCAGTCGCTCCGGCAATTTGACCAGCAGTGGATGAGTTTATTGGGCTATTTCCCCATAAGAAAGTTCAGTCAAGCAGTCTTTAAATTAATTTTATTAGAACTCATAAATAAGTTAAGTTCTTTCACGCAATCACCTTGGCACTCTCATCGAATAACTTCCACTTCACCAACTCCGTGATTAAGCTACATTCCACAATATTAGAATTTTGGGGAGAAAGAAGAAACAGCATCCTAATAATTTTTGAAAGTCAATCGCATTCTCGGGAAACATGACATGGCTTCCGAGTAGTTTTTTAAGAAAAAATGCATTCTAATTCAGCGGAGCAATAAAACGCGCGTCTTGATAGTTTAAAGAAAAGGTGCATTCTACTCTCCTGAAAAGCCAAATGAAAAAATCATTTTCACGACAAAACTAGCGCCCTCCTACTCCGCGTCAATCATTTTAAAAATCCAATCAGGATGGACTCGAGCCTCTAACGGACAAAATGATCAATTCTAATTGGCCGTAATAGGCGGTCTATTGGCAAGAACTATATTTTTTCCTCGGAACACTAAGCCCTTTAGCAACGCGTAGTAACACTTGTCACGCGATGTTAAAAAATAAAAAATAAAATTAAAATCGCAGGAATATGCCAGAAAGTAAAAAGCTTACGAAATACTTCCCGCCTTTTTGAGAAGCAAGAAATAATTTATTAATAACTAAAGTAAGAAAAAGAATTTTAGCTGTTACAAGTTACGAAACTAAGATTGAAATATGTTCCACAAATTTAGAATTGAAGCTAAGAGAGAATAAAAAAAAATGGCGCAATTTTTTTTTTTTTTTTTTTATTACAAATCCCCCCTTCCAGAAAGACGGGTGAAAAAGTAGGTCTGAGACCTGCAATTTCACAGAAAGGGAGATGATGCAGACTTAGCTCACGAAGTTGTTGATATAAGTAATAATAATTAGATACTGAATAAAAAAAAATTTAAATTAATTTCTCTTTTTTATATAAATATAGAATTCAAATTTAAAAACTCTAGGTGATGCGTGGAATAACTTCAAATTTAAATACAATAAAATAGGCATCAATACAAATACAAGATATAATCTTGTTTAAAGTACACATCATAAAGTAATTTGAAAATATAAGCAATTACCCATAGTAATAACATAAAAATGAAACATAAAAATGAAAAACAATAACGTTGAATTCTTTTTTAACAATGTCAAATCTAGAAATGAAGGAATTTAATAGAACTTTCTTGACATCAATGTTGAAAGTTTGTTTCAAAAATCCATTTAAGAGTCATATTTGGAGTATTCATGATCTCTTTTCAAGGAAGTCTAATTATATCTTATTACTTGTCCAAGAGTCATATTTGGAGTGGTATAGTCCATTGCCTCTTTTCAAGGAGGTCTAATTATATCATTATTAATTGTCCAAATTCAATATAGTAAGACATTTTATAATAGAGTAATAATAAACTTTAACAATGTAAATAATAAACAATATAATTAAGAAACATAATAAGGAAAAATATCAATAATAATAAATATCATAAGTGTAAGTAAATCTCATAATGGGTATAAGTAAATCTCTTAATAAGTAATAATAAATATCACAAAAGACATTCTTTAAATACTTAATCTCGTTTATCTCATCTCATATTTTTGGGATGAAATATAGAGAGAAGTGGAATAAAATAAAAAATGCAATCAACTATGAAATCATTTACTTAATCTGGTAATCCGAGTACAGGATTAAGTAGGAATATGTACAAAAAAAAATTAAAATATAATATGATAAATTAAAATAAAATAAAGATAAATAAAAATTTTGTTCATGTTTGAGAATGCACGTGACCTTTAAACTACTAAGATTCTTAAAAAGAAATATTAATAAATGATAAAAATAAAAAACAAGATCTATTCATGTCAAATAATTACGCAATAAATATTCTCTCGGTGTGATAAAACATTGCAAGATACAAGTAGAAAAGAGAAAAAGAAACAAAATTATATTATAATTGACATGTACTTGGACTGGAATGCAGAAGCAAAGAAATAGAGAAAGAAAAAAAATTAAAATAAAGTGATAAAAATTTTGTTACTTGGCAAATAATTAATTTATTAATTGATAGCTTAAATTTAATATTACAAATAGGTTCAGTTGAAAGAAAAAAAAATATTCTAAGTAGAGTAATTCAGTACAGAATAAGAAATTTCCACTTTGTACGTCTACGCCGGCATAAATAAACAAATATAAAAATTTCCAGACAAGTGACACTCTCGCTGCAGTCAAGAGATATCATTGCCATTCTGTGAGAATTACAGGATATTATCTGAATTAAAATATGAAAAGAAATTTACTGTTTAAGAGAAAAAATTATAAAATGATAAACTAGAGATATAGTTTAAGCTACAGTTTTTACCTGACTTTGTTGTTGCTGATTAGGGGGTTGTTGCTCATGACTTAATTTAAATTTATCAGGGGAATAATAAGGCCTTAATTTAGATACATGTACTATTTCTGAACTTTTGAACTGGTTTTGCCTATCAATTTCAAAATTTACTTCGGATAATTTGTTAAGAATTTTATAAGGGCCACTAAATACTTGTGACAACTTTCTAGTATTAGGGTACTGAAATTCTTCATAGATAACTAGATCTCCTATTTTAAATTTTGGTTCGATATAATCTTTATCATAATATCTTTTATTTTTTAAATGAAATTCATCAGTTCTTGTTTTAGCAATTTTAAGTGCTTCATGAACAGGGGGATAATAATTTTGTTGTAAGGGGGAGTCATAGGGTAATTGGCCAAAAAGCAAGTACGCAGGTGGAAATTTGGTAATAGAATGGGGTGTATTATTATATTCATTAATTACCTCAGTTAAAAGCTTAGTCCAGGGAATTTTAGAGGTAGTGGAGTTTACTTTACATTTTAATCTAGTTACTATTGTCTGATTTACTCTTTCACATTTCCCATTCGTTTGTGGATGATGGGCAGTGGTCAAACGTTGTTTAATATTATGATTTCGCAGGAATTTTTTGAATCTTGAAGAAGTAAAAGCAGCATTCCTGTCACTAAGTATTTTTTGAGGGGACTGTACACTTGAAATCTTACTAAAACAGAATAATTGTTGAGGGATTTTGATATTGAAGATTTGTTTCAGACAATTTGTATAAGTTTCTGTAGTGACACTTTTGGAAGGAAATGCCCAAATATATCTTGTGGCATGGTCTATTATAATATGGAGATATTTTTTTGTAGAATTATAATAATTGAACCCTCCTACAGTATCAACAGACAGACAGTCAAAAGGTTGATCTGTAGTGGGCATAGCTTGTAATAAGCCAAATTTTTTCTGTCTAGGTTTTTTATTTTTCTGGCAAATATCACAGTATTTAACAAAGTTAGTAATGTCTTGGGTCATATCTGGCCAATAATAGTTAGGAGAAATTAAATTTTGCATTTTTTGAACACCAGGGTGACCAAACTGTTCATGAGCAACACTAAGCAATTTTTTTCTTAGGGACATGGGAACTACCACTTTACGAAAACCTTTTCTTTTAACTATAATCAGTCCATTGTCATTAATATAATTTGATCCACACACATTTTCTTTTTCTTGCATCTCAATAATCTCTTTAACGTCAAGAAGAAAAGTAAGGGGTTTACAAAAATGAGAAATAGGGTTTCGGGACAACATGTCGGCTTCGACATTTGTAGATCCCTTTAAGTACTCTATTTTGTAATCGAACATACTTAACTTCAATGACCACCTAAATAATCGACCTCTTAAATGTTTGACATTTTTTAACCAAACAAGAGATGCATGATCAGTATGGATGGTAAATTGTACACCGTGAAAGTAATGATAAAATTTATCTAAAGTATCAATGATAGCAAGACACTCTAGTTCGGTAATGAAATAATTTTTCTCATAACTTCTCAATCCTCTAGAAAAATAAGCAATTGGATGTAAAAAGTTATTATGGTCGGGTTGTTTAAGAACTGCACCTACCGCTACCTGAGAAGCGTCAACAAACATGTGTAGGGGTAATTTTGGGTCATAAATCTTTAAAATTGGTTTAGCAATGAGGGCATCTTTTAATTTTTGAAAAGAGTTTTGACATTCAGTATTCCATTCCCAAATAGTATCTTTCTTAAGTAATTTATTTAGGGGGTGTCTAATTTCAGCATATTTGTCAATAAATTTATGATACACATTTATAGAACCAAGAAATCTTTGTAATTCTTTAGTGTTAGTAGGAGGTTTTAATTTTTTAATCGTTTCTATATTAGTATTAGCTGGAGTTAAAGTTCCATTTTGGATTTCATACCCTAGAAAATTGATTTGTTTTTGAGCAAAAGTACATTTAGATAATTTTAATTTAATATTTTCTATTCGGCATAAATCAAAAATTTGAATGAGATGCTGTATATGTTCATCTATTGATTTAGAAAAAATAATTATATCATCAAAATAATAACAAGCAAAGTCTATTTTATATTTTGTAAGAATTCTTCTAATTGTCCTGTTGAAAATTGGGGGGCCTACCTTTACACCAAAGGGGAGAACATTCCATTCCCAGAGCCCACAATTAGTAGTAAAGGCTAACTTTTCGGAATCGGCTGGGTGAATAGGTATGTGCCAATAGCCTGAGGCTAAATCTAGTGTAGAGAAATATTGGGCACCACTTAATTTGTCTAAAATTTCATCTATTCGGGGTAAAGGTTCAGCGTCATTTTTCATGATAGAATTTAATTTTCGGTAGTCAACACACATTCGGGTTTTTTTACCTTCATCTCGTTTATTTACTAACGTAACTGGAGAAGAGTATGGGCTATAACTTTCTTTAATTAACCCAGCAGCTAATAATGATTGGATTTGCTGAGATATTTCTTTTTCATCAGCAGTGGATGTACGATAAGGCCTCAAAGATATTGGTAGGTCAGATTTAAGATAAATACGCTGAGGTTCAATATTAATTCTCCCTACATCATATTTATTTTTTGCAAAAATATTTAAATAATCCCTTAAAAGTTCCCTTACATTTTTATTTTGAATAGCATTCAGATCCCCCAATAGATTATAATCATCATTATTAGTTCGCGACAAGGATTGAGGAGTTATGGTATTTCCATAATCGGGTTGCACAGTAGTATCATTTTTTATAATATCAAAATGAAGCAATTCTAAGTTATCACTGGATATGTTGACATATGGGTTTAACGAAATATTGTCTTGTAACACCTGGCTTTTTGCACAATCAATTTTCAATTTAAATTTGGCACAATCAGGTAAACCTAAAATAGCATAGTCCAAATCAAGTTGACTTACTAAAAAATTAACATATCTCTTTATATTACCAAATTTAATACATAATCGACAAGATTTATTAATTGTAAGAGTTCCTTGTGCCTGTCTGATAGTAATAGGGGTAACATTATGTAAATTACCATTTAAATATCGAACAAATTTGAGGGGTAAAATTGAGACAGTTGATCCACTATCCACCACACAATACACTTTGTTATTGCCCACATATCCAGGGATAAATAATTGTCAGACATTATTAGTAGGGGGTGGTTGAATATGAGCAGGAGTTTGAGCTTGACAGGAATTTGTGTTAAATATACAACTCCTCTCCCAATGATATGCATTTTCTATGCCTCTGTTTAAACATACTCTGCACGGACGACTAGGGTAATTGTTTTGATAATGAGTTGCAGGCATTCTAGGAGTGAAAAACCTAGGATTAAAATTTTGGGATGGATTGTTTGGAGTAGGTCGAGTCCAATGTCTGGGCTGAGGATTGGGATTGTGCATTGGTCTAGTTTGTTGAAAATTTCTATTGCCTTTATTAGAGGTATGATTTGGAATCGCTGCTAATTGTTTAGCAATGCGAAACCATTCACGAGTATTGGAAGGAGGGTTAACCATCAAACAATTTTGATACTCCGGCTGAAGGCCATCAATTAATCCCTGTATAATTAAATTTTCCTCAAGCTGAAGTTGCCTTCCAATCTCAACTTTCTTTCTAAAATAAGAATCCAAATCACTTAGATCATTTAACTTTAAGGAAGTAAATTCAGAAAATTTTGGAACTCTAACTTGAATGAATTTTTCACTTAAAATCTCGACAATTTCTTCATAAGTAGCACAATCCAAACAATCATTTATATAAGTTTTTAGCGCTACCCCCTTTAAATATTTTGAAATATTTTGGTGTTTCCACTCATTATCTTTCTTTTCTACCGAACATTCTCGATCAAAATGTTTAAACCATTTAAATATATCCATGCCCGACCCAAATTCAAAAGGGACAATATCAAGTTTATTTTCTGACATTTTTTCTTCTTTTACTAATCCTGACCTTAGTAACATGAAAGAAGGATAATTCATATGGAAAATATTTAAATGCTATACTTCAATTATTAAAATTCAATTACTATACTTCAAATACCTCAATAAATAATAATAAAAATAAATAAATAATAAATAAATAAGTAATAAAATAATAAATATCGGTTTTCCATACATGGGAAATAACAAATAATTTTAAAAACAAAAATACTTTTCTTTACGTATGGAAAATAAATTTTGCAACAGAGTATTTTTTTTAACAACAAATTAATCCATCTTTCGATTTAAAAAAAAAAATAACACCTTTAAAACTAAATAAAATTTCTATGAGCAGAAAATTTTAATTAATTATAAATTAAGAACAAATTTATTTTTTAATATCTGTAATAAAAGAGAGAAAAAAAAATCAAGAATTTAAACAAAGAAATTATCATTAAATTTCTTAATCAATAAAACAATAAAATAATAAATAATAACTTACAGACATGTTCGACGTGGCCTTGTTCAAATACCTAATTTTTTATTAAACTAAACAAAAATAAAGAACTTCGTAGATACGACTCACAGGTGTAAATTTCAATTATCTTGTATTACTGATGGAATCTACCGTAGTTTCGCAACCATACAGCAGGTGTTCATTTATTATGAAATGAAAATTTATCAAAATATTTATGCACTTTTACCTAGAAAATACAGTAAATAAATAAATAAAAGAAAATGATGTTGAATTGATTTCATGCAGGTGATCTTTTGTAATTTTTATTTTGCATATCTCACAGTTTGGTTGCATATCTCACAGTTGAAAAGTTTCTCACTAGAATGCGAGGTATATTTCACAATTAAAATATTTGTAGATGTAGATACCACACATAATTACAAACAAAACTTTATAAGACGATCTTTTTTCACAGATTGATTCATGTCGGTTCAAGATGAGTAATAAACAAAGGCCGAAGTTCCAGCAATTAGTTTCAAGCTCGGCGAAAATGGCACGTGCACACACAGCGTTGCGAAGAATTCTCTAGAGACGTATGCAGGTTCATTTAAGAAATCCTGCCGGCTAATATGTAATGATTCGACGAGATCGATGTTCCATACCAGTGGCACACCATCTATGAGGCAGAACAGATTACTACTACCAAGAATCAACAGTGGGACGAGCTGAGCAGTCGCTCCGGCAATTTGACCAGCAGTGGATGAGTTTATTGGGCTATTTCCCCATAAGAAAGTTCAGTCAAGCAGTCTTTAAATTAATTTTATTAGAACTCATAAATAATTTAAGTTCTTTCACGCAATCACCTTGGCACTCTCATCGAATAACTTCCACTTCACCAACTCCGTGATTAAGCTACATTCCACAATATTAGAATTTTGGGGAGAAAGAAGAAACAGCATCCTAATAATTTTTGAAAGTCAATCGCATTCTCGGGAAACATGACATGGCTTCCGAGTAGTTTTTTAAAAAAAAATGCATTCTAATTCAGCGGAGCAATAAAACGCGCGTCTTGATAGTTTAAAGAAAAGGTGCATTCTACTCTCCTGAAAAGCCAAATGAAAAAATCATTTTCACGACAAAACTAGCGCCCTCCTACTCCGCGTCAATCATTTTAAAAATCCAATCAGGATGGACTCGAGCCTCTAACGGACAAAATGATCAATTCTAATTGGCCGTAATAGGCGGTCTATTGGCAAGAACTATATTTTTTCCTCGGAACACTAAGCCCTTTAGCAACGCGTAGTAACACTTGTCACGCGATGTTAAAAAATAAAAAATAAAATTAAAATCGCAGGAATATGCCAGAAAGTAAAAAGCTTACGAAATACTTCCCGCCTTTTTGAGAAGCAAGAAATAATTTATTAATAACTAAAGTAAGAAAAAGAATTTTAGCTGTTACAAGTTACGAAACTAAGATTGAAATATGTTCCACAAATTTAGAATTGAAGCTAAGAGAGAATAAAAAAAAATGGCGCAATTTTTTTTTTTTTTATTACATATATATATATAGAACCTTTATACAATACTACAATTTAACATCTATAATAAATATAGAATAACACATAAAATAACAAGCTATAACAAGACAGAGGAGTTGGCAAATTTTGGAACAAATACGAAGTATTGTTCCAAAATTTGGCAAATTTGGAACAAATACGAAGAATAATGTTCACAGCGTCTTTATAAGGTAAAAAGATAGCGATCAAACCCAATTTATACAAGCTGATTTTAAATTGTGGTATCAATCTTACTTATTAGTTCTGAAAACAGCCGGGAATTATTAAGACAGCGATGGATGAGGCCAATGTAACTGAAAAATGCCACTTTCAAACTGAAAAGCAGGGCAACCCGATTACAAAAGATAGCCGTCATTATATTGCTATTATTCAATCTTCCATAACCTGGTAATATTTTTAAACAGTGCACATTATTATGTTTTTAGAGATTATAGAGAGGTTTGCGAAATCTGAACGGGGATTGGTAGGTGTAGATCGCAAGGAGATGAGCCGTCTAGTATGTATATATATTATGGCCTGCAGGTCCCAGTTAATTTCGGTATCATTTCGTTGTGCACTCAAGTTATGCATAGAAATGTACCTAAATTCTTATATATGCTTTAATTATTGTTCTCAGCTCTCAGTTGTAAAAGGGTATTTTCCCGGAAGCGGAGGAAGAAATGTGAAGTTTAATTAATTTCTCTGTATTAATATTTCAGATATAGCTATCACGAAAATTAAAAAAATTGCGTCATAGTAGCACTACCTGAAGTATGATTTACTCAAAAATCTAATCAGCTCCAAACTGTATCAAGGTTTTAAAAAAAGTGAAGTTAGAAGAAATTTTTTGCATTAGTCCTTGAGATATGGTTATTGCTATAATCGTGTAAACTCTGAACAATGCAGCAAAACAGCGCAATCTGTTGGACAGTTTACATCGAAAGCTCATTCGAAAAGACTTTTTTAACGTCTTATTGAATTTGAAGTTCGATAAAAATCTTCAGATATAGATATTGCGGAAATCATGAACAATGTAGTATAGCAGTGCTGCGTAGGGTGGAGCGAAAAAAAAAATTTTTTTTGAAAATCAAAAACGGGTAGGTGCCAAAAGTTGCGTTTATACTAGTACATCAACTGTGTGAAATTTTACCGCTGAAAAAAAATGGCTTGGGTCTGCGCTTTTGCTCCAAAAATCGAAAATTTGGGTAAAATTTGTCATTTTTTGACATTTTTTCAAAAAAATTAAAAAATTCCTACAGAGCTGGTTAGTATTTAAAAGTGTTGCTTAGATCTTTATATTTATCTGCTTAACATATTTAAACTATAAAATAATATCTGTAGTCTGTATAATTGGAACAAATCTGACAACTTTTTGTGAAAAATCAGCGTTAATCTCTCTATTGGAGCATACAACGAAATGTTGTTTTGAATGCATTTCTTACCTAGTTGCTTTCAAAACTACTGTGTATGTAACTCATAGAGATGGTTGCATTATCCCACCCGTCTCAACCATCCAATCATCTAGGCCCAGTGTTTTATTTATGTATTGGATTGTTATTTTTTTCCCGAAGACGAGTATAAGTTTTCTATTCATCAAAGTAATTTATCTCTTCTTTATATTCACTGACTGTGGATGATTTGGATCATGCTGGTGTGACCTGCTGCACGCATATTTTTATACCATGTATAACAGAAGAGAAGCTGAGCCATGTATTGGGTATGTTCTTAATTGAACCTATTCAGCAGTCAATTATCTTCATTAAAATTTCATGCAATTAGTACATTATGATTGGAAGTTTTGTTATCACAGCATTCTTTCCATCAATTACATTTTATATGCAATGATTTGCCTAAAAAATGATTGTATGAATTTAATTTCTAGTATGTCATCATTTATTGAACCTATTACATTGAATATATGCTGAGAAGCTATAGCTGTTTAATATTATAACGATTGTCACAGAGGATTGCAAACAAAATTTGCAAAAACTACTTGTTGTAAAACATCAATATTTCTAAAGAAGTTTTAGTATGCTTTATGTCGTTTCCTGTGTTGTTCCGTAGTCTAGTAATTTCTAATAAGATTTTAGATCTATTATTTAGGTGTGTAGTACATTTGGTATAAAACATCCCACGTTATAAACTTGGATTATACATTTTGTGAGTGAACATATAAAAGCTGATTGACAATCTGTGCTTATATAAAGCGGAAAATTTTATTAACTTTATGAGCTGTCTTTTGTGTAAGATGTTTTCTAAATTCCTATTCCCCACTTTTTCTGAGAAATAGCTTTCCTTATGAATTAGCTTTGCAATCTCCGACAGAAATTTCTAGTCTGTTCTGAGTATTTTTTTCTCAATTTGAGAAAATAATTTTTCAAAATTATTCTCTATTTTATAAAGAAAATTGCAATAGGAAGTGAATAGTACGCAGACAAAGATTTTCCTTATTGATCCGGTGTATCCATGTAGCTTAGAACGTTTTATATCGACTTCTCAAATAATTGACGCAGAGGAAATTCACTGGAATTGAAGTAGCGAATGATTCAATATTATACACAATTCTAAGCTTACCCCATGCAAAATGGTTCACAGTGACAAATAAAATTCTCCTAATTTTAAATGAGCACTTGTCGATTAGAATCCGTACATTCCCTCATAAAGTACTATGCATTATAAGTTTATGCCCAGGACATTTCACCATCAAATGTTGTCCGCTTATAAAAGGGGGATCTAAAAGTTAATAGGAAATAACCTAGAGACGAAAACACTTAGAAAACGGCATAAAACCAATGCAAAAAAAAGTTATTTACAACAGCGGTTGCTTTACACATGGAGAACAAATTTTCATTGCAATTCTCTCTGACGATCACCATCACACGAAACAGCTCGCTTCTCAACATATAAAAAATGCAAAAGTAGAAATGATGGCATACTTATAGTTGAAATATCTAAAATCATCTTTGAAGCAAATCATTACGTAAAAAAAATACAATTGACTGAAAAAATGTTGTGGTAACAGAACTTCCAATCACTATTCATCAACTGAATGTAAGTTTGATAAATATAATAGATGGCCGAATAGATCCCTTTAATAACATTCCCGTGCATTACTCTGCTTGTCATTTTTTTTTGTATAAACTGTAAAAATATACATGAAGATAGGTACAACAGCTTGTGGATGCAAAGAACAGATGAACAAGGTGGAAGCATCGAAAACATGCCAAATTTTTATAAAGAAAATCACAAATCAATGTATAAGTAAAACACTGTATTAAGATGATCGAATATTTGGGCCGGGTGGTATAGGAAATATAGTCACCTCCACGACGCATGTCCAAGGTAGTTTTGAAAACAAGAGCTGTATTAAAAACAATAATTCGTTGTATGACCCAATACAGTGGTAATGCTGCTTTCTTACTAAAAATTGCCTGTTTTGCTCCAGCTATACAGAATAAACATATTGTTTTATAGTTTAAATATGTTGAGCAGATAAATATAAAGGTCTAAGCAACACTTTTAAATACTAACCAGCTCTGTAGGAATTTTTTAATTTTTTTGAAAAAATGTCAAAAAATGACAAATTTTACCCAAAATTTCGATTTTTGGAGCAAAAGCGCAGACTCAAGCCATTTTTTTTTCAGCGGTAAAATTTCACACAGTTGATGTACTAGTATAAACGCAACTTTTACCACCTATCCGTTTTTGATTTTCAAAAAAAATTTTTTTTCGCTCCACCCTAGTGCTGCGAGTTCTGAAATGTATACCAAACTCTAATCAGCAAAAACTTATGCCAATGAGTAATTGAGTCTGAAGCTTGATGATAATACTTGCACTAATTTCTGAGACAGAGCTATTGCGTAAATCATGAAAGATGCAGCATAGCAGTGAGACTTATTGAGAGATTTACACCAAAAACTAATTCGCATCAATATATTTCAAGGATTAACTGAATCTAAAGCTTGATAAAAATGCGTGCATTTTAGGTCTTGATATTGGTCTGTATTTTAAAAGGCTTTTATGAAGGAATTTTTAAAAACTTACATTGATCATAAAATAGATTTAAAAGGAACATATAAGTCATAGCCTTGGATAAAAACATCCAGCTCAGGTTCTTTAATATAACTGAAGAATATTTATTGAAAAAATCTTCAGAGATGCGAAAACCCTTGCAGATGAGGCATTTTTTTAGGATGGAAGCTAAGGAGAGTCTAATGAATATATAATACTTGTGCATAAAGTTGATTATCGCCAATATCTTCGCCAAAAGGTTACAATACAAGTGATTTGGCACAGTTCTCTGAAAATTTTACTTACATAAGTTGTGCAATTTTGGCACTATTAACACTTACATTTTTGAATATCAGATGCATGGTAACGGATTTTAAGTTAAAGACCAAATAAAGGGGATACGAAGTATTCTGGAATTTCTGATCGTGGGTTATAGGGTCAAATAAGGGAACGTTTATATTTTTAATTAAGAAACACTAGACAGACTTTAATACAATTTTTAAAAACATACAAAACAATTAAAATGAGATAAAATAATATAAAATTATACATTATAAAATAAACATTTCGCTATGCACCGCATAGCCTCATCAGTATTCGAATCAGCTTACAGCAAAAACAATGTGCATACACCGGACTCAGTCAAAGTTAAAGTTAACTTTGTTACTTACTTCAAAAGTTAATTTTAAAAGTTTTAGTTTCAAAGTTAACTTTAACTTTGACTGAGTCCGGTGCATGTACATTGTTTTTGTTGCAAGTTGATTCGAATACTGATGAGGCTATGCTGTGCATAGCGAAACGTTTATTTTATAGTGTATAATTTTTTTATTATTTTATTTCATTTTAATTGTTTTATATGTTTTTAAAAATTGTATTAAAGTCTGTCTAGTGTTTCCTAATTAAATATTTTAAATTCAGACGTTAAAATGTATATATATCTTAGAAGTTTATATTTTTACCTAGTAAGCACAGACCGAAAAGAGAGAGTATGGCTACAACGAATTCTAAATATGGTCATGGAATGGTATCGAAACTAAAAGTCTTGGCAGACGGTTCTCAATGGCTAATATAGGAGGTATCACATATGTATGGCGAAAAATAAACATACGGAATGTATTTGCATTGATAAATATAAATTATCGTTATCTTGGAAAACAATTACATTTTTATTGAATGGAGATCATATTAAACCAAGTAGTAAAGGGGATTTATTTGAGTTGTTATATGATAGGATATATGAATGAAAATATGATGAAGGGAAATAGCTTAAAATATGATATTGATATTATAGTTATTGCTGTAGTCATGCAAAATGTAGCATAAAAAGGCAACCTCTCAGGCAATTCGCAATAACGGTACCAATTTGTGTCAAGAATTAACTAAATGTAAAGTTTTAATACTTATCGTATATTATTTTTTGAGGTATTACACCCATGTTTTCCCTAGATACAGTCAGAAGACATTTTCTGAAAAAAAAAAAAACTAAAACCATCTTCGGGACCTTCTAAAACGTATAAATTCGTCGAAAAGCGGAAATCAAATTTTTTCACGAATCCAATACTTTCTTCGTGTAGAGATAGTATTTAGTAAAAATTATCTAATATATATAAAGATCAAAAAAGTTTGTTTAAATATAACACAAATATTTGGCTTCTATTGTTAGCAAAATGCCTTTCATGATAAAATAAGTTTATGAAACATTTCACTTTCCTGTTTTACAATCAAATTAAATTTCCAAAAAGAGAAACATTAAGTTTAATAATTAAAGGTTTTATAAAAGCAACTGAACACAATAATATGTAACAGCTTGTACTTCATACATGCATAAAGAAACCAAAGTATGTGAGTAATTCCCTTTAATGCAGCAGGGATAAAGATAGCTTGAATTACTTGTAACCAGCGGAGGATAAATGATTTTATGCCGCAGCTATTTCTTAACATTATTCAACAAAAAATCGGATAAAGCGAATGAAAAATTGCTTTTATTTGCAGCTATTGATTTCAAAGAAAAATATAATTCTTACAACAATATTCAGATAAAATATTTAGATTTATTAGTGTCTTATGAGATTTGAGGTCAGTAAAAATGGTGTTTTATCGAATTTTTAAAGCTACAACTCATTAAATAATTTAGTTTTCCGATAAAATTGTTTTATAAAGTTTTCATTGCTGCCTTAGAAGCTTTATTGTTTTTTTTCATGTAAATATTTCGTTAGTTATTTCTGTAAATACGAGAAATTGTTTTAGATATTTTAGAAATTTTATAATGTTAATAATAATATATATTTTGCTATTAATGTGAAATTGTATACTTGCTTCTTTTTTAAAAGTTATTTTTAAACTATAAATATAAAATCCTGACCATTCGATCACATTAAATTATTGATTCTTTGACTTTCTTAGATAACTATTGTATTTTGCACTAAATTTATATAAGTTTCAAAATTCCTAGGTTACAAAGTTTTTTGAGTTATCTTTATGTTTCAATTATATGCAAATTTCCGTTTGCAGACCCTCAGAAAAGAAGTTAATTTTCACTCGAGGTACCCATCATTAAGGAAGTACAAAAGAAATTTCGGCATTGATTTTCGTATAAAAAATGTCAGCAATTAGCCAAGATATTCACCTTTATGACACAGACGGTCTGGACAAACATAAAGATTTTTTTCATGCATTGTCGGCATTTAAAGTCTAGATATAAAATTTTGATTACATATATCTATAATGCAATGCTCAATAGTAGTTTAAAAGCAATAAAAGTAAAATTATTAAAAATAGACTTATTCAATTAGATTTAATTACGTAATTACTCGAAAATTCGCTACGAGTTTGTATTGAGTGGCGGCTCTGACTACGCCACCCATGTCTTAGAATGTTAATTAAAAATCTATTTATAAAGATACGGCGCGGAACAAATCGGAATTGCAACTCTGCGACCACTTTTCAAAGCAAACTTACATAGTATAATTTTTCACAAAGTCTTAATTTTCTTCTAGCAATGTTTTTTTTTTTTTTTTGCAGCATTACAGTTACTAATTTATATGTTTAATGTATGGAATCCTCTACACTCGAGTAATACTCGCACTTGACACATTACTTTTACTGTTTTAGGTAGCTATTCTATGTTACTTTGCATAACATTTGAACTTACATAAACATTACAAATTTAGAAAGAAAACTGCTTATTTTGGTTTGGAATCATATAAAGAATTATCTTAGATACTGTAAAAAAGAGAAAAAAGTATTATTATACAGGTGTTAATTACAGAAATATGTATGCTTACTAATATTTTATTTGTACACTGTGAAAAAAATAGAAAAAAGAGTAAAACAACAAAACTAGTTGATACAAAGTTACAAAAGTCTGCAGCTTTACAAATGAATTTACTACAACCATAGGGTTTTAACTAAACTATATCTATAATCTGAATTGCGATCGTATAAAAGTTGTAGGCACCTCAAGTTTCAAAAAAATTCTCTGATTGTTTGATTTGTAGAGCAAATATGTATCTGTAACGCGGATTTTTGTTGTTGCCATAATATAAATATTCTAAAAATCGCAGTTTTCTCGTAAAAATTTTAGTAACATTGCAGTTTTTTTAAATAGTGCAGATATTAGAAACAAATAAATATGGTAAAAAATAAAACAGAAAGAATTTATTTGTGCAACTGGCAAAACACATTTTCGAGATGAAATCAAGACTGTAAAATACGTCGTTTTTCAGCTATGGAACAAACCAAATTTCCAAAAATAGAAGTAATTAAATGTTTTAGAAAAGCAGCTGAACGCAATAATGTGTAACAGCTTGTACCCTATACATGCATAAACAAAGCAAAGCATGTGTGTAATTCGCTTTAATGCTGGGGTAAGAATAACTTGAATTACTTCTAACCAGCGAAGGGTAAGTGATTTTCTCCCACAGCTAGTTCGTAACGCATTTCATCAAAAAGAAAGATAAAAGAAGTGAAAGATTTCATCGACATACTGTTATTGATTTGTAAGAAAAAAATAATACTTACAGTAATATTCAGGTGGGGAATTCGGGATTATGAGACTTGAGGTCAATAAAAGAGGTATTAGATGGAGATTTTACACTTAATAACTCGAGTAAAAATATAGCCTTTTCCGATAAAACTGTTTTTATAAGTTTTTCTTTGTTACACTTGAATTTTTATCATTTCAAATTCATAATCAATAATTTCTTTAATATCATAGAATACTGATTTTTTACAGAAATTTTTTAATTAACTTTTCCAATAACAAATATCAGGGCACTTTTGTCTTATATTTAGTTATATCTATTAGTTCAAATAACATAGTGGAAAATGTTTTAAACTTTATTTTTATTGTACAAAATATATTTTTAATCCAACTTGTAAAAACCTAAATACATTTTGTTTTACGAATTTGAGCCATTTTGTTAGATTAATATTAGAGAGTTGAAGATCTCAGATGATAAAGTGATACAGTAGTCAATTTGAGAAAATGATCTGTCAAATACAAATATCTATTTGGGTTTAACGTAAAACGACTTTTAACATATGGTAGAGTACCACTGATAATTTTTAATCATATGAAAATCTCTATTTTCGAAATTGTTTTACATATTATACTATGTGATACACATCAAATATTGTTACTGATTTGAAAGAAACAAACTATACTTGCAACTATAACCAAAGGAAGAATTTGGAATTATGAGTGTCTTATGAGAATTGAGGCCAATAAAAAAGATATTTAGTAGAGATTTTTTTATGTAATAACTCAATAAATAATGTAGTTTTCCAGATAAAAAAAAAGTTTCTATAAGTTTTCCTTTATTGCACTGGAAGTTTTATGTTTTTATACTAATAATCAATAATTATTTGAACATCATTGTGTACTGAAAAATTTTTGCAATAAAATTTTTTACGGTAGATTGACCTTACATTTTGTTACATGTATTAAATCGAATGAAATAGAGGAATTTTTTTATTTTCTTTTTATTGCATAAAAAATGAATTTTAATTTATTTTTTAAAATTCTAAATAAATTTTATTTTAAGAATTTGTGTCATTTTGTTAGTTTAATATTAGACAATTGAAGAGGTCAGATGATGAAGGTGGTAATTGAGACAATCGTCATTCTGAGAAAATGAGCAGTACTGATACAAATACTTATCTGTGTTTATTGTCAATTGCCATTTAACAGATGGTACATCACCATTGATAATCTTTAATCATATGATAATCTTCATTTTGAAATTTTTGTCACATTAAAGAAATGAAATAGTAGTTTAATAGATGGTAGAGAACCATTCATAATAATTACTCATATGATTAACTCATTTTTTCTCACATAAAAGAACTGAAAGATTTCATCCAGATACTGTTACTGAATCGGCAGAAATAACCAATACTTACATAAATATTCAGGTAGAGAATTCGGGATTATGAGTGTCTTATGAGTCTTGAGTTCAATAAAAAGGTATTTGGTAGAAATTGCGTAAGTAATAACTCGAATATAATAATGTAGTCTTTCTCGATAAAATTGTTTTTAATTTTTTTGTTGTTGTTGTTGTTGCACAGGAAGTTTTATGCGTTTATAAATGTAATGAATAACTTTTTTAATATTATTGCATGTAGATTTTTACTGAAAAACTTTTCATAATTGTTTTCTAATAACAGATATCACAGTAGATTTGCCTCATATTTAGTAAAATCTATTACTTTGAATAAAGTAGAGAAAAATGTTTTTTACTTTATTTTTAATGTAAAAAAATGTTTTTTAATTCAACTTGTAAAAATCTAAATAAATTTTATTTTAAGAATTTTTGGAATTTTGTTAATCTTAATGTTAGACAATTCAAGAGCTCAGATGATAAAGGCGGTAAGTGACACAATCGTCAATTTGACAAAATGAGCCTCAGAGTTACAAACGTCTGTTTGCGTTTATTGTCAAATGCCATTTAACAGCTGATAGAACACCATTCATAATCTATTATCATATGATAAATTCAATTTTTAATGTCGTTAAAGAAAGGAAAGACTTCATCAAACACTCTTATTGATTTGAAAGAAAGAAATAATATTTACAGTAATAATAAGGTGGAGAATTTGGGATTAGGAGTGTCTTATGGGACTTGAAGTCAATAATAAAAGTATTTGGTAGAGATTTTATGTGTAATAATTCAATAAATACTGTAGCTTTCAAGATAAAAAAAGTTTCTACAAGTTTTTCTTTGTTGCACTAGAAGTTTAATGTTTTTATATTCATAATCAATAATTAATTCAATATCATGGTGTAATGACTTTTTCTGAAAAACTTTTAATAAATTTTTGCAGTAGAGAATTTCACAGTAGATTTATCTTATATTTTTTATGTGCATTAATTCGAATGAAATAGAAGATTTTTTTTACTTTCTTTTTATTGCATACAAAATGATTTTTAATATAACTGGTAAAATTCTAAATAAATTTTATTTTAAGAATTTGAGGTATTTTGTTAGTTTAATATTAGACAATTAAAGAGATCAGATAATGAAGGTAGTAAGTGACATAATCGATATTTTCAGAAAATGAGCTGTACAGACAGAAATGCTTATTTGTGTTTATTGTCAATTGCCATATAATAGAGGGTACAGCACCATTGACAATCTTTAATCATATGATAATCTTCATTTTTTCTTAAAAATTTCTGATATTAAAGCAGTGAAACACTTCATCAAATACTCTTATTGATTTGAAAGAAATAAATAATGTTTACAGTATTAATCAGACGAAGAATTTTGTATTATGAGTGTCTTATGAGACTAGAGGTCAATAAAAGGGGTGTTTGGTAAAGATTTTCTGGGCAAAAACTCGAATATCCCGATGTGTATCCAGATGAAAATATTATTAAAAGTTTCTCTTTGTTGAAGCAAAGTTTATCTTTTTAAATTTATAATCAATAAACTCATTAATATCATGGCATAATTTTTTTCATAAACTTTATCAAAAACAAATAGAAGAGCACTTTTACACTAGAAATAGATATATAAATATTGAAAAAAATACAAGGGAATGTCCAATAATTTATTTCTATTGTTATAAAAATTTTTTTTGAAACTAACTTGTAAAAATCTAAATAAAGTTTAATTTTAAAAAATGGCATTTTGTTATTTTATTATTAGATAACTGAAGAGATCTAATAACATATGATAAATGTTGTAAGTGGCACAATCATCATAGATAGTAGTTATCTAGATAGTAGAGAAATATTCATAACGTTTACTCATATGATTAAATCATTTTTTTTCTCACATAAAAGAACTGAAAGACTTCATCCAGATACTGTTACTGCATTGACAGAAATAAACAATACTTACATAAATATTCAGGTGGAGAATGTGGGATTATGAGGTGTCTTATGAGTTTTGAGGTCAATAAAAAAGGTATTTAGTAGACATTGCAAATGTATAATAATGCAGTCTTTCAAGATAAAACTGTTTTTAAAAGTTTTTCTTTGTTGCACTGGAAGTTTAATGTGTTTATATTTGTAATCAATAATTCGTTCAAAATTATTGCATTTAGAGTTTTACTGAAAACTTTTCTTAAACCTTTTCATTAACAGATATCACAGTAGATTTGCATCGTATTTAGTAATATTTATTAATTTGAATAAAATAGAGAAAAATGTTTTTTACTTTACTTTTACTGTCGAAAAAATTTTTTTTTTAATATAACTTGTAAAAATCTAACTTAATTTTATTTTAAGAATTTTTGGAATTTGTTAGTTAAATGCTAAACAATTAAAGAGCTTAGACTATAAAAGCGGTAAGTGACACAATCGTCAATTTGAAAAAATGAGCTGTAGAGATACAGACATCTATTTATGTTTATGGTCGAAATCTATTTAAAAGATGGTAGAGCACCATTGATCACCTTGAATCAAATGATAAGATACATTTTTAGTGACATTAAAGAAAGGAAAGACTTTATAAAATACTGTTATTCATTTGAAAGATAGAAATTATATGTACAATAATAATAAGGTGAAGAATTTGGGATTATGAGTGCCTTATGGGATTTGGGATCAATAAAAGAGGTATTTATAGAGATTTTCTGTGTAAAATCTCGATTAATAATGTAGTCTGTCCCGATAAAAATGTTTTTATGAGTTCTTCTTTGTTGCACTATAAGTTTATCTTTTTACATTCATAATCAATAATTTCTTTAATATCATGGCATAATGATTTTTATTGAAAAGCTTTTTTAAAACCACATCAATAATAACAAATATAGGAGTAGTATTGCACCAGATTTATTTTTATCGATACTTTCAATAAAATAGGACGGGATGTTCAGTATGTTATTTTTATTGTTTTAATTTTTTTTATAAATTAATTTGTAAAATATCTAAATAAATTTTATTTTAAAAAATTGACATTTAGTTATTACAGGTAACTGAAGAGCCCAGATGAAAAAAGTTGTAAGTGACATAATAATCATTGGGGAAAAATAAGTTTTCAGATTTTGAATATCTATTTGTGTTTATCGAATATGCATTCGATATATCGAAACAGCATGAGCTCCCTATGAAAATTTACTGCGCATGCTCATCTAGCACTAAAGTGGTAATCAAGATTGGCAGTACAGCTTTAAAAAGAATTGCCAAGTACACAGGCTAGTCGAGTGTCGATTTATACAACATATTTAGCTCCGAATTGTTCCATTTATACAACATTTTTAGCTCCGAAAATCGGGATAGTGCATGCGCGGTGATAGTCTTCGTAGGGAGCTATTGCTCTTTCGATCCACTAGTATTTAACATCATTGCATACGGATTTTTAATGAAAAACTTTTCATGATGTTTTCCCTTAACAAACATTATAGCCTTATATTTAGTTATATCTATTAATTTGAATAAAAGTGGAAAATGTGCGTTATTATATTTTTATTGTCCTAAACAATAGTTTTTTTTTTAACTGACTTCAAAAAATCTATATAAATTTTATTTTAAGAATTTTATTTTAAGAATTTTTTTTAGAAAATTGAAGAGCTCAGATAATAAAGATGGCAAGTGATACAAAGAAAATTAGCAGTACAGTTGTAAATATCAGTTTACGCTTCCTTTCAATTTAAAGTTTTTGTGAGTATTAGTTTTTTTCAAATAATAATTAAACAGATAGTAAAGAATCCTGACAATCTAATCATATGATAAGCTCAATTTATAAATTTGATTACATTTAAAAGTGAAAGATTTCTTCCAAGTATTGTTATTAATTTGAAAGAAAGAAATAATACTTAAAATAATAATCAGTTAAAAATTTAAGAATATGAAGTATCTTTTGAAACTTGAAGTCAATAAAAAAAAGAATTTGGTAGATTTTTTAAGTAGCAACTCGAATAATGATGTAGTATTTTCCGATAAAACTGTTTTTATAAGTTTTTCTTTGTTGTGATGGAAGTTTTATCCTTTTACATTCGTAATCAATAATTTATTCTACATCATTGTATAATGGTTTTAACAGAAAAGTATTTCGTTAATTTTTCCAATATCGAATAACCCAGTTCAGTAGCTTTAAATTCATTTATAATAATAAATTTGAATAAAATTCGAAAAAAATGTGCGTTATTTTATTTTTTTAATCTTTAAAATATTGTTTTATAGCCAAACTTGTAAAAACCTGAAATAATATTTTTGGTTTAGTATTAGATAATTCAAGATCTCTCATGGTAAAGATAGTTATTAACGCATTCATCAGTTTGAGAAAATGTGCTGCAGAAATACAAATATGTATTTCGTTTATTGTCAAATGCCACTTAACAGACGTAGAGCATCGCTGATAATTTTCAATCATATAATAAGCTCCGTTTTTTAAATTTTGTGACATTTTTGTGTGTAATTTTTGCAATTAAAATCTCTGTTAATATTAGGTTTAAAAAAAAATAAAAGATGGGGGAGAATAACTGATAATCTTGAATCATATAATAAGCTCAATTTTTTAAAATTTTGTCACATGACTTCGAGGTCTGTAAAAGAGGCATTTTATAATTAATTTGTATGTAATAACTCGAGTAATAATGTAGGTTTTTTATTATTGTGCATAATAGTTATTACAGAAAACTGTTTATACATGTCTCCAATAACAAATATCAGGATAGCATTGCTTTACACATTTAGTTATATACAGTTAAATAAAATAGTAAAAAAAAAATGTTTACTATTTTGTTCTTCAGTCTCCAAAAAAATGATTTTTAACATAACACGTAAATACCCAAATAAAATTTATTTTCAGCCTTTTGAAACTTTTATCTTAAATACTTATTTTATTTTAGGAAAAATACTATATAATTTAACTATTTAACTGCATAGTCCATACAGAGTATTGATACCTTTTATAAAGGTCTTATGTATACATTAAACTAAAGTTATTATTAAATTAAATTAAATATCACATTAAGATATGATAAAATATGCTTTAAAAAATACTAACCGACTTCCAAAAAAAAAAAAAAAGAATCAAGCTTGGCGACAATTTGGCACTAACTCGTATGAATGTATAGTTTTAATATGCATATGATTTGAAAAAGGTTGCAACAATGAAAGATAATTTGTAATAAATCATTATTTTTTTTTTATCAAATCATAAGCATATTTTAAACTAAGCATTTATATGCGTTAACGCCCTCGACCTTTGTTTAGTCTGTAACGTTATACACACGTTGGGTGTCATTTGTAACGGTTGTTGGTCGTGGTGGGGGTTAAATGCAGACATACTCAGTAATTGAGATAAAACAACACAGTTTATTAAAATGATAATGGCTCAAGGGAAGTGGAGCAAGACTTAATTTTTCACAACTGAGAATACTACATAAAAGCTAAACGCATACTCACAGGCTCCGGACTAGCTCAATCGTGGCACCTTCTATTACTTCTCACTATCTCTTGGCTGAGCTGTTAGATAAAACTTAATTAGACAGCCCGTGGCTGTGTGTAATTCTTTATTCACTTTCAAATAATCAAAATGTAATTACTATGAAACTTCTTACCACGGCCAACTCTCAAGTCGAATACCGAAACTCCTTTACAACTCACTGGAGGCTCGCTGCTACTTTCAATTTGCTAGCACTTCGCTTACGAATATCTCCAGAACACTCGGCTGGCTATCGCCAGTGATTCACTCGCTGGCTAATGCCAGAGATCCTCTCACTCGCTGGCTAATGCCAGAGATCCTCTCACTCGCTGGCTAATGCCAGAGATCCTCTCACTCGCTGGCTAATGCCAGAGGTACTCACACGCTGGCTAACGCCAGAGATACTTCGCTGAGTAATATCGCTAGACACGCTCACTCCTGGCTGGCTAATGCCAGAGACACTCTCTCGCTGGCTAATGCCAGTGATACTCTACACGCTGGCTAATGCCAGAGATACTCTCCACACACTCAAACTCCAAGCTTTTATAGTTGCAAACTGAGATACTTCACATTAACATATTACTAATAACCACGAGCTAACTGCAGAACCCGAAAGAGATACACACACTCTAGAAAGTTAAAGTAAAAGAGAGGATAGATGTCGCTTTTACGCTTACACATGTTAAATTATTGATGTCACGATCTCAGAAATACTAGAGGGCCTTTATGCAAAGGTCACTCCCTCACAAGTCTAGATTTCGCACTTGGAAGAAAAAAGATTTCGTATCTGTATAAGAGTAATAGTTTCTTCTGGTAGCATCCTATTTTTCGTATTTTTTGGTTATTGTTAATTCTGTTATCCGTGTTTATTTACTTTATTTTAATTCTCTTATCTTTAATTCTCGTAACACATTATGTCTATAATGTAACGTGAAACGAAATTGTATTTTTTAATGTTTGAATAAGAATTGAATTGAAAAGAATGTTTGTTATTGAAAAGAATGAACGCTTTTAATTGAACGATTGCTTCAAAACGAATTTGAATTTTTAAAGTTTCTATTTTATAAAAGTTCTAATCATCAGAATTTAATGAAATTAAAATGAGACCACGTGGGTATCTTATACTTTTAAACAACAACAAGAACAAAAAGAATTATCAAAATCATATTTACGGAAGTTATGAGTCAACAAGAAATACATACAGGTCGAAATCATAACCTACTCCTTGAAGTCGGTTAAAAAGTGACATAATTCAAAAATCATATAACTATATATATTTTAAGGACTTCCTTTGTTTACCCGCACGTGTTACAGTAATGTGTTTTTACGAATCATGATTCGTCCATACCTCTTACAGGCAAATCATGATTTACTATTCTCACAGTAAGTTTTTATTGTAAATATTGCATTATTTAATAAGAGGATGACAACAAACAAAAGAGTAAAAATTCTGTAAAAGACACTCGTCCCGAAAGGGTTAAAGTGGAAGTAGACAAATTTATATTTGCATATATAATCTTTATTTTAAATTTTAAACTATTTTTTAATATATTTCATTTAAAAATGACGTGAAAATTTGACTTTTGAAAAAAAAAAAAATAGGCAATATTTGAATTTTTTTCAAAAGTATTGAACAGTTAAGTGGTTACAAAAATCTAAAAATGTTTTTAAATATTAAATAAAATCACTATTTGTGTTGGGTGAATTATCAATTCAATTAGCATTTTTACCTCAGATTTAAAAGTATTTCATTGCAATCGTGTAATGATTTTCATTGTTTTTCATTGCATTCGTGTAATGGTCAAAATATTTTTTTTTCATTCGATAACAATAATTTTAACTTGTCAACAACAACAACAACAAAAAGTTTGCTTTCTTATTCAAAAATTAATTTTTAATTTCGATGCCAAATTTTAGATGTCTTTACGTAAGAAAGAAAACATAAAAAAACAAAGGTACCCAGACACACTAATATTGATCAAATCATGTTGAAGTTTTAATTATGTTCACTACAAAGCTAAAAATTAATGTATTCAATTTAACTTTTTTATACACACACACACACACACATATATATATATATACCGGGTGTCCCAAAAATGACTGATGGATTTTAAAATTCAATAACTTGCAAACGGTGACAGCTATTTAAAAAATTTTTGCAGGAGGATTATGTATAATGTCAGGAGTTTTTTTTTTTACCGTAATCTTTGATTTTAGTTAGAATTTCAAACAATAGATGGCACTTGAGGCGATTGAAGGCCACGTGATCAGTGCTGAGTGAGGTCAGTTTCGGCGTCGACCTGGGCTTCAATTGCCGTCAGCGCGATCTATTGTTTGAAATCCGAACTAAAATAAAAAGTTATATTAAAAAAAAACTCCTGACATTACACATAACCCTCCTGCAAAAATTTTTAAAATAGCTGTCACCGTTTGCAAGTTATTGAATTTTAAAATCCATCAGTCATTTTTGGAACACCCGGTATATATATATTTGACATTTTTAGCTAGGGAGTTATATTAAGCAAGTTTTTCCCAATTATATCGCAGGAGTCGGGGCGAGATAAAAAATTAAGTAAAATTATAAACGTAGAAGCTTTATAAAACTACACCTCAGCTGGTGCAAACTAGGTTATTAAAAGGTATTCATATTGAGCGGAAAAAGGCTCTCCCCAGAGCGACATTACATCATATAAACGTAGTTTCCACAAGTCGTCTAAACCCGAATCATCGAAATAAAAAGAAAAATATTCCATCATCTCTGGACCTTTTCACATGCGTCAATAATAAAAAGCTTCTAGAATTTTCAATAACTTCTAACCATCATTCTTTTATGTAAACAGAATTTAATATCAAGCGTCGAGATTAACAACGACAGATTCGATCTTTTGCAAACGATAAATTTATTTTAAAACATCATTATTTAACTAATTTTTAATCGAAAGTAATCAAATTTTGAATATATCCTACAAACGATAATTTAACACACACAACACACACACAAAAATAAGAGAAATGAATTTTTGATACGCAATAAATATCAAACGCGAAGAAAAAATAAATAAAAAGAATGATATTTTTGAAAAGTGTGGTTTTGGAATAGATTTAATAAGACTTTCTTAAAAAAGGGTTGATAAAAAAGGGGGAAAATGAACTTTATTTGGAATTTTGAGGAATATAATTTAATTAATTTTTTTTATTTAGAGCCATTTTTTTAAAATTACGCATATTAGAATAAATGTTTCTTAATTCGAATTAAGAATTTATATCATTTCTATAAAGATTAAGAGATTAGATTTGATAACAGGATTTTAATTTAATAAGTCGCAATAAATACGGAATATTGTTAAAAGAACATTAATATAGTATAAGGTTAATTTAAGCGAAAAAAATTTTATTTATAACATATAAATATGTATATATGTGTGTATGTGTGTGTGTGTGTGTTTGTGTATTGTTGTCAATGTCAATTTCAATTTTTAAAAATACAAGCATTAAATCATATATAGTATGTACCTAAAAGCTGTTTACAAAGTTTAATTGTTGATGAAGTACACTATATGGCCATTGATTATTGGACACTTGGGATTTTAGACATTTTACTAAATATTTAGAAAAATACATGAGGAATCATCTCGAAACTCTTAGTGTATAAATATAATTGTATACATCTCCATGAAGATTTTTTACCGAAACTCCATAGGGGACCGTCAACAAATTAAAAAATAATGAATATCTTTTGAATAACCCTGTCAAAACTAATGTAGCAAAAGCGCTCAAGCTCTAGATTATGATTGAATGCCTTATTTTAATATACTGTGTTCATTTTTATGCAAATGGCATGCATACTCGCAGAGTAATTAAGGTTTTTATAAAAATGGTCCCAAATTTTTCCAAGTTTTTCCCTTGTAATTTTCAGAGTTCTTAATATAAAATAATATTTTTTTCAGAAAATATGACAAACAACATTGCACACAGTACCCTGTAATCAGAATTAAAAAATAATAAAAATTGTATGAAAAATGAGTAGGTTTACTAAATAATTTTTTACTGCGCATGCGTCAATAATATCAAAATTTCATTTGCATATTATGTTAGCTAAATGTATAGAGCAACGTTTGTAAAAGTCTCAAAATCATAGCTTGAAAATTCTGAAAGTAATCGTCTATAGAAAAAGGACAAAATCCGTTGTTTCCAAAATGAAGCAAAAAAATGAGGGATTTTATCCACATGTAGTAGTACATCCCGTATTGTGTATTCTATATTGACACTAATCAATGAATATATGGATACAACCCCTAGGTTTAGTAGGTTTACTAAATAATTTTTTACTGCGCATGCGTCAATAATATCAAAATTTCATTTGCATATTATGTTAGCTAAATGTATAGAGCAACGTTTGTAAAAGTCTCAAAATCATAGCTTGAAAATTCTGAAAGTAATCGTCTATAGAAAAAGGACAAAATCCGTTGTTTCCAAAATGAAGCAAAAAAATGAGGGATTTTATCCACATGTAGTAGTACATCCCGTATTGTGTATTCTATATTGACACTAATCAATGAATATATGGATACAACCCCTCTTGTTTTTACTTCATTTTGAGAATAACGGATTTTCAACTTATTCAATTGACGATTATTTTCAGAATTTTCAATTTATGATTTTGTGACTTTCACAAAAGTTGCTCTATACATTTAGCTAACATAATATGCAAATGAAATTTTGATATCGTTGACGCATGCGCAGTAAAATATTATTTAGTAAACCAACTCATTTTGTATACAATTTTTATTATTTTTTGATTCTGATTACAGGGTACTGTGTGCAATAGTGTTTGTCATATTTTCTGAAAAAAATATTATTTTATATTAAGAACTCTGAAAATTATAAGGAAAAAATTTGGGACCTTTTTTATAAAAACCTTAATTACTCTGCGAGTATGTATGCTATTTGCATTAAAATGAACAAGGCGTATTAGAATAAGGCATTCAATTATAATCTAGAGCAGGGCTGTCCAACGCGGCGCCCGCGGGCGCCATGGCGCCCTTTGAAGATTTTTTTGGCGCCCTTTTGAGGATTTTCTATTTCTAGACTTCTTAGAAGTAAAATTGAATTATAAAGAATTAAACACATTAAAAACTAGACACTAAAAAACAAAACTAATTAAAAATTAAAAACATGCTTTGAAAATTTAATCATTAATATGTTCACAATTTGTAGTTATTTTTTTGAAGTGCAATTATGATGGTTAAATGTGTTAATAATTGGAAATATCTAATTTTAATAATCGATGAGTAACAGAAAAATAAAAGCTTTCCCACATTCACCGTCCCTTTGAAAGCACTTGTGCATATGAGCTCTTTTTTTTTTTTTTTTTTTTGCTGTTTTTGGCTGTTGTATATCAGGAATAAAAGGACTTAATTTTTCATTTTTGACTATTGAAATTTTAGAAGTTTGTTTTGAATTTGCTTAGAAAGAGGAATAAAAATGAGTTGTGTAGAGCAATGAGTAGAGCAGTGTAGTTTAATTTCCATCTATGAAAGAAAGCACTTTCATATTTATTATCCTCTCTCTCTGAAATCATTCATATGGATTGATCACTATCATGCATTTTTTTTTTTTTATTATAAAACTAAATTTACACCTTAAAAATAATTTAAAGAACATTTTAACATACTAAAAAAACTTATCAATATCTCTGATTTCCGTGGTTATTTATTTGTTTTTGTTGTTAGTATAGGCATGATTAAAATGCATCTACAAACATTTTTGAGATACAGGTATTATAAAAAAATGCTTAGTTTGAAATTTAATATATGTAACTCCAGAATTGTAGGGGCCTTTTGTCTTCCTCTCTGAGATTCTTCTACATTTTGTTAAGACGTGATTGTGTTCTAACACTACTGTGCAGTATTGCAGCGTGTTTTCAGTCGTGTGAATAATGGCGCCCTTCAGTGAGTTTCACGAGCTAAGGTGCGCCCCTGTTTACTAAAAGGTTGGACAGGCCTGATCTAGAGTTTGAGCGTTTTTGCTACATTAGTTTTGACAGGGTTATTCAAAAGATATTCATTATTTTTTAATTTGTTGACGGTCCCCTATGGAGTTTCGGGAAAAAATGCTTTATACAATGGAATTCAACAATGATTTCGACCTGAAATTTTCAATGCAATACAATAAAGGAAATCTAAATATAAAAAAAGCTTTCTTTATCTAAATACATTTTAAATGCAATTTTATACCCAACATTTAGAAATGTACAAAATGTAAAATAGTCAAATAAAAGTTAATATTTAATTTAGAAGTATGATAAAACACAACATAAATAAGATACTGCAAGGTTTTCATTGTACTAAAATATTTACGTAGATAAATATGAGATCCTAAACATTGAAATCTGTGGGATTCTGCGAGAAAAAGAGCATGCAAACACATAAATGTATAATAAATAAAACATTGATCTTAACACGTTAGTTGCCACTCACGCGAAAGCGCGTGATATGGCGATAACGTTAAGGGGCCACGCACGCACCAGCGCGTGATGTGTGGTGATGCCCAATAGCCAGTCACGCGCTGGCGCTGGAAAATCTTTCACTGATTCTTTGTTATAAAAAGTAAATCGGCTTCTGGGAAAAACCCACTTCTACAGTGCGGCGTTAACTAACATCACATCTTCGTGTAAGCGGCAGCAAACGTGTTAAGGAAAAGATAATTGATTATTTCAACAACCTTAGTAATAAAGAACTCAATTATTTATAGACACATTATTAGAAGATGTAAGATGAGCAGTGGAGTTGACACTAAATACTTCCAAAACGCTTTGTGAATTTATTTTTAACCAAGTATTTTCGTATTTAAAAGTACATTTCTTCCATTACATGATCTGTGCTGTAGATAATACATTAACTGGGCGTACATGTGAAGTAATTTGTTCCCGCTTGTTGCGTTGAGAGAATGAAATTCTTATACGTCCTCTCCAAGGTTTTCTTTGTGACTCTACTCCAAAACTTTTCAGTCGACGACTATGAAATTCAGCGCAGAACAAGCATGACTAGTATAGCTCTCATAAAATAGATGAAAAAAACAATCTGGTGGAAAATGACTCTTTGATGAATAATTATAAATATTAAGTTTCATAATCCCAGGCGACCTATTGTTAAAAGCTTAATCTGAAAACCCTACTGTAACCAGAGTTGGCCTGTAGGACATGATGCCTAAAGATTGCAGCTCCGAAAAATTTAACTACAGTTTCACATATTTTATAAGTATGCATTATTCACCTTATATCATAGATAACGAACAAAAATAGGTGTATTGTGTTTTAAAAAAAAAGAATGTCAAATATTACACAAACCATACTGGATATAACTTTATTCTATCTCATAGAAGAGTAATTTTGAGGTTGGGGTAAAAATTACATTCAAGTACACTTTGAACACACGAAACATTTATGGCCCCTGAGCAAATATGAAATATGAAATGCTGAATTTTTGAAATGCTTGCAGACAATTTTTCATATCTACAACTGAAGTAATCTAAACATTTAGATCAAGAAAAAACTAATCAGTTTTAACTAGACGACATAAAATGAATTTTTGCTAATCACCACACTAAGCTTTAGTTGTCTGCACCTTCCATGCGTTCTTCTAAGTTATTTGCTTTGATCTAAAGCACGCTTTCATCAATTTGCAAAATTTTCTATTTATTCTGCTTAAATAGCCTTTTACGTAAAAGAAAATGCATAAGCATTTTTCCTTCATCAATTGGCAAGTATCGAGTTTTATAATTATCTGCATGGGAAAACAAGATATTTTCAATTTTGTCTAAAACCGTTACTTAAAAATTGAGAAATTATAATCTTTTGAAATTTGATAGGAGGAATGTTTTATTATTCTAATCTTATTTTTTCTTGTATACCGGGTGTTTTTTTCAACTGACGCTATTTAGAGCTCTCTGTAGCTAATTTTAATAACCGGAACTGCATTAACTTATAAGGGGAACAATGAAACTAAGGTAAAAAATATTCCAAGAAAAAAAATTTCCAATCACCATTAACGGCTATTCCATATGATATGTTATCTATCCATATGACATGATATGTCGTCGAAAATGTTGTGCAAAGAATGCAAGGTGTGGTGCAGGAGAACGGCAGTCACATTGAATGTGGTCAAATTCCTCCTCGAAAAAAGTGAATATGATGAATAAAACATGGCATTTTATCCAAATTATTAATTTTGTCTAATTAAGTTTTCTGACCCTTTCTTTCCATGTACAGGGTTAAATTCCCCGTTATCCGTGGTGACTGGAATTAGTTTTTATTTATTTATTCATTTATTTTTCATTTGAATCTTTTTTCCCAATGTTTTATTAGTCCACTTATAAAATTTTGCGACATTTTCGTTATTAGAACGAGCTACAGGTGTCTCTGAATAATAATAAAAAAAAACACACTGTATTAGAATTTGGAAACTTTATATTACTAATGAATCTTTATCAGTTATAAGATTGGAGTTTCTTTTCACTTGTTTTGGGAAACTTTGTATATAGTTTTTTTATAAACTTAGACTACGTAAACGTTATCAAGCATAATAACAATTTTAATTTACTATCAAGCAAATCGGGAAGCCGTTCAAACTTTTGAAACATTATTATAGAACGAAATTATAATTTTTGGAACTCACCACAGCAAACTTTTATTCGTACGTTAACGATGCTTTATGAAAAGATTAAAAACATTATTTTTTCTGTACACTTTAAAAGTAACACTAGTGCAGGAATTATTTGGTTAAGAAATATCACTCTGAATCCGAGAAATCTATTCTTTTTTTAAAATAGCAAACTAGTTTTTGTGTATGTTGTCTATGGATCAGAGCAAAGTTTCAGGAATTATAGTACTGAAGATTTAAGAATGTAAAAGATTATTTTTTTTAAATTATGAAACTTGTAAAATTGTATTTCAGTTAATATAACTGATTTACCAGAAAACTTTCTGACTGTTTTACTTTTTAAAACATATCGATATTTTAAAAATGTATTTAAACTAAAGTATGTTTTGTAAATTCAAAATAAATATTTGTATTTCTTGTAGCTTAAATGACACAAAAATATTAAAGTTCTATTCTTTGTTTGACATAGGACTTTTTCTAAAATAAACTTTCTTTTTCCTTTCCTAACAATACGTAAATGAATTACGAAGATAAAAAATAACTAAATTGTTAGAAGGGAAAAAAATGTTCGAAAATGATTTTAAAAGAAGCTTGAGAAAAAATAATGAAGGGAAAATTACATATATGTCAAGAGAGATTTCAAATTCTCTATCAGGAAACTTTTTTATTTCGTTCTCAGTCTTCAAATTTAATTTTTCAATAAAATAAATCAATTCGTGTTTCTTGTAATGATTATGTCACGTCTCGTTTCCTACATTTTTTTCTGTGAAATATAACAAAATAAAAACTGAAAGGAACTCAATACATAGAAGAAAAAGTTGATTTTAAAAAGTCTGTGTAGATTTTAAACAGAATGGTTGAACCGGTGCATTTTTGTTCACTTTTACTGTAGTGTAAAAAGAGACAGGTTTTTCTTAAAACTGAAAAAACTCAATATAACCACGAACAAATGTATTCGATAACCGCATCCAAGTTAAACAATTTTCCTAAAAGCGTTCTTTTATCTTTAGAAACTTTAGAAAACAATTTATTTTTGAAATTTAATGAATTTATAAAAAATACTTTTTTATTAACTGCCCATATTTTTTGGAAACACTTTTGAATAGCTTTTACATAGAGTTAATCAGTTCTATCTACCCTAAAAATTGTTTTTTCAAATGCTATTATACCTCAACTAAACATTTTCGGCTGCATAAGTAAATTGTGCGTACAATTGTAACATAAGTGTGTTAATTTTAATTTAACACTTTAATTCCTTATTTCTTAACATGTTAAATGCTAACAGTTAAACATGTATTTTTGAAAATGAAAATATTTACTTGAGACCTCATAGCATCAGAAAAATCGCTTTTCTGGATAGAAAGAATTGATTAATGCGCTGCAAATGCTACTCAAAGACGTTTTCTAAAACAACGGGCTTCTAATAAAAATTTATTTTTATAAATTCTTGGTTAAATTTCAAAGATAAATTCATTTTATGGTGTCTAAATATAAAAGAACATTTTTCGTAATCTTGGGTGACTTAAAAGGGTTTATTGCATATTTTTGTTCGTGATTACAGTACATTTTTCTCAATTAAAAAACATCTGTTTTTTTTTACAGTATGGGTATAATGTTTTTTATTCTAATATTTTAAAATTAGTTTGATGCAAATTATGATCCGAATTTAGCCGGGAATTCTGTGAATGTTTTTATATGAAGATTATTTATGTATGTTATCTAATATATGAAACATAGGTGATTTAGTCATTTCTATAATATTTTTTTGAGTTTCTTTTTTAATTACATGGATTTTTAGGTGGATATTTAAATTTGTTTTATATTTTTATTCAATTTTTTTAACATTATCGTGGTCATATGAATGTATTATGATGGTGTCACCGGTCCTTCTAATTGAAATACCTTATATCGATAATAATTTTATAAAGAAGTAATGTTTGTAAGCTAATTTGTTTGTTTATTTGAGCGGGAAATCGGCGGAAGTACAAAACCAATTTCAAACATTACAACAGCATATTCATGGTGACAGACCCTGTTCCATCATAGGTTATATTTTATGTTGAACCCACAACGCACAAAGTAGTAGAAGAGCAAACAATGCACTAAAAATGCGATTTTTGTATTTTGAATTTTCCAGAAACGTGAAATTTCGCAATGCCGCCCTTAATAAGATAGAAATGGTCTTTAAGAATAGTTTCTAAGAAAATAGAAGTTAAGATGGAATGAATTTTCTGGGTGCTTCTTTACTATTTGAATATTTTTGTTCTTAAGGGACTAGAAACTTGAAATTCAACATGGAGTTACTTATAAAAAATACTTGCTGTCTAAGAACAGTCGAAAAATATCAAAATTTAAAAGGTGTGAAAATGCACGAAAAGTGTTCTAAAAACGTTTTATATTGGAATTTCTATGTAGTTGATGAAGACGGATATTTGAAATCTTGTATTGTAGATTCATGTAAGATATAAACGATCGATAAGAACTCTTATTAAACATTACTAAATTTGAAAGCGAAAAGCATTCTATTTTTTTCTTCAAATAACGACTTCTATAAAATCTCAGTAAATACCTAAGTCAATTCAAAAGTAATGGTGAAAAATTGATGGTAAAAAATCTCTGCTTCAACATAGCTGTATTTTTTGTTGATGTCACTACCAAAATAAAGATGCAGGAGCGAAAGGCTTTCTAAACTCGCAAGTTTTTTGATATTGAAAAGGCATAAACTTTAATTTTGGCAGGGTGGTTATTGATAATGTATAACTGCTCTCTAAAAACTAACTCTTTCTAAAACATTGAAAATTTAAAGAGAGAAAATGAGAGAAATTTTTTTTCAAAAACTTTCTTTATTATAATTCCAAGGAACCTCAGGAAATATCAAACCGATTTCAAAATTCCGATTTCAAACCGATTTCAAAACCGGTGTAAAAATAAAGTAACATTTCGCACATCATACATGTGTAAAATCTTATACAACATACTGATATTGTTTTTAAACTAAAATGAATTTAAAATCTATTAAATTTAGAATTTCAAAGTATTATTCAAATACTCAAAACTTATTTGATACAAGGAAGAAAAACTATGCATATATTTTGCACTATTTTCCAATACTTCAACTTTATACTTTAACCAGAATCTTTAACTTCATACATTGAAGTGAAAAAAGAAGAAATTCAAAACATAATTTAAAATTGAAATAAACCGAATAAAAATGCATTACTTTTTTCCATTTTCTTAGTAAAATTTACAAAAATTAATATATTCTTTATATATAGATAAAACTCTTTATATTATCTGTCATCAAGCAATATGAAAAAAGCATTTAACACATACTGTAGTTAATCCATACTAGTATTATGCAGAAGCACCGTTTGTTTGTCTGTCCTTGGGAATAACCTTTGGAATTACCCAATCGATTTCATAAGTAATGTTGGTAAGTTCATAGTAATAATACCTAACATAGGTTCTATTTTATGTCAGTGCCCGTCCCTCTACCCCCAGGGGGGTTACAAAAGCAATATTTTTAACATATGATTTTGCTATACTGAGACTTGAAATCTACTAAAACATCTTATTTTCTTAAAAATTTCAATTTTGGCATGCCAGTTATTTATAAGATGTAAACGTCCTTTCAGAACATTTTCAAAGGGAAAAAAAAAACGAAATTTAAAAAAGGATGAAAATGCGCGAAAATTATTCCAAAAAGCCTCTAAAATATATCTTATTGACATTTTTGATAAGAAGTACTTTTCTTTGAATCCTCGTCACTAATTTTTTCGAAGTGTCGTTCTTACATTTAAAAGTTTTATTATCATTTTTATTATATAGAGCTCTATCTGTTACAATACCATGTAAAGGTTGAGATTCGTTAAATAATATAGCAGTGTTTCTCAAACTGTATGCCAAGCAACACTAGTGTATCACGAGATATAGCCAAATGTGCCACGGGCGTTTTTTGGCAATTAATTAAAATTGCAAACTTAATAAACACAGAAAAGGAATAACCCATTGATAGGAGAAATGAGAAATTTAACCATTCAACATTCTTTGAGAAAATTTTGGACGAGTTTTGATTTTCTGTCAAAATTTTTTACAATGCAATCAGCTTGAAAGGCATTAAAATGTTTGTGCCTTTTGCATTATCTTCATTATTCTGTGAATTTGGATCTTCAGCAATGTCAAAAATCAACTCCAAAAAACGAGAAAGACTTTTAAAAATTGACGATGAAATCCGAACTTCTGTTAATTTTGGAATTATTTTGATTTAATTTGATTAAGAGAACAGGTTCCGTTATCTCATTGATTAAATTTTGTAAATACTATACATAAATATAGTATCACACAACTTCGCATTTTTTATATTCAGGTGTGCCGTAATTAATTTTAGATTTAAATTTTTTTGGAACAATTGCTCATAAAAAAAATCTATGATAGTTATAAAAGTCAGAAAATGTAATGCATTCCGAAATCATATGTTATTTTGTGATTTAATTATTATAGTGTTTTTTTATATTATTAATAAAACAATATACTAAGGAATAATATTTGAAAACATTTGTAAAATGTCATCTTACAACAGAATTGGATGACCAATTTTTTCTGTTTTAATTTTTTTGCGATAATTTATTGGTTTGGTAAAACAGTATGGAAAAAATTATTAAAAAATATATGATTTACTATGTATCTTATAAATGCAAATCTTTACTAAATGTTTATGAATTACTAAATGTTTTTGAAGTTTGGAATAAAAATTGAATTGTATATGTATAATTTAATAAAGAGTTAACAGAAATTTTGATTTAATATGAATGGCTTGAAACAGATTTTATAATCATAGTTTTTTATATGAAATCGGCATGTATTTATTATTTAAATATTAAATCAAACATATATCATATTTCATATATGACTATAGCGTAACCATAATATTATCCTACATATTATAAATCGCATTTTTTTCCTTTTTAATGAATTTGAAACATACTACAGTGCTACTGTTTAAAATAAAGTTTTATTTGCATAGTTCAACGTAAAAATAAAAGTTCAATCATCTTCTTGTTATAAATAATAAATCGTAGCTTTACTCAAAAACTGCACGCCCGCAGATTTAATACAAAACTTCGTATTTCTCAATTTTATCTCAAAATCAAATATTGCATGAAAACATATTGAAAATTCTTGTTTTTATTGAACGCATTCGTTTTTTCTTTTAAGCGAAGATAAACATTTGAAATAAAATAACATTGGATTATTTTTCAATTTTATTACAAATAAAAGATTAATATATAATTGATTTTGGAAAATTAATACGTAATTCTTAATAAGTGCGGCTTTTTTGGTCATTATTTGCGAGAAGCTATTTTCGAATCATTTAATTTTGAAAATTCTGCAATTAAATAACATTAATAATATTTCTCGGAAATAGTTATTATAATTGCTTTCAGTTGACAGCTTTGTTGATACAGAAGATGTATAAGTATTTGCTAATTGCTTAAGGAAGAGCTTACTTCGTTTGATCTACATATTTTGGTTTCCTATTTAATAATATGTTATGGTCCCCTTATATAAATGTAAAATTTATTCATTTAAATAAGCTAAATATTGCAATTAAAAATTGAAGTGTATTGCGAAAATAATATCATTCAGGCATCTATAATCTAATTTTTGGTTCTAGAAAAAATAGCTTCATGACATTGCTATAAATAATAGTTCACTTTTCTAGAGATTTATAGAGTCATCTACTGTCATTCAATAGTATTTTTCGATATTCTCTCGGTGATACTCACTAAAAATCTCATTAAGTAGATTCGAACACAAGAAGTGAGTTTTAGTAACTATAATTCAAGTTTATACAATCATTCCAAAAATCAAACGATAATTCCTTGCTACAGAAGCGATTCATTGCGTTTCGTGAGCAAGAAAACAAGAGCTAAGAAATTATGGATCATTTCATCTAGTTGTTTACCTTATTATTTTGCTTAGTTTCAATTTCGGGATTAATTCAAATTTACGGATTCAAGAAGTGACTACCTATTAATTTTAGGTGAAGGAAGAATATTTTTGTTTCGCGGTGTGCTCAAAAAATTTTGCTCCTCGCGGTAGGATTAATAAATTAAAGAATTTCTAATTTTGTATATTTTTGAATATAAGGTGGTCTGGTGTAATAACGCCAGGCGGGGTAAGTGCTAATATTATGCATAATTATGAAATAATCTGGTAAATGACACCCATGTGCTCTGCGCAGAAGGGTTTTAAGTCATATAAATCGCAAAAACAGCTTCAAGTTAATTTGTTTCATTTTTAGGTCTTATTGTTTTTACAAGCAACTAAAATTAACGCTTGATCTAAAATTTTCGAGATACGTTTTGTGATGTGAAGACTATTTTTTTTTATCCGGATATATTTTGTTAATTACATAAATTTGTAATAAATTTCATGGACTTTCAAAATGTTGTTAAGGATTTTGGATATCTTCTCGAGATAATTTGTAATTTAATATGTACAGCGCAATAACTATAACGGGGTAATAACGCCAATCCTTGGCATTAATACCCCGGTTGATTCCCTACAGTGGCCGAGCTACATCCTAAATACTGATTCAAATAAACACAGTTAAAACTGTGCAATGTTTATATTAATTCTATTTTAAGCAAAAAGAAGCTTACGGTCTGATATTCTTTTGCCTCATCCTCCCCCCCCCCAACCCACACCTTTTTTTCCCTACACTTTCACAAAAAATTGAGCATTTTCAATAGCTTAGAATGCAATTTATCCATTTCTAATTTTGTAGAGTTTGTATTTTTAGAATTGGGCAATCTACATGCAAATATTCCTTGTTATTTCGGTTTTGTTTGCATGGCGTTATTACCCATATAGGTGGGTAATAATGCCAAATAGCATTGGTCAAGAAAATCACGCCATTACATTTTATGAATACATATCTGTTAAATTATTTTTTATATAGATAGTCAATGAGTTGCTGTATCAAATCACATATTTGTTTGAGAAATACAATCTAAAACTGAGCCGTAAAAATTGGTAGAACCTTAACATGGCGTTATTACCCCAGGGTACCTTATTATTAAATTAAAAGACAATGAAACATGAAAATAACATTCAGTATATCAGTATTATTTTAAAGTATTAAAATCCACTTCTATATGAATACATATACCCATATCTTCTATATATACCCATCTATATGAAAAAATTGGGAAAATAATCTTTCAAACCAGTGATCTACCATCTCCACTCAATTAGTGACAGAGCATGGGAAGAATTGATGACACGTGCCTCCGAATGCCATTGAGCGGATGAAAAAGGACTCGATGCGACAGAAGGTATGATTTTAAGAGATTCCTTTGAACCAGTAAGATAGTAGTGAAAAAAGGGTATAACTCTACCAGTCGTTGATTTAACTATTCCTAAACGGGTCCGATAGATTAATGCTTGGGAACAGAATAGACTGAAGATGCAAGAATTCCATTGGCACAGGGACGGTAAGGGATAACCACCTCGGACACGCAGCTTACGCTTTAGAGTGACTCGAGAGGTAGACCAATTCACTAATTGCTCCCGTTACAAATGGCTTTACAATACTTATTATTTAGTTTTACAATTCCATACTACAACATATATATCTGTGATCTGTTGAAAAATTAAAAAGTCCTTCCGGTCAATGGCGGGAGGAATAGGTAACTTTCATATTCCTTACTTTAAAAAAATCCAGTTATATTATTTAAATATACTGTACTCAAATTAGTGGAACACGATTATAGAAGATTCAATGCTGTTTTTTGTCAATACAAAATATGAAAGGAAATTTCGGGAAATTAATCAACCTAGTACAAGTTGGTTTTATTTAAAACGATTTACATTTGTCCGCAAAACTCGGCAATATAATGAAGTGCCTGCCATATTAAAACAACAATATGGCTTAAACTAACCAATGAGCTTGATGAACTATTGACAAATAGATTTTTCAAAAAATGTCTCCCACTTTAGAAATTCAAACTGTAATATATATAAGCCATTTTTTAATCTTAAGACAAAACAAAAATTGCTCCAAAAATTATCCTTGAATCTAGATCAAATACATAAAAAAATCCTTTTCTTTTTCTTTTTATTTCCTTTGTACATTATTATTAATTCAAATTTTTTTGAGAATTATAAATGACCGCCATTTGGAATCAAGATGGTGGCTGAAGTTGACCAATGAACTCTATCAAGACATTAATTTCTTCTAGGTGCATACCAAGTTATATTGAAATCGGTTCATAAAAAATGTGCATGTTATAACATGATAAAAATCAGATCATTTCAAATGTCAGCCACACTAAAAATTCCAAGTGCTACAACGCAGCCATTAATTCAAATGCAGACAAAATCGAATTGCTCCCAATTCTTTGCATCAAGGTTCAACACATAAAAGAAAAAAGTCATTTTCAATTTATAGTATTTTTTGTACCTAATTTTAAAAGAAAATTCAAAGTTCTCCATTTTAAAACAAGATGGTATAGGAAGTAGGCCACCGAACTCGATCGAGGCATCTGTATGTACTATATACACACCAAGTTGCATCCAAATCAGTTCATTAATACGCGTATTATCACGTGACAAAAATCAGATCATTGCAAAATGTTAGCCACAATAGAAATTCAAAGTGCTATAACTCTTTAATATATTTCATTTTTTAATATATAGACAAAACAATAAATGTTCTGGAATCTTTGTATCAGAATCAAACACATAGAATAAAAATATTTTTCATTTTCCATTTTTAAGCTTAATTTTAAATTTAAATTAAAAAAAACTTAATTTTTTTTCTCACGATTTAACGGGGCACCCTGCCATTTTTTTCTATTCATTAAAAAAAATTACAGAATATTTTAAAATTTTTTAGCATGATTTTAGGGGTCGCTACCGCTATTTAAATTTTAGACTTATTCCAAAACATTGAAGTCAAATTACATAAATTTTCTTAATAACAAGTAAACATATTTTTATTAAATATTTTAGTAAATTCTACAGCAACTACTTTGTTACATACATTTAAAGAAGAAGAAAAAAGCTTTCGGGTATTCTTCCTAGAAAAATGATGGCAAGCTTTAACAGTTCTTTGTAATCGTCCTATCTACTCTATGATTTCTGATGCATTTCTGTTGTTTTTTCATTAATAAAATTATCAGTACGGAAGTCTGAAATATGTCATGATCAATGGAGTTCCACGAAATTTTAAATTGTTTATATAAGAGTATATCTGGTCCGTTTGGAACTCCGAGTGACTTAACAACTGCTTCCAGCATAATTTCCAGGATGTGATGACGGCAAGCCGACCAATGCATTTCTTTCTTCATTTTCTGTTCCAAAAGAAAACAAGCTCATCTTGATGACCCGGAATTTATGTTGTTTCAGAACACAAAAACTTTACTTGCAATTCCCCATGACTATAATGTTTTGTTAACAGCAAAAGATATTTCTTCACCTTTTCCTGATTGAAGTTTTGGAACTGCAAGTAATTGGTCAATATTTTTACTAGAAATAATAATTGGTAATCTATCAACAGTTTTAGATCCTGAAATAAATGTCTTCTAAAATTTTGCCATCCCAGTGAGCAGTCAACGGAACACTTGCCGAAAACTCTCTTTTTTTAATTTTTGGCTCTGCTTGTTCGGCTCTTGATACTAAGGCGCCAAATAGAGGGTTTGTTAACATTATAAGTGGCAGGATCACAACCCACACATTTTGTTGCTGAAGCCAAAACTATAGATGCCTTTCTATCACTTAACTTTGCAGCATCAAGTCTTGCAGCTACTCTGTTATCCAAAATGTTCATTCCACCTCTTTTTTTAGGAGATGGATCACTGTGAGAGCATGAAGCTACTTTTTCCTGAGTGGAACAAGTTTCATTATCACTTGAGCTTACTCTTTCTTCAAATATGTCTAAAGGAATTGATTGCTTGTTCAAAAAGCAATGATTTGTTTACTTCTTCACGCTTTTCATTTGTTCAAAACTTTCCTTTTTTCTTGATCGATTCCGTTGCTTTATTTTTTTACAAAATGTTTATCAAGACTTTTTATTTTACCAGGTCTTCCTTTTTGTCTCTGAGCTCGTAAAAATTCCTTATTATCTTCGATTTTTATCATATTAAGGGCGTTCGCGTGTGCAATACAAAAGAGATCGTCCAATGTCATCTTCCAATCCTCTTCTTTTATTCTCCAAATTTCTAAGCGATTTAACATAATCGTTTTGATTTGTTTTCTTTGTTCTTTTTAAGATTTTGCCATTCTTTAAATAGTCTTTCAATTTTTATCGACTACATGTTTTTTCAATCTAGTAGGAATGTTATTTTTTCCCCAAACTATAAGAGCGTCCCTTGTAGCACAATGCGCTGAATTTCTAATATTTAACTGAAGTTCTTTTTTTGTAATAGAAAAAAAGACTTAGCACGTCTCTTTTACTTGGCAGCTTTGTTTGGCTTAAAGATGACAAAATTTGACCAAAAATCCAGATATCTGTAGATTTTCTTATTACGATAGATACTTTAGTGTTTAGTGACTGCCACGCTGTTTCCTTTAACAAATAAAAATGTTTATATATAAAATGAAGATTCATCAAACGTACAAAAAAAATTGTATTCATAGAATACGGTCCTATTTTAGATTGAAAATCACCTTATTTACACTAGATTTACTTAGGGACAAAAAAAGAAGCCTAAATGGATTTAATTCAAATATTTTAAAATTTTCATTTTTGTTAAGATAAAAAATTATTTAAGTTGCACAGTAACACTCTACGTCTATTCAATTTACTAGCTAGCAACACACTGAGAAAGAGGCAGGAAACGATACGGAAGAATATTGTCTACATTTTGCATATAATTATACAAAAGCATTATTTTTTTGTCTACTCATTAGCCGAATTGCAGCTGTTGGCGTAGTACCCAAGGGTTACACTAAGAGTAGAGGATTTTGGACTACTAATAAACAAGAAAAGCACCACTTTGATGAAAAAAAATTGTTGCACGCCAAAAGTTAATATTTTGAAAAATAAATATTTTTATTGCTTATGAAACTTGTTTTATTACATAATTATTCATTAAAATTAAAATTGAATTATTTTTCTTTTCTTATTTTTATTGATTTTTAAGTTGATTTAAGCACTATTTTATGTTAAATTAGCTGACCCGTCGGCTTTGACCCATTTAAAAATGCAAAAAATCTCGAATATATTTAAAAATCGCCGAAAAATTTAAAAACTCAGCATGAATTTTGGAGAAAAATTGAAGTATTCAGCAGTCTATACAACCTAATGTCAACCTATGACTCAATTTTGCGATGACTATGGATATGTATTAATAACTTAAAAATTAGACTAAAAGTCATTTCCACGCGAACTTTCATGTCTGTCACACAGCTAAAAATCGTTTTGCTTGTTGGATACTGTTATTTTCGAAAAGTTTGTCTCTCGCTATTGAACTGATGAGGTATCTCCGATAAAATAAACTACTTTTTTCCGTGCTAAATTACTGGCAGCCAAAAATTGTTACATGTAACAGACATCACAAGTTTTCATGGAATTAGCTTAAAAAGATGTCAAATTTTCTAATTTTTCAAATATTCAAACCTTGCTAACGATCCTTAAAATTTGTTTTAAAATTCTGATATTTTTGTGGAAGTCTTTTTTTTATACGTAGAACAAAATAAAGGAATGCCCCATGCAAAATTTTAAGAGTTCATTTTTAAGGACCACCCTAATACAGTGCTCAGCAAAAGTTTAGACACTGGTGTTTTTTAACCTTTAAATAAAAAATACGAACACGTGAGTTTTACAAATGGCTATACTTATTTTCAAATTTATTTTATACAATTTAGAATAAAAATAATGGTTATAATAAGGGATAATATTTAATTTAACTCAAAAAAAAGTGAAATTTGCATATTAAAAATTTTAGACACTTTTTTGATTTTTAGCCAACTGTTCATGGAAAAATGCAAATTTCCAAGTTATGATGTCACATGTCTGAAGTATTTAATTATACTTCGATATAGCATCAGTTAGTGAACATGCCGCGAGATAAAAATATTCAATTAGATGAGGTAATTCAAGTAGGAAATCTGAAATGAAAAAGGAAGACTGTTGCAGAAATTTCAGCAGCATTGAATCGTCCAAAGTGGCCTGTCTATGAAGTATAGTCTAAGGATGACTCCTTCAACACAAAACATAATCTGGAAGATCTTATGTGACGAGAAAATGAGATGACAAAAGGATCCAGAAACTGACATTTACACAAGTAATGATTGCTAATCACATTAAAAGTAAGTCAGAACTTTCTGTGTCGACGGAAATGATTCGTAGATGAATTAAAGAAACACGTAAATCAATTTACATGAAAATTATAAAACAATTAGCTTTAAAATACCACTATAAATTGGCGAGAATTCAATTAACTTGCAAACATACGTCATATAATGGTACACTATGATATTCAGTAACAAAAAAAAAGTGAAATTTGAATGGCCCAAACAAGTGGGCATACTATTGGAATAACTTAAGTAAAGATCCTGGGACTTTATTAAGTCGACAAAAATAAGGTGATTTTTAAATAATTTGGTCCTCACTTAGCTTTAATGCTCGTGTATCTGTGGAGTTATTCATTGGTTGCCAAGCAACACAAGACTACGTATATACGTTGGCGATTAATTTTTAGTCATTTGGGGAACTTTTACTGATCTAAAGTATGAATTTCAGCATCTATTCGTGTTGCATACAAAAGAAGAACTTCGTTTAACTCTGAAAATACCATTGATCTCAAGTGGCCGACGTGTAGTTCTGATCCGGATCCAATCGAAAACTTTTGTAACATCATATGTCGTAATGTTTATGCAAATTTTTGCTATAATTTTCTTTTAATGAGGTTTGAGCTGCTGTTGAACATGTTTGGTACGAAATAGGCCCCCAAGTGACGCAGCATTTAGTTTTTTCGATGAAAAGTCACATTCTTGCACTAACTGCAAACAATGTGGGTGCAACTCGATTTTAATTTGTAGTTTTTTTTCTGTAAATACACAAATTGTCTATACTTTTGTCACAATGTTAATTTTATTTTTTTGTCATTATATTTTATGTAAAAGATAAAATTCAAAATTTATTGCGTGTGAATAAAGGATAAGTCACAAATAATATATGACAGAGGAATTACAAACATTCGGTGCATACTTCTGAAAATAGAAGCTTAATAGATCATTGTCTAAACTTTTGTTGAGCACTGTGTATACACTACCTGTCCATTGATGAACGTCCACTGGCGATTTTAGACATTTTATTAAATATCTAGAAAAATACATGAGGAATTATCCTGAAACTCTCAGTGTATAAACACAATAGTACAGGTCATATATTTCCGCGAAGATTTTTTCCCGAAACTTTATAAGGGACCATCAACAAATTAAAAAAGAATGAATATCATTTGGATAACCCTGTCATAACTAATGCGGCAAAAGCGCTCATACTATAGATTATGATTAAGTGGCTTATTGTAATATACTGTGTTCATTTTTATGTCGATAGCATGTACACTCGTAGAAAAATTAAGGTTTTTATAAAAACAGTCCCAAATTTTCCAAGATTTTTACTTATAATTAACAGAGTTCTTAATATAAAATAATATTATTTTTAGAAAATGTGACAAACAGCATTGCAAATAATACCCTGTAATCAAAATTAAAAAATAATAAAAATTGTATGAAAAATGAATAGGTTTACTAAAAAATTTTTCACTGTGCATGCGTCAACGATATTGAAATTCCTTTGATATCGTTGCATATTATATTAGCTATATGTATAGAACAACTTTTGTGAAAGTCGCAATATCTTAGCTTGAAAATTCTGAAAATAATCGTCAATAGAATAAGTTGAAAATCCGTTATTCCCAAAATGAAGTAAAAACAAGAGGGGTTGTATCCATATCTTCATTGATTAATGTCAATATAGAGTACACAATATGGGACGTACTACTACATTTGGATAGAGTCCCTCATTTTTTTGCTTCATTTTGGAAAATACGGATTTTATGCTTATTCTATAGACGATTACTTTCAGAATTTTCAAACTATGATTTTGAGACTTTCACAACAGTTGCTTTATACATTTAGCTAACACAATATGCAAATGAAATTTTGATATCGTTGACGCATGCGCAGTGAAAAATTATTTAGTAAACCTACTCATTTGTCATACAATTTGTATTATTTTTTAATTATGATTACAGGATATTGTGTGCAATTTTATTTGTCATATTTTCAGAAAAGAATGTTACTTTATATTAAAAACTCTGCAAATTATAAGCAAAAAACTTGGCGAAATTTGGGACCATTTATATAAAAACCTTAACTGCTCTACGAGTATACATGCTATTTGCATAAAAATGGACACAGTTTACTACTTAAGCATAATCTACAGTTTGAGAGCTTTTGCTACATTAGTTTTAACAGGATTATCCAAATGATATTCATTATTTTTTAATTTGTTGACGGTCCCCTATAAAGTTTCGGGAAAAAAATCTTCACGGAAATATATTACCTGTACTATTGTGTTTATACACTGAGAGTTTCAGGATAATTACTTATGTGTTTTTCTATATATTAAACAAAATGTGTAAAATCGCAAGTGGACGTTCATCAGTGGCCAGGTAGTGTATAAACGGAGGTTGGTTTTGGGGTATGGGGGTCATGATCGGTGAAAGTGCTTTTCTCCGGACGTCTGCAATAGTTAGCTTTTTACTTTTTCTAATGAAAGATACCTATCAGGCGTATACGTATTTATGTTACAATTGACGGTAAAAAATTACGATGAAAGCAGTTTACAGAGAACAAAACCGATTGAACATACTTACCCTACATTCGTGATGAATTATAAAAGAATCCATTCTGTTAGTGAAAAGATTGGACGGAGATGTGAATCATGTATCTGAATCTTAGTGCACTGAAGAGGGAGATGTCTTATGACTCTGAATTTTCTTGTCAAGATATAACACTTAATTTAGTGATTTTATGTTCAACTATGCAATTGTTTATTTATACTTAGAAAAAATATTTAGATCTGAAATAACTGATTTCTAAAAAGTAATCTCTTACATAAAAAAATTAAATTAAAAAAAAATTAATCTGAATTTTCTTTTTCTTAGTTAAAGTTGCAAGAAATGAGACAAATGATTGCTTGGATACATATACCCAGCAAGCACACAACTTTCGGCATACTGTCGGTCCGGAGCCGTCAATGTCGGTTAACTGTCGGTAGCAGGTTGGCAACTGAAACTTAAGAATCTGCTCTTTTGACAGCCGGTTACGGTGATCGGTCCACATTTGGTTATATATCGGCTAGCGACTTATACCGGCAAGTGACGCAGGACCGATATCTGAGTTCTGATAGTGGACCGATCAGATTTGCCAACATCGGTCCGAAATCAGAATATTTAATCTTAACCGATTTTTTTTATCAATTTTATTTGAGTTTTAGTTTTGATAAGAAATGTATAGCTCATGTATTTCATTAAAAATTCTGACAGTCATAAACAGAAAATATGTCAAAAATAACCTATATTTATTTATTTAAAAATATTGTTTTTGAAGTAATTTTTAAAATGACTTACAATTATTTTAATCAAAAAAAGAATTTTTAAATTCTCTCCTTTAAATTGTTTTTCACTATTAGGAACTTAATCATATAAAAACAGAAAAATAATTTGTAAGGCAATTGAATTTATTTTCTATTTAACTATTCATTTTCAAAGCAATAACTCATTTTCTTATTTTATTTTAATATTAATTACTAAAAAGTGCTTGAAATTATTTTACACGGTAAAACATATAAAAGAAATCTACCCATTTTTTAACAATAAAAAATCAAAAAATTTTTTAAAAATATTATCTCACAAATGAAAAATAAATTAATATTGCTATTTTATTTTAAGATTTAAAAATTATTATTGCAACAATTATTCGGAATTAATATTGCTACATAATAATCGGCATTAAATCATGAAATGACTTTCAATTCTCATTCTAATTAAAAGTGATTAATTACCAAATTATTTTTTTATTAAATTAGTTATTTTACGTTTTAAATATATATTTCTTAATTTTTTTCCGTATTATTTACATTATTATTACATTTAGTAACTTTATAATTCGTAAAAAAATATAATTTATATAATAATAATAATATATAGATATATATATGTGTGTGTTACTTTTATTTTATTTTTTACTTAATAAATATACATAATAAACAACATAATCGTAAATCATAAATACTACTTTAAATCATGAAATGGCATAACAGAATTTTTTATTCTATTTAAAAGTTAATTATTACCAATTTATTATTATTTAAAATAAGTTTTCCTGTGTTATTACTATACACTTAAGAAATTAACACAAAGCATGTAATTATGTTATAGTTTCTTTTAAAAAAATTTATTTGTTTAACAGTACTTCTGAAAAAAAAACTATTTCTAATTTTTTAAATATACTATTTAAAGATTCTAAAATTTATAAGAAAAACAATTCGTTTGCTTTAATTAATTTCCTAATTTATTAACTTAAATATTAACTTAATTTTTAAAATCAGGCGCATAAGACAATTACAAGTAAATAAATACATAAATAAAATAAAAACACTTTAATATTACAATTTTCCAATCTGTCATTTACGTCAACAACACTCGCCATTTACGTGACACTTACTGAAAAGGCACACCCTTATTACCACACATAATCCTCCCCCTAAACAGGTCCGACTTGTCTAGTGGTTAAGACGTTCGCCTTCTGAGCTAGGGGTTGCGAGATCAAACCCCGCCTGTTCTCGCACTGAAGTATGTTCATTGGCTCTCAAAATGCTTGCTAGAGTGTTTAACAGATGGCGCCACCAAAAGTTTTTTTTTTTTGCTTGTGCCGGGTTTCAGTCAGTATTCGTGTGGTTAGCTATCGGCATAGTTTTTTGCCGATACCGGACCAGCTGCGTGCCTCATGAATCGGGCGGCATTCGCGCGGCGTATCAAAAAAGATACGGAACCGATAGCGACAACCGGCATTGGTCCAATACCGCTGGCAGTGGCAAGCGGCTATCGTCCGATTGCTTACCGATAGCTCAGTGTTTGCTGGGTATAAAGGATAAATTAAATGATATTTGTGTAATGAATTACAGACTACAGATGAAATACATTTACGTAATCTCTTGAAGTCCAGTGATACCATTGTTTCACTACAAGGCAGCGTAAATAGATTGTAATTATTTCTTTTTCGTCTTTTTATAAGTACTTTTAATGCGCCCTAGTTTTATAAATAGAATCTTTATTAACAATTTGAATTAGAGGTGTTAAATGTGATGAAATGCGACATTCAGTACATGACATTTGATTGGACAAAAAAAATTCGGACGATTTCGAACAAAAAATAATTGCCACAGATCTCTAGTTGCTATTAGAGGAGGCGTCAGATTTATTTCTGATTCCGAAATGCTCAACATTAACCAATGGGATCAAACGTTCGCTTGGAAGGCAAGCATCTACCTTGTGTCGGGGCAATTTTGACGCCTTAAACTAAGCGAGTCAGCAATAAAAATAAAATAAATGATTGGAAAACTGAGGTTGGAAAAGCCTTTTTTTTTGAAAAGCCAGAGAAGTACTTAGGATATTTTCAAAATACTTAGGAAAATATAACAGTGTTATGGTAGCTGTGGAGAAGTTACAGGTAATTTTTCTGCTTGAAATTTTTATGTGTAATAGCAATTTCAGGGAGACTTTCACTACCGAAATCTAATGCTTGTTAACTACACTGTAAAAAAAAATCTGTGAAGGTACTAAACATTTTCTAGGAAACTGGGATTCCAAGAAATTTTCATGTAACGATAACAGGAAAAATTCATGTAATCGATTCTGAAACTTGAATATTTGTTGTTATCGTTACAGGAAAAGTTCTCGGAATCCCAGTTTCCTAGAAAAGGTTTAGTACCTTTGCAGATTTTTTTTTTACAGTGTAGTTTCATTCGAATGATTTAATTTATCTAGGTGAGTAGCGCCAAGTTCTATAACAAAATACGCCTAGTTTCCATAGATTAAGCAAATTTGTCTGTATACCAACAACGTTCAATTCTCATACATAGGAACGCTAATTTGAATTAGCCTTTGTATATCCTATCGATTTTGAGTAATAAATAGGTACTCTCAGTTTACCATGATGATGGAGAGATTTTTACATACCTAAAAATAATTTGTAATAATTATATTGCTTCCTTAGTACCTTTGATTTCTCTCCGATATTTCTCTCCCCAAAATTGTGCATCAATTTGATCAACCAATTTTTTTTATTTTATAATAATTATAATTAAATCTGTTAGTGATCGTATTATGTTTCTAGGATCTGATCAGGGAAAAGAATACTTTCTGCAGCTTAAGGAATAAGAATAATAATCCTAATATAAATGATAACATTCCTTACAAAATACTTCCAATTAAAATTTCTTACAAAAAAAAATATTCTCATCCAAAAAAAATTAGATTAATTTATGCGTTGTGTTTTTTTTTTATGCTATCAGATCCCTATGAAACGTTGATCAGCATGCACCTAGAGTAATTTCGACACATACTCCATAAATTAATACCATGCTTTGTCATTTATAAAACAAAAACATTTATTTGTACAACACAGAACACACATAATACACTAAATATATACATGCACATAAATAAATGCAAAGATACAAAATAATCAAATCAAAAATCTATTCTTTTTTTTGTAGCTGTTGGCATTACTGCATAATTACATTTTATGCTTTGTAACACAATATTTTCAACCTTGAAAATTGCTTTCATAAATTTATGAGTTATCATCACCATAATGAATTAATCTGCGGGACAATTGGCGTGCAAGTGTTTCACTCTTATTTAATTGTTTTTATCATACTCTATAGTTGTGGGCAAAAGAAGGGGGAATAATTCGGTAAAAAGCATACCTTCTCTAAAGTTGCTGACATCATAGGCAAATGCATATCCAGACACATGAGTAGAAGTCCGGCACACTTTCGTGGCTCATATTGGCGAAGATTATCACTCGAGCACGTTTGGTAGACTGACTGCCTGACTGACTCTTATTTCAAAAATTCTAGAATCAAATGTATACTAATTATTCTGTAGTCGAATATCCTTCGACCATTCACAGTTTTCTTTTTAACATATTTTTTTCCCCTTCCAGTCTCATTGGCTGTCCTTAAATTGACTATTAACTTGAACGCCCCCTAATTTTAATTTTCTAGGGGCTTCTACAGGCCTAGTCGTCAGAATGTCTATGTTGTTGATAATTACTACCACACACGGAGATGAGATTTCCCCTTTTGCCCTGTCGTAAATACACAATAATGAAAATGTCTCTGTTTTGTCATTTATTTATGGGCGTCCGTCACAGTCTTATTGCCGCTATAAATTTCTTGTCTGAGTTGTAAATCCACTGTCCTCTGTTCCTTTCTTTTTTTTATAATTTATTTCCAATAGTTAGTTTTCTTTACAGAATTGTCTGGTTTGAGTGATGTGGGGGTTTTACACCCATCATCTATCCCCTGGGTCTAAAAAAAAAATGAGGTCTGTAGACATCATTTTTGTGCACACCACACTGCCGCAACTGTTGTATCCATATTCATTGGAATTTTGATTCATTTCTGGTGAACACTTCCAAGGTCCGATTATCTTCACTTCTGTGTATTATTTCCCCATGCCCAAATTTTGATACAATAATTAAATTAATCCATTAAAATGCCAAATCATGTAATCAAAGCCAAGTATAAATTTGGAATAATTTATTTCTACACTAAGGAAGAAAAAAAAATATAACATGTAAAAGCTCCGAAAAATCTAAACCTGAATTTGAGATGTATTGTCACACTTTTTGTTTATTTTAAATGCATAATATTTTAAACACATAAAGTAAGATATGTATTAACCCAAAAACAAAACAAAATACAAACAACACAAATTCCTAGCCACACCAATGTTATTAGCATAACATATCTGGATTAGTATCAAAATAGTAAAATATATATACAATGTTGAGAAACCTTTTTTATGTACATCATATGAAATATCTAAAAAAACAAATATACCCTGTTGTGTATATTCTACACTTCACAAGATTATTAACACAAATCATAGCTGAATGTTACAAATTTGAATTATGTTAAGTGTTGATAAAATGGGTAATGTTATATACACATTCCTCATCATTCTCGTGGAGGAGGTATAGAGGACATCGCTGCAGACACATGTGCTCCAAGCATACCTTATTGCTCTTCACACGAGAAGCGAACGTTTTCTTAAATGAGAAAAAGAGGAAAAAAAAAACGAGCTAGCGCGAAAAAGAACGCATCCTATCAGTAGCGCGCATTTTGATTGACAGGTGCTAATGACGTGTTTAGTACCTCACACCCTGAAAACGTAATGGATAAGCTTTCCTGGAAAACAAGTCCGATAAGCCACCCCGCTATAGAGGAAAACTTGTTTGTAACGGGAATAGCGAATGTTATGGTCTTTGCAAGCCACACAGGTATGTTATTTTCTCGTATTTTTGTCTTAAAAATTATATTTCTTTTGCATGAAACTTATGTTAAACTATTAGAAAGTAACCCGTATTAACCTATAACCTGCTACGCATGCCTTCCTTGTAAATTTTCACCCCTTTATTCTATAAAATTGACATATATTCGCTATAAAACCATGTACTGTGTACTGTTTATTTTGTATTTTCAGGGAAAATGGCTTCTTATAGACTGGCTGAAGACGCTTGCTGTCGAAAATCTCGTATTTCCCTCAGAATATATTGGAGTCTCAGAGAAGTATCCTAATGCAATTGCCTTTCAGGAAATAATACCGCGATTATGCAATCGTTTAACAATGTTCCTAAAATTATATTATGATTCTGAACATTGCCTGAAAGATTTTAATATCCAATGCTAAAAATTATAATATCACAACTTGAAAAAAAATTTTTTCGAAAATCAATGTGCCTTTTCATTTCACTGGCTGATAATTGCAATTAAACTTGAAAAACTATAGTCAAATTTTGCCACCAGAGAAAAAAAAATTAACGAAAAAAAATTCTTTTTCATTACTGGGTGTGATATTGTTGATAAAAACTTTCTGCAAGTAAATCTTTACCGTGCATATCTATCTAAAAAAAAATAGCGGAAGAAAAATCTGATATGCTTCCTAAATGCTTAATTGGAGGGGGGGGGGTTATCTAGCAAAACATGAATAAAAGGGAGTGAAATCCCTAAAATATTTTTTGTTTATAATTTTTATGCTACATTAGAAGAGTCTAAAATAATATTTCTAAGTATAAATGCTTTTAATAAATGCTGGTAAATGCTATAAAGTGTGAAATGAAGTAATATTTATAGAGTGTGTATATATACCATCCATTTATTTACCTTTTCTTGTTGTAGTTTGAGTATTTAAAGTTTTAAAAGACACTATAGTATGGAGGGGAAAAAAAATACATTTTGAAAACAAAATTACTTACTCATTTGAAATATGTATTGACTTCTATATCTAATTTTATTACTAAAATGATTCAGCATGTCATACTGATTAAAATAATTTATCTTTTTTTATTTTTTTTTATTTTTTATTTTTTTTTTTTTACCAAAATTTACTATGTTGTTTAGAATTAAATTCAATTTTTTTTTTTTTTATACTTAAATATTTGTATTTATATATATATTAATTTGTACGGATTATTGACAATCGAGTACATACATTTTAGTGAATAACCTGGCCAGGTTTGATAAATACTCTCTGCCCGCAGAAAGATTTCCTTATATTCATAAATATATGTACTCACACTGCCGTATGATATCCATACATGAACCTTTATATAGTTTTATTATTATTGTATTTTAATGCCTTATATAAATATTATTATGAAGTGTGTAAATGTGCGAAATCGATACCACTTACAATTAATTTTTTTTTTTTTTTTTTTTAAATTTTATTTTTTTATGTGCAATTGTATACTTTTTATAAAATATTGTTATTTTTCCATACGCCTATGTCGGTAAAAAGAAATATATCTAATAATATATATAGTGTCGTTTAATCTTCACATTTAAAAAAAACTTCCTAATTTATTTGCTTTTATAAGATTCCTGATAAGACTCTAAAATAATTTTGCATCTGTTATTTATCCAATGTAACTAAGTATTGCCTTGTGATGAAGTCTAATTGTTATAACTTTCTTTTGTATACTATCCCATAAGACCTTCTTTTGAAACTACGCTGTGTGAGTAATGTCATCATACTTATATCTAACGTGCAGCAAAAGAATTTGTAATACCTTTTATTTTCAGGCAAAGGTAAAAGAAAAAAAAATTCCTGTCAAATGTCCTCCAAAAAAAAATATAACCTTTACTTATTTATTTAATTATTTATTTATTTATTTATTTTTTTATTTTTTTTTTTATTTTTATTTATTTTTTTTTAATATATATTTTACTGTGCCGATTAAATATTATTGGGAATGCTTATATCACACGCGTTTTCGTAAAATCCTAATCTTAACATTTTACCTTTTAGCATACCATCTTAAAATTGCCATGCGATTAAATCTGATATTCAATTTTATAGCTTTGTGCCATGCCCTGCCTAGGGAAAGCTTTCTGATTCGGGAGCAACTCTCTCCCTTCTCGACTGTTTACTCCCGAGACCTGTCCGCCCATCCATCAATCTCGTCAAGCGGAAAGTCTTCTGTTGGTGAGAAAACCTTATTTTTTTTTCTTTGAGTTCTTTATTTTTTTTTTGTGAATCCTATGTGCTGAATTTCCATGTTATTTTGTTGTGTCAATAACTTGCCTTGCCATTGTTATATATCATTTTATTATTGCGTACTTCGCCGAACTTCTTATCAAATTTCTATATGAAAATCTGTAATTTTTTTTTTTTTTTTTTGTACCAATATACATATCTTTAATATCCATTTCTCATATGCGTTGTTTGTAAGAGTTATTTCTCTTCAAGTTGTTTCCACTTTATTTAAATATGTAAAATAAATAATTAAAGTTTTTTTTTTTTTTTTATATCATTGATTATGCACTAGACAAATTTATTCTGAGCAATTGCTTCTGTCCTAGTCATCCAATGTATAATTATCATTATTGTTTATTTATTTATTTATTTATTTTTTATTTATTTATTTATTTATTTATTTATTTTTTTTTTGTGCAACATGAAGTTCCGTGAAGTACCTATGTAATATTTAGTGTATGTAATGATTTTTTCGAGTGTGCCTGCACATTTCCCCAATTGTAACTCAGAGGGAAATAGTACACTCATCTTGCTATCCCTTTCCTTTTTTTTTTCTCTATGTTGCTTGATTTTAAAAGGCAAGTTATTATATGATGTCTTAAAAACGCATTGTTTTCAAAAAGAGAAGAAAAAAATTATCTACATAAAATTTGTTTCTTAAGTACATAATACAAATCACTATATATTACAAATACACTAGAAATTTTAAATAATATTTAGGGCTTATGTTTCTTTTTTCTTTTTTCAAATTTTTGTTATGTTTCCCCCTCTGAATCCTCCTCTGCCGTACTGTCTTTCACGTCTATGTGAGGAGTTGCTGCTTTAGGCGCGAATAGTAAATCAATGTTCCTTTTTATAGGCCGAGCATAATTACCTGTTAGGTCTTTTAGTAAATAATTATTGTTGCGTAATTTTTTTATTACTTCAAAAGGACCGTCAAACTTGTTCGCCAGAGCGCCCGGATTTATACATTTTAAGTATACTACTTGTCCCAAATTCAGAGTAGGTGTATGTAGCAAGTCCTCTTCTTTAGCATACTCATCCTGCATGCGTGACTGATTGGCCAGTGCTTGTAGTTTCACTTCTTTAATGTGTGCCATTCTCTGTGCCACATAAGTTTTAGTTGAGACCTCTTCTGTGGGAATATGCGAAGTAAACGGAGTTCTCAATTTTCTCGCAAAGAAAATGAGTGGGGGAGCGAATCCTAAAGCCCTGTGAATTGTGTTATTATAATGAAGTTTAAAAAAATCTAGCCGAATGTCCCATTCCGTTGTGCGTTTTGACATTGCGATTAGGGAGCTCTTCAGAATTCGGTTTACCGTTTCAGCAATTGCATTCGCCTTGGCTCTGTATACACTCGTAAAGTGTAATTCTATATTTAATGCCTTTGTATATTCTCTGAATAAATCACTTCTAAAATATTTTGCATTGTCCAGATATATGCTGTTGCAAATTCCAAAAGTACTGAAGTACTTATTCAGCACATTGAGAATTGTCTGTGTTTCTACATTTCTTAATGCAACCGCTTCTAAAAATCTGGAAGTTGCGTCAGTGATAGTTAGAATAAATTTATTCTTTCGCACAGAAAATGTTAGAGGCCCACATACGTCAATATGTAATATACTTCCTACTTCATGGTCTTTAACCACCCTTTGCACTGGTACTTTTATCGTTTTGTGATGCTTAGCTGTTTGACACGCTGTACAGTTCGCACAAAACGTTTTGATATCTCTGTACATTCCATGCCAAAATATTCTATCCTTAATGGTGTCATAAGTTTTCTGGAATCCAAAATGGGGGGAATGCGCGTCTTCCATAATGGCTATTTTCAAAGAGTCAGGGGCAATGAGTAGTTCCTTTTTTTCTGTACCTGGTCTCAGAATTAATATTTTATCATCATTTAACATATATATTTTTGTTGTTCGATTGTTTTGTCCCTTTTCTATTTTGTCAATTATTTTTCTTAACTTTTCGTCTGCATATTGTTCTGATTTAATATTGTCATTAGACAAAGCCTCGTTGACTTTAAATAGAGTATTGTGTAATTGTAAGTCCGTTTCTAAATTGCAAATATGTCGAGATACGAAATCCGCTGGATTGACCTTACCTTCAATATGCTCAAAAACATAATTATATTCCGCCAAATCTGTCATCCATCTTTTGACTATGTCAGATTGCGCTTCTAAATTCATTTGCTGTGTAATGGGTTTCGAATCCGTCAGAATCGTGAATTGCCTACCCCATAAAATATGTTTAAAATGATTGACTGATTCATGAATCGCCAATAATTCAAATTTTATACTAGGGTAGCTTTTTTCTGCCCCTCTTAATTTTCTCCCAAAAAACTCGATAGGCAATAAAATGCCATTAGACTCCTGCGCCAGAATTGAGGATATGGCTAGCTTCGAGGCGTCACATATCAAAAATAATTCCTTGTTAAAATCTGGGGGTCTAAGTGTAGGGTTTTGTATTATTGCTTCTTGTATGTTTTTCAACGCCTGTTCATGCTCCTCACCCCATTTGAATTTTACTTTTTCTTTTGTAAGTTCTACTAAGGGATGTACAATATCCGAATAATTTCTGATTAAAGATCTAAAGTAGTTTGCTAGACCCAGAAGTGATCTTACTCCCTTTTTTGTTTTTGGACGTACTAGATTTTTAATTTTGTCTATGTTTTTTTTTGCTGGGGAATATCCCCATCGGTTGAGTTGGAAGCCCAGAAAATCTATTTCTTCTTTGCATATTTGCATTTTTGAAGGCTCTATGGTCAGATTGTGGTCAATGAGAGCCTGTAGAACTTGCTCTAAAATTTGTAGCATTTCTTGGATTGTATTGGTACCAATTACCACATCATCCATGAAGTATGCCACTTGGGACTTGTTGAAGTGTCCGAGCACTTTATCCATTAATTCTGCGAAATAAGCGCTGCTGTTCTTTGTCCCAAAAGCGAGCCTTAAAGGGTTAAATTTTCCTTCCTCAGTAATAAATGCTAGTTTTTGCCTATCCTGTGGCCTTAAATTTATCTGAAAAAAAGCACTATGGAGATCTAACACCGTGTAGTAATTTTTTCCGCTGATCGAGTAAAGAATGTCTTTAATATCCGGTATGGGAAAGCTGTATGTGTGTAGAATTTGATTTAATAACCGATAATCTATAGCCATTCTATATTTGGTTTCATTTTTTCTTTTCTTTATTACTTTGTTTCTTTTTAACAAAAATCACTGGAAACGCATAATTTGAGTCTGATTTTTCAATAATCTTTGCTCTTAGTAAGTTCCGTATCTCTGTTTTCGCATATTGTCTGACTGTTTGAGGTAGTTTATAAGGTTTGGTTTGTATAGGGTAGTCATGACTTAAATTAAATTTTGGTATAACTAAAGATGTTTGACCTAAAGTATCATATGACTTTGAAAATGCTTGCGCTTTTCTCATGAGTATGTTTTTTAATTTTTCTCTTAGGTCTTCGGGTAAATGTGTTAAATCAAAGTCTGTCTCTCTTAACTCTGCTTCTCTTAATTTTCTGATCTCTTCGATATTTAAGCTATTTAATTCGTAAATTGTTCCTTGTTCAATGTCATCGGATTTTGTATCCTGTTTAAAATCTATATCTTTTGTTATTCTGCCTACATTTATCCCTTTATTCAACTTTATTCTTTTGTCAGTGTTATTTGCTATTATGACATGAATTCTACTATTTTGTTGCACTTCATGCAATGAAGTTTGAAATGTGAATTTCGAGTCGTCTCTCAAGGGTTCTAATAATATTACCTCCTGTTCTGCTATGTCATCATGACACTGTAAATTAACTATTTTTTTTGAATTTGCATTTATAAAAATTGTTGCTATGGTCTTAGCATACATATTTTTTTGCTTAGTGATGGACTGTGCCTTTTTCTTGTTAACATTATTCTTTTCTTTTACGTAAGACCCTGCTGGATTGTTTTCTTGCCTATCCTTGTCTTCTGTTTCTGAAGTTAGATTATTAACTTGTATCCCTGTTTCCTTTTCTGGAATATTCAGTTTAATTCTTATATTTTTGAAAATAAGTGTTTTTTCTTTGAAATTCAAAATCATATTATTATCCCTTAAATAATCGTATCCCAAAAGCATTTGGTATTCTCGACCGAAATCTTTATTTGTGATGTAAAATGTACCTGTTGTAAAACTGCCCTTTACTCTGAAAACCAGTCTAATACACTGTTTAAAATAAATTTTTGAATTCGTTAAAGTTTGTATTTGTATTTGATTTCCTAGATATTTAAATTTTACATTTTTTTCCTTTAATTTATCAAAAATAATGGGCGAAAGCAATGAGACCGCCGCCCCACTATCACATAACGCTTTAAATTTGATGTTATTTATCTCTAGGTCAATGATGGGTAACTGATTTTCTCCTTCATTTCTAACACTGGCAATAAATCTGTTTATTTTGCGACACCCTTTAAACTGAGACTCACCTGTGTCGCTAAAATACTGTTGTTTATTTTCAGCGAGCCTCTGATTTAGTTTTCCGACCTTTGTTTTTCGTGTCGTTTTTTGTTATTGAATGAACCTCTTTTGGAATGGCCTCTGGGTTTATTTTCCCTTTTGCTATTTTGTTCATTATAATTGTCCTCTTGCTCGTCTGTCTGGGATTTATTAAAATTGTTATGATAGCCACCTCTTCCACGACCTCTTGAAGGCTGTGCGAACCCCTGTGCTCCTGTATTATAGTAATATTCCTGTGGATACATATAATTGTATATGGGGGGAGGGGGGGTAGAAAAGTGAGGTGCTACATAGCCATAGTTCCAATTGCTAAAATTATTGTTACCATTATGTCCCTGATACCCCATATTTTGGAATCCTTGTTGCTGTTTATAGTTATTTCTGTAGCCTCTTGTGCGTGAGACCTGCGACCCTCTATTAATTTGAAATCTGTTAATATTCGTAGCCGCGTTATCATTACTATATTTTTGTCTGAACCAACAATCTTTTGTCTCATGGTTTTCTTTCCCGCATACCTCACAGCATGTTTTTTCTCTCTCCGATCTATTATTTAATTTCAATTTAAGGTTGTTTATTTCGGTGACGAGTGTCTGAATTTGCTCTGCACTGTCTGCACTTAATTTATTTAATTTTCCCAATATTTCATTCTCCTTATTAACGGTAATGCTATTTATTTCGGGAATATTTGCTTGATTGTAAGCCTCTTCCAATCTTAGTGCGGACTTGCATGCTGCCTCAAAATTTTCAGGTGCATTTTTTCTCACTTCTAAACTAATATCTGCGCTGATTGCATCCAGGAATCTAGCCAATTTCATTTGGTCTAAAAATTTTGCGTTGCTGTTATCCTCTAATTTTTGACCACTTTTTTTTATATATAAATTTGCCGTAGCATTAAATTCATTTATAAAAGTAGCTAATGTTTGATCGGGTTTCTGCTTTATACTGAAAAATAAATTCTGAGCACCCCCGAAATTACATTTAACGGAAAATAATTCCCTTAACTTCTCCTTGAATTTTCCTATGTCTGCTTCTAAAAATAATGATTCATCCTGCATGAGAGTTTCCCTTGCCGATCCTATGATCTTGGCTTTCAAAATTATTAATTTGTGTTCATCGCTATATTTCGTTTTGTCAATTAAATTATCAAATTGTAGTAGGAAATAATTGATATTAGTTTCTTTTTTACCATCAAACGGATAAATTAATCCTACTAAATGCTCTGCGTTAGGAGTTGCCATATTTCCTATCCCAGAAATTTTTGATCCCGAATTCTTTGTTTTTTTTTCTTTGTTTATCGTTTTTGTTCTCTCCCGAAATTTCTTCGTTTTTATTTAATAATATTTTTAATTGCCTTCTTGTTTTAACGCCACTTAAACGCGTGCTATTTCTGAGAGATTTCCTCGTACCTCCTTTAGTCATAAACTCAATTATCCTTAATTTTTTAAATAATAAAACTACAATGATTTAATTAAAATAACCAATTTGATATAAATATATCCACATATCTTATTATTATTATTTTTTTATTTATACAGCTTTATCCATCTGTACTCAACATAAAATATCAGAATATTTGATGAATTTTAGAATAAAATCCTTTCTATCATAAGACACATAAATACATAAAATTAAATAACAACCTTTCTTTTTTTTTTTTTTTTTTTCAATAGTGTAAACATATATATATATACACTTTTTTTTTTTTTGAAAAATGTGCCAATTATCTCAAACAAAAATACACTTGCATGCCAATGTCTCGGTTTAGTATCATATTCATAAAATTTATTATGTGAAAAAACAAATTTTTATTTATTTTATTATTTTACGTATATATACCAATTTTAACAACAACTCCTATTTTCTTATAATCAAAAGAGAATCTATCTTATCTCCAATCTAATTATCTCCTTTAACATGTATATTTGTCAGAATCATTCATTCATTTCATTATCATTTTTTTTTTCACAAAAGGAATTCAAGTAATCCCAAAATTAATTTTTTTTTCTTAAAAAAAATTCAAATAATCACAATATTAATTAAATATTTACTTCTAATATGGCAGTAATAATATTTAAATTGGAACTAATTAATTTCTTGAAAAATAATTTGGTTCTTTAAAGTACTCAAATTAAAAGAAATTACAATACTACTGTATTATTAAAGTACTAAAATCAACCAAGTTCGTTCTTTTAATCATTTAAATTAAATACATAAAAATAAATAATTAAGGAACTGGTATCACGGCAACCAATTTTTTGGGGGTTGAGATGATGGAGAGATTTTTACATACCTAAAAATAATTTGTAATAATTATATTGCTTCCTTAGTACCTTTGATTTCTCTCCGATATTTCTCTCCCCAAAATTGTGCATCAATTTGATCAACCAATTTTTTTTATTTTATAATAATTATAATTAAATCTGTTAGTGATCGTATTATGTTTCTAGGATCTGATCAGGGAAAAGAATACTTTCTGCAGCTTAAGGAATAAGAATAATAATCCTAATATAAATGATAACATTCCTTACAAAATACTTCCAATTAAAATTTCTTACAAAAAAAATATTCTCATCCAAAAAAAAATTAGATTAATTTATGCGTTGTGTTTTTTTTTGATGCTATCAGATCCCTATGAAACGTTGATCAGCATGCACCTAGAGTAATTTCGACACATACTCCATAAATTAATACCATGCTTTGTCATTTATAAAACAAAAACATTTATTTGTACAACACAGAACACACATAATACACTAAATATATACATGCACATAAATAAATGCAAAGATACAAAATAATCAAATCAAAAATCTATTCTTTTTTTTGTAGCTGTTGGCATTACTGCATAATTACATTTTATGCTTTGTAACACAATATTTTCAACCTTGAAAATTGTTTTCATAAATTTATGAGTTATCATCACCATAATGAATTAATCTGCGGGACAATTGGCGTGCAAGTGTTTCACTCTTATTTAATTGTTTTTATCATACTCTATAGTTGTGGGCAAAAGAAGGGGGAATAATTCGGTAAAAAGCATACCTTCTCTAAAGTTGCTGACATCATAGGCAAATGCATATCCAGACACATGAGTAGAAGTCCGGCACACTTTCGTGGCTCATATTGGCGAAGATTATCACTCGAGCACGTTTGGTAGACTGACTGCCTGACTGACTCTTATTTCAAAAATTCTAGAATCAAATGTATACTAATTATTCTGTAGTCGAATATCCTTCGACCATTCACAGTTTTCTTTTTAACATATTTTTTTCCCCTTCCAGTCTCATTGGCTGTCCTTAAATTGACTATTAACTTGAACGCCCCCTAATTTTAATTTTCTAGGGGCTTCTACAGGCCTAGTCGTCAGAATGTCTATGTTGTTGATAATTACTACCACACACGGAGATGAGATTTCCCCTTTTGCCCTGTCGTAAATACACAATAATGAAAATGTCTCTGTTTTGTCATTTATTTATGGTGCGTCCGTCACAGTCTTATTGCCGCTATAAATTTCTTGTCTGAGTTGTAAATCCACTGTCCTCTGTTCCTTTCTTTTTTTTATAATTTATTTCCAATAGTTAGTTTTCTTTACAGAATTGTCTGGTTTGAGTGATGTGGGGGTTTTACACCCATCACATGACTTTACGTGATATGTTGTTTTTGATAGAAGACTTTGCTGCTGAACTAGGCTTTAAAGATTGGTCAGGTGAGTAACAGATCTGAATAAGACGAGTCTGTTGTTGATAATAGGACAGAGAATAATGAAAAAGGAATTTTTCCTACTAATGCTTCCCTACCTTCAAAAAAGCCCATTATTTCGGCCGCGTGCAAAGGCAGGTCTTTTAAACTGACTCAGGCAGTCGGCGAGTATTTTTTTTTTTAAATCTGACTTGGACTACAGGTTTTTGTTTATCATATTACGTGCTTAAATTTTAATTTAACATTATTTTTATGTAATTTTAATTCACCTTAATTTTTTAGCCTCACAATTCATTAAATTATTTGTAATTTTAATAAAAAAATATTAAACGGCCCCTGTTTGAAAAAAGAAAGCAAATCCCACATTTACTGTTTTTAACACATAATAAATAAATAATTATTTTAAAGCCTTCTTTTACTTTTGTAAATTCCCGAGTATTGAAAATTTTTAAACGTAATTTTCTGTTTTTATAATTTAACAATTAAATCGTAATAGCAAATTCTGCTAATTTTTAAGTCACTAATAAATACAATTTTAATCAAAACGAAATATTATATTTTTAACTGTTTTACAATTTATCAACAATGTAAAAATATGACCTTTTCCGAATAAAAAAAAAATTAAATCTCTGTTGAAATAAGGAAAATTCGAAAAAGAATATCTCTAAAAATATTAGTCATTAAAAGTTGTTTACTGCAACCGCAATCTGGTCAAGTATCTTTCTTCAAAAGAATTTTAAAATTGCTATGCATTTTTTTTCTTTGTATAACTCTTTTGAACAGAAATATTTTGGCTGAATCCAACATAAAAAATATTAAAATAAATATTCAATTTAAAAAACTATTTGTTTCTGCATATTTATCAAACATTTTTCTATAAATCTACCATTTTTTTTAATTTTTGTACGAAATTGTTTACCTAATAATGCCTGAGAAAGACTTTTGGCTGAAAAAAAAATAGTTACGGCTACAGAGTATACAGCGTCATTTAACTTATTTAAAAACAGAAAGATTAGTTTCAATAAAAATTATTATAAGTTTCATGTTTCTTTTTTCTATTAAGAGTTTTTGTAATTCTGTAGTATATTAGATATTTATTGCGTTTGTAATTTATTTTATGCAGAATTTTGTGTTCTGTGTTTTAAATGTAGGAATAGAACAAGAAAAAGTAAATAAAAAAACTCCAATTTAAATGACAGAGGTGTAAAAATTAGAAGCCAGATGAAACCAGTAGCACAAAATTCGAACAGTATTGTAAAGAAAATTTGGATGGAACTCAGTCGAAATCAGAAGTTTACTGAGCAAACGAAATTAGCTGTTTCCCTTGAGTTAGTGATATTGAAGGTCAAATTAGCAAGTTTATAGCGAGACCTGTTAGGTACTCCGCATAAGTTATTCTAAGTTTGCCAGAACACAAGCAAAATATTGACGAATTTTTAACAGATTTTAATATACCAGCAGCTAAATCTTTGTTTCATCAGTCCATAATATAAAAGTTGCTTTAAATATTTGTTAAAAGTATTAAAGCTTTTATGCATTTCGGAAGTTATCATGCCATATACTGCCTTTGGAATTTCTGAAAGGAATTAATAATTTTAAATAAGCGTTACAGGTGTCAAAAATGTTCAGTCTTCATTTAATTTTACTAATCTAATATATATTTATAAGCGTGTATTTAACAATACGAAGTAATTTGTAATTTTTTAATTCAAGCTAATAAAAAGAAATTTTAAATTATTAAAAATTAAAAACTTTAGTTAGAAATTATTCAAATTTCTAACCAAAATAAATTTAATAATGGTATTAAAAATGAATTGATATTTATGAGAGTAAATTATATGACCTTAATAAATTTTTGTACAACTATAGAAAAAAACAAATTTGAGAACAAAGGTAATTTTCGGGACAAGGTTTCGAAAACAAAGAACGTTCCCATAAATTTTTGTCTAATTATACAGATATTTTAAAGAGATTTGGTTAAGTGAATGAATTCAATGATTTTTAAGTTCAATTTCAGGATGTTTTTTGTCTAACGGAATGTGCCAAGTGAGCACATTAAAATGCTATAAGGTGTGTATTTTTATTTCGAAAAGCCTTTAGAAGGAAATGTCTAACTCAAATGCCTAATTTTATTAATATGTGTAACACAAATCGAATGTGATACGAATATTCCTACAAATTATAATGATGGTTCTAATCGCAGAAAAAAATAGAAGGACAAATAATAATAATAATAATAATAATAATGATAATAATAATAATAATAATAATAATAATAATAATGAACAATAAAATCAAGATTAAACAAAATTCTAACAAAAATCTTTATTTCATACTAGAATTACATTTAATAAATATTACTGCCGCGGAATGTTGCAAAAATATATTTTCTTTTCAATTTTTAATCAAACATAATTATAAAAACATACGGAAATAAATCATACACGCAAGAAACTTTTAATTTAATTTCAGTTGCTTAAATTTGTGCATATATGCAGCAAATATAACATAAGTTTTTGGTTTCAATATATATCTGTACGTTGCAAAATGTCCTTGAATAAAAAATTCTGTTATAATATTATGGTTATTTAAGCAGCTCAAAGTAGATTGAGGTAACTCTATTTCAATACGAGAAATAGCAGATTTAGATTCAAATTTTACTGGTGTGTGCTCAGACACATTTATTCATCTTTTTAATTGGATATTTTTGCCATTTCATTCCAGTACAAATTACATATCACGAAATGTGATTAATGCATAGAACTATGTCGCATTTTTTTATTCAGCCATTAATGCAAGGATTTTGATTCGAAGTTAAAACCGTATACCCATTAATAAGAAAAACATTAAAAGCACCGTGATGATATTTCTATCAAAATTGTCAACAATAGACTAACTTTGTATTTTGTTGAATTGAGATGATGTTACGAGAAATTCGAGAAGGGCACTGTAAAGAGATCTGTGGCATCGTTTGTACCGTCTAAACAATCAGTTGAAAAATCTCAATATTGGTGGTCTCAATATTCTATTGTGAGTACTTTCAGCAATAACTTTAATGTAATACTAGTAAGAAATAAACAAGGTAAGACTGTTAAAAATATCGTTGGAATATTTATATTTGTAATAAAATTATGAACAAAAGTATTCATATTTTATAAATTCTGTATTTTTGTGCGAATGATTGGGTGGTAAAACTTAGTTTTCTTTTAAAAAGTTTGTTTTGAAGCGTCTTCATACCTTTAAACTACTAATAAATGTAAAACTATTTGCATGTTACTTTTATTCAATTAATTCTTGTAGAAGTTACTCAAAGCCCATCAGAATATCAAAAAAAAAAAAAAAAAGTCTAAATAGCATGTGTATACAAGGTGAGTCATAAATATCAAAACAATAGGTTATCTCCTTAAATATTGCCCCTAGACCCATACTTCCAATTGCAAAGTTTCATAAAAAAAGGTAAATTTTTTGATAAGATAAGTTGCAACTCCATTGGGTGGTCTATTTTTAAGAATACGAAAATTAAATTTTTATACGGTCCCCTGAGAATAAAACTTCCAATTAGAAAATTTTTCCTTATTCATTCCTAAATTGAACAAAACAAATTTCATCTGGATCTCTACAAATCCCCGAAATATATTAAAATCCAAAATTTTCCAAAATTCGTGACTTACACCACTTAAACATACCTCTAAGCGCAGCGAAATCAGTTCATTTGAAGTATTTAGGGATCGAACATAAATTTACGCATTGTTAAATGTCGATCCATGACAATACTTTAACTTTTACATGCAAAATAAAAGCGTATTAGTTTTTCCTTTAAACTTCCTTGAAATATGCTAGATGTCTGCAATATTTCGACCTTGGTGCCAACCTCGTAACTGGCACGACCCATTGGCCGGACCGTCTTATTAAACACTTATTAAAAGTGTTATTAAATTAAGTGATATTAATTAAACTCTCGTTAAAAGTGTCTTAAAAACTTATTGCCGCAGGCAATAAGTTTAGTAAATATAGTAATAGCGATAACGACGCTTCTATTAACGGAATCATTTGAAATATATTTTAATAGATTACACAGAAATATTTTCAAAGATCTACATTATACTATTCAGTTTCAAAATTTATGATGGTTTTAAACCTATTTTTATTTTCTTCTATCTTTACAAGAAGAAAGTATTGGATTCATGAAAATTTTGAATTCCGGTTTTCGATGGATTCACACGTTTTAGGGCTCAGAGATACCGAAAAACATGTTTTTATGAGATGTTTGCCTGTGAGTCATTGCACAATGAAAAAATTTGAAATCGACGTAATAAAAAAATAAGGTTTAAATCAACTGACGCATTTAAACAGTAGTTAAGGAAGGTGAGAATGGCAAAACTTAAACAAAATCTGAAATCGAAACTATACAGGACGGAGTTAATCACCTAGAAACTTTTAAAAAGCATTTAAACGTTAGGAGCCCATCTTTGTAACTAAATGCACTTCTCTGCGTACAATGTTTTTATTTCAATATTTCTCATTTTTAAACTGACATAAGTCAATAACCGTCGGTTCAGGGCCTTAGCTAGAAGTGAACAGTAGAAGGGGGGGGGGGAGCTCATATTTTCTTTTCTCTCACTCCGACGCAGAAAAGTAAATTAGTGCATATTCACATTGTAAGTACTATGTTTCTTATTAAACTGTTGTGATAACTTCATTTTATGCTAAGAAAAGTACACGATGATGAAAATTTTGAGTGCATAACTGGTGCAAAATTAAGCATCATGTTAGCTTCATATGTACAAATAGGATGAGAGAGTGTTGAAACACTTATTTTAGATACAATTTACTAATTCTGCAAAACTGTGAAAAGGTCTCAAAACTAAATTAGATATTTGAACAGAATTTCATTTGAATTTTTGGAACAGGAATTCATTTAGTGACGTTGGAATCTTTTCCAGGGGGGGGAGCTCAAATTATTTTAGGGGGAGGGCTGAGCCACCCATAGCGCCCCCTTAGCTACGGCCCTGCGTCGGTTACGGTAACAGTCCTGCAAGTTCAATAAATTTTTAACATCTCAAAAAAAAAAAAAAAAAAAATGCCCAACGTGCCTAAAGAAGTTTTCAGCTCACAAAATTTATTTTACAAAAATTGCATCTTTTTTTTTTTTTTTTTTTTTTTTTTTTTTTTTAACTTGCTATTTTAAATACTTTTATTTAAAAAAATAAATATTATTTAAAATGCTGAATTAAAATTGAAAATTAGACATTTTCATTTAATCAAAAGAAAAAATTCAACGCGACAAATAATATTTTGATTTCATTTATAACAATTTTAATTTACTCTATTTTTTAGTTATTTATTTATTTATTTATTTATTTATTTGAAAAAAAACATTATTAAGAAGTCTTATGATGTGATAATGCTTACAAATTATATGGTTAACCATCACAAAACATTGAAAATTCTAACTTTATAAATAAATAAATAAAATAAATGTTTCCTGGACCCATTACAGCAACATTTTTTATTCAATTACACGCATTTCAATTTGTGTCTGATCCCTTGAAACCTCACGATTTATTAAAATTGTCATAACTCTCTGAGTTTTGAAGATATCAAGATGAAATTTTTTGTTCAGTTCAGGAATGGATAAAAAAAAATTCCAAAATGAAACTTTTATTCTCTGGGGGCCGTATAAAAATTTTATTTTCGTATTTTTTAAAATAGACCCCATATGGAGTTGCAACTTATCTTATCAAAAAATTCACCTTTTTTTTATGAAACTTTGCAATTGGAAGTATGGGTCTAGGGGCAATATTTAAGGAAATAGCCTATTGTTGCGATATTTATGACTCACCCTGTATATTATTCAAATAATTTAATTTTGATTTTTCTTTTACGATAAATGCTGCAAATATTTTTTACTATGTTCAGCTAATGTCACTTTAACTTTTTGATTTAACTTTTTTTCCGATTAGTTCTGATCGCCAAGGGCAAAGCTGTAACAAAATCATTTTATCCTGACACGTTGGCATGGCGAGTTTTCGAAACAAAATTTTTTCTTATTGGCAGGGCCTGGGGAAATGACAATCAAAAGGACTCTCTATTTCTTCCTTGGGAAATCAACTTAGCGAAACTTGTTAATTTCAAATGACTTCAGAAAAAACTTAAATTAATAAATAATGTCATCTTATGTAGTGTTCTAAGATAACATAAAACAGCAAATTTTATGATTTAAAAAAATAATTTAAAATTAAGTGTGAATGTACTGTTATAAAATTCATCTATAAATTAGAAGTACCTATTTAATAATGTAATATTTATTCCTATAACTTGTTCCTGGTCAGTGGGATATATTGTATCTCAATTAATGTTAATCAGGAGTTATAAAAGTTAGAAATATATCTTTATTTAATTTTACAAAAGACAGAAATTATTTTTACAAAAAAATATCCTCGTCATTTGTATCTGTAGAGCTATTTGACATTTTTAAAATATACGGTTCTAAAATACAAACTCTTCAGAAGCAAAATTTTCATTTGCATGAAGCCTTATAAAAAGGAAACGGGGATTAACATTCCGTCATTTTTGACAAGGGCTAATCTAAGCTAATAATAAGACTTATCTAATCTTTTAAGAATTGATAAAAATTTAGTTACAATTGTGCGAAAATAGTAATAATAATAAAAGTTTTGATTTTATTTATAACAAATCATTTTTAACGTAATATGTCTGAATGTCGTAATATGATCTTGAATTAAATCAATGCGAAATTTCATATTATCTAGTAAAATAAATAAAACTGCAATTTCAACAAGTTTCTTCGATTATACTAATTGCTCACAGATAGCGCTAAATCTACATTAAAAAAAAAGTGAACATAACGGTTCATTAACCGATGAGAAAAAACGCTGCATAGCCTAATGAAAAGCGGTTTATTCCGCCATTCATTTTTGAAATCCGTTCATTTTTATAAAAATGGTATTTTTTGATATAAAAAAAAGCATTACATATTTAATTTTAATATTTTGTGAAATCTTCAGAAATTCTGTTTCACGCTGCTAATTATTATTATCACTTTATTAAATACTGCTTGCTCTTTGTTTTGCTCAATAATTAAACTATTTAATAAATTAAACATGAAATAATAAATATCCTGATATTTGTATTTGTAGAAATTATTTGTCATTTTTAAAATATACTTTTCTACAATACAAACTATAAATCATAAAATTTCATCCTTCTGTTTGTATGAAGCCTTGTGAAAATGAAACGCAGATTAACATTTCGACATTTTTGAAGAGGTTATTTACTAGTATTTATTATATCAAAAGAATATCCGCCATAACTACTAATCCATTTTATTGAATACGAAAAATTACAGCATCTCACAGCTATAGCTATTAATTAACTCTCCAACATATTCAATATTTAAACACACATAGACAGATAAATAAAGCCTGCATTCAACTTATCAAGGTATGTACAAATATTATTCAGACTCACATACAATAAATATGATAAACCAACTGGAATGAAAAATTATCCAGAGTCAGGAATGGAACCTGGGTCTACAGGTATCAGACTGTTGTTCTAGTCACTGAGCCAAAGGTTTAACTAATAAGCTCCAGATCCCATACCTATCTATAAATTTTAGATTGTTACGGAGGGATTATTATGACAATGCAGTTAGGTAATGAACTAATAAGATTATGAGGAACACGGACTCTAGTTACTTATCGAGGAAGAAAAAAATGATTAAACCATTTTTTCTCTAAAAACGCGCTGTAAGAAAACAAGGTAGAATTGACAAAGTACTGCAGGCGTCGACACGATGGAGAACTCATTTTTGTTTTTTTTTTTAAATTTATTTCACACATAAACACACACGTGGACGAGCACGACACAAATTAACAAAAAATAGACTAGCATTTTTATATAACATATTCCAGAACAAACCAGAAACAATGCTGCACCATCTTACTACACAATAACTCCGAACTCCCGCTCTCAACTGAAAAATTGTTCTGTTTTGGAAATGTTCTTTCCTTTCTTTTCGGACGAGTAGCGCCATCTATCGCAGGCTTAGGAATTTAAATCTCAGAATTAAGTTCTTTACAGACTCCTCCCCACCGGGGGAAAACTTTTCCGGGCCTTGTCGAGGAAAAGTTTCTTTTTAAAACATAGTTCTGGTAGCACTAGTTCCAAAAACATTTTTAGTACCTTTAGTACCTTATTCCCACCGTAAAAAGAAATAAAATATAATCTATACAAAATAAGTTTACAAATACAAGTAATACCTTTTTTAAAAAAAAATAGTTTACACACATATAATATAACAAATTCAAAATTAACTGTTATACAAATAAACATATATACATATTAGCATTCTAATCAATTAGACTTTATAGCTCGACTTAAACTATCAGCATTCCGATGTTGTTTTCCCTTTTTATGAACAATTTCCTAATTGAAAGACTGTAAAATCAAAGCCCATCTTAAAAGTCTTGGATTAGTTCCGCTGTTCTTTTCTAACCATACTAAAGGGTTATGGTCTGTCTGGATTTGAAATTTTTGATGGCCATCTAACAAGGAAGGTCTCCATTGGGTACATACTCAGAATTTTTTGAAAAAAATACGAATTAAACTACTCATGTAGGTAATAAAGGATCAGTGAAAATTAGCGGCGGAATTACATTATTAGATATGTAAAAAAATAAAATAGTGTGGAATAATTGGCGTGAAAAGCTGAAAGCGACGCGGGATTTGGCGTACAGTGCATTTCCTCGCCAAAAGCAGACGATTTTAACGAATCTGAAAATTGATTTCAATTGACTTCACTGTTAAAAATCTGCAGCATTTACTGCAACGTCACTCCACTACTTTTATAGAATATCTCTCTTCTGACCAATGAGAATGCTCCATAGCACCGTGAATTGGCCGTGTCATACACTGTTAAAAATCTGCTGCATTTTCTTGCAACGCACTCCACCGCATGTATATAATATCTCTATTCCAACCAATGAGAAAGCCCTATTTCACGGCCAAGTAACCGTTTTTTATACAAGCAAGGGAGCGCGTTGCAACAAAATGCAGCAGATTTTTAACAGTGTATTTTTCAATTTGGAACAATTTTAATCAATTTAAATTATGTTTTAAATGATAAAATATATTAATTTCATTTTGTTTAAGTACATATAAACGTATATGACAAAATTACACTTAAAGTAAAGTAAAAATGCAAAACTAAAATTACTTAAATTAAACTTATTTAAATAAATTGAACATAGAAAGTTTTTTCTTTAAAAAGTATTCGAAGCGTAAAAGCGTATCTTTTAAAATTTCGTTTTTAGGCAACCGGAGATAAACCGCCAAATAAACGAAATTTTTATTATTTTTTTACGGACGTTATAAGGAGATTCCGCCAAAATTTTTTTTATAAACATATATAACTATATGAGAAGAACATTCTGTAATTTTTTCAGATTTTTCTGAGTATGCCCGTATGGAGACCTTCCTTGTAAGTAGCATCGTAGTTTTCGCACTGCAAACACAATAGCTGCGCATTCTTTTTCGGTGGTACTAAACTTTCGTTCACTGTCTGAAAACTTTTTGCTCAAGTACATTATAGGATGTTCTTCATTATTTTCATTCAACTGGGATAAGACTACACCAATTCCCAAATTTGAAGCATCAAATTGAAGGATGAAAGGTTTTGTAAAGTCTGGACTATATAAGACAGGATTTTCTGAGAGTTTAACTTTCAGTTCATCAAATGCCTTTTGACAATCCTCATACCAGTCTATAGTTGACTTGCGAATCTTTCCTTTTAATAAATTAGTGAGAGGCGTTGCAATTACAGAAAAGTCCGGGATATAATTTCGATAATATCCAGCTAAACCCAAGAAAGATCGGATTTGAGTTTAGTAGTAGGAACTGGAAACTCTTTTATGGCTTGAACTTTCAGTTCTCCTGGAGTTCTAAGACCTTGACCGACTAAATGTCCAAGATATTTGACATAAGCTTGGGCGAATTGACATTTGGATGGCTTAATATGCAGTTTTGCTTCACTTAATCTTTTAAAAACTTCTTCTAGGTGTTTTAAATGATCTTCCCAAGTTTGCGAGAAAACCGCCACGTCATCCAGATAAGGCACCGCATATTCTTCACAGTTTTTCAGCAATCCGGCCATAAGTCGGCTAAATTCATATGGAGCATTTTTTAAACCAAATGGGAGGCGCAACGGTATGTACGTCCCAAAATTTGTCACAAAAGCTGCATATCTTTGAGCACGCTTGGTTAACGGTATTTGCCAGTAACCGCTGGTCAGATCTAAAACTGAAATGTACCTGGCTGAAGACACTTTTTCTACTAACTGTTCAGTGTCGGGCAAAGGATAAAATTTTGTTCGAGTCACTTTATTTAAACGGCGATAATCTATGCAGGGTCTTGCTTCTCTACCGGGAACTTCAACTAAAATTAATGGAGAGGCCAAGTCAGATTCACCTGGCTCAATAACTTTCAGTTTCAACATTTTCTCGACTTCAGCCTTTAGAATTTCCGTCTGTCTAGGCGACATTTTATAAGGCCGGGCACAGACTGGGTGTTCTGATTCCAGTTCAATATCATGTTCAACTAAATTTGTGCATCCTGGTTCACTCGAAAAAGAGTCAGCATATTTTCCAATAAGTTGTCCTAATTCTTCTCGTTGACTTTCATTTAATCTTTTATTTTTTTGGATTTCTTGCCATACTTCTAACAACGCATTGTCTTTATTTTCTTCATCCAATTTAGGAATTTCATCTTCTTCTTCATCATTAGAGGTGGTTTTTGTAGTAAGTAAATTTACGTTTTCCACACTTCTTTGATGGTAAGGTTTTAGCATATTTACATGATACACTTGGGACTTCTTCCCTTCTGGATTGTATATAACGTAGTTAGTTTCTGATAATCTCTTTAGTACTCTTCCAGGTCCTATCCAACTAACTGACAGTTTATTTGGTTTGGATGGGGCCACAATTAAAACTTGATCACCTTCCTTAAACTCTCGTTTTCTGGCTTTGATATCATACCAATATTTTTGTGTTAGTTTCTCCTTTTCCATATTTTCTGCAGCAAGTTCTTGGCATTTCTTCATTCTGTTCATTAAGTCAAATACATAGGATATCACACTATCTTCTTCTATCTCTTGCTCAGTCAAATTTTCATAGAGTAACATCATTGGAGTTCTTAAGTTCTGTCCATGGACTAATTCTGCTGGACTAAATCCAGTACTAGTATGAGTTACAGTTCTTAATGCAAAAAGGGCAGGTGGAAGTACCTTCTCCCAATCAGATCCCGATTCTAAACAAAGTACTCTGAGTATCCGTTTCAAAGTCCTGTGCATTCTTTCAACTGGGTTACTTTGTGGATGATAAACTGAGCTTCGCACAACTCTGACGCCAAATTTCTCTAAGAATTCCGATGTAAGTGCACTCATGAATGACTTTCCTTGATCAGTTTGTAGTATACGAGGAAATCCAAGTCTACTGAAAATTTGTAACAAAGCATCAATAACCGTCGTAGAATACAAATTAGGTGTAGGAACTGCATCAGGATATTTCGAAGCTAAGCAAATTAAAGTTATTATGTATTTGTTCCGTAATGTACTAATAGGTAAAGGTCCACAAGCATCAACATTTAATTTTGTAAATATTTCTGAAATAACTGGAACAATCTGTAAAGGTGCTTTCTTTTTGTCCTGAGGCTTCCCAACCCGTTGACAATAATCGCAAGTTCGGACATATTCTTCGATATCTTTGAAGCAATTTGGCCAATAAAAGGTCTTAAACAATGCATCTTTAGTTTTAGCCACACCCAAATGAGATGCAACAGTTTTATGACAAAATTTTTTTAATTGTTCACGAAATCTTTCAGGAACAACTAATAATTTCCTCTCAGTACCATTTTTATCTTTTCTTCTGTAAAAAAGCATATCTCTCTCCAAAATAAATTTCCTATCCTTAGTATTTTCCGTTTTGGCATCGTCTATAAGAGGTTTGAGCTCTTTGCTTTTCCTTTGCTCTTCAGAAAATTCCTTCGGAGAAATTTTGATAAGTTCTTGCAATAAGACAGTTTCGCAAACTGGTAAAATTGAGCCTTCTTCGTTTTCTATCTTCTTATCTTCAGATTTATCATTTGTTTTCTCATCCATTTTCTTCTCTTCACTCGCTATGTTATTGCTGTGATCTTTCTCTAAAGCTACATCAGAAAATTCGTGCATTTCAGGTTCCTCCAGAGGAACCTCTGCCTCCAGAATTTTCTTCTGAGCTCTGGTTTGCACAGCATTTATCATGTGCTCTCTCAATGCCTTTTCTTTTTTACAATCTTCGAATAATTCGGCTGTTTTATTTCCCAGCAAATATCTTTCTAAATCTACAGAGTCTCTAGAGACAGCAGCTTTAGTTATCACATGTCCCATTTCACAGTCCAATTCAACTTCTGCGAGAGGTAAGCAAAATAAACCATCGTGTAAGGGCACCCTAACCCACACTTTTTCATTCAAATACATATGTGGCTTCACATATTTTTTTGCAATTAAATCTATGGTCGCACCTGTATCTCTCAAAATTTCCATTTGTACACCATTTACTTTCCCCACACTAAGGTAAGGCGTTATTGAAGAATCTTGTTCATTTTCAACATCATCATGTGAAATCACTTCTGTGGATTTCTTAATTTTATCACATTGAGGGCGAAGATGATTGCTCGATCCGCACTCGTAACAACGTAACGTTTTCCTCTTCTCGAATTCTCTCTCTCTATGATTTCTTGAAAACGATTCTGATTTAATATGCATTTTTGGCTTATCATCTTTAGCTTCTTTTTTGGAGTCAAAATTATTTGAATTTTTAAACTGGGTTCGAAAATTAGAGAAATTCTTTTTAGGAAGTTCTTTCTTTTTTAAACTTTCTTTGATACTCTCATAGTCATCTAATTTTTTTGCCAAATCTAAAGGGGTCATAAAATTTAACCAATTATCTAGAAAATGTTCCTTTGTTTCCGCAGGCACTCGAAACATTAATTGTTCTGTAATAATTAGATCTTTAAGTTGATCAAAATTGTCAACACCTAATTCCTTAATCCAAGCGGTAAAATAACTAGTGAGTTCTTGCGCGTAGTTCCTCCAAGATTTGTCGGGTGTTTTATGATGACGATAAAAACATTGTTTCAGTTTCTCACTATTCAACTTGTATCTTTCTAATATAAGACTTTTAACGAAATCATAGTTAATCGCGTCTTCGGGTGACTCCCTGGCTAACATGTTTGTGACTTCTGTGGGTAAAACAGCTAACAAATATGCAACCCAATCAGTTTTCGACACTTTAGCCAACTCTGCTCTTCGCTCAAAATTAATCAAAAACAGACCCATCTCATCAGATTTTTCGTCGAATTTCGGAACAATTTGTGCTAACTGTATCTTTGGTTCAAGATCCACCTTTCTCTCTGACAAATTGTTCTGTTCTAGAGTTCTTTGCTCTAATTTCTTTAATTCTAGTTCATGTTCACGAGCTTCTTTAGCCAAACGTTCTTGCCTTTCTTCTTCACGTATTTTTTCTTCTCTTTCTTCTTGACGTCTTTTTTCTTCTTTTTCTTCCTGTCGTATTTCTTCTTCCCTCGCTTCTCTCTTTTTCCTATCCTCAATTACTGTATTTAATATTCCTTTAACAAAATCTTCATCATAATCGTCTATTTCTAGAATAGCTTTCTTTAGATCCGCGATTTTTAAATTCCCTACATCCTTAATGCCAAGCTCACTAGCTACCAATTGTTGGTCTTCCCTTTTCGATCCCTTTGTTAAATAAGACATCTTCGTTGTAGCGAAATCGAAACAAAATCAGAATGCTGATTTTAAAAATTTATATAATTTCCAATTTTTCTTTACTTAACTTACTAACAACAATATCTCAAGCAAGTAACAAATTTAATTAATAATTCAATTCTAAAACATACTTCAATTAAATACCCTACTTAGATCTATTATTTCAATCAAATTTAAATCCCAATCAGATATGAAAAATTGACCAGTATGCAATAACACAATATACCAATTTACTAGAATTCTTGGTAAATTAAACCCAAATGCAAATTAAAAAAATTAAATAAGCATATGTAATACCATAAAAATACAATTAAAATATTTTTTTTTCGAAATTCACAACTGAATTTCATATGTAACAGACAAAATTATTTCTAATCAATATTTATATTACGCAATAAAAATTAAACACCAGAACACGTAAATACCAGAATTTTTCTTAATTCTCAAACTTTTTATGCAATCGTAACAAAATTATTTGCAAAAATACATTTTATATAATTCTCACAACAATTTTATTCTTTACACGAAAAGAATAAACTTTAAAATACAACTCAATTTTCTTTTTCAAACGATAATAAATCTTTTATCTAAATATTTTAAAAAGTTTTTATTGTTTTATAAAAACCTAACAAAGAAATCAGAATTAATCTTTTTCTCGATCAAAACTTTTATTTTGTCATACTTTTTCATTCAAAAAATAACAAAACAAAAATATCACTGCATTTATTTCCGAATTAGGAAACAAAAAACAAAAAATAATTTATTCTACTTTTAGAATAAACTAAATAACCAAACCCAGAAAGAACCTTTCTTCTGTAAATTGGCATTCATCCAATAAATCAAAACGATTAAATGACAACTTTATTTTTCGAAGTCATTCCGTTCTTTCGTCAAAATAGAATTTATACCATTTTCACAAATAAAATCACTTTGATTCAAAAGAATTTTACCATCATAATTCTTACTAAAAATTAAATATAACTGTATTACTTTCTTTTTTTTTCTTTATTTAAGAAATACTTTTTCTTTACTTAAGAACAATTATCAATATTCTAAAACATCATAATATACGAATTCGAAATTAACACTTTAGCAAGAAATCAAATAATAACAAAGTAATTTTATACTCTTTTTTACTATTTGATGGGAATAAGTCACTAATTCTAATTACTCTTCGAACCTGAATATTTTACTCCAATTAATTCGCACTTTTACTAAAGATAGTAATTAATTTACGAAAGTAAAACAAAATTTTATTAATCCTGATTAAAAAATTTAATCGATAATAAATGTCAAGGCACTAAGAATAAAAGAAATTGGAACTAGTTTTAGCTTACTTGCTTTGTTCCACCAAGATTCATATCCCATAAGCTGCCAACCAATCTTCAACGTATGTAAGAAAACAAGGTAGAATTGACAAAGTACTGCAGGCGTCGACACGATGGAGAACTCATTTTTGTTTTTTTTTAAATTTATTTCACACATAAACACACACGTGGACGAGCACGACACAAATTAACAAAAAATAGACTAGCATTTTTATATAACACATTCCAGAACAAACCAGAAACAATGCTGCACCATCTTACTATACAATAACTCCGAACTCCCGCTCTCAACTGAAAAATTGTTCTGTTTTGGAAATGTTCTTTCCTTTCTTTTCGGACGAGTAGCGCCATCTATCGCAGGCTTAGGAATTTAGTTCTCAGAATTAAGTTCTTTACAGCGCTAAAAAGGCTTTTAGAATAAAAAAAGAATGCGATAAAAAGCATGAATTGCAGAACAAATAATTTTAATACAATTCATAACGGCATTAATAATAGAAATGAAATTGAAAAACCTTGACACAAAAATATTAATACACGAAGTTTTTTGAAAAGAAAATTTGACTGAAAAATAAAATTTAATGTATGCATTTAGTGTATGCATTTTCAGTCAGATGAATGATTAGAATTGCTTTTAAGTCAAAAAAAAAAAAAAAAAAATTAAACTAGGGCTATATAACTATATTAGATATGAAAAAATATTTATAAAATATTTTTCATATAACACGGAAATTGCCCCGATTTATTGAATTCAACTATTTAAGCCTTCTGCAAACTTTTTACCGTGTTTAACAATTCATAAAATAATAACTATGAAAATTTTTTATGAACATTTGTTTATGATTAACTTCAATATTTTTTTGTTATGCACTGCATAAAAAACTAATAAAATTAGTATCTATTTTGTGTTAACTTAATCCTCCAATTCGAAACTGCGTATCAGAAAAAACACAGCTAAGACTCTCAAAGAGTTTAAAAATCGGCACAGTTCAAATATTTAAAGATAAAAAACCAACGATTATAAATGCACAAATAAAGTAAGAAAAGGTAGCAAACAGCCGTTTCGAATCTGCTATGGAGATTCCTCATCAGTGCAAAACTCAGCGAGCTAGAAAAAGCAAAACTGAGCATCTAGCTCGCTTCAGCTTTCTCTCTTCGCTTTTTCTAGCTCGCTGAGTTTTGCACTGATGAGGAATCTCCATAGTAGATTTGAAACGGCTGTTTGCTACCTTTTCTTACTTTATTTGTGCATTTATAATCGTTGGTTTTTTATCTTTAAACATTTTTGCACAAAGGCTTTAATTGATATTTTAACAGTTCAAATAATTTCTATATGTTTTCAAATATTCTTGAGCCACATCTTGAGCATTCAATATTCTGGTACACACGCGAAAAAAGAAAAAAAAGCGATCGCAATGAATCATAATAAAGTCACTTTTCTATATCAATTGAAGAAATCAATTCTTCATAACATATTATCACGCTTTGACGTTAAAAAGTTCTGTAACAACACATACCGAAAAAAAAAATTCTTTAAATTTCATTCGTATCAAAGATATTTTTTCATAGGATTGCCGCGGGTTTTCTTCATACAAGGATATAATATCTAACATTAGATTATTAAGGTATTAAATAGAAATTGGTTCTTAAAACAAGTCTTCTATTTTGGCGGATTGAGAACTTAAAAAATGGGAAATCGCTGTACGAATGCCCAATGAGTTTTATTAAAGAGAGAACAAAATTTACTATATTGGGTTAAAAGATAAGTCTTCGCTTTATGACTGTCTCAAAATGTCCGGCAAATTTGAAAAATTAGGAAACTATTCTTTCGGAATAAAATGAGACAAAATTTAATAAAAAAAAAAAACAAATATGATATTCTGGTGAATAAAAATATATTTTCATCTACTCGGAAATTAAAAATTTCAGTTTGCTAAATGCAACAAATTTTCTTAAGACAACTCTAACGAGCAAAAAAATAAATATACATAAACAGAGATTAATAATTCATTAATATATAGTTTCTATTCACCTACTAAACGTCTAAAAAATCCTTATTAAATAAATGTATTTTAAATAAATAAGTTACTTCTTTTTATATCATGTTAGTAAATAAAATAGCAGAAAAAATAAACTTATTATAGCGTTATATCTATTGATTTCAATTTTAGGTAATTAAAAATTACAGTTTTCTATTTACAAGAAATTTTCTGAAGTCAGCTCCAACGAATAAAGAAACAACTGTACATAAGCAGAGATTCAAAGTAAATTAATATAGCTTCTGTTTATCTACAATACTAACAGCAAAAAAAAAATAGAAAATGTATTTAAATGCAATAAGTTAAATCATTTCATGTCATGTTAATAAAGAAAATAATCGAAAAAAGAAATAAAAAAGAATTTTTTTATCTATTATCTTTTGATTTCAAGTCTGGTAAATTAAAATTTACAGTTTTGTACGTACAACAAATATTCTTAAGGAAACTTTAACGTGAAAAAAAAGAAACATACGTAAACAAATATTCAAAGCATTCTTTTATTAATATAGCTTCTGCTTATCTACTGACAGTCTAAAAAAATTCTTTTAAATAAATGCATTTGAATTTAATAAGTGAACTCATTTTATGTCAATTTTAATAAACAAAATAACGGAAAAATGAAAAATACATACATATAATCTTTTGTTACATAGAATTTTTCGATTACAATTTGTGCCATTTTTAAAAAAGAAACTTGGATACCTGAATCTTCTCTTGTTTTGTGAGCTTATCAAACGGCATATCATATTATACAATAAATAATATTATCTCACTGATAGTCATGAAATTCTCAAGCTATACTAATAACAGTAATTTAAATTTTGTGTATATTATGCATTATCATATAACATAGAAAAATATATTAATATATAAATGTATAAAGGGCAAAAATATATTAATTTTTGCCTTTTATACACTTTAGTCAATAAGTTAAAAAAGTAACTTAATACAAAATTAAAAATAAATAAATAAATAAACTGAAGAATTAATCAACAAATGGTTGAAAATCTAGTACCAACTGGAAAAAAAAGTTGAGATAAAATATTGAAATAGCAAACATAATTAAGTGACTGTGAGACACATAAGACAAATACTCGTGATACTAAGCATTTGAGTTACTAACTAAAAAAGGAAAAAAATAAATGCGATACAAACAAGTTTTTTTTTTTTTTTTCAGATGGGCTTTTTAATCGATAAGAGAGATAAAAATAAAATTATAAGTTTCACTATCGATCATGGTATAAACTATTGGATTTTTTACTGACTAACTTTTAAAACAAATGCACTTTAAACATTACTTATAATTATGAAACAAAAAGTATTTGCGGAAAATACTAGTCTTTTTATTTTTACCATTATATGTGAGAGAAAATAATTCTTTTGATTTCACAGGAACTTTCCTCATTAGTGTATGAATCGATTGAAAAATTGATGAAATTGAAGAATCATCCAAGAAAAAAAAAAAAAAAAAAAAAAAAAAAAAAAAAAAAAAAAAAGAGTAGAAAAAGAAAAAAAAAAAGATCTAAATTTCTTTTAATTTTAATGCTTTTTATTCTCTTCTGTATTACGTGGTTGAAAGTTAGTATGATTAAAATAATTTATTAATTTATGAAATTACTAATTAATTATTAATTTACTAATTGGTAATTAATAACTAATTTACTTATTAATTGATTTAGTTAATTTGTACAATATTTTTGTAAAATTTTTTCAAAACAATTGCATTATTACACAGTACAATATTTGCATTTCAATGTTACACATTAGCTTAAATGATAAAAAAAATTACGTTTAGTTACACAATTTTGTACAGCAAAAAACACAGTGCCCTAAGTTTTGTAAAATTTGTGTTTGATTAGAGTTAATTTTTTTACAGAAAAAAATACATACGGTATATAAAAAGAAAATGAATCTTTCACAGAGTTTGTGTAACATTACTTTTAATCCTGCCTACTTTATAAATATACGAACTACTCTGGCAATTTTGTAAATATTTGCTAGTCATATTTTTATTAGGTTTTGGGTATTAAGACTTGTGAAAAAAACCTCTCAAAGTTTTTTGTGATCGTAGCATTTTGAAGAAAGATTCACCATATATATTTCAGAAAATATCAAACACTGATTATGTAATTTTGTAAACAGTTATATTAATGAATTTTTGCACTTTTCCTAATTAAAAGAACGTATGAATACTGAAATAAAGCAGTTGTTTTAAAATAAAACTTACGCAGTTTGAAATTACTTAATCCTACCTGCCTTTTATATATACGAACTACCCTGGTAATTTTGTAGTTATTTGCTAGCCATGCTTTTATTAAGATTCGAGTATAAAAAATTGTTGGAAAAACCTTCCAAATTTTCATGCGATCGTAACTTTTTGAAGCAAAATTCACCATATATATTTCAGAAAATATCAAGCACTGTTAGAATAATTTTGTAAACAGATATATTAACGGAATTTTTGCACTTTTACCTAATGAAAAGAACGTATGTATACTGAAATAAAGCAGTTGATTTAGAACGAAAGTTACGCAGTTTGAAATTACTTTATTCATGAAGATGCATGTTATTGATATGCAGTAAGCTCGGTGACTTATGCTCATTCCTTCGAATGATTATAGAGAAACAGACTTACAAAGATATAAAAAAGAACGACACAGATAGAAGACACACTGAAAAAACCCTTTAATTTACGGCAAAAACTTCTGGCAGCAATTTTACCAGTATTTCTTGCCGTAAAAAATGTAGTAAATTAGATGCAATAAAAAAGTTTGCATCTAATTTTACTGCAATTTTTACTGCAAAAACTGCTGGCAACATTGCTGCCAGCAGTTTTTGCCGTAAATTTAACAGATTTTGTTTTCAGTGCAAGAAGCATTGCGAACTTTTATTATTATAATGAAATGTTATAAAATGACAGATGTGGAATTCAGTCATTTAAATAAATAAATGTATATTTCCTACAATTGATTGCCTGCTTCGTAAGGTAAACGTTCTTGTGTGTTTTATATTTTTTCTTTTCGTTTTTATTCATAATGAGGAAACTATTTAAGTTTACTAAAATTATTACTTTATGAGAAATTATTCATAAAGCATGTTTTATGTTTTTATAAAAAGTTCCGCATAAGAAAACAGCTTTTTTTAATACAAAAGTTTACATAGACTTGAATAAAAACTTTCCCAAATGTTATACAAGTATCTGAAAATATGCTTTATTTTTATATGCCTTAATATAGACATTATTGCTTTTGTGTAGTACATTTCGAAGCAATTATTTGCACAAAGATCACAAACACAACAAGGTTCACAATAAGCACGAGTTCATCTCTGATTCAAGACATTTTCACATAAATACTTCTGTTTAGCGCTGTCATCAATATTTTTTAAGTAAAAGATTCATAGATAATATTTCAAAAGGCAGTGTGCGTATACAGTCCGTACTTTTATAGAACAAAAAAAATTAATCCCGAGAGATTGACGGGTTTAATTTCGTTATGGTATGAACCTACCACATTTGCTCACTTTACGTACAATTTCCGACTTGTTAAAATTTTATTCTTACATCATTTTAGCAATTAGAAATAATACATTAAAAATATTAAAGTACAATCTTATAAAAATATTCGTAAATATCTTTTATTTAATATATTGGCAGGTGTACCAGCAGTATAGCATTTTTATTAAATTTATGAATATTATTTGGAAAGATAAGTACGTTAGGAATAGTGTAATCTGATTTATGTAAAAAAAAATATCAATCTTTATTTGTAGAGTTAAACGTTTATCTTAATAAATGCTGGCGTTTAAAAATTAGATTTCTGACATTAAATATCATATTTTACAGTTAATATGATGACTTGCTTATTTAAATTATTTTTTATTGAATAGTTAATAGTATTTTATTAATTACTTCCAAATGATTGCGATTTCATTCGAAATTCAAAACAAATTTTGCGCTACATTTTCCTCTTAAAGTCCATTTTAATATTTTTTGTGAAAGGTTTCATTCTTATCTCTTACTTACAGAAAAATGCTTACCTTAATATAAAGAAACCTTAATGCACCATCAATTAAACAAATTACTTTAGTATGTAATTAATTTAAATTAAGCGGATTCATTTAGAAAAGTATTTCGTCTGATTATGAAAGTGCAATTACATATGCATGCAGTATCGATTGTCAAATGTAACTACTCTTCTTTAATAAATACAATTAGTTGTTTAAATAATTATAACCATTTAGTGTAATTTTCTATTTCATTATCATTAGAATAGTTACTGAAAATAAAATTGCATATGAATTTCTTTAAAACATAAAGTACGTATTTAAAAGAATATGCTTATTAATGAAGGCGGTATAAAAGAATTTTTTAACATAATAATGGGGGAGCATATTATTATTGTTTTTTTATGATAGAAACTCATTATTTCTAACCACTAAATAGAGTTTAGAAACAACATAAAAAAATGCATGATTTCATGACATTGACAGACATTTTTGAAACATGAGTTATTACTTCTAAGAAAAATAAACAAATTTATTTCCTTTTTCTACTTATAAACTAGCTTTTTTAAAAAGATGTAGAATGTCAATTTTAAGAAGAAAAATATAAAATGACTTATGAACATGAAGTGTATTTATGGCTCACAAAGAATTTGCATTAAAACTACAAATCTGTTAAGAAGTCAGTAGATAGGTCATTACTCATTTATATAATCAGTAATAAAATTTTGAATAATTTCATAAGCTATTTAGTTTTTAAAAATTCTCCAACGAACATACTTTACGTCATGAAGATAAAAAGTACTGTTGAAATGGAGATTAGTATAAAATATCCAAATTTCCTTTTAACAGTAAATCATCTTTTTAAAGCAATAACTCTTATTTTAATCGACATCGAAGAAGATTTTATTATTCTTTTGTATATTGTAATATATTCATGCAAAAGCGAAAATTTTAAGTGGGTGTTCTGATTTTGATTTAGTTATTGTCTGATAATAAATACAACTGAACAAGTATGAATGACAAGTGTGCCAATAAGAAAAATAATTTTCTCCCTGCAGTTACAGTTTGGCGATGTATGACTTAAAGAGGCATCGAATGTATTATGTTGCGTACATTAATTGTGAAATTTACTGAACTTTAGTCAGGCTGACAGCTGAAATTCTGCGTGGCATGAAATTAATGAGCATTTCAAACTAGAACTAGCATTTCAAGGTAGAATTACTAAAATATCGTTTACCGTTAAGTTTTTTTTTTTTTTTTTTTTTTTTTTTTTTTTTTAAGAAAGAGTGAATGGATAATTATTTTTTGGTTTAACTTTTTCCTTTTATAAATTGGCGTGTATTTTTTTTCTTTATTCCACATTGTTTCTCATTATACATATGTATATATATATAAATGTTAACATTATCTCAATATACAGGGTGATTCAGCTCGTCGGTGACAAACTTTAAGGATCGATAGAGCACACCTAGACGAACATTTTTGAATAGGGAATGTAGGGTCCCTGACGCGATGGTAAGGCGCTAGGCGCTTTCGAAAATTTGGGTGCCGAAATTCGAAACGTCATAAAAACTAGGGAAATGGTTAGATTTTCTTGCTTGTTGCGTCGAAATGATTCTGTTTGTTTAGACTTTCTTCAGTACCAATTTGATAAGCGTATCTCTTAAAACATGGATAGGGGGCGCTGCAGACTTTGGAGAGCTAGACAACAACTTTAAGCCCGTTATTTTGATAATTTAACACATGCTCGCCAAAGTTTATACTCTAACTTAAAGTTTGAACCCAAAAGTAGAGCCCTGCAAAAAGCATAAGAGCCGGAATAAAATGTCAAAGTACAGGGTGGTCGAAACTCGAAGGCTCCTAAGAGATAAACAACAGATTTCTTGACTTATGGCATGCATTTTCATGATTCTGTTTGCTGGGGCTCTCTGAAACTCAGTTGAACGGTACAAAAAGAAACATCGATAGGGGGCGCTTTGGGCAAAAAACATAATTCGTTGACATTTCGGACGCTAACTGGAAACGGGGCGCTACGATCAGTTAGTAATAATGAAAACACATTTTCTACCTCTGCTGAACACTTCTGAATAAATTTAGACCAAAAACATCAATGATACTGGAAATTTATTTACAAAAAATAATACTACAGAAGATGCTCGAAATTTCGACCTTGGGCCATGATGCAGGCTTCGCACCTCCGTCGCATTGAGGAGTGTGTGTTTCCAACAATGCCAGGAGTATCTCTGATCTGCCCTGCAGCTGCCACAATGCGCGCCACAAGTTCTTCAGCACTGCTGACAGGTGTATGGTATACCTCGGCCTTCAGGTAACCCCAAAGGAAGAAATCCAAGCAGGTGAGGTCTGGTGATCGGGCAGGCCAGTGAACTGGACCCCCACGCCCGATCCACCGCTGGCCATACCTTGCGTTTAGATGGAGACGCACGTCGTTCGTGTAATGGGCCGGAGCTCCATCGTGCTGGAACCACATCTGGCGACGCGAACCTTCGGGTACGTGCGCCTCCTCCAGAAGCTGCGGCAGCACTTGATCCAGGAAAATCAGGTAATTTCCACCTGTCAGCCGTTCAGGTAACAAATAAGGGCCAATGAGGCAATCCCCCAGAATGCCGGCCCACACATTTACTGAGAAACGCTCCTGGGCTGCTCGGCTTCTGGTTTCATGTGGATTTTCATCACACCACACATGACTGTTGTGGGCGTTCCACATTCCCTCCCGGCTGAAGGTGGACTCGTCCGTAAACAAAATGCTGTTTACAAAACGGGGATCCCTGGATCTCATCGCCAAGTACCATCTTGAGAATTCCACTCGAGGGCCAAAATCCTGCTCTCTGAGCAACTGCACCCGCTGGATGTGGTAGGGGTGCAGATTCCGGGAACGTAAGATGCGCCACGCAGTTGCTTGCGAAATGCCAACATGTCTGGCGATATCTCTCGTGCTAAGACCTGGGTTGTCCTCAACCAGGTTAAGCACAGCCTCTTCGTTGTCGGGGGTGTTCACTGATCGCTCCCGTTCAGGCCTGCCTCCGTCGAAAGATCCCGTTGTGGACAACCTCTGGTGTACTCGAGCGAAGAAGGCATGGCAGGGGATTTGCCTGTTGGGGTAACGCTCGGCGTACAACCGCTGAGCGGCTCGTCCATTACAACCAGCAGCGCCATACGCCAAATGCATGTCAGCCAATTCAGAGTTTGTGTACCGTTCCATCCTACTACCGATCTGCAGACAAGTAACCAGAAGCTTAAGTAGGTACCGCACGTTCAAAAGACGTGTCTGCGCATACAAATACGTCATCTCGCGTTGTCGTCTACGCATTACGTATCTTTTGCATATCGATATGGTACGATATCTTTTGCATAAATCAGCAAAAAGCACCTTATGTAAATTTTATTGCGCGCATTGTGCATGATTGAAACCAGCTATGTTTGTTAAAAAAAAAAAACTGCAGTTTTAATAGCTTCTTATGATAAGTAAATTACTCTCTTGTTTTGTTTCTAACTGATCGTAGCGCCCCGTTTCCAGTTAGCGTCCGAAATGTCAACGAATTATGTTTTTTTGCCCAAAGCGCCCCCTATCGATGTTTCTTTTTGTACCGTTCAACTGAGTTTCAGAGAGCCCCAGCAAACAGAATCATGAAAATGCATGCCATAAGTCAAGAAATCTGTTTGTTTATCTCTTAGGAGCCTTCGAGTTTCGACCACCCTGTACTTTGACATTTTATTCCGGCTCTTACGCTTTTTGCAGGGCTCTACTTTTGGGTTCAAACTTTAAGTTAGAGTATAAACTTTGGCGAGCATGTGTTAAATTATCAAAATAACGGGCTTAAAGTTGTTGTCTAGCTCTCCAAAGTCTGCAGCGCCCCCTATCCATGTTTTAAGAGATACGCTTATCAAATTGGTACTGAAGAAAGTCTAAACAAACAGAATCATTTCGACGCAACAAGCAAGAAAATCTAACCATTTCCCTAGTTTTTATGACGTTTCGAATTTCGGCACCCAAATTTTCGAAAGCGCCTAGCGCCTTACCATCGCGTCAGGGACCCTACATTCCCTATTCAAAAATGTTCGTCTAGGTGTGCTCTATCGATCCTTAAAGTTTGTCACCGACGAGCTGAATCACCCTGTATATATATATATTTTGTAATGAGAATAAATAATCATTTCTTACATAAAATGATAATATTCCTGCGGTGATCTGAGACTTTGTGATAGGGTTTATATGTGCTACTTTTTTTACATGAAAATTAAGCTCTAGTGATTAATATTGATACATTGCAGACATAATTAAAGATTTTTTTCATAGTTAGATTAATACATCAATAACTCGTCTTTCATTTCGTGTTTCAAATTGATTTTAAATAGGATTTTTGAATTTGGGTCAGGTATAACCAATCAGGACTATGACACAGATAACAAGTTGTTGCCGAGATACACCAAAGTAGAAAACAATCGTAAAAAAACAGTTTTAGTTTTTAACAAAGATAATTCTTTAAACGCAAAATCATGCTACGAAGAAAAATTTTGTTTGAGAATTTTTTATGTACTTTTTCAAGTAAAAGAAAACAAAAAGATAAAAGAAAAAGCTTATAGTCCGGGTGCTACGCATCAGAAAACTGCAAATCGTGATAAGAATATACCGCTTGGTGAGTATATACTTTATGATAATACAATGAATATTAGAGGGGGAGGCATCTCGTAAAGTCGTCGGAATTCAAGATGGCGGCCGTTATTCAAAATGGCGTCATTTTTTGAATTTTCTTAATATGCGTATTATAAATGTACATATCAAGTCGATTTCGATATTTTTAAAGTCAAATTTTCGTTTTTGACACCTTCCAACATTATTTAAAAGTGTATGAATTCGGTTTATCTGTCTTTTGTCTGTCTGTCCGCCTGTCCTTCCATGCTCTACCTCGCTTAAATATACTCAGATTGCCATGCAAATTTTATATGTTATATGGAGTTTATAATAACATGTTCAGAGTAAAAAACAAAGCGTATAGCTTTTATGGTCCATTTACAGGGCACTCAAAGTATTTATGAATTGTCTAGCCGTCAGTCTGGCCCTATTCTTTTTTGCTTAAATTTACTCGGATTTCCGAGTAATTTATATGTGTGCTATCTCTATATGTAATTTAAAGAAGTGGTATACTGCAAAATGTTCTACATCGAAAATATAGAGTGTAGAATTTATAGTTCGTTTACAGGCACACTCAAAATAATTCTCGTACATTTTGGTCTATTGGCGAAAATACTTTTTAGAGTGTTTTAATGATGTTAAATTGTTTCAAACATATTGAAATTAAAAGATATCACTGAAGTGCAGTACGAGATACTTGCTGTACAGTATGGTGAGCGTAGAATTTATAGTTCATTTACAAGTTTTCAAAAAAGAATACGTTTACAGTGCTGTCTATAACCATAATGTTGTGTATGTGCTTTTCAATTTATAATATGCTTTTTTAAACTTTGCCAAGTAGGAACGAATTGCAAAATGTCATATGATTATTTTTTTGTTTGAAATGCAGCTTATAAATGCACATTGTAATTACGATGATTAATCACTAACCAAAATGATATTAATCAAAAGTGATCCAAAATTTCAATTTGAATTTATTTTCCTTTCTTTTTGTTTCGATTCCTAACTCTTCTCGCAGACTCATTTCTTTCTGATCACCCTAATTATGTACGTTAATTACCAATCCATCTAAAATATCTGTTTGATGCAGATATTAATTTGCCAGACGTACATTGTGCATTTTTATCGGGACATTTTGTGAGAAGAAAATCAAACAAACTTTTCTCAGCTATGGGCATATATCAAGCGCATGAACAAAAAAATGCTGTTCTCAGAGGAGAAAGAGGTGCAGTATTGCAGGATCCATCGACATTTATACGTTGTATGGTATCTGGACCAGAAATCTAATTTCATACAAGAGTTTGAGTCTAACATTCAAGCAAACCCCAAGACAGAAATCGATACCGTCATGAACAATATCATTTATTTCAAATTAAATTTTTCTATAGAGTGCTAAGGTTCAAGCACTCTATAGCGTACTAAAGGAATTAGGGAACCCATTTTTAGAAGATAGTGAAGACTTGCTTGTAATCGAAAGCAGAGTTATTATTCATAAGGATATTAATGAATCAATTTATTCAGCTGAGTCAACTGGTATTGACCAATTCCACAGATTCATTAAGGGACGCCTAATAAAACAATTTTCATTAATATTTCAACCTTTAAAAAAAAAACAAAATTCCAGTGTTTAGTACTCAGGCGAAAAACATAAACAATAAAAATACAGTCTTGAAGGTTTTTAAAAACAGACGTCCAGTTGTTTTCCGGGCTTTTAATAGTTATACAGAACCGTCAGTTAGACTTGCAATTTTTTTTCACATTTGAAAATCAACCATTTCTATCTGCATTTTCTAGTAACAGGGAATTTAGACCTAGCCATAAGAGTGATTTACCGCATATTTTAGAGGAAACTGTTGGGAAAAATGGCAAAGTTTTTCCAGGAACATGTGATGCTTTAATATATGTTGAGCCAGTTCTTACTAACATTTTAAAGCCTCAACAAATTTCAAACACATTTAACGACATTGATAGTTTTATATGTCAAAGAACAGATTTGGGATAGATATATTACACCAAGTTTTAAAAGAGAAACAAGACAGAAGAGGGGTTCAGGGACCAGATGACAAGTGCAACCGCATGTTAGATTTCTTAAAAGTTTGCAAATAACAAAGAAGAGTTTTTTAATCAACTTGGGACGCCAGCAATAAATAGCATAAAAATACACAACTTTAATATATCCACTTCAGGAGAAGAAGTTAAATTTACTGCTGTAAAATCCTTAATTGGAATGACTTTCCCTGGTCACGAAGAAGCTGATTCAAGAATAATACTGCATTTCAAAGACATGGTTGAAAAAGGACTGAAAAATATTGTTATAAGCTTTATATACACTGATGTATTAGTTTTAGCGATTGCATATTTTTTAATCATTTCAGATAAATTCCTAGAAAATATTTGAGTTGCATTCGTAACAAGGAAAAAATACAAATTTATTCCTGCTCATACCATAGCTGCAGCAATTGGACGAGAAAAGGCTTTACTAGAATTGCATGCTTTCATGGAATGCGACAGCAATCCGGGTTTCACAGGAAAGACAAAAAAGTCAAATAGGAAAACATGGATTCCATTTAAAGAAACTACTGTTGCATTTTCATACCTATCAAAACTACAAACTTCTATTCCTGAAAATCTTTTAAATCTTTTAGAAAATTTCGTAGTATATGTTGTGCTGTTCAACAAGCAATAGCATAAGTATCGATAATGCAAGATAAGAATAGCTTAAGGCAAAAAATCGTTCTTTTGAACATAATCCGCCAACCAAGGGTGCACTTCAACAACATATTTTACGCAGTGCTTTCCAACTTGGACACATTTGGGGACAAGCAGATCAGCATGAAATACGTCCACCCTCTCCAAACAAATGGGAATGGTGGTTGGATAATTTATCATTGAAAAAATAATGGTTAGATTTGCCAGAGATTTCAGACTCTTATGAAGAATTAATAAAATGTAAATGTAAAATATGTGTAAAAAATGAATGTATCTGTAGAAAAGTTGGACTTTCTTGAACATTATTGTGCAATTCCAAAAACGAATGTGAAAAATATGATTATACCAAGTGAAGTTTCTATATTCTACAGCTTTATATGTAACATTAATTTTTTAATATATTGTATAAGTAATATGTTGATAAAATAGTATTTTTATTATTTATATATTCCTTTAATTTTTCTACTGTAAATGACAAAAAATATTTTAATAATTGTCCTATTTTCATTTTAGGTACATTTCCAGTATTATAAAGAGAATTTTTGAGTTATAAAAAGTGGAAATTAAACATCAGAAATAGGCTTGTAAGATGCCGAGGAATAAAACTGCAAAAGATTTAGATAATAGTCGTCATTTTGAATTTCTATAAATTTATACGATGCCTCAAATTCTTATATGTATTTTTTTAATATACGATAGATATTCACTATTCGGGATATCCTTATCACAAAATGAAGTTTTGTCCCTCCTAACACCTCCACTAATAATACTTGAATTAGATCGTGATCTTTATAAAATTTATATACAAATTACAAACGCATATTTTCTTGTTTTAGTGTGTCACTTTTAATAAACGATAAATTTGCACACCTTATTATTTAGTAAGTATTTGGTAGTTCATTGTAGTATTAACATTGATGAAGATCAATTTGAATGAGTTTTAAAGCGTACAACATCATTAAAACACATTGCAAACGATTTCGCCGCATACACAATATTGTAATGTCATTTTTTTAGCACCCTGTAAATGGACTATAAAAGCTATACACTTTATATTTTACTCCGAACAGTTATTACAAACTTCATACAACATATAAAATTTGCCTGGCAATCTGATTACATTTAAGCGAGTTAGAGCATGGAAGGACAGACGGACAAACCGACAGATAAATCAAATTCTTACACTATTTTATATAATGTTGGAAAAGAGTTAAAAACGAAAATTTGACTTTAAAAATATCGAAATCGACGTGAAATGCACATTTATATTACGCATATTAACAAAATTCAGCAAAAGACGCCATTTTGATTAACGGCCGCCATCTTGAATTCCGACGACTTTACGAGATGCCTCCCCCTCTAATATCCATTGTATTATCATAAAGTACATACTCACCAAGTGGTATATTCTTATCACGATTTGCAGTTTTCACCTTATTTTTGTCGCGTAGCACTCGGACTATTATGCTTGCGAAAACTTACGCAATGAGACACAAAGATCATTCCAAATCACATACCAGAATACGGACGGAAATTCCGTTTTCAGATTTCATAACTCGACAAATATGGTAATTGGATGTGAAAACTGCGCTAAATAACATTATTATAAGAAATTGAAATTTCAGAACATTTCTGTAAGCTTGTAGCAGTTCTGACGCGGAAAAAACAGGAACTGTAGTAGGAAAAATGTATGGCGCTGTGTGCTTGAAGTAGGTGATATTTACGAGATTCTCCTTTTATGCAATCCTTGCACGTCTGCTTCAAAGGCCATATAAGAATGGTACTTTTGAGAATCCAGTGTATTTCGTAATTGCCCATCCTACAATATCCATAATCCACTGAGACATATCGAGGGAAGAAAGGATGAGGGTCCAACAGTTTCCCTGTAATAAGTGTTTTTCATGTAATCATCTGCATATTTTAGAATATTTTCTTTATATTACGGAATGTTGTATAAGTCCACTTTCTACCAAAACAAAATCCATAGATAGAGACTCGTTTTAAAATGTCTGTTTCCTGCGAAAACATTTTGCTGTCTAATTGTTATACAACGCACAACACTTTGCCGCATGAATGAATCATTTATGACTTTAGAATAGCGTGGGACTTCATATATTTTTATAGCTCATATCTTTGACGCAAGTTAATTTCACTGGTGATGGGGAAGATAATATACGTACACAGTGAAACTTGGATACCTCCATATAAATATAACGTCAACTAAGGCAACTATCTCATCACCGAACTCAAATATCTCATTCTACATAGTTAAGAAAAAAATAGCTCTTTCGCGAATTATGAGACAAAATAATACGCATTTTAATGCAAGCAGTTGCGTACTATTAAGTATATACCGGGTGATCCAGAAGTTCAGGAAGTTTTGAAATGATAATAATTAGCAAACCATAAACAATGGAAGTATGCAGTTTTTACAGAAATGTTTAGAAACTTATGGGATTTGTTTTTTAGATGAAACAAACATATTACGTTATTTACCCTTTTTGACAAAAGGTGGGGCTAAAATTGATAATATTATATTTTATGATATGATACAGCCTACTAAAAAGAAAAAATTTGTGTCTAAGGATTACAAATTTTCATTATGTCGCCCATACCTTATAGAAATCGCTGAGAGCTGATGCAAAACAGCCTGTACAGTATCCTAAGAGTAGAAAGAAATTTCAGAAGAAATTTCAGTTCATCATGATATTACAAGTGTACTGCACTCACCTTGAGCTGATGATTTACACTTAGTATTAGCATCGAATTCTACCTCATTTATGATTGCAACAGACATTTGGGATCACCTTCTTCTATTACGATCTTCCATTGAGCCCTTTTCTCAAACCTTTCTTACCATAGCATTTCACATTTCTAATAGCCATCGAATCTTTTGCAGTTTTAACTTCATGTATTGTATAATAAGAACACAACTCGACATGCAAAGAAAGCATGTCTAAACATAGCAGTTCCTCATCAAAAGTTTTGTATCGAAATTCCCCTTCAATGCAACTACTTAAAAAAAGTGTGTGAACATAAACCACCCTTAAAACGACATCTCATCAATATATTTGAAAAAATGTTTCGCAAAGAACTCATGTGTTTATACAATGCATGGAATAGGTACATTCAGTTTTTACAGCAGTGCCACCGGTTGCTAAAATTTGTAACTATATATATTTAAAAAAATCATTCTAAACAAAAATTCCACATGTTTCTGAGGATATATCTGAAAACCGGATCTTTGTATTGTGCATAGTTTTCTAATTATTGACATTTCAAAACTATCGAAACTTCTGGATCACCCGGTATTTAACATTCGAAGATCTCAATTTAGTTAAAGTACTTCCTTTTATGTAGATCAGGGGGTTATAATAATTGATAAGTAAGGAATTTCAATTAGCATGCACTGATCAATGGAGAAACATTTTCTAAAGATTACTTATGATAGAATAGTCTAAATTGTATCCACTTAAGTCTGTTTCTGCTCAACTGGGTTTGAGTTAGTTTCCTTATTGAAATTTACTTTACATCGAGTGCATTAATAACATATGTCGACTTGCGGGTCCTGTTATCTAAGTGCAACATTATCGTCATTCCAATTGTATCTATATAGGTATATTTCAGCTCAATGATATTTAGAAATTTAAGATAATTATATGAAGCACTGCGTTTCAAATTTTACTAAACTACTGCATTTAATATAAAAAATAATGGATATTTTACGAATTCGATAAAACAAGCTAACACAATTTGAGAAATATTGATATTATAGATTAATATTTGTTTTTCTTGAAGCAGTTAATCCAGTTATTTTATTTTTCCATAGAACGATTTTAGCACAAGATGTATTTTAAAGAAACATATTAAATCTGGATTAACTTGTAAATATTAACTTGATTGAACTTGTAAATATTGACAACACAGTCTATAGCTTCAAAACAAAAATTGCTTATAAATTTTCCATCAATACTATTTACGAAATAAGTAATATTTTCTTTCAAAATAGTTGTACTTTCAATAAAGTATAATTTAAACGGAATTTCATTAAGAGAATCAATTTGTAAATATGGGTATTCTACTTCTGAACAAGGTTCAATAGAATATTTAACTTTAAGTACTATGAACTATAGAGAACTCCATGTATTGAAATTAACAACAGTACATTTCGATATACTATAACAATTCAACATTTTTAGAGCAAATGTTAAACAAAAAGTTGGATTTAATTGTTAAAAGTATGAAATATGAATTTTATAACACATTACAGTTAATTTTAAAGCCTATTAATCTTTTTGTAGTACAAATGAATGATGAAAAAATCTTATATTGTCTCGTCAATTTTCAATAGTTTTCAGTTTAAGTAACATTATTTTAAGTATATATTTAGAACTTCAAAAACAAGAATTCCTGAAGTTTTGTCTCATAATACTGTGAAAAGAATATACTCGTAAAAACACTACTAATAAGAACTAACAGAAAGTCTTACAATATGAGAACAAATGGAAATCTGTTATTTAAGGATGTAATGTTGTAAGTTGAGCATTAATCGTAGCATTTTTTAGTAAAAATTAAAAGACCTGCTACAAAAACAATAAAAACTGTTTCCTTTATTCTATAATGGTAGTGAAAAATTATATTGTAACAGTTTCTGCAGAATGGAACACGGAATAAGATTGTTGTGTTATATGTACTAGCACAAATTAACCATAAATGGTGTTTAACCAATTAGTCCGAGTGCTACGCGACAAAAATAAGGTGAAAACTGCAAATCGTGATAAGAATATACCACTTGGTGAGTATGTACTTTATGATAATACAATGGATATTAGAGGGGGAGGCATCTCGTAAAGTCGTCGGAATTCAAGATGGCGGCCGTTAATCAAAATGGCGTCTTTTGCTGAATTTTGTTAATATGCGTAATATAAATGTGCATTTCACGTCGATTTCGATATTTTTAAAGTCAAATTTTCGTTTTTAACTCTTTTCCAACATTATATAAAATAGTGTAAGAATTTGATTTATCTGTCGGTTTGTCCGTCTGTCCTTCCATGCTCTAACTCGCTTAAATGTAATCAGATTGCCAGGCAAATTTTATATGTTGTATGAAGTTTGTAATAACTGTTCGGAGTAAAATATAAAGTGTATAGCTTTTATAGTCCATTTACAGGGTGCTAAAAAAATGACATTACAATATTGTGTATGCGGCGAAATCGTTTGCAATGTGTTTTAATGATGTTGTACGCTTTAAAACTCATTCAAATTGATCTTCATCAATGTTAATACTACAATGAACTACCAAATACTTACTAAATAATAAGGTGTGCAAATTTATCGTTTATTAAAAGTGACACACTAAAACAAGAAAATATGCGTTTGTAATTTGTATATAAATTTTATAAAGATCACGATCTAATTCAAGTATTATTAGTGGAGGTGTTAGGAGGGACAAAACTTCATTTTGTGATAAGGATATCCCGAATAGTGAATATCTATCGTATATTAAAAAAATACATATAAGAATTTGAGGCATCGTATAAATTTATAGAAATTCAAAATGACGACTATTATCTAAATCTTTTGCAGTTTTATTCCTCGGCATCTTACAAGCCTATTTCTGATGTTTAATTTCCACTTTTTATAACTCAAAAATTCTCTTTATAATACTGGAAATGTACCTAAAATGAAAATAGGACAATTATTAAAATATTTTTTGTCATTTACAGTAGAAAAATTAAAGGAATATATAAATAATAAAAATACTATTTTATCAACATATTACTTATACAATATATTAAAAAATTAATGTTACATATAAAGCTGTAGAATATAGAAACTTCACTTGGTATAATCATATTTTTCACATTCGTTTTTGGAATTGCACAATAATGTTCAAGAAAGTCCAACTTTTCTACAGATACATTCATTTTTTACACATATTTTACATTTACATTTTATTAATTCTTCATAAGAGTCTGAAATCTCTGGCAAATCTAACCATTATTTTTTCAATGATAAATTATCCAACCACCATTCCCATTTGTTTGGAGAGGGTGGACGTATTTCATGCTGATCTGCTTGTCCCCAAATGTGTCCAAGTTGGAAAGCACTGCGTAAAATATGTTGTTGAAGTGCACCCTTGGTTGGCGGATTATGTTCAAAAGAACGATTTTTTGCCTTAAGCTATTCTTATCTTGCATTATCGATACTTATGCTATTGCTTGTTGAACAGCACAACATATACTACGAAATTTTCTAAAAGATTTAAAAGATTTTCAGGAATAGAAGTTTGTAGTTTTGATAGGTATGAAAATGCAACAGTAGTTTCTTTAAATGGAATCCATGTTTTCCTATTTGACTTTTTTGTCTTTCCTGTGAAACCCGGATTGCTGTCGCATTCCATGAAAGCATGCAATTCTAGTAAAGCCTTTTCTCGTCCAATTGCTGCAGCTATGGTATGAGCAGGAATAAATTTGTATTTTTTCCTTGTTACGAATGCAACTCAAATATTTTCTAGGAATTTATCTGAAATGATTAAAAAATATGCAATCGCTAAAACTAATACATCAGTGTATATAAAGCTTATAACAATATTTTTCAGTCCTTTTTCAACCATGTCTTTGAAATGCAGTATTATTCTTGAATCAGCTTCTTCGTGACCAGGGAAAGTCATTCCAATTAAGGATTTTACAGCAGTAAATTTAACTTCTTCTCCTGAAGTGGATATATTAAAGTTGTGTATTTTTATGCTATTTATTGCTGGCGTCCCAAGTTGATTAAAAAACTCTTCTTTGTTATTTGCAAACTTTTAAGAAATCTAACATGCGGTTGCACTTGTCATCTGGTCCCTGAACCCCTCTTCTGTCTTGTTTCTCTTTTAAAACTTGGTGTAATATATCTATCCCAAATCTGTTCTTTGACATATAAAACTATCAATGTCGTTAAATGTGTTTGAAATTTGTTGAGGCTTTAAAATGTTAGTAAGAACTGGCTCAACATATATTAAAGCATCACATGTTCCTGGAAAAACTTTGCCATTTTTCCCAACAGTTTCCTCTAAAATATGCGGTAAATCACTCTTATGGCTAGGTCTAAATTCCCTGTTACTAGAAAATGCAGATAGAAATGGTTGATTTTCAAATGTGAAAAAAAATTGCAAGTCTAACTGACGGTTCTGTATAACTATTAAAAGCCCGGAAAACAACTGGACGTCTGTTTTTAAAAACCTTCAAGACTGTATTTTTATTGTTTATGTTTTTCGCCGGAGTACTAAACACTGGAATTTTGTTTTTTTTTTAAAGGTTGAAATATTAATGAAAATTGTTTTATTAGGCGTCCCTTAATGAATCTGTGGAATTGGTCAATACCAGTTGACTCAGCTGAATAAATTGATTCATTAATATCCTTATGAATAATAACTCTGCTTTCGATTACAAGCAAGTCTTCACTATCTTCTAAAAATGGGTTCCCTAATTCCTTTAGTACGCTATAGAGTGCTTGAACCTTAGCACTCTATAGAAAAATTTAATTTGAAATAAATGATATTGTTCATGACGGTATCGATTTCTGTCTTGGGGTTTGCTTGAATGTTAGACTCAAACTCTTGTATGAAATTAGATTTCTGGTCCAGATACCATACAACGTATAAATGTCGATGGATCCTGCAATACTGCACCTCTTTCTCCTCTGAGAACAGCATTTTTTTGTTCATGCGCTTGATATATGCCCATAGCTGAGAAAAGTTTGTTTGATTTTCTTCTCACAAAATGTCCCGATAAAAATGCACAATGTACGTCTGGCAAATTAATATCTGCATCAAACAGATATTTTAGATGGATTGGTAATTAACGTACATAATTAGGGTGATCAGAAAGAAATGAGTCTGCGAGAAGAGTTAGGAATCGAAACAAAAAGAAAGGAAAATAAATTCAAATTGAAATTTTGGATCACTTTTGATTAATATCATTTTGGTTAGTGATTAATCATCGTAATTACAATGTGCATTTATAAGCTGCATTTCAAACAAAAAAATAATCATATGACATTTTGCAATTCGTTCCTACTTGGCAAAGTTTAAAAAAGCATATTATAAATTGAAAAGCACATACACAACATTATGGTTATAGACAGCACTGTAAACGTATTCTTTTTTGAAAACTTGTAAATGAACTATAAATTCTACGCTCACCATACTGTACAGCAAGTATCTCGTACTGCACTTCAGTGATATCTTTTAATTTCAATATGTTTGAAACAATTTAACATCATTAAAACACTCTAAAAAGTATTTTCGCCAATAGACCAAAATGTACGAGAATTATTTTGAGTGTGCCTGTAAACGAACTATAAATTCTACACTCTATATTTTCGATGTAGAACATTTTGCAGTATACCACTTCTTTAAATTACATATAGAGATAGCACACATATAAATTACTCGGAAATCCGAGTAAATTTAAGCAAAAAAGAATAGGGCCAGACTGACGGCTAGACAATTCATAAATACTTTGAGTGCCCTGTAAATGGACCATAAAAGCTATACGCTTTGTTTTTTACTCTGAACATGTTATTATAAACTCCATATAACATATAAAATTTGCATGGCAATCTGAGTATATTTAAGCGAGGTAGAGCATGGAAGGACAGGCGGACAGACAGACAAAAGACAGATAAACCGAATTCATACACTTTTAAATAATGTTGGAAGGTGTCAAAAACGAAAATTTGACTTTAAAAATATCGAAATCGACTTGATATGTACATTTATAATACGCATATTAAGAAAATTCAAAAAATGACGCCATTTTGAATAACGGCCGCCATCTTGAATTCCGACGACTTTACGAGATGCCTCCCCCTCTAATATTCATTGTATTATCATAAAGTATATACTCACCAAGCGGTATATTCTTATCACGATTTGCAGTTTTCTGATGCGTAGCACCCGGACTAAATATTTCTCAACCTGAGTTACGAGTACCCCTAAGTTTCCATGGTGACACCGCTAGGGGTATGTGAAAATAATATCAGTAATGGCGAAAATATCAAAAAGGTTAGTAAATTCGCAAAAGTGTTAGAAATGATAATCTAATTTTTTTGATTTATTCAATAATTTTCGTAAGAAGGTTACTAATGAAAAAAGCGTGTCCGCATTTCTCTTTGCGTGGACTAGGGAGATCGCCCTCCAGGGGTACCTACCAAAATTTGATATAGGTGTTTAATCCCCGTTGGAAATTTCGAACTACCAACCAAGCAAATGATGGATGCATATTTATGAGAAATGGGTGTACTCTGAAATGAAAAGTCTATTATCAGGGTACGTGCAAGAAAAAGGTTTGGGAAGCGCTGAGCTAGAGGATAACTTTGGAAAACTACTGTTTATTTAAAAATTTATAAAAGATTAAAAATTTTTTTAGAAAGATTCATTAAAATTTTATAAAAAAAAAATTATTAAAGTAAAAGTTAAATATGTTTCTCTAGCTTTGGTTATTACTGAAATCTTCTGTGATTAAGTAATTCTTTCAAATTAAACTTTTTCGTTTTTAGCATAATCCTTTAAAATCAATTATTTGAAAATTATTTTTACTATAGAATGTGTACGAAATTAATACTACTACATATTCTATTTTAACTCAAACACGAACTTCATAAAAATTTATAAAATACGCTTATTTATTTTTATTTTTAAATTTAAATTTTTGCATTTTTTACAATTTTTGCATACCTAGTGATTGTATCATTTAGCAAAGTTACTGTGCTTATTATCCTATTAACTTAAAGTTGAATCTAATTCCAGGAATGGCAATGTAAACAATCTTAAAATATTACATTAGCCCCCTAACTATCTGACAGTGACGTAACAAACAGTATGCAGAGTGTCTTAAAATCATTGACTTTGGCTTTTATTCCTTAAAATATGTGCCTACCTGACAGGCAGTGTTATTGAAAAACATGAAACTTTGCTAAACAGGGAACAAAACTATAAATTCCAATAAATTTTTAATGGATTTTTAATTAACATTTTATAAGTAGGAAATAATTTATCAAATTTAAGTAAAGAATTGCTTCTATATTAAACTTTCTATAACAAAGTCTATTCAATATATTTCACTTTTTTCTGTAATACACTAGCAAATCACTTATCTGTGCTATTAAGAAAAATGATTTGCAATAATTCTTAAATATTTTTACACATACCAAATATTGTATACAAAGCATGATTTAATAACCAAACATACTTTATTATATTATTACATATTAACCAAATATGGAAAATCTGACTTTTAACCGAAAATTGCATTTGAAATGTAGGCAAGCACCTTTAATGTATCTTATACATTAAAAAAACTATAAACCCCATACACTTTTAGCAATATTTACATCATATTTGGTTAATTTAAAATTTATCATTTGCATTTAATAGAAAATGTTATTTAAACTAAAATTATTTAAACAGTAAAAAACTGTGTGTGAGTATTTCAAGGAAATTATTCATAATCATTATCATACAAAGCTTTATGGCTTTTATAACAGACGAATTTGAATTAAAGAGAAATCAGTTTTTGTCCTGAGCTTACAATACACTGCTGATAAAAATATGCATGTACATTTACTTTTTAACTGAAAAAAAAAAACTTTTTTAAAAATATAAAATACAGGCGGAACTAAGAGTAAAAAAAATATCACAGATAATTCTGAGATAATCTGATAATTCTGATACCAATAGGAGAATAACTCAATAAGACTTAATAAATAATTATATCAATATTTCCAAAAATATTTTTCTTAATTAATCTGATTCCCCAATTTTTATTGTCTTTTATCGCCAGAAGATATAATTATTCCGAAGTTCTTGAAAATAAAAATGAGATTTTAAGAAAAAATGAGCTCGTTTCTGGATTTGACATAACTGAAGGTTATATACTTAATGATAGCACTTGTGAATTTTTATTTGACAATAAAAAATGTATCTAATTATGTTTAAGTATATACTACATGTTTTATTTATTTGATTTTTATATATTAACCAGCTATATAAAATCTGATTTTCAACCGAAAGTTGTATTTTGAAGGTAGGCAGGCACAAAACCCCACCCTTTTTATCCATATTTACATTATGTTTTGTAAATTTGAAATTTATCATTTGCGTTTATTCATAAGCGTTATTAATACCAGGATTATTTAAACAGTGAAAATTTATGCTTGTGTATTTCAAAGAAATTAATCATAATCATTATCATGTAAAAGTTTATGGCTTTTATCATAGCAAACTTTAAACAAAAGAGAAGTCAATTTTTATCCTGAGTTCAAGATCACTGCTGATACGTTTCCCTTCTAAACTAGAAAAATATTTTTAAAAATATAAAATACAGGCAAAATTAAGAGTAAAAAAGAAATCTCAGATAAAATCTCAAAGGAAAATAAGTCAATAAGACTTAATAAATAATTATATCAATATTTCCGAAAATATTTTTCTTAAATAATCTGATTCTCTATTTTGATTGTCTTCCATCGCCCGGAGAAATAATTATTTCGAAGTTACTGGAAATAAAAATGAGATTTTGAGAAAAAGTAAGATCGTTTCTGGATGTGACATCACTTAAGGGTATATACTTAATGATAGCGCTTGTAAATTTTTATTTGACAATAAAAAAAGTGTATGTAATTATGTTTAAGTATATATCTTCATTTTATTAATAAATCATTCACCTATCAAAAAATAATTGTTAATCCTTTTAATTCAAAGATATTATTTGCCAGAATTTTATATTTATTGATAATATTTTTTTACAATTTTGTAAAATAATAATACTTTGTAATTATTCATATTGACAAATGATTGTTTTTTCCCATCCAATTTTATTCATTTTATTTTATGTGACCAAATATATATACATTAGTTGATTTGAAAAAAAAAATGGATTTTTTGATTGGCTGTCGCAATTTTGACTTCTTTCCAATCATTCGACAGAGAAAAAACTGAATACATTAATAAACTTCATAATTTTTTTAGCAAATAAACTCATTGACAAAATTATACAAGTAAATACGAGGCATGTATTTCGCGACGTTTGTATAGGCGATTAAAATGGATTTGAATTCATATACAAACTAACTTCTAATCTTGACAAAATGTTGACGGACCTCAGTAATACTTGGTTAAGAAAGATTTATTAATTGTATTCATTTTTCAACCTCTACTGAAGAGGCAAGATTGAATAATTAATCCCCAATCACAATAGATAAAATGTCGAAAAATTAACAAACTACAATAGCTTAAATTACACATTAATAAGGGAATCTATTAAAATAATCACAGCAAACCGTGAAATCTGTTACGATACATTTCACGGAACAATAAACAATATTCGGCGACCTATTTTGAAAATAGGAGAAAAAGACAGAAAAAAAAAAAAACCAATGACTAACAACAATTGACAATAGATGGTGATACATTTTTTAAAGTAGGGAAAATGAAAGGGAAAAATTTAGAAAGCAATGTCTAGCGAGAGTAATAGGAAAACATAAGTAACTGAAGATGCCTCGGTAAAAAGATGTGAAAGTAATTTGAAACCATTTTATATATTTAGAGTATATGTATTTGAAACTTTTTTATATATTTTTTAAATGAAATATTTATTATATTTTCACATACACTATATGGCCAAAGGCGATAGGCCACTAATTATAGACTTTTTTGAAAATCAAGAAAAATACACAATGAATTATTCTGAAACCCCAGGTGTGTTCATAACAGTACAGATCATATAGCCAAAAGAATTTTTTTCAAACTCCATAGGAGAACGTCAAAAAGTTAAAAAAATTGGATAACACTGTCAAAATTAATGTAGTAAAAGTGTTCAAACTGCATATTATGATTAAGTGACTTATTGTAATAAACTGTGTACTTGTTTATGAAGATGGCATGAAAACTCTTAGAGAAATTAAGGTTTTTATAAAAACCGTCCGAAATTTTGACAAGTTTTTTGCTTATAATCTTGAGAGTTCTTTACATAAAAAAGTGTTCTTTAAAAAAATATGACAAACGATATTGTACACAATACTCTGTAATCAGAATTAAAAAAGAATGACAAAAATTGTATGAAAAATGGTGAGGTTTACTAAATAATGTTTACAGCACATGCGTAAACGCAATCAAAATATGATTTGCATAATATAATAGCTAAATGTACAGAGCAACTTTCGTAAAAGTCTCAAAAACATATCTTGAAAATTCTGAAAATTACCATCGATGGAATAAGCTCAAAATCCATTATTCCCAAAAGAAAGCAAAAAAGATGAGTGGTTCTATCCAAATATAGTAGAACCTTCTATATTGTGTATGCTATATTAACACTAATCAATGGACATATGGATACAGCTCCTCATTTTTTTCGCTTCATTTTGAGAATAACGGATATTGAGCTTATTCTATCGATGAATACTTTCAGATTTTTCAAGCTATGTTTTGTCGACTTTCACAAACGTTGCGCTATGTACTTAGCTAACACATCATGCAAATTATATTTTGATTGCTTTAACGTATCCGCAGAAAAATATTATTTGGTAAATTTGCTCACATTTCATAATTTTTTTATTATTTTTCAATTCTGATTACAGGACATTGTGTACAACATTATTTGTCATATTTTCTGAAAAGAACACTTTTTTTATATTAAGAACTCTGAAAATTATTTTAAAAAACTTTTGCAAAATTTGGGACTGTTTTAAGAAAAATCTTAATTTCTCTTTGTACATACATTCTTTCCTCATAAAAATGAACATAGTTTATTACAATAAGCAACTTAATCATTATGTGAACTTTGAATGATTTTGCTAAATTAGTTTTCACCGGATTATTCAAAATATCTCCTTTATTTTACAATTTGTTGATGGTTCCCTATAGGATTTCGGGAAAAATCTTAGCGAAAATATAATACTATTGTCTTTACATTCTTGCAGTTTCAAAACAATTCCGCATATATTTGTCGAGATATTTATCAAAATGCCTAAAATTGCAAATGGCCAGTCACGTTTGGCCATATAGTGTATTTATTATATGTATTTGAAACTGTTTGTTTTCTACTCTTTTAGCGTATATTAGCTATATCTTAGTGTGTTTCACTGTCTGTAATAAATAGGTAGAGTGAATAAATATGATGTTGGTTAAGAATTTCATGCAATTAATACACTAAAAAATACGTTAAATTTACGGCAAACACTGCTGGCAGCAATGTTGCCGGCATTTTTTCGTAAAAAGTGCAGTAAAATTAGATGTAATTTATTTTATTTCATCTAATTTTACTGTAGTTTTTACGGCGAAAACTGCTGGCAACATTGCTGCCAGATTTTTTTGTCGTAACTTTAACGGTTTTTTTACAGTGTATTCGCAGTAAAACTATAACTGACATACCTGCAAACAAATATATGTCAAATTCTACTGGCAACATTGGTGCCAGATTTTTTTGTGGTAACTTTAACGCTTTTTTTACAGTGTATTACCAATAAAACTATAACTGACGTGTCTCCAAACAAATATATGTCAAATTCTACTATCTACTGGGGCGTAAAAAATATTGTAAAAGAGTTTTGTTAAAGCTGAATCACCAACTCGGCGCCAGGATTAGGTTCATAGTGTTAAAAGTAGGCAGTTAAATACGAAGATTATTTTGTTACTTGATTTACTAATTTAAAAAATTAGAATCGCGTTTGGTCCATTTCAGTTACCCGGAACTGCTCCTGAAAAGAAAAATTTTTCCAATTTTATTTTATTTTATTTTTGTAAAAAAAGTTAGTCTTCTGTGTAAGTAATAATAGAAGCAATTGGAAATTGTGCTACAAACTGTTTATCTGATTCGGAATAATATTTAGATGACAATAGCAATGATAATAATAATTAAATTTTCTATAAGTACTTTAAAGCATACCAAAAGCATATGTAAAAATGAGCTGAGACTTAGAGTTGAATATGCGGTCGTATAATGTAAACCATATTTTAGGACCTCAGGAAATCTAATAAAAAAGCAGAAATGGCTCCGTGGAATTAGTGTAACGGTTAGTGAAAAAATATTTGTAAATATTTGCTTAAGCTGGCAATAAAAAATCAATCAAGAGACGACTTTAGACAAAAACCTGTGTACACTACCATGTAATTTTCAAAAAATGTTTTTGTAATAAATCGATAAAACCTTCTAGTAGCGATTTAATTTTTACTAAAAATTAATGGAATTAAAGTGACACTACCGATTTTATAAATATATATCATTACTGTTTATTAAAGTGAATAAAGCAAAATATATGGGGCGCAGAGTATTTTCATCGGGATAAAAAGAAAGATTTTACACAAATTACGCTGTAAAAAAAAAGATGTATGTTTCTTAAACTAAGAAGATAAACTATATTTATAAAAAAATGATAACCGCTTCCAGTATTCATCAATAATAATCCAATATTCCGAAAAATATTTCTTTATCTTTAGAAACTTTAGAAAACAATTTATGTTCGAAATTTAATAATTAATTTATAAAAAGGAATTTTTATTAGTTGACAATAGTTTTCGTAAACTTTTTCGAACAGTTTTGACAGTATATTAATGTAATGCGTAATAGCCTTTACAATACAAAATATTTACAGTGCGTTCAGGGCCGTAGCTAGAAATGAACAATAGGGGGGAGGGGCTCAAAATTTTCTCTCTCTCTCTCTCTGAAAGATAAATTAGAGCTTATTCACATTGTAGGTACTATGTTTCTCATTAAACTGTTGTAATAACTTCATTTTCTGCTAAGAAAAGTATATGACGATGAAAAGTTTGAGTGTATATAACTTGTGCAAAATTAAATATCATGTTAGTTTCTTATGTACAAATAGGTTGAGGGAGTGTTGAAAAACTTTTTTAGATGCAATTTAGTAATTCTGCAAAACTGTGAAAGGGTCTCAAAACTAAATTAGAATTTTGAACAGAATCCTTCCTTTGAATTTTCAGAACAGAAATTCCTTTAGTGACCTTGGAATTTTTTCCAGAGGGAGCTCTAAATATTTTATGGGGGCTGAGCCGCCCATAGCGGCACTGAGTGCATTATCATCTGCATATATGAAACTGTGCCTGCAATTATAACAGAAAAATATTAGTTTTAATGTTAACGTTTACACTGTTAATTCTATATGATTTTCAATTAAACATATTTGCTGAACATGAAATATTTACAGCTCATATTCAAAACTAGCTGACCGCCCGGCTTTGCCAGGGTCCGTAATAATAATGTTACACGAACTTTAAATTTCTATGATTTTATCTTTAACTCGAAATATGTGTAAATACACTGTTAAAAATTTGACCCTTTTGCTGCAACGTCACTCCACCGCTTTTATAGAAAATGATTACTTCAGCCTATTTTGGAGCATTCTCATATGTCAAAAGAGAGATATTCTATAAAAGCGGGGGAGTGATGATGCAGCAAAAGGGTCAAATTTTTTACAGTGTAAATTATATTAAATACGTGCCCCCTGAATGTGTCAAAAATCGGTTTAAAAAACTAATATTTAGCTGCAAAAATACCCAAAATGACTGCAATGGGAAACGCAGAAGGGAATATGTGTCCAACGATTGTGTGATTTTCGTGTTAAAGTGTTGATATTTATCATTAAATGTACTGTTAAGTGACTTAACTAAATACTTTTTTCACATAGATATCCCAAGTTAAATATTTTGAATTTCAAACTAATTATATCACTCTGAAATTTGACTATACCGCGAATGAAATCGATAGTCGATGATTAGCTAAAAGGTTAGTATACAGGGTGCCCCCTCTCAACGACGGCCAATGGCTAATTTCTAAACCGTTAGACATAGACATATAGTTCCAATTGCAAAAATGCTTTAAAAAAGGCAAAGAATTGTTTTTTAAGCGATGTTGGTCAAAAAAATGTTTTACTAATAAATTACGAAAATTAAATTTTTATACGGTCCCCCGGTCCTATAAGTGATATTCAGTAAAATTTTCTCAACACTCTAGCAAGTAATACAGAAAAGGTCCCATTCATGTAATATTAAAATTGACTGAGTTATGAAACTTTAAATTTCATCACTTAAACCACTTTTCTATAGCTGAAAACGGATGAGTTCGACTGAGCTTCAAGGGAACGTACACTAAGAACTTAAAGTATTATAAAGGGAGTGGATTTCCAACGCTGTTCAAAGGCTACTTTCTAAACTATTTGTCACAGACATATAGTTCCAATTACAAAATGTTTTAAATGAGCGATTTAACTGAAGGCGCTGTCACCGTATAAGTTTTATGGTAGTTTTAATTATAATTAATTAACATCTAGATTGGTTATTAAAATAACTGAAGACATGAATTTCAAAATTCTCTTTATCGAAAAAATCAAATTTTGGGAAATAGCGAAAAATCTTTAAATGCATCTATTGGTTTTCATTATAAATTTTGAGATTGCATTGTTACAATAGTGCATTAGTTACAATTAGACTGATAGAGAAATCAAAAACCGATAAGGCGAATTTTGAAATTCATATTCTCAATTGTATTTTTACGTATGTTTTATTTTGTAAGCAAATGAAGCTTATTCTTTTCGTTATTTTATTTTAAAAAGGTATGTTATTTTGATAAGCTTTTATTTTATTCATAGTTTTTGTATGTAAATTTTCCTAGTTCAAAACTTATATTCAAATTTTAACTCACTTCCAAATATTTGATTGAGGTTTTAATTCCCATACTTATTTAAACCCGATGACAATGTAATAATAATACGATTTTAGGTGCGTTTATTTATTTTATAGGACTACATCAAATTCTATTAGGTTGAGTAATCTAATAGAGCTTTAAATATGTATCATTTTGTAACGATTTGTGACTGTTGCTTTTCATAGTTTAATTTAAAAAAATTTCTGTTATTTTTTTACTTATATTTTTAGCACAAATTGCATATTTTACTTTAACATGTAAACGTCAACATAAATTCATAAACAACATTGTAAAATTTTTTTTACTCTCAATGTTTAAAGTTAAATTTTCTATCTGATGTTTATTTCCAGTAAATTTGTGACTGATCCCTATTTTGCAGCAAGAAATATGCTTCAACTTTGAACAGCTATAACTCGGTCAATTTTGATCGCAGAGGAATGGGACTTTTTTTTGTCTTACTTGTTAGAGTAGTGGTAAAAATTTTCTAAATATCACTTATAGAACCGGGGGACCGTATAAAAATTTAATTTTCGTAATTTTTTAGTAAAACATTTTTTGACCTAAACCGCTTAAAAAATATTTCTTTACCTTTTTTAAAGCGTTTTTGCAATTGGAACTATATGTCTATGACCAACGGTTTAGAAATTAGCCATTGACCACCGTTGAGAGGGGATACCCTGTATAGTATTATAATTTCTGAGCCATTTTACAAAAATAGGTGTATATTTTTTATCAAACATGCGTAATGTTCATTCTGTGAACAAAATCCTAACCTTAACCTAATTGTATTGTAATCATAACTTGTTTGTAACCTAGCTGTATCTTAACAGTAACCTAACTGTAACTTAAATATACCATAAATATAATCTGGCCGTCACCTTATCATAACCTACCCATAATCTAACCATAACCTAACCGTAACTTAACCTTAACCTAACTGTACCTTAACCATGACCTAACTGTAACCTAACCGGAAATTAAATATAACATAAAACTCATCGGAACGTAATTGCAACCTAACTGTTACCTAACCGTAACCAAGTTCTAATTTAACACTTACTAAAAACGAAATATCTTAACCATCACGCGCTACAAAGTACTTAGTTTCACTTTCCACCGCTACGGTACGCATTATGTTTTGTAGAACATCCGAATTTTAGGTTCGCAATGGATTCATGTCCATGGAAATTATTTTGTCTTCTTCGGATACGGTTATGTTTGTTTGGAATATTTTTGTTCAGTTTAGATTCGGTTCAATTCAGATTTCGTGGGATTTTTTTCCCCTTCAAATGGGATTTTTAGGTTCGGGTCGGGTTGTACTTCACGAACGTTATTTTTCCATAATCGGATTGGGTATGCTTCATTTGAATATTTTTGTGGGATTCAGATTTGATTCGAGTCAGATATCAAATCCATATTTTTTTTTTTTCAAACGGAATTTTTAGGTTCGGGTCGGGTTTGTGCTCATGGAATTTTTGTCTTGCTTGAATCGAAGTATGGTCTCTTTTTTTCTGGTTGGGATCGGGTTATGTATTAATACGCCTAAACATTATGTTTTGCTACTATTCTTTTAGTGACTATTTTTGATATATTATTATACTTTGCTATATACTTTGCTATTTGATAATTTATTATTGTGTATGAATCGTCTGCCGATTCGAACAATTTTACGTCAAACAGCCATTTCATTTTTGTTTTAAAAACAAATTAAAATCATAAAAATTTTTTAACTTAAATAAAATGCATTCAAATTTAATCAGTGACTTAAAAAAATTGCTAAAAAAGCTTCGTATATACGTATATAATATATTTGCTGCAACACGTGCTTTGACACGCCTATCAATTGAAACAGGTTTAAATCCGTACTTTTTTTGGTCTTGTTTCTTAAAAAGAACTAATCTATCACTTCACCAGTAAAAATTTATTAATTATTTTATCATATGTGTTTTAAATATCAATATAGAAAATTATTTAAACTTTTTGCTTGAAACTATAACATTCTTTAGTTAATATCTTAAAATCCTCTGCAGTCAGAAATCTATATTTTAGAATAATATTTATTACTTAAGTTTTCATACATGATTTTAAAAGAATGTTTTCATCATTATACTTTAAATATTTATTTACATGCAATTATTAAGTCATAAACATTTTTCATCTACGTTATAAAGTATTTAAAATTACATTAATGAAGGAAACTTTTAGTTATACAATTTTTAGTTCGTATCAAATGTTTTCAATGTCTTATTTAATTTTAATTTGATATTTAATTATTGCTAATTTTCCAATTTCCTTCATTTTAAAAGCGGACATGTACTTTAATAAATATTAATAGAACAAAGACCATTTTAAAAATTTGCTATTTCTTCTTAAAATATGCTTCAATTGTAATTCGTTTCTTTCAATTCGTCTTATATACAAAATCCCTTCCACGTCCTTTTGTTTGGCACATTAAAATTTGAGCGATATATGGTTTCATATTGCAAACTTTTTTGAGGCTTACTTCACCTCCACTTATCTCATCCCTCCATGGGTTTCTTTAATTCTGTCTCAGCTTTCTTAAAATTTTTACACAACCAACCAACCGTAAACAAACGAAAGAGAAAAAAATTGGGAAAAAGATGATTTTTTATGAGAGTGACCTCTCGATTTTAATTAATTACTCAGTTAATAATTGGAATTTCGAAATTCTGAAGCTCAGATGCATCAGGAGAGATTTGGGGCTACTTTCAAAAAAATTTTGAACTTTGTACACGCTGTAGATTTTGCTAGCCATCGCAGACAAATTGAAAATATCGTTTGGTAATTTAATGTCTTTTAATGAAAATATGCAAACGATATTTTTATTAAGAACTTATTGTTGATTAAACTTACTTGTTATCTTAAATTTAATATCATTTTTGAAAAGATTAATTGCAAAAAAAATTATTTTGAAAAGTCAAAATATTAGAATATTTATTCAAGTGGTTCAAAATATTAGAATATTTCACATTAATTCTCCTTTAATTATTACCAATTCTTAACTGGTGGCATCATTGATTAAATTCAGACTATTTTATTTAAAATCAGTATTCTTTTTTGCAGTTTTTTTCTTTTTCGTCTTAAAATGGGCCGTGTGAGTGATATTCCTGAATCTACTAAACTTTGTATGGTTGATTTGTATCGGCACGGTAAAAATCAATGTTTTATAGCGAATTATTTACATTGTTCGCAATCGAGCGTTAGTAAAATACTAACACAATATTCAAAAATTGGAAAATTTCAAAATAATTGCCGAAATGGTGGCCGAAAACCAAAAACATCTGTTAGAGATGACAGGAAACTGAAGCGTATAGTTAAGAAAAACCGTTTTAAAAGTGTGCGATTCTTGCACCGAAAATGGAAAGAAGAAGGAGTTGAAGTTTCTACATCGACAACATTAAGACGTCTCCATAAATTTAAATTTGAATCTCGTGTACCGAAAACAAAACCTCTCATGACTGCAAGACAAAAGCGTATAAGATTGAACTGGTGTAAATCAAGACGTTTATGGAGCAATGAAGATTGGGAAAATATATTATTTAGTGCTGAAAGTATGTTTTGTGTTTCATATGGTAATCAAGGTATTCGAGTTTGGAGAATGAAGCAAGAAGCATTTGATAAAGAATGCCTTAAATGTTCCGTAAAATTTGCTGCTAGTGTCATGGTTTGGGGTTGTATGAGTGCAGAAGGACCTGGAAAGTTATGCATCGTCTACGAAAAGGTTAACTCTCTGATATATCAAGAAATTTTTGAATATTACATGATTCCATCATCAGAAGGTTTATTTGAAGATGATTTCATCTTTCAACAAGATTTAGCGTCCCCGCATACCTCGGTGTCAACTAAGAATTGGTTCCGCCAACGCAACATTAAGGTACTTCCTTGGCCACCAAATTCACCAGATCTTAATCCCATCGAAAACTTATGGTGTATAATGAAGAAAAAACTTCAAGAAAATCCTCCTTCAAGTAAATCTGAGTTAGTGGCACGTATAAAGTCTATTTGGGCTAATATTAATAGAAATGTTTGTAAACACCTTGTATATAGTATGCAAGATCGATTGTACGCTGTTATGAAAGCTAAAGGGGATGCTACAAAATATTAACTACCATTTACTTCATATTCATAAGGTAATATTGTTGCGTAAAATAAAATATTCTAATATTTTGAACCAATCTAAATTTTATTCTAATATTCTGGTGTGTTTAAGGAAGCTGTATACCTAATTTATTGTGCTGTATTTTATATTTTATAAATGTTAAAATCTTATCTAAACATTCCAGATTTAATTTATAAGAAATTTAATTGCATTTACTTAGTATAAAAAATAAATAAATGACAAATAATTTTTTCTTATTACTTTTTCTCAATTATTCTAATATTTTGAATATGAGCTGTACTTGAGACTTCATATTATTTAAAAAAACTGTTTTTCTTGTTACAAGGACTGATTAACGCACTGTAAAAGCTGATCGGAAAAGTTTTCGAAAATTACGGGTAGATATATAAAAAAATATTTCTATAATTTCTTTGAAAAAATTTCAAACATAAATTCTCTTGTGAAATTTCTAAAAAAAAAAAGAACGCTTTTTGGAATCTTCGGTGATTCGGATGAGGTCATTGTTCGTGATTACACTGCATTTTGGTAAATTAAGAAGCATGCTAAAATAAATATTTTTTTATACGCCTAAGTATACTTTTTACTATTTTATTGAGTATTTAATAAAATTAGATAACTTAAATGCAATAACACTATCTTTAAAAAAATCGTAACAACGATAAAGTAAACAAAATGAAAATGCCAAAATTTAAAGGATTTGTACGACCATTTGTACTACTCTTATCAGGGCAAATAACTTATACGAAAATAAATTATAAATTAAAGGAAATCTTTTTTAGCTGATGGCCTTATTTCTATTTAAACTGCCCCCGGTGTAAGAAAAATTTAAGGACACTAAATAATTTCGCAATGCACAAAAATATAAGGGACTAGACAAAGTTATAAATAATTTTAAAATATGTTAAAAAAATTTAAATAATTGGTATAATGCTAATATAGCTCGCCAGAGAGATTACATATAATAAATTTACAAATAAGAAACTGGATGTTGTATTTCACAAATATACCATTAAATGTTGTTATTTATGATTAAAAAGCGAATGAAGCATAGAGTACGCCACCCCACTTTTTACATTTTTTACATCATTTTTTATTTTTGCGATGGTAGGTACGTCTAACGCCCTGTAACTTTTTTATAAACGCCCAAAAATAAAAATTTGTGTGTAAAAGAAAAAAGTGATTTCTTCAAAAACTATATGACCTATTGCAATTGCGTTATTTTTACTGCAATTTTTAAATAAACCTCTACTACTTCTACTTTTTTTTCGAAATTTAAAATTGAACAGATTTATTAATAGACAGGAGGGGGGGGGAGAACTAAATCCTTCTCACATTTTTGACGATATCTCAAAATAATTTAATAGCTAAAACTAAACTAAATGTATTTTGATGTTCGGAGTTACGAAAGATTTTATACTATAACCCACACGATATACAATATTTTTTTTTTCTCAAGTAATTTATGTATCCCTCTAAATTTCCCTAAATATGTCCGTGCATGGTTCTTATCTCGAAATATGGGGGTCAATGGTATTTTTTGCATCACCTACTTTGAACTTTTCACGTTCCATAGTTTACGATTAAAATGGCTGTGACAGACAGACACATCTTTCTTTTTTACTTTATAAGTTCGAAACCTTGAATATACTTTAATGTTTAACTTATTTCAAGATTTGAGTAGCATTGTAATAATTTTCTATTACACACAAAACACATCAAAGCCAATCAGTATGTTTTTTCATCTTAAAATAGTACTAGTACTTAAAAACTAGTACTAAAAAAATCTTGACAAATTGAATATAAATGTATGTTTTTTATATTTGAAGATGCATAATTGCGTTTGATAAACATGCAACTGCAGTAATTAAAATTGATTAATGATTTGAAACGCTTTTTCTTTTTACCATTCATTAAGTAGGACATCGATTAGTTAAAACTCGCACAAAAAATAAAATTTTCCTTTTAAGTAAGCCTTAAATGGAAATAAGTACATTTATTTTCGATTTTGATTGTATTCCGTCTCAATTTGACAAAAAATCACAAAGTTTTAATGGAAGATTTTTCTAAATTAAAAGCAAAAATAAATAAATAAAAAATGTTTTCTTCAAACAACTTGGTCTTGTTTTGAAAGCAACTGATTAATGTAATTAATTTTTATCATTAAAAATCGTAATATAAGTAACACAAAATAATTATTCAGATTTTTTTTTTAATTATCGATTTCCATTTTGACATTTATCAAAATAAAAGAAGGAACTTTTCTTTATTAATAATTTTATACAAATATCGAGAAATAGGAGTTAAACAACAGCTTAAAAAATTTGTTTTTAGGAAACAAACTAAGTATTATTTACATTTTGTTTTAAATATTAAATAACATAAGTTTATAAAAAATCTTTAAAACTTTTATAGAATTTTGAAAATTTATAATTGAAACAGTCTGTGTATGTTGTATTTATTAAATCATGCAACTAATGTAGAGCTAAATTTCTTTCAAACAAAATATACAGTTAGCTACAGAAAGATACAATTATTCGAAAGTTAAACAGAACTGTTTAAAAAATTAAAATGCTAATTACACAGTGTATACTCCACTTATGTAAAATAGTTTTTTTTTACTCAGCCAGATTTTTTAATTAACCTGAAATTTTTATATTTTTATTAACTATTAATATTATTAAAATTAAAATGAAGGTAAATTTTAATCTTTTACGGTAAGGATCAAACTTTTAGAAACAATCTGTGGCCAAAAATTACCCTTTCTGTCTGTGTGAGGTGTGAAGAGTTATGTTCTTCTGTGGTAATTCATTCATTAAAAGTTATTAATATCTTTATCATAAACAGAAAATAAAACAAAAATAATGGCAGCAAATTGATTGGATATTATATCATCGTCCTTGACCACAGCAGTTTAAAAGCATTTTAAAAAGTTTACTTAATATTAATAAGCTACAAAATAAATTTCATAAGTTCCGCATTTGATATAAAAACATAAAAAAATATCGTATTTGTTAACAGTTTTTTTTTTTATAAACAACAAACTGACAACTACGTAGCAAAAACCTTGTAATGCTAAAGCAATGATATTGTTTTTGCATTACATGGGATTTATCAATTATTAACAACAAACAAAATATAAAAAAAAATAATAAAATTTTAATTACAATTATAATTAAAAAATATAATATTATTATTAAATTTTCATTTTATAATATTATTATAATATTATTATCATATTTTCAATGTGTATGAACTAGAGATAATGAAATTTACATTTTGCAAGCTACTCTATTTTTATGTAATTGTAATGGAATACCTTTATGCGAAAATGACGACTTACGGGCAAAATTGTACTGGTCGAAAGAATTCAGTATAAAAATCTGAAGAGCTTACCATTATTACAAAATTAATATCTGTTTACTCGTTTAACTCGTCTAAGTAAATTCGACCTGGTGAATTTAACGTCGATTTATGTAGTGTGAATGGTATAGAAGCGACGAAATTTTTTTTTTCTCCGTAATCAAAATTGCACGTTCTATCACAAGTCATTCATTTGAATTTTTAAAAATGCATACATTATATTTCAATAATATCAAAATTGTTTTTAGTGCTAACTTTAATGCATGTTATTATAGTAAATCATATAAATATTCATTACGGTAATATTTTAAAAGTGAATGTAAATAAAAATTTATTAAATTGCTTTTTTTAAACAAATATTACCTTTATAATTGTACCCATGGAAATAGAGGTTTGAAATATCCCCATGAAAATTTCCTTTTTGGTTTGTCTTAGGCAGTTTTCCCAAGCGGATAGCTGTTATTAACGTCATCAGGACGCGTTTCATATCCTTTTTGAAATACTTCTAAAATAAAAATAAACATGCTGATTTTAATGTAATAGAATAAATTCCTGGTAAGGATTCTAGACCAAACAGTACATATATGTATAATTTCTTACTGTCACAAACCAGTAAATTTATGGGTACTACTTGGTTATCCTATTGACCAATTTCGTAAAATAAAATAAATTGCCAAACTAATAGCCAAATGATACATATTGACATATTTTTTATCTTAAATAACGAAAAAACAAATAGTTAGTTGTCTATTAACAAAAGTACAAACAAAAGCTCGAAATAAAAATATCTTAATGACGTTTTAAACACGTGTATCGTATTTAATGTCATTGAAATGATTATGTGACATTAACGATCTTCCATTATTGGCATTTAATCTTATAATTTGGAGATAGTTTTTTGGTCGACGGGAAAACCAAGCAGTACCAATTTATGTTAGTTTTAAAATAGCAAGTGAATGTAATATTAATAAATACACAATGTAATAGAACACTAAAATTATACTTCGCAAATTTATGTGACATGTAATTTTTTGGATACGTCTTGTGATAGCTATGACAAATATTTCCAATTCTTTGGTCCTATTCCTATACAGAAAAGAAAATCGTATCAATCAAAAACAATTTAAGTCAACTTTAAATTGTTCAAATTTAAACGGAAAGTTTGAAATTCAAATTTGTATTTGTTTTTCAAAAGAGAATGCATGTTCTTACCAGCATTTTGTTTTAAACGCAAAACATGAAAAAGCTCTTTTCTAATATTGGAAATTCTACACTTTTAAGTAAAACTTTTGCTCTTTTCACAGAAACTTCTCTAAAGATCAAACAATTGAAAGAAAATGGGCTAAAATAGATGTACGTATGTGATAAAGAACTGAAATAGGCAAAAAGAAAATTATTTTCCATGATCGAAAGTTTCTAGAATCACGCATAATATATATTAAATTTAGGTGAAAAAACTTATTTGCTTTCAAAATATTAATCAAGAAAGTTATAATCTCCGTAAATATATCTATACAGGGTGAGTCATAAATATCGGAACTATAGGCTATCGCCTTAAATATTGCCTCTAGACCCATACTTCCAATTGTAAAAATTCATAAAAAGGTGAAATTTCTGACAAAATAAGTTGCAACTCCATGGGGGGGTCTATTTGAAAAAATACGAAAATTAAATTTTTATACGGCCCCCGTAGAGCAAAATTCCCATTTAGGAAATTATTCCTTATCATTCCTAAATTGCACTAAAAAAGTATCTGAAAATCCGACAGAGATATTAAAATCCAAAATTCTTCAAAATTCGTGACTTACACCACTTTAACATAGCGAAAAATTTTTGACTAATTTTTAAAGCAAATGAGGGATCGTCCACAAATTATCCGTATTAAATGTCAATTCAAGACGTGCGTCTTTTTTGGACATAATAAAGCAGTGTATTCATTTAGATCCAAACTTGTTTTCAAAATATGTTGATCGTTAGCACTGGAGCTCTGCATGGATCGAAATATCTAGATCCGGTCCCAAACCGACACATAAAGGAAAAATTCTGCCCGGCATGGAAAAATGTTAAAATCATAATCCGGACCAGCCTGGAAAAAAAATTTACGTCTCAGCCGTGAATTCCTATGTTTTTTTCTTCAGTGTAGTTAAAAATTGTTTCGCGGGGTGGAGTTCTGACCAAAAATACTTATTATAGCTTTTCCGTTTTTATATTTATACTTTTTTTTTATTAAAGAAGCGCCAAAGGCTGTGATATATTTATTTTATCAATGAATCTCTGTATATATCTAAATGTTTCACTTACATTGTAATATCGCTAATCAATATCCCGTACGTTGGAGACTTTGAAAAATGTTATACAGTAAAACCTTTTAAGACGAGTCGCATAGGAAAAAAATATACGTAATAGACAAATGCTCTTTCTAGGAGGGTTAAATGGAGTTTATTTTTTCTCATGTATTCTTGTATCCATTTTGCATGGATCAACACATTTTCTGTTTAAGACAGCATTCCGTCATAGGCATTTTTTTTCTCGTTTTATTGTGTTTAATTTTTTAGCATTTAAATATGTTATTCTTAAAAAAATAAATAAATAAAGTTTTTTTTCTGTAAAATAGAAGCGATTTTAAAGTCTATGTGGTTCTTATAAAAATTTTGATTGAACGAAATTTTACATATTTCATGCATGTATTAGGTCAGTCAGAGACAGTGATTTTAATACGGATTGTTCGAGACCGGGATTGAAAATTTCGTCCAGTGCAGACCTTATTAAAGTTAAGAATTCTTAAAGAAAAAAAGCACAAACTTGAAACATGTCATTTTTAATTATTTTACATTAGTTTTGTTTCGGGCAATATTGAAAAATTATTTACTTTTGAAAATAAGATTTTTTTTTAAAGTTATATTATTTTTTCAATAAATGTTTTAATAGTTCTAAAGTTAATATTGGAAAAGAAAATTCCCGAAACAAAACTAAAATCAGATTTTCATTTTTAATTAAAAGGAAAGAAATTGAAATTCGATAAATAATGTTTGTACTTAACTATGCCATTTAAACCAGTACTAATCATATGAAATTTTTATAAATTTTATGATAAATTTTAGGATGTGATTTTCTTAGCAAATTATATGGCTAAACGTCACAAAAAAGAAAAAAATCAAAATTCTAACTCAAAAGATAAATTTTTTACACGTTTTCTAGAACTGTTAAAATAACATTGTTTTTTGAATTGCGTGCATTTCAATTTGTTTCTAATCCCTTAAAACATGATGAATTACTCAAACGGCTATAACTCTGCGAAATTTGAAGATATGAAGATGCAACTTTTTGTGTATTATTCAGGACTGGATAAGGAAAGTTTTCCTAATTGGAATTTTTATCCTACGGGGACCGTATAAAAAGTTAATTTTCGACTTTTTCAAATAGACCCCCCCCCCCCATGATGTTGCAACGTATCTTATCAAAAAGTTTACTTCTTTTAATGAATTTTTGGAATTGGAAGTATGGGTCTAGGGGGAATATTTAAGGAGATAGCCTATTGTTTCGATATTTATGACTCACTCTGTATATTTAATGTAGTACTTTTTAATATATATTAATTGTTATAAATTACAATCTCTTTAGCTGTACTTTATTTTTAAGTTGTTCATAATTTTTTTTATAATTCTTTTTAAAATAATACCAGTTTTCCAGTTTGCTATAACTAAAAGTTTACACAGTGAATGAAATCTTGAAAAACAAAGTTTACTGTAAAAGTAAAGCAATAAATAATGTAAAAAAAAACTTTCGTTAAACACATGCAATGACACATTTTCCAACATTTTTGCGAATTTTCAATGCTTAGTTCGCCGGGATCTTATAATAATATTGTATTTCTTCAAGGTTAGAAAAGTTTAGGGCCACTGAAAATTGACTGCATCTCAAACATTTTAAACAGTAATGAAATTATTTAAAATGAATGATTTTAAATGAATAATTATTTAAAATTTTGACTCAAAATTTAAGTTTAAGTCTAAGCTTTTGTAAGAATTTAACCCTTTATCTACCGACGGTACTTGGAAGTACCATTAAAAAAACTAATTACAAAATTCTTTTAATACGTCAGTTAGTTGTAATACTGTTTAGAATGAGTTACAGATACATTACTTTATCTTGTTCCAAAAGCATTATTGATTACACAAAAAAAGTGCTTTTAAAAGGATGATTTCTTTTGCCTTTGCATCTTTTCAGCTATCTTGGCGCTGAGAGAGGGAGATGGGGATTTTTCAATGCGGAAATATTTCTATATTTATATTGTAAGAACATCATATTTGTACATTTTATAATTCTGCAAAATACTAAGAAATAATTAAAAATAAAGGATTTGAATGGGGTTATAAAAATTGCTCAAAATCCCTTTAAATTCAAATTTAATTTATCCTTCTAAATCCTTCAATCCTTTTAAAATCCTTCAAATATTTATTAAATGATTCTGTAAATCTTTTAATTTACTTTAAACAATTAATGTAAGATGTTTTACAATGTAAAATTATCATGAATTCCTAATGCGGTAAATAAAGGGATAAAACGTACACTGTTTTACTTCAAAGGCGATTAAAATAACCGAAGAAGTGTTATTAGTTAAACCTATACATTTATTTTGAATATCTAAGTGCTTTCAATCCTTATCGAGGCTCTTCATCTGAGGATTTTTTTATGCCTGTTTGTTGTTTATTTATAAACATATGATTTCGTCTTTGAAAATGCGCAAGCCAATAATTATAGTGGGCCTCCGTGGCCGAATGGTTAAGACGCCGCTCTGCTATTCTGGAGGCAGGGCCGGTGAGAGAGGGGGGCACAGGGGACAACTGCCCAGGGGCCCGGGATCAAAGGGGGCCCGGTTTCAGATGAAAAAAATACCGGAATTTCATAATGTTCCAAATCTTAACTTAGTCATACTTTTACCAGCTGAAAAACATTTCGCAGAATTGTAATTTAGAAGATTTCCAACAACGATACAGGGAACTTCACACTAATAGTACTATAATAGTACTGTGGAATGGCTTATCGTATTACAGATATTCGTGACATTATATGCAGGACCTGCATACATTATATGCAGGATATGCAATAGGGGGCACCTATTGTTCCAGGTTCCATTGTTCTCACCTTTGTTCCAGGCCTCCGTTTCTCTCTTCTAGCCCTGACGAGAGAGCTTAAACTAACCATTATTATGAGAAAAAAGAAAGAAAAACCCTGAAAACATAAATACGTTAAACTATTTTTATAGGTATCTTTTAAGATATCAAACCTACTTATAACTTCATTGTCCACAAAATTTAGTATACGTAAAATTTAAAATAATATTCAAAATCTACCACTTTCCCTCAAAATTTCGCATCCCTAGTCCAGTGAATTCGCGACCGCCTCAAAAAATTAGTGCAAAATCAGGCCTTATATTTTTGTCTGTTGCACCTTTAAGTCAAATAATGTTTTTAATTTTTAAAATAATTTGTAAACATATTTAATAAAATTTTAGAGTGTTCTATCAAAATTCATTTTTTTTGAGGGGGGGGGGGGTCAAAGATTTTGGTCAGATTAAGAAAACAGATATCCGTTTTCTTTCTATATCCACCATTCCTTATAAAGATGCACAGATGGAAGAGCCTTATTTGAAGGCTCTGAATTCGATTTAAAAAATAAAATGGCATTTTAGTCGTTTTTGGAGGCCCCCTTCCATGGGAGAAAAAGGGTGAAACCAAAGATTCAAAATATCCTTAATACTACTAGCATAAACGCGAATATTTCTGAATTATTCCGGAGTCTGATCCAAGATTTGCATGTTGGAACCGGAAAAAGTATATAAGAAAATGTGTTTTCTTTCCTATAAGGTACATTTTTGGATTCATTTTGAATATTTTGGTTTAATAAAATTTACGGGTGAAAATATGAGCATCTCTGATCAGACTCCGGAATAATTAAGAGTTGTTGGCATCTATGTACTAGTATATTTTTCTAGTACTAGTACTAGTATATCGTCGTTCACGTTGCTACAGGAACCATTTCGTCACTTTTCCACTTCAGTTTAAACATGACATTAACAAAATCTATTAGATATTCGTTTTCAGAAAAAAATGTGAAAAACTCCGCAAATCGCAAAAAAGGGGTTAATTTTGCATAAAAAAAATTAGTCAAATATTTAAAAATTGGCTCTATTAAGCCAAAACAATACAATCGGAATGTTAAAAAATTATTCAGAAGGCGAAAATCATTAAAAATCACAAAAACGGTTCGAGAAATATTCAAAAATTGCAAATGATATTTTTTTTAATAAAGAGATAAAAGACTGAAACCTGATTTCTTTAAGGGATGTCAAAAATTGCGAATGAAACGCCGCAAAGGGCAAAATTTACTATATTGAGATAAAAGATTGAAACTAAGTTCATTTTACAATCTCAAAAAAAAAAAAAAAAAAAAAAAAAAAAAAATCAGGGAATCGAAGGGTTTTTTCTTTTTTCCCCCTCATACAGACATGCACGCACACACAAAAATGCTTTTATTTGCCCATTTTCCGCAAACATATAGAAAAGTACACAATCTAATGTAAAAATTACCTAACATCTTTTAATGTAAAGACGGGTATTTTCTTTATATCAAATCACAGGTGTGTTCTGTTAACTGTGCTGCATTATACATATCCCTATTAAAAACCGAACTTTTTTACATGACTTTTTTCTTTCATAACAAGAAAAAATCGCGAATCAGAGATCAAAATTTCTAGAAATTTTCTATTTTAAAGCCGAAAAATTCTTCAGATATGAGGAAAAATCTCTTTTAATCACATGGGTCTACGAAAAAAGAAAAAAAATGCTTAATATCGCATAAAAAGTTTGCGAAAAATTAAAAAATCTCTGAGGACGAAATTTGGTACTTCAAGCTAAAAGATTGAAACCAGATTCCGATTACTAAAGCCAAAAAAAACGCGTCAAAATAAAAAAGCTAAAACTCACATAAAAAATTCATGAAATATTCAAAAATTGCAAAAGACTACTTTACTATATTTGCATAAATGCCAAAATTTCTGAATTATTCCAGGGCCAAGATTTGCATGTTGGAACCGAAAATGATATATAAAAAAATGTGTTTTCTTTCCTATAAGGTAGGGGGAACAGGGGTACATTGATACTTGGGGCACATTGATACACTCCCTGTACAGCACACAGGGTCATTACAGGAAGATTCACCACAGCTCCAAAAGGTGATACTAGTGAAATTAACTACATACATAAAGTTTTGGAATGATTCAATAGTTTGATGAAATGGAATGGGTGATTAATTGTTTTTGTAGGTCAAAAGTAAATTTGAGTTGTACAATTGAAATGGTATTACACAACTGTTCCAGTATTTTCAACCAAAAAGAATACCCTCGCTGGCAAGTAAAGCTACTCTTTATCAGTTCCTCATTCTTTATTGTTAGATAAATTATGAAGTGTTGGATTTGCGACTCATTTTATTCAAAATGGCTGTATGGGGCACATTGATACAGTCTTTGTCGGGGCACATTGATACAATCTAAATCCTTTTCTAGTTCATTTTTTCATTACTTTTATTTATTTTCTTTTACCATACACTCCTTAATTCAACCATTTTTCGCCAAAAATATGTACTATTAGTTTTTATTGAAGTGAAATAGCTGTAATTTCATTATATTAGAACATTTTATAGGATTTTTGTAAACAGAAGACGTACAAACTTACACAATATCTAATGCTAGTAGAATTAACAAAAGAAATGGACTGCAGCCTGGCAAATCTCAAATTTATATCGATTCTCCAGAGAAAAAAAGTATTATCGACATGAGAAATGCTAAGTAAGGGAAATAGACTGCATAATTATATTATAAACATAATTTTTTACATAATTATCCTTTATTTTCTGTTTGTAAACCGATTTACAAACAGAAAATCTGGTAATTCTTTCACCTTTCCTAAGAAAGAAGATAATTCTGGGTTTAAAGTGCCAGATATGACAAAGTTACCACAGCCAACAAACAGACAAGGAACAGCCAGAACATCAGGTCATTATACATTTCATTTTGATTGCTTTAATATCGCTTACAAATAAACTGTGTGCGATTTTAATGTCTATAAATATACATAAAATGGTTTGCTAACTATTTTCTATGAAAAATATGCATTGGTGTTATTTTGTCTCCATTTTTCCCAGATGTTTCAAAGTGTATCAATCTGCCCCGGGGATGGGACACATTGATACAAATTACTTTTTTTGATTTTTTAAAAATTACATGCACAAATAATATATAAAACAACGATTGTACATTTTTATAACACACTACAGAGGTTTTGCTGACATCACATAGCAAAATAACTTGAAATTTCCGCTTTCTAGACACCCAAAAATTTTTTTGAAAAAAGCTGTATCAATGTCCCCCAGTTCCCCCTACATTTTTGGATTCATTTTGAAAATTTTGGTTTAATAAAATTTACGGGTGAAAACATGTTCATCTCTGATCAGAGTCCGAAATAATTAAGAGATGTTGGCATCTATGTATTCGGCTTAAATGGAAAGATGGATTGAAAATGGATTCCTTTTATGAATATGAGGAAAAAAACCATCAAAACTGAAAAAAATACTAAAAAATAGCATAAAAAATATCATAAAAAATGAATAAAAAAATCCAAAATCTGTTATCTTTCCTGTCAAATTTTGTCGTGGACAGAAAACATCTTTACAGACAAAGAAAAACTCTTTACAGTCATACATCTATTTGTCTTTATTATTATATTTTCTCTCTTAGGACCAATCGTCTTAATTTCTTGCAGAAAGATACATTCTATCGGAAGGTATTTTTTTTCCTTTTCAATTTTCTATCCTGTCAACTTGAATAACAAATTTAAACTTTAGAAAATCTTAAAAATATAAAAACGACATCTACTTTTTTTCCCCTTTGAATTAGTAAATTTGTACATACATATTGGAGAAAAAATGGGATACTTTTTAGAAAATCAACTTTTTTTTTTCACACAAAAAAAGAAATTTCGATTTATAGAATACAAGATGAAGCATTTTCCAATCCCTTTGAACAATATAGAAACATAATTTGAAAAATACATAATTAAAGAAGTTGTAAATTTCAAAATGTGTTCCATACCTCCCCACTAACAGGGAGGTATGTGGCAACTATAAAAAACAATGTATTATAAGACACAAATAGTCAAGTGTCGGCTACCTATACATTTTAATAAAGATTGTAAGTTGAGAATGTCTATACTTCAATATCAAATTCCAGTATCTTTGTCGTAGGAAGGAAAATCCAGGATTCAAAAAATCATCGATTAAATTTATTTAAATTTTGAAGTAAATGAATATATTTTCAATATTATAATTAATATACAATCCCATAAAAATATTTCCATATTAGCAATTTACACTCATCTCATTAAAATAAAAAATAAAAATAGTTCATGCTAAACTCCTTATATAAACAGAAATGGCTGACTCTAGGCATAGTTTAAGTTATGGATATTATACAATAAAATTTTCCATAAATAAGGAAACTGTCACTTCTACGTATAAACAAGTCATTAACAGAAAACATAAAATCTATATGAAGCAAATTTACTTTTGGTTCTTCGAGTTGTTCCTATTGCAATGTGAACGAAATGCTGAAAATTTAAATTTAATGTATGTCGAAATAAATAAATAGAATAATTCAAGGTTTGCATAGGAGCAGACATAACGCTCATGAATGTACGTTGTCGAAAGCGGTGTAGCCCAACTACAAATTCGTTCCATTTGAAGTTTGTTTTGGAAAAATCGACCAGTGAAGATCTGCTGGTGTTGTTAGCTATAAAATGGAGCTGAAATGGGAAATTAAATATAGCTATTTTTCCAAAATCTTAAAAGGGTGGGCAAAAAATACTTTTTTTTGGAGCGGGAGGGGGGGGGACGACTCAAAAGACCTTTTTACATCCCTGCCTTAGTCCTGTACCTACTGTGCCTAGTTAAAAATCGAATCTTGGTGATCGTGTTTGCTGCTATGTTTAAACATTGAAGTGTAATGTTAAAGCTGTTTCCCATATTTTCCTTAATTCACTTAACAACATGTTTTTGTGAACACATATTTCTGAATGTGAAAAAAAGACCCAAAACCACAATAATGAAAATACAGTCCTCACCTAGAAACAGTTTATTCTCTCCTTTTCCATTATAAATTATATTAAATATGTTTTCTTGCAGTTCTTTCTTTCTGCTGTTGAATTCAGAATCAAAATTTAAAAACGCAAATAGACATTAAAAAAAAAAAAAAAAAAAAAAAAAAAAAAAAAAAAATCAGAATGAAGATTAAGGATAACTATGGATTTTCTATGATAAAATGATACGCTGTTCAAAGTGTTTCAATCAAATTCAAGCCCACGTGCTAATCTATAGTGACTGCCGCGCTGATCGCATAGTCACAATACCTACTCTATTCAGTTTCGACGCTGGTATTCAGCGCCGTGCGAAAAGGGGGGCGCAGGAGGCGGTCGCCCCGGGCGCGAAAATTTAGTGGGCACCAAATTTATACTACCAACGTCATTTTTTGCGTTGGAGGTGGGGGCGCCAAATTGCGACTTTGCTCCGGCGCAATTTTCTCTTCGCACACCTCTGCTGGTATTTCTCAGCAAACTTTTCTATCATGAAATTTTAAATATTCTGAAACAATACTATGTCTCTGCTATGTCACAGAGACGATCAGTGTAGAATTCAGACACTTTTTTCTAGGAGTCTTCAGTGGCTCCGGGGTACATCGTAGAGTTCCGGAGAGGAACCTGTACTTTTTGACCATCGAAAACGCAAAATTTCAATTTTCCCCGGGGGGGGGACATTTTATTGCTCTGGGGGGATTCCCCCAGAGTCCCAGAGAGTCCCCACTCTCTGAATTCAACACTGGGTGAAATTATCATTACCGTTCATGGTCAGCATCCTATCAAGAACACAAGTCTTTCATGGAATATTATTTTGCTTCAAAAATTAGTTTTTCTATTATCTCTATGCAATAATGAAAATTTTCTAATCCTGATAAATCGAAGAAAATCGAAATTTTAGATGATGGAATGAGCAGAAAACTTTTTTAAAATATTCTAAATTTTATAATTTCTATGGAATTTTTAAATGAAATTTGTTAATTAATTTTACATTTATTTCAAATGCACAATTATTATTTGATATAATTTAACATGCTAGTTAATCGAATAGTTAAGTGGTGGTTCGAATAATGAAAGATACATCACATTTATGGAGGAGGAGTACTTTTCTTAATTATTTAATAACTGATTAAAATTAACTTTTTTTTTTTTTTTTTTTTGCAAAAATTTTGTTTCGTAAACATTGGGGTGTCAAGTTGATAAAATGTAAAATTTCAACGTTACCCCTAAAAATATTTTATGAGAAATTTCAATCAAATTTTAATAATTACTACTAAATTTGTTTGTAAATATGGGTCTGATTTAATTAAAGGAAATAGCGTTGATTCAAATAAACGACAATAAACGCTATGTTTTTAAATTAAAAAAATTATTTGATTCGATTATACAATGATTCGAATAAAGGGCGGATTTCCGTACATTTTCTTATAGGGGCCCGTAACTTTTGTGCTGCCCAGGGGCCCGTGAAACCTGTCACCAGCCCTGTCTGGAGGGTGTGGGTTCGATTCCCGCTGGCTCCATTGCACACACACTTTGTGTAGAGCTCCTGGCTGTACTTCTCTTGTGATGTAAATTTCATTGTGCTATCTCGTCCTTGTATATTGACGATGACTTATAAGCAGGCTTTCTTGTCGAGCACACAAGTCAGATGCATGTTATACAAATAAATAAAATAAAAATTATAGTTGAAAGTAAACTTAGTAGTAGTTTTATTTATATTCAGAATATTTTACAGAAACTATTTTATAACTATCAATTCAAAGTCAATAATAGGTCGGGGTAATAATGGCGCAGCTTGCTTCAGCTGATTTTGATATATATATGGCAGATTAACTGTTGGGATAACGAAACTGTTAAGCTGCAAACAGACGGACCTACTAACTGTTATCAGTATTGGCATCCTTTTTTGTGGTGACTCAGAGTTTTTGATGCACAACAAATTTAGTGGAAGGGGACAGATATCTTGCAAAAGAGGAACCATTCCTTCAAGTAGGGTTAATCTTCTTATCTTCTAACCTTTTGTAGATTTCTCAATATTCTATTGTGGATATATGAAAGAAGTTTCTTTAACAAGCGATTTTCTAGAAATCGGTTGGAGTCTGGCAACAAGCCAAGAGTCTAGCAATCTGCTGCCTTAGCCCACTGGTACATCAATTGAAGTTATAAGGGTGTTCGCAATAGTAACATTGGTTATTTTTAAACGAATAGAAAATATGTTAAACAAATATGAGATATTTTAAAACTAGATTGTTAAAGGAAATAATGAGTGTTAATTTGATTTTTGTGTGATCATTTGTTATCGAAATGCCATTTAAGTTTGCAGCGATCTTCGTGACATTGCGAAATCGGCATCCACTAGTGTTCTGGTTGTTTAACAATCTGTACCATTTCATTTATGATATAGGGGATTCTAGGGAGGGTTCACCCAGCCATTAATTTTCACATTTAAAAGAAATATTTTAGCGTTTTCCCGATAGGTGGAAAGCAAAGTTATTAAAATGGTCGAACAGTAGTCTTTGTTTAATGAAAATAATAGAAACGTGTCAATTGTGAATTTTTCAGCGAAAAATGTGTTCTTTTCAGAAACATGTTGTAAGATTTTTTCAGATAAACTACATCAAAAAAATTTAAATGAGAGTTTTAAGTGAGCATGGCAGAAATGTTGAGTATTCATTCAAGGGATAAAAACTGTAAAGTACACTAGCCTCCAAAAGTTATGGTACAACCGTTCTTTTGCGTTTAATTTCCAAATGATTGAATATAAAAACAACAAATTTGGGGGAAATGTGGGCTAAACTGTTATTTATAAAATGCGACATAGAAATTTACTTAATTAATGAAATTAAAACAAAATGCACTCATGCTGCAAAACTCCATTGTTGGAGAAATCGCAGTATTATGCAGTAAAATGTGACAGAAACATTAAAAAACTGGTTATAATACGGAATATGTTCACCCCGGACTTGAATGCATTGGAGGCATCGATTTCCATGCTCTCAACTAAATTGTCGGTACCACTGATCAGACATGGAGGAAGCCTTGTTCCAGCTCATTTAATTACCTTGGAGGAGGACTTAAAGCCACAACCTATCTTGCAAGATAGTTCCAAAGATAATCTATCAGATTCAAATCTAGAGTCTAGAATCTGACCATTTCATTCTCTCAAACGGAGATCCTTAAGATAATCCTCAACAACCACTGCTCGGTTTGGCCTCGCATTATAATCCATTAGAATGAAACCTTTGGCAAGAGCACCGACATATGGGAGCACATAATGAATCAAGGATCTTATCCCGATTTCTCGCACCAGCCAGAGTTCCTTCATGTAACACAGGCAGCTCAGTGTCACCTCCGAGTAAGATCCCTGCCAAAACCATGATTTAACTGTTTCTGTACCTGTTTGTTTCGGCAGTGTTTGATTGATGGCTTCGAGTGCATTGTTCTCTGCAGATCAGAGGACGTCCTGAATCGTTCTCCATTGTGAATATGGACTCATCTGTGAAGAGTACAGAAGCCTACTGTTGTCTGGTCCAGGAAACATGTTCTCTTGCCCAAAATAAGCGGCGTCATCTTTTGGAGCTCTTGTGAAACTTCCTATAAATACCTTGTGAGCAGTAGTGGGGGTGTATCAATGATCCCCATATATCAATGTACTCCAGTCTTCCTTATTAAATTTTCATATTTCAGTATTATATTTTAATATTTAAATAATAACCACAAATATAAATTTGATAGTTATTCTTAAAAAGAAAATTTAAAAAAAATATTACACAAAAATTAGTACAATAATAATCTTAAAAAATATACAAAAGAAACAAGAAAGGATTATGATCACGCATGATATGTGACCGACCCCCCGCCTCTTGTGTTGCAGTTTAGAGCAGTTAAACGGAAGTACATTTTCTTAAAATACGACTTTTTCAAACACACTTTTTCATTTAATCAATATATATTTTTTATTTTGTATTTTACTTAACCTGAATATCAAACAACATAAAGCCTTTATTAAGTACAAATTTAAAAAATGAGATGTGCAAAAATCATTCATCAGAAAGTATCCCAAAAGTACTTCCAAAACTCTTTCCATTTAATAAAAAATAGAATACAAAGTCAATATTTTTTATTTGTTCGGATAAAAAAATAACCTTTTCGACAATATTTTTTACCAGTGCTAAGGATTATGGGCAGCTTATGAGATATAAATTCAATAAATGGGATTTTTTATAGTTAATCAATGAATCCCGCACTTCATCATTATTCTTTAGGAAATACTCGAGAGAATATAAGTATTTTTTCAATAAAATTGTGATTCTTATATGTTTGTTATGTGAATACAATGCTTCAGTGTTTTTCTTTTAATTTAATTTTTGTTTATTTTCTTTTCGCAATTCTTTTTCATAAATTTACTATATTCTATTTTGAAGATTTTGGGAGATTAAACATTATTATTTTTAAAATATTATTTTATGAAAAAATTTTTAATACTCAGCATTAATAAAAAAAAAACAATACTTAGAAAGATTAACTGTTTCAATAAATGCAACAGTCTATGTAATAATCATAGTATTATCAAATTTACAAATACAGATAAAAGTGTATTCCGTTATTAGTTTTGTTTGCTTTGAAGACAAAAGAAAATTATAAAAACATAAAACAACATAAAAAATATTAACTTTTATTATTTATATATTATTATCATTATTATAAATGTAAAATTTAATATTAGCCGCATTTTATGAGAAAAATATCATCAAGGACGATCTATAACAATAAATACAACAGTATATGTAACAATCATAGTAATATTATATTTACAAATATAATTCAAGTGAAATAAATTGTTAATTTTGATTGCTTTAAAGGTAAAAATACATAAAAAAATAAAACAACCATACACAAAATATTAACCTTTGTTATTAATATAATAATAATATTATTACAAATATAAAATTTAATATTAACAACCACACCAAAATTTCAGTCACCTACAAGCAATTCTATTCTATCTTTCGTATTTGAAATAATATATGACAAGCTCTCTAAAAATATGTTCATTTATTGTTTTCCGAATAAGTATCATTGGAGTTGTAGTTATATTTAATACGTCACTGCGTAGGTGTCAGTGGATTTCTGGTTAAACTTTGTGTGTCATAGCTGTATAGATGTTAGTGGAGTTCAAAATTTTTAAATTTTAAGATCCATTTAAGTTTTATTTATAAATAAAGTGTTTATTCTTATTTAGTCTACTTTTACAGTGACATTTACTTTAGTATAATGATTTTTATACTTATAAGTTATATTTCGACTTTATTTTGACTTTTTCTAATAAATAGGTACCTAAACAAATGAAATTTTAAGTAATAAAGTACATACGTTTATGCTATTAGGTAGCTTTCATTACAAAAAGTAAAAAGCTACCTATTGCAGCCGTCCGGAGGAAAGCACTTCCGGAAAATGTTGGTATATTTTCACCGATCATGACCCCCAGACCCCAAAACCACCCTCCGTTCAAATGTTGACATATATATATATATAACCATATATATATATATATATATCTGATTTTTGTCATGCGATAACTAACGTATTTATGAACCGATTTGAATGAAACTTGGTATGTACATAGTACATGCAAATGTCTCGACCGAGTTCGTTTGTCAGCATCATCCGCCATTTTGTTTCAAAATGGCGGCCATTTTAAATTTTTTTTTTAATTTAAAATTTAAAATTATATGCGAAAAAATTAAAAGTTGAAAAATATTTTTCTTTTACGTGTTAGAACTTAAAACAAAGATTCCAGAGCACTTTTTATTTTGTCTATAACTTAAAAAATGATTGAGTTATAGCACTTTGAATTTTGCTTATGGCTGACATTTTGAAATGATCTGATTTTTGTCACGTGATAACACGCGTATTTATGAACCGATTTCAATGAAACTTGGCATGTACATAGTACATACAAATGTCTCGACCGAGTTCGTTGGCCAGCATCAACCGCCATTTTGTTTCAAAATGGTGGCCATTTTAAATTTTTTAAAAAATTAAAAATTTAAAATTAAATACGAAAAAAGCAAAATTTGAAAAATATTTTTCTTTTACGTGTTAGAACTTAAAACAACAATTCCAGAACACTTTTTATTTTGTCTATATCTTACAAAATAATTGAGTTATAGCACTTATAGAATTTTTCTTATGTCTGACATTTTGAAACGATCTGATTTTTGTCACGTGATAACACGCGTATTTATGAACCGATTTGAATGAAACTTGTTATGTACATAGTACATACTAATGTCTCGACCGAGTTCGTTGGCCAGCATCATCCACCATTTTGTTCCAAAATGGTGGCCATTTTAAATTAAAAAAAAAAAATTAAAATTTAATATTAAATACGAAAAAATTAAAAGTTGAAAAATATTTTTCTTTTACGTGTTAGAACTTAAAACAACGATTCTAGAACACTTTTTATTTTGTCTATATCTTAAAAAATGATTGAGTTATAGCACTTTGAATTTTGCTTATGGCTGACATTTTGAAACGGTCTGAACTGAACGATTCACAATGTTGCTTTAAAATGGCATACACTTTATGATATCGTGGAATTTGGTGACTCTCTAAATCACTTAAAATAAAACCAGGTTGAATAAAAAATGACTAATTTCTAAACATTCCTATTAATAATCAGTCTTGACAAAAACTAGTATTCAATCTTATAAAATCACTAATTTTATAAGATTATTTCCACTAATTTGAGCTTAGTATTCTTGAACAATGTAACTTACCTTAAAATAAATAAATAAATATATAAGTATATGAAAGCTACCTCTTCCTCCCGGCATTGCCGGAAGGACTTTATCATCTTTCACTTGATATTGGTGTTAGGATATATTTCAGAAATTATAAAAATTTCAGTACAAGAATCAAATTTTGATGCCATATTAAATTTTAAGCCCTGATTGACTAATAGTCGCGTAGAATTTTTTCTGAGCTGTACATTACTTACTTCTATCAAATTTAATAATTTTTTCACGAGTAAGTATAGTTCTATTTTTCTTAGCTTCACGCTTATTTATTTAACAAGGATTCTAACTGCTATTCCATTAAAATATTTCTTATTTACTAATTGGCCTCTCATTCCTGTCAAAATCATTGTTAAAAATGAAAATGTCTGTGAATAATCCCAAATGAAATATGCTAACGTAAATGTATTACTTTTAAATTAATGCTAGTTCAATTCACATATCGACAAAACACGCACTCGAAATGTTAATTGATAACGTAGAACCTAGCCATTGACTAAAGTAATTTTTGATGCAACATGATGGAAATATGATAAGAAATTAACTGCAATAACCCTTGAGATGCTTTTTATAAGATTTCTTTTAAATATTTGAATGCATTACTTTTCTAAAATGCATTTTATTATGAAGAAAAGAATAATAAATGAATCCAAATACAATATTAGCCTGACATGTGCATCCATCAAATATAATTTTAAAAAGATTTTCTACAATATTACAGTCCTGCAAAAAATGACAGGATATTATAATAATCATAATTTATAGCAGGACTAATTAATCCCTTGAGTCAGAGAATAATGTCTATTTTTTATAAAAATATTTTTTTCGAATTTAATGATATTTTTTTGTTTGGCTCAATGATAAATTAATAATTTTAACTCAATCGTTTTTTTCTTGCTTGTCATAGAATATAATTCTGAATAATAAATTACTTACCTAAGCAAAAATATGGTTTATTTATTTTAAATGTTAAACTGAATACTTGTGTTGCAACAATATTTTTAAAGTTTTTTAAAACTGTTTAATAAAAGTAAGTTCTCTATTTAGCTAATCTATAACTAAAATATTCATCATTTTAAATACTAATATTGAGGAACAGATTTGTTATAACTGTAAAAACATATTTTATATTAATGAGTGATGGGATTATCGTTCAACTGCATACAAAATATGATAAATCAGATTATTTGTTTTCTTTCGTTTATGAGCATCGATTATCATTATGGGAAACTAATTAAATATTTTTCGCCGCATTGGATAATCTCTTCATCTTTTGTACATATATTAATATTGATATCAAGAATGTAACAATCTATACATTATTTATTTAGAAATCATGACATTTGACATAATGATATATTACAGTTAAAAAAAACTCCTCGTATAATGATCTTAATTAAATGTTTGATTTAATTATATCAATTATGTATGCTTTTTAGCTATGTAGGAGAAGAAGGAGTGCATTTAAATAAAAATCGATAAAATGAGAGAATTTTCTGTTTATAAAATTAAGACAACAAAAACTAATATTGCAATATAAGGTTGCTTTAAAAAAAAGCCTTCAGAATTTACTTACAGAAAAAAATTACAATTAAGAAATCGACAAATCTACAATTTAATGTTTTTTAAATTAGGAATTCGTCCTAGTTAGAAATGATATAAAATGAAAGGTGAAAGAAAAGCTTAATAACAAAAAATACTTAAAAGTTGAAAGTAGCTGATAGATTCGAAAAGAATGAAGTCTTAATTCACAAAATACAATAGTTATAATCCACATTTTATATTTTATCTACATAATATCCGGCAACAAAAAGTACTGTTACTGAATACAGGAAAAACTGCTAGAAAGCCTATTTACAACATGTAAACCTTCACTGCATGATTTTTTTCTATTGTTATGAATTTTTAAAAAAAATCTATATATCGGTCTAATAATAGGAAAAATAAAAAACGAAAAATTAAATTTCAGTTAAAATTTGATATTTTATGCTGTGTACCCTGTAAATACAAGTAGGATTTTTTAAATACTGTATTGGTATATTTTGCAATTAAATGGGTTTTAATTAATTAATTTTACCTGCTTAACACTCTGCAATTTGTTTTATATTAATATTTTTAGGTAATCAGTAAAAACAATAAATTTCACCTTAAAAGTTTGATCGATTTTTTTTCTTTCCGAAAAATAAATTCTAATTTTGTATCAAATCTAGCCATTTCACATGGACAAAATAAATTTTATTCCATTTTTTGGATTGTTCTTGATCAGGCACAGTGATTATATTGGCCAAATTCAGGGTACATAATAAGAATTAATGTGTTTTTAGGTATGTGCCATATATGAACCACGGTGTATTGAATGGTTAAGGAGAGGTAAATTAGATTGTGCTGGTACAATAGAACGGGGAAAAGCAATGATTAATCCTGACACCGAAGACTGTCTAGAGATCTTTCCTTATCGGTAAACTTTTCTAGCTGTCTTGAATATATACAACACCACATCTATTTGAAAAGTAACTTAGGTATTCTGACCGACCCTGTTATTCACAGAGCAAGTGATCCCATCCAAGATACAATCACGTAAGATCGCACCCTAGAAGATAAAACTATTAAAAATTTTAGTCCATTTCAGTATTACAGATTATCACGAATCCAGTCAATTTCTTTAAGATATTCGGCCAATTTATAATTAAAAATACAAATGAAAGAAATGAATTTTTTACAGTACATTTACAATATAAGAATTATTGTGACTGTAAAAACTCTAGTACTTCATAGGAATGTATACACACACACACACATACATATATATATACATATATACGTGCACAAAATATTACAATCGAAATTAAATTCCTAGTGCGAAATTCCCCTTGAGTAAATAATTAAAATTTATAGGAAATAATCCAAATAAATATACTGAAATCACTTGAAGATGCATACAAGATATACAAAATTATTTTTAATGCATTAGAAATATCTTAAATCTATGTTAAAAACATAAAAAATCCAAAAATATTTTCAATTATCACGCGGACATCATCAGTGGTTATCTTAAATAACCACTGAATAATTCCTTTAAAATATCCTTTAATTATTATTCAGTTAATAATTTACTTCAATAAGCAATATTTTTTGTAAATAAAAATATTTTAGTGATATTACTTTAAATAAATTAATACAACTATACTAAATAATTATATTAAAAGTGGTTTCATACTAAGAAACAATAAATAACAAATATAAGCTTTAAATTTTCCTTTGTTTTTTTAAAAGAATCTAATAAATTACGGAAAATATTATGATGTAGTTACGTTTTTATTTTTGAATGCAGAATATTTATAATGATTTTTTTTTCATAATTAAAAAAAAATATCCTCTACAAATTATGTAAGTTTTCTGTAACTTAAAATTAAGCTATTTTTTTACTGAAAAAATATTGGTTGTTTATTTTATCATTTAAATGAAAAGTGTTTTACATAGACAATCAGAAATATTTTAAATTTAGTTCATATCAATAGTTTTATTTTATTTCATAATAATAAATCTGGAATAATGGAATTAATTTAGGTGTAATATTAATAATTTGAATAAAAATTAGTATTAAGAAAAGTTTAAGAAATTAAAAGATTTAAAATATATATATTTCTATTTTCTAATATATTAAATTCATTATATATTTAGATACTGGGTGTCCAGTAAATAACTGACCCATTTTGAACTTAAATAACAAATAAACGGTTTGAGATAATAATGCGCGGTTTGCGGTATTGTTATTAGAAAATCAATAATTTTTTAAACATGTACTTTGTTAATATAGTTCAAATTTCGGGAAAAAAATATCGCGCTGGCGGTAACAGGCGGTTTGAATACAGACATGACTCTAATTTTCATAAATATGAGATTTTCGGCTGAATCTGAATCTATATGTTGTCGAATCTGAATCTATATCTTGAATCGACTCTCGAATCAGCTTCAGAAATAGGGTACGTTGGTTGGAAAGTGATTTAAAATAATATTTGTGATTGAACCATTTGTATTATATTTCCTCTCCTCAGTCTTGAGACTGAAATATTATTTTAAATATTATTATATTACATTGACAAAGTGCATATTTTAAAATTTATTTATATTATAATAAAAATACAGCAAGCCGCGTATTTTTATCTCAAACAGTTTTTTTTGTTATTTACATTCAAAATGGGTCAGTCATTTACTGGACACCCGGTATTTTCAATAGACGCAGTTTAAAAATGGATTCATTAGTAAGTAATACATTTTATTACTGTATTTGTATTGAGAAGTTGCGGAACCTAATGCAAGATTAGTCAAATATTAAAAAGAGATTATGTCATCTTATAGCAGTAAAAAAAATTAAGTTACGAAGCTATATAATTAATAAAATATGGGAAAAAGTGAGGCAAGATCGTTCAAATGTGTAAAACCAGATATATCATTTTTAGGTCAATTAGAAGTGCAAACTGAAAGATAATGTTTGACATACTGGTCTTTAAAATCGGAAGTCCAGCACCTAATATGATATTTCATATTTTCATTGATGTCGTTTCCTTAGAAATTTTATTTTACAAAATTAATTTATTTTTTATAGTTTTCCCACTTTTCAAGAATCTTAAATCTCTAAATATTTATAGTTATAGCTTTTATTTTATGTTATTAGATGTTGAATATTAAATATGACTTCAGTTTGCAGTGTATTTCTGCATGAAAAAGACTATTTTAACTGCTTACTTTTCGATAAACATTCTTTTGCGGTAAGAACGGTTGTCGTATGTTTGGGAAAAAAGGATATTAGTAAAGAATAGGTGAAAATTTTGCAAAGAGTATTTAAAAACGCAATCAGACTACATGGACATAAGAGACGATGATGTTTTTATGTTGCCATTATAGAGAAGAACTCCTTTTCTGCAATTTCTCAAATTTTAATGAAGAAAATTATCCTTTGTTTTTGAATAATAACTCAGTGAACTTATAATTTTTATTAGTTCATTTCATCAGTTAATTTTCCCACAGTGACAATTTAGTGATTTTGTTACTTTTTAAAATAATATTCATTTTGTTTTCTTGTTAGAACAACATGCCTACTCAATTTTTTCCAATCAGTGATGTATGTCTGGCGGATTTCATGACATAATCAATCAATATAAATGTATATGAGGAGTAAATCATATAATTAAAATGATATGACAGAAATGTTCAGCTTATTCACGGAAAGTTATATAAAATTATGTTGCAAAGTCTAAAAGCGATGAATAAAGTACCCAGTTTTATTCCATTTTCCGTTTATTTTTATTAATTATTATTTTCTTATTATTTGCATTGTAAGATATTTTTAAATCATCGAATGCACTAAAACTATATAAAACCACATAACATTTTAAAACACGACTGTTCCTTCCTTTTGTGTATATGTATGTATGGATTTCAGTGCTATTTGATATGATCCATTACCATATAAATATAATAAAGTTATAGATACACATATAGCAAAATTTTTTACATTCATTTAACGTTTTATATTTCAATGGAACAGTCATTATTAAAAAAATAATAACATAAATAATAAAGGCACATTAATAATTCAGGCTAATAAAAACTAATTCATTTTTCTGAAATATTTTATTAAACCATAAAAAAGAATATTTTGTAAATACTTGATTACGAAGCTTTTAAAATCAACCGATAAAATTGAGGAAATAAATTATTAATTAGCATTAATTAAGCGTCTAATCGAGTATCACTTATGATGCATTCATTAATTACTTCATACATCCAATTCCATTAAGACGATATAACTTTCAATAATTGCATGAATGCAAACGCAATCACAGTGTCAATCCAATTAAACTTTTTCTAATCTTTTAATATCAATGAATATTTAATATGTAATCTGGAGTGTATTGATTTTTATCTATTTCTAAAAGCTAGAATATTATCAGTATTTTTCTTGTATCTTTCTAGTTGAATGTACATATCTTTTAACAATGGATATAACATTCGATACAAAAAAATAAGTGACACAGGTTAGATATAATTTTTCAATTTGTATGCCTTCTTCTATTTGAATCTTTTACAGTGACCATCATCCATGCTTCTTTTTCATATAACAATATCGACTCTCAATGTTGGCATGTTTATTGTTTAATATACAGCATCCTGTCATGTGTATTAAACCTTTCTTCGCTAGATAATAAAATATTTTTATTTTACCTATTTCTTTATTTATTGCATACTCATATTAGCAAAATTAGTTATATCCCGAAAACATATTTCAACATTTCTATACTACTTTTCTGTTGCCCAGGGGAATTGCATAAAAAAAAAGAAAAAGAAAGCGCGAGGGGGGGGGGGGTAATTTGAAAAATGTCAGTCAGAATATTTTTTTTCCTGACTTGTTTATAAAGATGCCAACATCATGAACCAAGTTTTATAACAAAATTTCTTAACACGTTCGCTGCCGCTTACGTAAAGATGGGATGATAGTTAATGCCGCACTGTAGAAGTGGGTTTTTCCCAGAAGACGATTTACTTTTTATAACAAAGAATCAGTGAAAGATTTTCCCGCGGCAGCGCGTGACTGGCTATTAGACACCACCCCACATCACGCGCTGGCGCGTGATCGCCAGCGAATGTGTTAAGGCTAAATTTTCTGTAGCCAATAAAGGAAAGTTTTGGGACGTTTTATTTATTTTTTTAATTATCTCGAAACTCGTTGTAATAGTTATCACAGTAAGCTACTTTAACTTTTTCACGTCCAATTTTTTAAAATTTTCTTAGACAAAATTATTTTAACGTTAATAACTTTAACATTAGCTATCCCAATGGGTGAATTACAGCTTGACGAATATTTAACTCTTTGATGCATAATGAATAATATTGCTTCGCTTAATATTCAGGTCATATTCTAATGGCAATTGTCTAAGGAAGAGTTTTTGGAGATGCTTAGTAAATAGTATATTACAAGAAGATTTAATTGATATTATACATTTCTAATACATTTTGCGCTTTATTACACATAATTCTATGAGTAATATTACCTTTATTTTAAATATAAAGATTGAAATACATGTTTAATGTAAAAGCATCTTAAATGATGCAAAGAAAATTAAGCAGATATTTATTATTTATATTATTATTATTACCAAATACCTTAACGCTAATGAAGTCATATAGTAAATGCATAGACTCATACTAACATGTAAACGGTAGCAAATGTATTTGTTATAACAAAATAAAACTCAATTAAAAGACATGTACTATTAATAGTACAGTAAAAATAAGGAGATTTTTTTTCGTATTTTATAAAAACCGTATACAAATGTTTATACAAATGTTTCCACATATCTAATCGTGCATGTCAACTTCTATATATTTATAGCAATAAATTATGTGTTTGAAAAAAACAACCTTTTTTTTTTTTTTTTTTTTTTTTTTTTTTTTTTTTTTTTTTTTTTTTTTCATTTGTGGCAAAGACGAATTTTAGCATCCCACTTTTTCTTAAATAGAACATTTACCAAGTCTCTAATAGCCAGATTAGAAACTTTCAGGTTTGTAATAATTGAAAACGTAATGTTGAACTACGTAATCAGCTTTGTCAAATATTGATTCAATATAACCTTGAAAACCGAACCGAAAATAACCTAAATATATTCCGCTTTAAACAAGTTTTCACCTTAGCATGTATAATTGTTCATATTCTTTTCTTGAAATTATATAATTTTTCTTTAATAACAGCATGTTGTGTATGTAAAAATCTAATTTTCAAAGATTTTACGGTAGTTTTAGTATTGAGGTGTTTAAAGTCACAGTTATATGAAATATAATTTAAAATTAATGGACGTGTTATTGACCAATATTTCGCTTCCAACTTGAAAATGACACTATGGCAATACTACAAACACTGTATGAAAATTTTTATTAATGGGAAGTATACGGCTATATGTCTCTAGATGAACATGTTCCAAATATTTTTTTTTATTCAGGATAAGAATATTCCTTTAAAACAGGATGTCTATAACTCTACAACAGTACCATCCCCAAAAAAATATTGTTAAACAAATTGTAGAAATTATTATTATTATTAAAATGATCTTTTTCATTTATCCTATGCTGTCATACTACACACTTTACTTTATTGTGCAGGGAAAGTGGAGCTAAATGAGACAGGCTATCAGCGTGAATACGAAAATGTTTATCCTCCTCAGTCCTGAGACAAATTTTACGTGACACTATAAAAACCAGTTTAAAATTATTATAAAACATCTCCAAAGATGCATTAATCTATATATCAATGCTTCTAATATTCACACATTTATTAAAAAAGTCTAGATGTAATTTTAACTATTCTAAAAGCACTTAAATTAATTTAAAGGGTGTCTTTTAGTGTCGCCTCTAGGCGACATCAGGACTGAGGAGGTTATATGGTCTACAATCTATATATATAAAATAAGATATGTCTGTCTGTCTGTTTGCCTGCCTGACCACGGATAATGCCGAAGGGGTTAACACCCAGGTCTCTGAAAGTTTTGTCACGTGTACCTGCTAACATCGGAAAGTGCATTTCGCAGCCGGATTTTTAAATTTAAATTTCGATTTTTTAAAAATTAAAACTTACTGGGTACGAAGATATTTTCGGCTTTCCACCAACCCACGACAACAAAAAAGCCAGGTTCGAGGCTTTTTGCAGCTACCCACTAATCCGCGGCAACGAAGCAACCAGCATGCTACACTGTTGAAAATTTGAAACATTTGCTGCGTCATCACTCCAGTGCTTTAATAGAAAATGATTGCTGTACTGTATTATAAAGCATTCTCATTGGTCAAAATAGAGATATTCTATAAAAGCGGTGGAGTGACGAAGCAGCAAAAGTTTCAAAATTTTAACAGTTTAGCAACAAACTGCACACGTATTTGTTAGCAACAAATTTCACACACATTTGTTAATTTTTCAGGTTAGATGATTTTGTTTTTCCTGATTGATTTACAACTGGTCTTCGAAATCTATCCATGGCACCACCAAAAAATGTAATAAAATAGGTAATAATCCTTTTATGTTTTTTAGGGTTTATTCATAAATGCAGCGCATGTCGCGCGCGTTCTAAGAAGATTTTGCATAGAGTAGGTCTCATTGAACAAAGAGATTTTAATTATTTTAAAATCATCAAATTATTTTTGTGGTTCAAAACAGCTAAAATCAACGACTATATTTCTTTATTCTTCCAAAACATGGTTTTCGGAACAGAAATACATACCTTTGTTCACTCAAATCAAATTTAAAATATTACAAAATTAATAATATTATCCAGATAAAATTAATTTTTTTTCTATTTTAGTATGAATGGAGATTTTAAATGTTTGCATTTTGTTTGAAAAAATCTGTAATCCAGGATAACACAGTTCGTATTAGCTAGTCATAAATAAATTGGTATTTCATTTTATAAACTGTGATATTCAAACATGTATAATTTCAAAACTGTACATATTACAGAAGATTAGAATATTCCACAAAGTATATTTTTCAAGAAACAAAGTAAGTTTTCTATTTAATTTATAAAGAAATGAATAGACAGTCCTAAAATGTCATATATTTTTCATGTTAAAATGATATAACTTGTTACATTTATTGCTGTAAGATGGAAAAAATGACAATATTTATTAAAACTAATATTTTAAATATTTTTACGAAACAAGTGATCACAAATATTTTATTGGAAAATCTTTATTTTTTACAATAAATAAATAAATAATATTAGTGAGTGAAATAATATGGTGCAATTTTTATTGTAGCTATTTTACAATATTTCTTACATAACTTATACATTTCTTACATATCAATTACATATATTATGCAATATTTCTCACATAAAATACATTTATTTTTTTAGTCCCTTTTTTTATATGGAATTGCAATCGAATAATCGCTATTTTTAAAGCATTAACAATATATTATCAGTAATTGATAAATGAAAGCTACCGTTTTAGTGTGTAATAAAGTATATTTCTAGCAAATTCTCATCCCTTTGATCCCTGGAAAAATATGTATGCTTTATAAAAGTATTAAAGCTATTGAAAATAAACAAGAATTCTTTTTTAATTGAAACTATCATGCCAAAAAGTTATTAAATATTGAAGTATTCTTTTGAATAATACTTTAAAGTTAACAAACTTACTGTCTAAATATGAAAATTGTTTTATTTATCTACACTCTGCCGTGCTATCAAAATTATATAAATTTATTGAATATAAAATGTCGGTTGAAATGAAAATAAAGACATCGGTGTGCAAATAGATAATTTAATGCTACATATTTTTAGAAGTCGAAATAAACTAATATTTAAATCCTTAGAGAACATTTGAGGAATCGGAGCAAAACTAGACCTAGGAAAAGTAATTGATTAAAACTACAAAACATGTTTTGTTGAGTACATTTTGATTGTTTTAAGCGAATTTTTTAGTTAAAGTAAAAAATCGGTTTTGTTGCTCAACCAAAAAAAAAAAAAAAAAGTAACACTTTTATAAAATTTTAACAAAATTTCAAAAATTTTATTTGATTCTTACTAAAGTCTTGTATTTTCAATTTGTAATTCCAACAAAGTTTTGTTGTTTTTACAAAGTTTAAATTGGTGTGCAGTAGCCATAACTCTCTCTTATACATTTGTTTAATTGACTTATATAGCTATAAAGGATTAACATAATTTTTGGACAATAAAAACTTTTCAAATTGAGACGGATTAATGACGTTATTATTACAATATTATGCATTTCAGAGGAAAATAGAGGGCGAAAAATTGAAAAAAAAAAAAAAAACCAATATTTTTTTGTTTCTTCAAACAAAATTTCCATTCAGCCATATTGAAACAAAAAGATTTGTTGACCAAAAAAATTGTGTTGATTCAACAAAACTTTTTTCTTGGGGCACGTTCTACATGGTTTAAAGAAAAAACTGAAAAAGAATTTCTTATTTTTGAAATGGCATACAGCGTTTCCTATTGAGTGTATAAAAAAATTGTAAATATAAAAGTTGTAGAAAAATTTGTATTTTTTAGCATCATACGTTACAAATAATATGTCTACGGCATAAAAACTCCAAATATTAGAAAAATAACAATAAAAAATCCTTAAATGTTGCTATCTTTTGACCACAGAAAGTTTAACTTTAAGATAGTTTGTTGGAAAACTTAGTTTTTCCATGTTGTCCTCAGTATAAAGTAATTAAAGAAATAAAATCTTTTACCTCACCTTTTGAAAGGTATGAAATGTACATTTCCCCCTGGTCTACTATTAGTTTCTATATCTATTAAACTTAAAGAAAAGAAATCTTCTTACAGCATGGAAAAAATATTAAAAAAAGTACCGCAAATTTTTCATTTTGATTTTATATTTTCACTTCTTAGTGCTTAATATACATATTTTTAATTTTTAATTTCACCCACGATATTTTACTTTTAAACTGTTTCTATATTACTACTGTTTTTTTTTTTCTAGTACTATAAATCCCATTAAAGTTTATTTACGATCTGATAATATTGCAAACACCTGTCCCTTCTCCCGTTCTTTATCTCAAAAGTTCCTACATTTCCCCCCTTTCCCGCTATTTTTATCTTACGATTAAATGATAATTTTACGCGTTGTGTTATTTTTTATTTTCACGGATCTGTCTGGATTTGCATCTATTTCGATAATTTGTTTTGTGCGAATGTTTTTTTTCTTTTTATTCATTTTATAGCCCGACCGATGTATGGGTGGTAGGTTGGTGGTGTCTCTCCGCCGCATTCCTTCCCGTTGTTCCTTTCTTTTAGTGTTAACAATTTTTTATCGCTTTCAGCGTTTTATCCCTCCTCCTCTTTCGATCGAGATATATGCCAATCAGTCTTCTTCTTCTCTTTTTTTTTTCAATTTTTGCTCGAATAATTGCTCTACTGATTTTCACACTTGATGATGAAAGTAGAAACTTGTTTTACAAACCAGTATTGAATTCAGATTTTCATTTTCAATTCAGTTTTCGCCAGGAGAGATTTCTGCGTCTGACGGTAGAATGTTTTAGAGATCTGGTGAGGTTATAGAATTTTTGTACATCGAAAAGCATTAAATCGCAAACTTTTTGCCGAATTAGATTTTTCAATTTCCCGGGAGAGAGTGCTCCCGGATAGAGAGTTGAACTGCAGCCCTTTCTAAGCATTTCTGTTTGTTGTTTCCTTCCCTTCATTGTTGTTAATTTTTTAAAAAAACACTTCTCTTCTTTTAATCACAATATCCATCAAAAAATAGTTTTTTCCTTTTTTAATTTTTTGTTCGGATAACTATCATTTACTGATTTGATTTCACCGGATGGTGAGAGCAGATACATTTTTGCTCTCGGAACTAGTGCTGAATTCAGAAATTAAGACGTTTTCTTCCTTATGGAATTCAGTGTCTTCCGGGGATCTGTTTTAGAGATTCTGTGAGAAATTGAAGTTGTGTTTGTGAAAATACGTAGAATATCAAACTATCCGAGACGAACATTTTAATTTTTAGGTAGTAAACATCTCTCCCTGAATTCAATACTGCTCGAAACTATAGACATCGTCAGTTTGAATTGAGGTGTTTTCTGCTTAGCAGGTAGCTCCATTTTCGACATTTTTAAAGTATGTAATTTCTTGTTAAAACACACTTAGAACAGATTTTTTTGCATATTCTTAGTGGCGAAACATTGTGTAAGAACTAATTCATGAATAGAATAAATACTTTTGATATATCAATGCTCTGATTTATATCCAGCATCAACTGAAGAACAATTTTAGTCCAGTTTTTGATGGGATGCACACTTTCATGTGATGTCCCTAAAAATTTGTCATAATTTCTCAAGCTTTAATTGAAGTAAAAATTTGCGTAATTGAAAAAAAGAAACGGTACAGATGTCATATATGCACCACATTTGCAAGAGTGCAACAAAATGGCAATTTTATACCACATATGTTAACCCGGTCATTGATGTTTTTTTTAAAATTAATAAACTGTTTATTTACTTTATATTTTCTTTTATAAATCAGTATAAATTGTTTTGTTTTATAGTTATGAATTAAACTTTTGTTGTTTATTATTATCTACTTTTTAAAACAATAGAAAATAAAAAAAAATATATATAGGTAACTGATATTTGATAACGAAGTTTTTTCCAAACTGGCGTCATAAAAAATATCACGCCCATGTGGTGCATATATGACACTTGTTTCAAAGAAACAAATTTGAAAAAAAGCTACAAAGGAAAAATATAATGAAAGTCATTTAAATAAAATGCAGGTAAAGATTGGTTTAAAAGCATAAAATTCTGAAAGACATACAAGAAGGAACGCTAAATATTTAACATCCAACTATCTTTGACAGTCAACAGCTTTGCCTTTAATCATTTACATAATTTTAGATACACGACAATTTTACCAACTTTATGAAATTTAAATATGTAGAATATAATACATTTAAAAGAAGATAATAATCGTTGTAAGAAATTTATTTTACTTAACTAAAATTTTTGACTACTTACTTGAATAGATTCAATGCAGAGTATGTAAAACTATCTCCAATTTTCCAATTTATCCCCATAGAGATTTTCATTTTAGAATAACGTTTTTGTTTCTTTCCCTATTCATTCGTTGCCGCTAAAAAAAGCACAAAATCAACATACTATTTCTGCATGTGAACAAAAGATTACTTACTATTTAAAAGCATTTTTTATTTTTTATTTTTGATTTAAACAATAAATTTAAATAATAAAAGAGTTTTATTTATCTTTAGAATAACATATTTATGGGACTGTTTAAAATAAATTTTGGTTCAAATAGGTTAATGGTTCATTTAAATTTTGTTCAAAAATAATTTTTTCTGCTGCAGGTGAATTCTTTTCTGTTTCACTGAACTATTTCAAAACTAAACACGTAAAAGCTATTTCGAAATTTGTCTCACTGTGCTCTTCATTTTAAAAGAATGTCTTTGTTTCTTTTCATTCATTCAAAAATAAAAACAAAAATTAAGATAATGAAGCACAAATTCAATAGTCTAATTATGATGAAAAATAAAAGAAGCTCCCTATAGTATAAAATCAATTATATATACAGTTTTTTTTATCCATTGAATGATAAATTTAGATGAAGAAAAAAATATTTGAATATAATATATTTTTGATCTGTTCGAAACGAATAAATAAATTGTTTCGTTGCATTTTAAGACTAATTTTCTTTGCGGCAAGCTAATTCTTTTCTGTTTCATCGAACTGTTTGAAAATTGAACCTGTATAACCGATTTTCGATTTTGTCTCACAGTTCTCTTCACTTTGAAATAACGTCTTTATTTCTTTCACAGCTACATTATTTTAAAGCTACAATATTGTTCTTTAAACCCAAATTCAATGCGTTATTCTGAATTTGAACAAAAGACTAGAAAAAAGAACAAACATTTGAAAGCATTTGCCTTAGATATTTTAGTCTTTTGATTTAAGATATGCATTTAGATAGTGGGAGGTAATTATTTATTTTAAGAAAATACATTTAGAAGCTGTTTAAAGGAATTAGTTTTGTTAAAATTAATATTATATATAAATCGCCATGCGATGATTGAGTTAATATATCGTCATGTTAAATCTTAAATTATAAAATAAGTGAATAATATAGAGGATATGCTGCACACATGCCCCCATGATTACAAAAGAAAATGATGTGATAGTTCGATATAGAGAAGATAAAAAAAATACCAAATTAAAATTAAGTAACATTATCAATGATTATTATCTAAGTTGCAAAATGAAAATACATGCCACCTATATAAAATTTAAACATTTACAAACGCCAGTTTTTACCTTCGATAACGACAACTAGATTGTCTACGTGTTTTACGTGGCAAATACGTTGCCATCTTCACGTATTTAATAGCTGAATACGTTTCCGGCAATCGTGGCATGTAGCACATTATTTGCTTAAGTTCACGGCTGTATATGTATTGTTGCATTCATGAAGGTCCGTTAGTGTCGAGATTAAGGAATTATTGATTAAGCTAAAACTGCATAAATATTTTTCAAGGTGTAATTTTATGTCATATTTATTTTCTGTCTATTAAATATGTATTTTTGATAGTCAATGTGACAGATTTTGTTTTTGTTCAAAGAGAAAAACCGGCAAAATCAATTTGAATAAAATTATAGTAGTTTTGAAATTATTTAATATTCATGTATTGATATGCTCAACTCTTAAAAATCAATCGTATATATTTGACTAACATAAAATTCATTGTTCAGAGATTGACTAATATACATAATGTTATCATAATGATGTATGAATTGCAAGTTAAGTATTAAAAATCTAGCAAAATTTCGAAAGTTCTTTGTTCTGAGTTACAAAATTCCGTTTTATTTAACTTTTCTTTACAATTTTGTGTAATTTAAAATCTCAAAAGGTGATGAAAGGCAATATTAAAATAAAAGTATTTGATTGCCAGAAAGTATACATCAAAAAGAGGTTTTTGTATTGTTTGTAAAATAAGATAACGCTGCTGTCATACACTGTATTGGGAAGAAGCTATCAAAGGGTTACCCTTCCAGTAGTTGATCAAATTTTTACAATATTGCACCATTTCAGAACATGAGTTTTATCTGTAGAACTTTGTTTAACAGTTAATGCACCTGGTTTCACATTGTTGCCACTTGTCACTTTTAAGTGAAGCCAGTTTATGAATGTTGTTCATGTATTCGTTTAGTTGGAGGCAATTATGGTAATTTAAAACAATCCATTTACATCATGCCATTAAACTATTATTTTTATAAGAATTATTGTTAATCAAAATCCAAGGACGATATTTAAAAGTCTACTTTTTAGATTTCCGATTTGCTACATTTTGCCAAATCAACCGCTTTAAAAATGACAATAAAAATATTTATTCATAATTTTGTTGTTATTTAATTTTGAACGGATTTCTTTTTCTTTTCGTTATGGAGCATTCATTGACACATTGAGTGCAATGTCATTCACCGGTGACTGACACTAAACTTTAAGGATTTGGCTGCGTGTGTCACAGGTGACTGACAGTCTAAAATACGATATAAAATTAAAGTTTTAATATTATTTTAAGTAATTACTGAAAATTTATTTAAAATTTATATACTATCATATGTTGCACTGTCAGTCACTAGTGATTAACTCGGCTTAGACAGGAAGTTCATTGTAATTCACAGGGGCACGCAACTTGTTAACACATTCTCTGCCGATCACGCGCCAGCGCGTGATGTGGGGTGATGTCCAATAGCCAGTCACGCGCGGAAAAATCTTTCACTGATTCTTTGTTATAAAAAGTAAATCGGCTTCTGAGAAAACCCCACGTCTACAGTGCGGCATTAACATTCATCACATCTTCACATAAGCGGCAGCGAACGTGTTAAGGCTTGTAGTAATCATTTTACTTTTTTAAAAAACTTAATTAGAAAGAGGTACACTATTAAAACGAAAGAGTGGATTTAGCTTCTCAGGAAAGAGCTGTAATTCATTGAATCATAAATGAGTTGTTTTTTAAATGTTTTACTCATCTTGATTTAGATTGCTTATTTAAATAACTAATCTTAATTTAAATTGTTTACAAACACCTCACTTACTTGAGTTGTTTCAACTCTTTATGAGAAGTTGCCTTTCAAAACGCGAGATGAGCAAATTTCGGCTCATCTTGAGTTATTATTTTGCTGACATTTTAAGAGAGTATAGTAAAAATCTCGTAGCATTGACTTTATTTGATAAACTATATTAAAATACTCAAATAAAAAATTTTGTGCTTAAAATCTGAATCGGTAGGAGTGGTTATAAGTGCGGGGATTTAAATTTGAACTTTTAAACAAAATTTACTTTGCGCTACTTAACCACACCCAAAAATTGAAATTTTGAGCTCAAAATCAAGTCTACGGTTTTAAATGCACTTAATGAGATACAAAAAATAACGGTAAAAAATAGTTGTTCGTTACACCAAAGTCAAACTCTTTGTATCGGAATTTTTTGAACATTATCTTTAAAATTTATTTTTAAGAAAAAACAGACGTAAAGAATAATTTTAGCCAAAACCACAAACAAATCGACCAACTTTTCTGTTTTTTATAATCATTTAAAATTTTAGATCGTAAACTTTAATGGCACCTATCTCCTTCTGAAGATGTTTGGGACCCTTAGATTCCCATTTAATGCTGTTTGTCCTGATGTGCATTATCGACCTTTAAAGTTTTGCCCAAGAGTTTAGCTTCGCCCTATATAAAGGAGAAAAATTAATTTTTAGTGAAAAAAAGTTGAAAACTTTGCTCAAAGTGATTTATATTATTTCATGACACAGTTTATGCCTAATGGAAATAATTCTCAGAATTGATGTTGGTATAAAGATTTTAAATGATGGGATTTTTTTTTCTAATCTTCTTCAAATGCTCTACAGTAAATTTTTAATTAATTTTCCATTAATTAGATTTTATGACAAAAAGCAGATGCAAGATTAGTATTAAACATTAAATAAAAAAGTAATATTTAAATCTCTCTCCTAATATACTTTACTTTCTTAAAAGTCTTTTTTCCCACTGATTTGAGTTTATGGTAGAAATATACACGATGAAATCAAGTAGAAAAAAAGGTAAGTGTTTAAAAATTAATTACCGTTGAAAAAAATCCATTTAAAATGCTATATTACTGGTTAAGTCCGAGACGATTAAAAGATTGTTCATTTTTTTCTTTTTTTAAAAAAAAGCACTGAAAAAATATAAATGATACTTTTTTCTTTGTTTTCATTTAAAATTTTATTCAAAAGGTTGTTGCATTCATTAAGCATATGATTTTAAGAATAACGATATTTATTTTATTAATGATTTCTGTTTATTTATTAAAATGAATGAATTTTTATTCAGAATATTATGAAAATAAGTTATATTTAAGAATAAAGAATTCGTAAATTATGTACGGTTAGGAAAAAATTAGTAGTTTTCTAATTAGTCTTATTTAATTAAATTTTAGTCATTAGCGTTTAATTTATAAAAACATTTATGTATGGAATTTGAAAAAAATATATAAATGTATTTTTTTTTAGAAACTTATTACAAAATTAGATACAGTACATCAAAAAGTGCCATTTGAAAACCATTTTTATTTCATGTAAAATTTCAGATGTACAGGAAATGTAAATTGCAATGAAATATGCACATTTCGTTTTTTTATTTTCTTGTAACCTTAAGAATTTTCTTGATTATCTTCTTTTCCTTTTTTTAATGTGTTTCTCTGATTTTTTATAATATTCTGCTGCATAAAAATTCATAATTATAAAATGCTATATAAAATACTTAAATATTTTTTTTATTTACAATACAGTACCCATTATACAAAGTAATTTTGAGTATGCCATTCTCATCATCAGTGTTTAATCAGTAAAAAAATTAGTGGTTGAGACATTTTACTTTAGATTGTCTTATCCGAAATTTCAAAGTGAAAACGTGGAGAGGGGAAGGTTATATTGCCGGGCTGTACCAAATTCATTCGAAGTGGAAGAATTCAGGATATTCGTAGTTTGTAACTGACCGACAATACAATCGCCAAACGCACTTTTCATTCTGAAGTTTGGATTAGCGCATCTAAAGTAAAAGGACCCAACATCTGGCCTTTATCTTTTAAACCCTGATGATGAGCATCATGTACTCAAAAGAACTTGATTTTAGATGTATTGTATTGCCTTAAGTAATTAAAAAAATATATTTTGTGTTTGCTAATTTTTATACAAATTGTTACTGGAGGTGAATTTAGTGATTTCAAGAAACTAGTATGTTTGATAACCCCTTTCACTCCCTTTGTATAATTTCTTTTTATTTGAACAAGTGTTATAAAGACACATGAGTGTTTTTAAAAAACTCGGAAAACAGTGGATTAATCGTGCAAAGGGTAACAGTATATGAAAGTTTAATACCGCAATTAAAAAATGTTGTTGAATTTAATACCTGTCATTACCATTCAGATTTAAAAACATTCGACATAAACAAAAATTACTTAATGTATGTAATATTATACACTTTTCCTTAGCGATATTTTCTTTTATTTCCTTTTTATTATGATAAATTACTGGTCTATTCACTAACTTCATATTTTTAACAATATCTATCAATAATCCTATAAAATTCTCCTTAAATTAAATATTACTTTACTCAATTTACTTAACTATAAAACTTTCAGTTTATTCCTAAATTGTAAGATCATCTTTGACCATTTCTATTATTTAGTGTGAATTTGAAATTTTTTTGTAAAAAAGCCTTTTTTTTTAACTTACTTCATTCCGAGATCTTTTGCGAATCCGGATATTTTCCACTCAAACTTTCTATTTAATGTTCATTTTTGACAAAACTTTTTGTAGAATTATCCTCATTAGACCTTCATGCGTGCCATTATTGGTCGTCATTGGCCAGAACGTGTGTAACATCATGATTTGTGTTAATGCAAGACATTGAAAAAAAGCAGCTGCAATCGGCGAAGAGCAAGAGATTGTTCAATTTTTTTCATCTGCTATCATCTACGCTGACTGGTAGTTTGTTGATGTTTATAATTTTTCATTATAATTTCTTCTAACAGCAATGACGATTCGTAACACCGGAGCTTTACAATGAATACTAGCGTCTAAGGGCAGCATCATAAACCTCACAAAGCACAAGTTTCTGTTTCAATCGCTTCTCCGACCGGTTTCCGTCCGTTTTTCGATCATTAGCCGTGCATGAAGCATTTGCACTCACTTAAGATGAGTTTAAGATTTAAATAAAGAAAATCTCAATGAATAAACATCTGAAATGAAAATAAAGAAGGATATATATATATGAGGAGCCCAGAAGCCAAGGGGTACAAGTGACATAATGTCGATTTGGAGTAAATTGAGTTTAAAGATAATTGATGTTAAATTTGAACATCAATAACAATTGACTAAATTGAATTAGGAAACATCTGCTTGTTGCATTCTAATGTTTTGAACTCTCATTTCAATAACTGTTAAAAAAATAGAATACAATTTTCTTTAAATGTATAATTAATCAATATTGTTTGTTTTCCGAAAAAAGTGGTTTATCTCTATAACTCCCCAAATAATCAGAAAATGACCTATATTTCTTTACCTGAAATGAAAAAAGCACATTTCCAGATACCCTGTGCACTTAACTCAAATTTTTCAATTTTGTCACTTATACCCCTTGGCTTCTGGGGTCCTCATATATTAATTTTATAGTTTATGGATTAGTTTATGGTTCCCGTATTAGTTTTTCCATTTTGTTTAACGGTTTAGATGTTTGTGAGTTATTGCTTTTAAGATTAGTTTTATAGTTTATGCATTGATTTTTCTAGTAAAATAGATGTGGTATGTGATTTAAGTTAATACCAGTTTTAATTAAATATATATATATATTATACAGTCTTTTTTTATTTATATATATATATAGATATATATATATATATAACCTCTTTTAAAACATTGATTTTTTTTCATTCTTTTTCTTTTCTTTTCTTTTCTTTTATGATAGATTCGTTTGTCTTTAATTTTTATAACACTATGTGTGGAATAGGAATAATTTTAAAACCTCATTAAAATTAATAGCAAAACTTTTAGATGTATATTTTTATTCCAAAAAAAAACTTTTCCTTTTATTTTCTTTTAAATTGTTGATAAAAAAAGAGAAAATTGTGTGATGAATATTATTAAATTATTCATACGATGAAGTTCCATACTTATTCATAGTAAATTAAAAGTAACATAAATTTATATTAGGAACATGCACGACACCTCTTTCGGTAATTTAACTCAACAATTATCCTTAAAAAATGTGATAGTAAAATCGGCTTACTTCCGTATAATATGAATTTGCATTCTAAACGTGATATAGTACTGACACTCCACCGCCTCACTTTATCACATGGTAATATGAGCATTTTTTCAATTTTCAATTATTTGAGGTTAAACATTTAAAAATAATCCGTATTTATTTCATCAGATTGTTTTAAATTGCGCGAGGACATAATAAAGAAGGGGGCACATTGAAATGAAATTCTTCTATCATACTTTGCATAATTGATCTTTGAATTATTGATGAGCTTGTGAGACTCTCAGCTATTTATGCGATGGCAGACATTGCGTCATTTGAACTTGAAATAATTTTATGTGTGATTTCTTATTCTTACAAGAAAATTAATGTATCACAACGTGTGTGGAAGAATAAAAATCGAAAAATGCTACAGTCGAACCCCGTTATAACGAACTTCAAGGGACCGAAAATTTTGTTCGCTGTATCCGGTGGTTCGCTACATCCGAATTGTTAAATAAATGTTAGAATTCACAAAATGTGTATATTTTGAGCTGCTACCTTTCTATCTAATAATAATGTATTAAGAAAAAAAAAACGTAAAATATATTAAATACGATCTTTAATAAATTAAATTGATTAATCTCGGTTGCATTAAACTGACACAATACTAAATTAATTTTAAAAAAATAAAGAGAAATATAAATATTGTGCAGCACCGATTATCCGAACAAGAAGATACCGACTCTAGTTCGGATAATTAAAAGTTAGAATATATTGGCAGACAATTTAAGAAAAGTTCTCGACTTTACTACAAACTTTACACTTTTTTCCAGGCTTTGGAATCCAAAAGAGAAAGAATGCAGTTCTCCCTACCTTTTAATTACTTATCGCTAATTTGAACCACGTTTCACTAGACGTAATGCATATTTGCATTTTCTTATAAAGTTAGAATCAAATCTTTTTACCGAACTGCGGAAAAGTTAAAAAATAATTATGGTAGAATGGAAAAAAGTTTGTTAAAATCAATTCTTAAGATTTCATAGGTTCGCTATAAAAGAATAAATTAGCATTAATTAAATACAATAGGAAAATGGCGGGAGTAAAGTATTAGTTCGTTCTATACCGGATTCGCTATAAAGGGGTTCGACTGTATAAGCATCGTATAAGTTCGATTCTAATAAAATTTAAACAACGTCGGAAAATTAACTAATAATATTCATATTGAGAAAATTAAAATTGTAACATTTTTTTTTTCTTCAAATATTTCGTGAAATTAATTTTATCGTTAATTTTAAATATTAAAATGCTTCTGAAAGTATTGAAAGCATACTATATAACAAATTAACGCCTTGTAATATTATATTATCTCTAACTGATAAAAAGATGTAAGATTAAAAACAGTTAAAAATTTTTGAGAGTGGACATGTTTTAACTCTTCTCAATTCATTTTCAAAACAAATAAATAATGATATTCCGTAATTACATGATCTATAACACTAGTTTACAAAATTAAATTTTTTGTATGTTGCCGTGAATTTTGTGGTTGATAATGTTCACTTATGACTTGTTTTTGTCAAATCTAACCGAAAAATCTTTTGAGCAGCTCGAGTTACTTTGTTTTTTATTTTTATCATTTAAGCATAGATATTAATCAATAACAGGCGTATTTTACTGTTTTAAGATTAGTTTCTCAAGTTTTTGCGTCCCGAGTAGTTTAAGAATACGTTGTTTAAACAATCCAGATAATTTTTCCTATATATGCGGCAAATATGTGTTTAAGAATTGTAGAAAAGTTACGTTAGAGTTGGTGAAAAATACCTATTTTGAGTATTTAGGGATACTTTTGGATAAAAATGAGAAGTCTTGGACTCACATTTGTGTTTGTAAATTATGTGTGGAATATTTAAGATACGTGTCTTTAAATTTGGGACACCGACTGTTTGGCGAGAACCACGAAATCATCTCGAATACGGTTATTTTTGTAGCGTGAACATAAACGGTTTAAACACTAAAAATCGAGCTAAATGGTTGTACCCAAGTACTAGTTGTGTTCTACGTCCAGTGCAGCGTTTACCTGACTCTTCAGAATCTAAAAATATATCTGAATCATCAGAACAAGACACTGAAGGACCAAGCTCATCACAAAATGTTGCGGATGTTGAAGGTATGTCAAATGAGCCAAAATGCTTTTCCCAAAATGAGTTAGATGATCTTGTAAGAGATTTAAATCTTTCTAAACAAGCTTCATTATTGTTAACATCAAGACTAAAAAAAAATGCTTTCCTCAAATACTAAAATAAGTTTTTCGGGAATAAAAAATCTGAAAATTATAGTGAACTTGTAGAAGACTTTCTACTTCAATTTAAAAAATCTGGGGTGCAATATGAGCATAAAACTTCACTTCCTCAGTAGACACCTGGACAGATTTCCGGAAAATTTAGGAGATATGACCGAAGAGCAGGGAGAGCGTATGCATCAGGACTTACGCGTCATGGAAGAGTTCTATCAGGGTTTCTGGGATACGAATATGATGTTTGACTATTGTTGGTCTCTGATACATCATTTTCCAAAGTCTACACATCGGAGAAGAGCTTTAAAACGAAGTTTTTTAGAACTCGATGATAGATTATTTTTTTCAGTTAAGTTTTTCTTAGTAAATACATGTTTTTTTCCGTTTAATACCTGTATAGCTAAAACTCAGAAACCAGAGCTGATTAAAATATTCTAATTATATTTTTGAAAATCGCATATCATATGTAGTCAGCAACAGCTAAAATTTTTTCGGCAACAGATGCACTGTAAACTAGTGTAATGGAACCAACAGAAACGCTATCATTGAATTTTTCATGTAACGCACGTTATTACCGTATTTACACGTGTATACCGACCACGCGTGTATAACGTGCACCCCGTACTTAACAAGAAAAAAATGGCGATTTTTAAAAATCTCGTATATAACGCGCACTGTAAATTTGATATGTTAATGAAGAATGACCAAATGAATTTCAATAAAGAAAGTCGAAACAAACATTAAATCAAGCCAGAAAACAAGGCGAAAATGCATTTTTAGACTTCGGGTAGTAAGTAAATAACAGGAAGTAGGAGCGAGTGACGGTAATGATAATTGCTAATTAGCGTTTAGATAATGTTACTAGCTCTGTTGTATAAAAAAACTGCAAGGAATGAAAAAAAGATGCAGTAGTACCTCGATTAAGAAAAATTTTCGGTGTGATTATGTCTTCTTTGAATAATTTTCTGTTTCATATGTATATCGTGTGATTATATACAACAGTAAAAAAATATTTCGTGTATTACACGCAACTCGGAGTTTTGCCCTAATTTTTTGAAAAAAAGTGCGCGTTATACACGAGTAAATACATTTTTTTTTTTTTACTTTAATGTTTATTTCTAATTTTTGCAATGAGTAAGTCTACCACAGTTTGATGAATTTAATATATTGGAATGTATTGGAATTACTAGTAGAAAATTTAAATACAGGAAAAGAGGCATTTTTCTGATATTAAATATAATTGAAAAATTAGAGCTGTGCTGTGATTACTTCAAGATAGAATTATCCATGTAAATTCTACAGAAAGTAAAATGATTTGTCCCTCCAATCAATATTTTCCATCAATTATAAGAGAAACTTTAGAGATTCTAACTAACGTAATTCTTTGTGTAAAGATAATTCATTATTTAACTTATCCAAACTGCGACTAGAGTTACTCTATGGTTTCGAAAAATAGAAATACACATCCAAGTAAAATACTAGTAATAACTAGCGTTAGATGAAAAAATGGTTGAAGGCGTTTCAAGTAGTTGTATTAAGACCGTGTAATTTTAGTATATCATTACTTATTTGTTTTGAAAATAACTAGAGAAGAATTAAAACATGTCAAGAGTCAATTTGTACTATTTAACAATTTTTAAACTTTTAATCTTACACCTTTTTAGCAATTAGAATTAACGGTAATACTTGATTATCCCAACAATCAATTTCGCGAAATTATATAAGACACCAAACTACTCGCAATATTATATAAATTTACGTAATTTTTATCTTAAATAACAAGAGAATAAATAAATTAATATAATATTAATAAACATACAAGTAAAACATCGAAATAAAAATCCTTTGCTGAAGTAACAATCACGTGTAGCGTGTTTTGTCAAGTTCATATAATATTTACGATCAACCATTATTGGCATATAATCTTTTGGCTATAGTTTTTTGGTCGACGGGCTAACTAAATAGTACCGAAATAAAGCATCGAAAATATTATTGTATGATTTTATAAAAAAAAAAAATCCATAGGTATACCTTTTATTTGATATATTGGCAGATGATCAGTAGTATAATATTTTTATTAATTTTGTGAATATTATTAAAAAAAGATAAGTACATTATGAAACGAGTAATATGATTTATGTCCAAAAGTTTCATCTGTCTTTATTTTCAGAGTTAAATACTTATCATTTTAAATGCTGGTTTTTAAAAAATGGTACTTTGGAAATGAAAAAACTATATTTTGCCGTTATTATTGCGAGTTTCTTATTTAATAAATATTTTATTGAATATTTAATAGCATTTTATTGATTAAATTCAAATGATCCCGATTACATTCGAAATTCAAAACAAATCTTGCTTTACATTTACCATTTAAAATCTATTTTAATATTTTTTCTAAGAGGTTTAGCTTTTATCTCTTTCTCACAGAAAAAGCTTACATAAATTAAATAAAAAGGAATCTTAATGTAATATCAATTAAACAAATTATTCTTATATGTAATTAATTTTAAATTAAGCGGATTCATTTAGCAAAATATTTTGTCTGATTATGAAAGTGCAATTACATATGCATGCAGTATCGATTGTTAAATGTAACTACCCCTCTTTAATAAATACAATTAATTGTTTAAATAATTATAACCATTTCATGTAATGATCTGCTTCATTATAATTAGAACAGTTAAGTAAAAATAAAATTACACATAAAATTCTTCTAAAACGTGAAGTATGTATTTAAATATAATATGTTTATTAATGAACGTTGAGCAAAAATATTTTTTTATTTAACATCAAATTAGAAGAGCCCATTTCTTTAATGCTAGGATGTCATTATTTCTAACCAAAAACAGAGTTTGGAAACAACATAAAAAATTAAAATATCATGACATTGACAAACATTTTTATGAGTTATTACTCCTTTTATATCTTTATTACTTCTTTTATTCTACTTTTTTTATTACATTGAGCTATTACTTCTAAGAAAAATAAACAAATTAGTTTCCATTTTCTCTTTATAAGCTAGCATTTTATAGAGGTATAATGTCAACATCATGAAGAAAAAGATTAAATGACTTATAAATTTGAAGTATATTTATGGTGCATAAAATATTGCATTTAATGTAAAAATTTTTTAAAAAGTTGGTAGATAAGTCGTTACTCATTTATAAAATCAGTAATAAAATTTTGAATAATAAATCAAGTATAAATCTTTCATGAGCTATTTAGTTTTTAAAAATACAGCAAAGAACACTTTTCCGTCAAAAACGTGCATAAAAGTACAGCTGAAATGCAGCTTAAGATGGAATATCGAATTTTCGTTTTAACAGTAAATAATCTATAACCCTCTTTTTAACCGAAATCGGAGAAGATTATGTAATTCAGTTGTATATATTTTTTAAATGTATGCCTATGTATAAATTTTATGTGGTTGTTCTGATTTTGATTTTTTTGTACTATTAATATGTGTACAGATGTTATGTACGCACCCCATTGGCGCAATTTCAACAAAATGGTGATTTTATGCCTCACATGGTAACCTGGCTATTGTTGTTTATTCATTAATAATTTGTTTATTTACTGTTATTTTCTTTTTAAAAATGGTACAAATTGTATTGGTCTATAGTTTTTAACTAAACTTTTTTTTATTTCTTTTTATTTCTTTTTTAAAATAATAGAAAATAATTAAATATATATATATGTAACTGATATTTAAAAAAGAAGTTTTCGTTAAATTAGTATCAATAAACAACCGCGCAAATGTGGTGCGTATATCTATACCGAAATATGTATACGGATTTCCATTTGTGTACAGATCCTCGATTTATTGTGACTGATAAGTAATGAATTCCAATTAGTAAACACTGATCAATGGAGATAAACTTCTAAAGATTACTTATAATAGAATAGTCCCAACTGTATCCACTTAAATATGTTTCTGTTAAATTTGATCGAGTTAGCTTCCTCATTGAAATTTACTTTATATCGACTATATTAATAACATATGTGGATTTTCGGGCCACGTTAACTAAGTACCATGTTATCGTGAATCCATATATATAATAATACAGGTATATTTACCAGATCAGTGATTAGAGATTTAAGATAATTATATGATGCAAAGCGTCTCAGATTTCACGATACTACTGCATTGAATATAAAAATGTCGTATATTTAAAAATTCGATAAAAGAAACTAGCGAAATTTCAGAAATACTGATATAATATACATTAAAGATTTTTTTTTCTTGAAGCAGTTAATTCAATAATTTTATTTTTTTAGAATGATTTTTGCACACAACGTACTCTAATACAAAACGTATTCTCTCATATAACATATTCGAATTAAAATATTAAATCTGAGTTTGTTTGCAAATATTAACATGATTGAACCTGTATATATTGACAAAACAATCTATAGCCTCAAAGAAAAAATTGGTTTAAAAGATATTCTATTAATACTATTTAGGAAAATGGTAATGTTTTCTTTAAAAATAGTCATACTTATAATAAATGATCATCTAAAATTTTATTAAGAGAAACAATTTTGAGTTACACGTTAATCTACCTCTGAACAAACTTTCAAAAATTATTTTAATTTTTAGCACTAGGAACTATTGAAAATTCTTTGCATTGAAGTGAACTGTCATGATACAGTCGAGTCTCTCTATAACGAAACTCCATACATCGGATTTTTCTATATAACGAATTTTTAGTTGGAACGTTCCCCCTTTCCCATGGTTACATTAAAAACAGTCTCTATATATCGAAATATCTATCTCCATATAACGAATATTTTCATAAAATTTTCTTTATTCACTTTTAAAAAAGCTTCGAAATCCCATGAAATCAATTTTCCATCACTTATTCTTAATTTATCGTTCAGTGCTGAGTTTTTTTATATTACTTCTTTGCTTGAATTTTCTTGTTCTTTAAGTCCAACGAATTCATCCCCCCCCCTCCTCCCATACACCTATCAACATCTTTCTCTGTCAAAACAGTGTCAAATGGATAGTTATACACATAGGAACGGGATCAAATGGGGGTACTTGAAGAAAAAATAATTTACAATTGCTTCAAAAAGACCGAATTTCATATACTAAAGGATAATGTGATTCTGAGGACGGAGAAGTGCGACTTGTGCAGACTTAAAAAGAGAAATAGAAATAAATTAAGGAATGCAGAGATGTCAATAATATCGCTCTGATTTTTTTGGAAGTGGATTACAATCTCACTATTGCACAGTACTGATGCAGTACTTACTGATAGCAATATTTTAAGCAGAGTTATGAACAATTTCAAATTCTTAATTAAACACATAAGAAAACAATTGTTCAAAATTTACACATCAAATAAGAATTTTTACGTTATTCTCTATACAACGAATTTCTCTATATAAAGGATTTTTTACTCGAACAATGGATTTCGTTATATAGAGACTTGACTGTATTTCCACATACAATATTAATTCACCAGTTTTTTGTAAAAATGATTTCAATAAAATTGTTTTTGCTTACTAAACTTACTAAATCGGAATTTCATACTAAAATACAGCTCAATTTAAAGTCTTTTACGCTTTTTGAAGTAGAAATAATTGATAAAAATATCTCATATTGACTTTTTAATAATCAACATGTTTCAGTTTAGGTGACGTCAATTTAAATATATATTTAGAACCTCAAAAATAAGAGTTTCTGAGAATTTGTCTTATAATACTATGAAAAGAAAACACTCATAAAAACACTAAAAGTTAGAAACATTCAGAAAGACGTTCGAAGGATATAATTTTTTTTTATAAGGTAAAAAAGCCTTACATTGCGAGAACAAATAAAAATCTGTTAGTAGTTAAAGGACGTATATTTAGTCAACATTAGTTGTTGCACTTTGCAGTAAAAATTTAAGGCTCCTGTCCCTGTCCGCTAAGACGCTCGCGATCTTATGCTATTCCTATGGTGTGGCATTTTTCTAATAACTCTTTCGCATTTTGGCATTTCAATTTTTTTTTCATTGGATAGTTGAGGTCCTTCTCAAGATAGGTCCTTGATTATCTTTTTAATTTTGGTCGCAAGTATTTTTTATAAAGTTACTTAAACCGGTTCTGAAAGTGAAAATAACTTTATAAAAAATATCTACGACCAAAATCGAAAAAGTAATCAAGAAGCGATCTTTAGAGGGACCTCAGCTATCCATTGCAAAAAAGTTATTTAAAAATGTCGAAATGCGAAAGAGTTATTAGAAAAATGCCTCCCCATAGGAATAGCATTAGCTAGCGATTGTCTTCGCGCACAAGGGCAGGAGCCTTAATGATCTACTATAAAAACAATATAAAACGTTTTCTTCATTCTGTAACGGTAGAAAAAAATTGCACTGTTTCTGCAGGAAGGAAGACTTAATAAGATCGCTGGGTATTATGTACTAGAAGAAAATAATCAAAAATAATCTTTAACCAGTTAGGTAGCGGTTCTCTACTTGGGGTAAGCATGGCCCTGGGTGTACATGATGATCCTTCTGGGGATACGGGAAAATAATATCAATAATAACGGAAAGAAAAAAAAAAGAGGTTATTAAAGTCCCAAATGTGTTAGAAATCTATACTAATAAAATCCGTGCGCCTCTGTCTGCTTGAAGCCGATTACAGTTCGCAACGCGGGCGAGTTGGAAGTCGCGAGAGGTGTCTTTCGATTGGAAAAATTCCGGGGAAGTCATTTCGGGCATTTTCGAGACCGTGGGACCAAAATTAAAAAAGTTATGAATTAAAAACCCCTTGGGAATCGGAACGAAAAATGTCTCAAATCCCAAACGGCGCTCAAACGGAGCTCTGAGGCAGAACACTGCGCAACCTTGCGGTGAAGAACCTGAACTTTTCCCCTTTGGCTAAAAGAAGAAGCAGTCGAAAACCTCTTTATCTCCCTTTTTTGCGCGTTTTTTCTTAAACCATCATGCAGACAGTTTTTAAAGAAGAAAAAAACTGATTACATATTCAGAATCTGCGTAAAAGTCTGCTTCTGATGAACCAAAAAATACGAGAAAATGTCTTATGGGCGCGCAGAGCCAACCGTACAAAACCAAATATTTTTAATGGGACGATGGCGACCATGGAGCGTAGAGCCCACTGTGCGAAATCACATATTTTTAACGGGATAATGGGCGCATAACAACCATAGCTCTTTAATTTACTTTTTTTGTGCTTGAGGATTCGAACACCAAGACTTGCTTATTAAATGAATTTTTTTGTTTATTATATATTGCTTAATATCGAGGTTCGTTTGGAAAAACTGGCCCAGCTAGCGGGCGTAGCTCGCTAGTTGAATATAAATTGTGTGATAAGCCCATTACCCATAAAAAAGTGTATCTGCGTTTTTAGTTGGGTGGAGGAGGGAGGGATAACCCATCTGAGCACCAGTCAAAGATTGACATATGTGTTTTATCACATGTGGAAATTTACCATTACCAACCAAACAAACGATGAAAGAGTTATGAGAAATGGTAGCACTCTGAAATTAAAAGACTAGGATATGATTATGTGAAATAAAAGAGGTCACGGGGGAGGGGGAGGCGCTGAGTTAGAGGATAACGTTGGAAAACGATTGTTTTCTTAAAAGACTATAAAAGATTACAACTTTTTAAAAAGGTTCATTAAATTTTTATAAAAATTTTACTAAAGTAAAAGTTAAAATTGGTTGCTTAATTTTTGGTTATTACTAAAATCCACGGATATTAAGTAATTAAATCAAATTAAACTTTTTCCTTTTCAGCATGATCTATTAAAACAATTGTTTGAATCTTAATTTTACTAACAGAATGTGTACCAAAATTTATATACTATTACATATTCTGTTTAATCTTATATAGGTCCTTTATCAAAAGTTATAAATTAAGTTTATTTTTTTTTAATCTTTGAACTTGAATTTTCGTATTTTTTTACAAACTTTTCATATTTAGTGATTAAATTATTAAGCACAGGTACTGTATTTGTTATGCAATTAATTTAAAATTTAATTAAATTCCTGAAATGCAACGTGAATAATCATAAAATAATAAATTAGATATTCTGTTTGATCTCATATGGGACCTTTATTAAAACTTATAAAATACGTTTATTTATTTTTAATCCTTGAACTTGAATTTTCGTATTTTTCGCAATCTTCGCATATTTAGGGATTAAATTACTAAGCACAGCTATTGGGTTTGTTATGCTAGTAATTTAAAATTTAATTTAATACCTGGAATAGCAGTGTAAACAATCATGAAATAATACATTAGTCCCCTAATTTTCTGACAGTGACGTGACAAGCAGTATGCAGAGTGTCTGAAAATCCTTGACATTGGCTTTTATTTCTTAAAATATGTGCCTACCTTCTGGACACTTATTTTGAAAAATATAAATTTTTAATGCACGCATGCGTTTTTAGCTAAAACAGAGAATAAAACTGTGAATTCTAAAAATGTTTAAAATTAATTTAAATGGAATTTAAATTAATTATATAAAATTAGGCAGTATTTGGTCAAATTTTAGCAAAGAATTGCGTTTATGCCAAACTTTCAATAACAAAATCTATTCAATGTAATTAACTTTTTTTTAATAATACATTCGCAGAATACTTATTTGTGTTATAAAGTAAAAGATTTGCAATACTTCTTAAATATTTTCATGTATACCAAATTTTGTATACTAAACATTAGGGCGGAGCGAAAAAAATTATTTTTTAAAAATCAAAAACGGGTAGGTGCCGAAAGTTGCCTTTATACTAGTACATCAACTGTGTGAAATTTTACCGCTGAAAAAAAATGGCTTGAGTCTGCGCTTTTGCTCCAAAAATCGAAATTTTGGGTAAAATTTGTCATTTTTTGACATTTTTTCAAAAAAATTAAACTCCTACAGAGCTGGTTATTATTTAAAAGTGTTACTTAAATCCTTATGATTGTCTGCTTAACATATTTAAACTATAAAACAATATCTTTATTCCGTATAGCTGGAGCAAAACAGACAACTTTTGATAAGAAAATGGCTTTACCACCCTATTGGGACATACAATGAATTGTTGTTTTTAATACAGCTCTTCTTTTCAAAACTACCATTGACGTACGTCGTGGAGGTGGCTATATTTCATATACTACTTTCCCAAACTATTCAATCATCTTTGTACAGTGTTTTATTTACATATTGATTTGTGATTTTCTTTATCAAAATTTGGCATGTTTTCGATGCATCCACCTAGTTTATCTGTTCTTTGTATCCGCATGCTGCTGTGACTATCTTAATGTACATTTTTACAGCTTGTACAAAAAAATGACAAGCAGAGTAATGTACGAGAATATTATTAAATGGATCTATTCAGCCATCTATTATCTTTATCAAACTTACATCCAGTTGATGAAAGTGATTGGAAGTTCTTTTACCACAACATTTTTTCAGTGAATTTTTTTACGTAATGACCTGCTTCAAAGATGATTCCAGGTATTTCAACTGTAAGTATGCCAACATTTATTCTGCTTTTGATTTTTTATATGTTGAGAAGCGAACTGTTTATGTGATTTCTGGTGATCGTCAGAGATAATTGCAATGGAAATTTTTCCTGCACGTGCAGAGCAACCGTTGTTGTAAATAACTTTTTTTTAGATTTCATTAGATATCATTAGTTTTATGCCGTTTTTTCTTCGTGTTTTCGTATCCAGGTAATTTCCCATTAACTGTTAGATCTCCATTTTATAAGTGAACAATATTTGACGGTGAACTGTCCTGGGCATAAACTTATAATGCATAGTACTTTTTGAGAGAATTTACTAAATCTAATCGACTATAAGTACTCATTTAAATTTGGGAGAATTCTATTTGTCGCTGTGAACCATTTTGCATTAGGTAAGTCTAGAATTGTGTATAGTAATGGATCATATTCTACTTCAAATCCAGTGAATTTCCTTTGCGTCATTTATTAGAGAAGTCAATGTAAAATGTTATAATCTACATGAATTCACTGGATCAATAAGAAAATCGTTGTCTACGTACTATTCACTTCCTATTGCAAATTTTTTATAAAATAGATAATTTTGAAAAATTATTTTCTCAAATTAAGTAAAAGATACTCAGAACAGACTAGAAATTTCTGTCGGAGATTACAAAGCTAATTCATAAGGAAAGCTATTTCTCAGAAGAAATGGGGAATAGGAATTTAGAAAACATCTCGCACAAAAAACAGCTCATAAAACGAAAAACATTTTCCGCTTTATATTAGCACAGATTGACAACCAGAGTCTATAGATTCACTCACAAAATATACAATTAAAGTTTATACCGCGGGATATTTTATACCAAATGTAATACACACCTAAAGAATAGGTTTAAAAACTTATTAGAAATTATTCGATTACGAAAAGACATAAAACAAATACTAAAACTTCTTTCGAAATAGTGTTGCTTTACACGCAAATTTTGTTTGCAATCATCTGTCACGATCGTCATAATATTAAACTGCTAACTTCCCAAAATATATTCAATGTAATAGGTACAGTAAATGATGACATACTAGAAATTTAATTCATACAATCAATTTTTAGGCATATCATTATATATATAATGTAATTGATTGAAATAATGTTGTGGTAACAGAACTCAGAATGATAATGTATTAATTGTATGAAAATTTAATGAAGATAATAGACTACTGAATAGGTTCAATTAACAACATACCTAATACATTACTCAGCTTCCTCTTCTGTTATACAAGGTACAAAAATATACGTGCACACCAGTAGCATCCAATGCCAGTGAAAACAAAGAAGAGGTAAACTATTTTGATACAAAGAAAACTTATGCCCTTCTTTGGGGAAAAAAATAACAATTTAATACATAAATAAAACACTGGGCCCAGATTGTTGGGTGACTTAGACGAGTGGGATATGAAATGCAGACACATCTACGAGTTATATACAGAATAGTTTTGAAAGCAAATAGGTAAGAAATACATTCAAAACAGCATTTCGTTGTATGCTCCAATAGAGAGGTAACGCTGGTTTTTACCAAAACTTGTCTGTTTTGCTCCAGTTATACGGAATAAAGATATTCTTTTATGGTTTAAATATGTTAAGCAGATAAATATAAAGGTTTAAGTAACACTTTTAAATAATAACCAGCTCTGTAGGAGATTTTAAATTTTTTTGAAGAAATTTAAAAAATGACAAATTTTACTCAAAATTTCGATTTTTGGAGCAAAAGCCATTTTTTTTCAGCGGTAAAATTTCACGCAGTTGATGTACTAGTATAAAGGCAACTTTTGGCACCTACCCGTTTTTGATTTTTAAAAAATAATTTTTTTCGCACCACCCTACTAAACATGTTTTAATAACCACACTTATTTTATCATATTACTACAAATTTTATTATTACATATTAACCATGTATATATATGTGGGATTAAAGAATAAAGTATTCAGCAATAAAAGATAATAAACTCAATGATTTAATGAACGTGATATCCAAAATGAGACTCGTGTGATGATGCGTGAAAAGAACGAGGTGTTCTATAGATTTCAGCGATGGCGAGTTTGATGAATTTTTAATCCAAAGCTCAGGGAAGCTTATTTATGCTAAATATTATTCAGTTTTACTGTTATTTTTGAATGCTACGTATATATTTTATGTCTATTAAACCTTTTTATCTTATCAAGAATATTAGTTTTGCTTAAATCATAAGCTAATCACTCAATTTCCCACAAGTTTTGGGGGCTCGTTGCCGAGATTGAATGATTTCGCTGATTTATATTTGAATTTGAATTTCACGATGAAAGCTATTTTGTACTAAGAAGATCTAAGTCTAAGAAGAATGTTTTGTTTTTAAACTAAAACGTATTATATGAAAAAAAAGGAACTGTTTGTTATATGTGTAATGATTAGAAATTATCCGTAATCAAGCCTGCAAGATAGTGCACTATATTGTTTTGTTGAAGTGTAAACAAAAATTATAATGTCTGTTCTTAATGAAGCTAGAAAGGCGGACTTGTTAACATTGTGTGATGATCTAGGTATAGTTGTGCCTCAGAGTCCAAGAATCATAGATTTGATAAAGTTGGTGACGGAATCGAAGGATTATGAAGAAAATTTTGTAAAAGTTCGACTTGAAGTCATTGCCGCAGAGAGAACAGAAAAAGAAGAAAGAAGACTAGAAGCAGAAAAAGAAGAAAAAAGACTAGAAGCAGAAAAAGAAGAAAAAAGACTAGAAGCAGAAAGAAGATTAGAGGAAAAGAAGATGGAGATGGAGTACGAATTACGAAAAATTGAACTTCAAGGAAATATGACAAATACAAGTGACGGTTCGGCTGTAACTGGTTCAGGTAAGCAACCAGATTTGTCTAAATTAATGTCCCACTTTGATGGGAAGGGTGATATTAGTATCTATTTAGCTCTATTCGAGAGACAGATTTCTAGGATGAATATAACAAAAGAGAATTGGGTCATGCACTTATTAAGTTTAATGCCGCTAGAAATTGCTAATGTTATAACTAGAGAACCAGAAACATTAACAAATAACTACGATTATGTAAAAAACTTGCTGCTCAAAAGATTCAAATTGACGCCAGAAGAGTTTAGGCAAAAATTAATGTCGCATAAGAAAGAAAACTCAGCCACTTGGCGCGATCTAGCATTTGAGTTAAGGAATTATTTAGAAGAATGGATTACCGGTCTTGATGTATCCAATTTTGAAGATTTAAAAGAATTAATAATAGTAGATCAAATCAAGAGAAGGTTACCGAGAGAAATGAAAGAACATTTTATCGATGATCTTCCCAAAATTAAAAATGTTGATGTATTAGTTTGTAAACTAGATGATTATGAAACAGCAAGGTGTAATGTTAAAACCATGAATAGACACTCACACCACTTTGAAGATAGGAAGTCAAAAATGCGCGAAAATAACAATTCAAAACCGTGGTTACCATCTCAACGTTATGATACTTTAAGAAAACAACAATTTACAGATAATATAGCTAATAGAAATGAATCTTCTAATTTAAATGAAAGAAACAGGGCACAAATTAGATGTTTTAAATGTAACCGTCTTGGCCACGTAATATCCCAGTGTAAAAATGGGAATAATAGTCAAATAAATTATGACAGCCAAAATCGGAGCCAAAACCCACGATTATCCAATCACAAAGAAGTGAATTGTGCATTAATCAAAGAAACAAACAGCACCAAACCGGATCACATGTTAGACACCGATATTAACGGGAGCCAAAACCCGCGATTATCCAATCACAAGGAGATAAATTTTGCAGTAATCAAACAAACAAACAGCGCCAAGCCGGATCGCATGATAAATATTGATATTAACGGTGAAAAGACGCAGATCTTTTTTGACACTGGAAGTGATATCAGTCTGGTCAGTTATGAATACTATACGAAAATTGGATCGCCAAGATTACGTTCAAATAATATTTCTTTGTCAGGCATAGAAAGAGTAGTTGTTTATCCTAAAGGATAATTTCATATGAATTTAATACTGATGGTTTTCTAATCAAAGCAAATTTGTATGTGTTAGAATCTCTTTCATATGATATTTTATTGGGATATGATGTGATTAGCAAATTAAAATTGGCGATAGACGAGAACGGAATTAAGATCGTTGGCGAACGCAACAATATTGAAGTAGGTTTTACTGAAGTTCAGAAGAATTCTGACATAAAATTGAATCATGCTGCCAGAAATAATAATGAAAAGAAAACGTCAACGTTAGATAATTCACGTGATGAAAATATTATAATTGTAAATGATAATAATGCAGGAGATAATTTCTTAATTAATTTAGCGAGCGTCATAGAAGATGATGAAATTGATTTAGATCACGTGAGAAATTTTAATATAAGAAAACAAATAAATGAATTATTAAAGGGATACAAGCCAAATAAATCAAAAGATACAGGATTACGGATGAATATAATTTTATCTGATGAAATTCCTGTTTGTCAACGGCCACGAAGATTTCCTTTTAAAGAGCAAGAAATAATCGAAAACCAGGTTCAGCAATGGTTGAAAGACGGAATTATAAGGCGCAGTTTTTCAGATTACGCTGCACCGGTAGTTTTAGTTAAAAAGAAAGACAGCTCGTATAGGTTATGCATAGATTACCGTAAACTGAATAAGAAAATAATCAAAGATCGGTACCCATTACCTTTAATTGAAGATGTTTTAGATAAATTAGAGAGATCAAAAGTATTTACGACTCTCGATCTAAAGAATGGTTTTTTTCATGTTGAAATTGAGGAGAAAAGCAGGAAATACACCGCATTCGTGACACACGAAAGGGAATATGAGTTTTTGAAGTTTCCATTTGCTTTATGTACATCAGGAAACCAGTTCCAAAGATATGTAAACACGGTGTTTAGAAAGTTATTACGTGACGGCACAGTAGTTATTTATATGGATGATTTTTTTATTCCATCACAAACTGAAGAAGAAGGTTTAGAGAAATTGAAACAAGTACTTGAAGTTGCAGCGGATTATGGGCTAGAGTTTAACTTCAAAAAATGCAAATTTTTAAGGAAAAAAATAGAATTTCTTGGTTATATAATTGAAAATGGGACGATACAGCCATCTGAATCGAAGACATCAGCTGTTTGGAATTTCCCTCAACCAAAAACGATAAAACAATTGCAATCATATTTAGGATTAACAGGTTATTTTCGTAAATTTATTCCGAACTATGCTCGAATAGCCAAACCATTGACTGATTTATTGCGTAAAAATGTCACATTTGAATTTGGCACAGAACAAATACAGGCGTTTAAAAAATTAAAAGAAATATTATCGCAAAAACCAGTATTGCATTTATTTAAACAAGGATCAGCACTAGAATTACACACCGACGCCAGTAGCCATGGTTTCGGAGCAGTACTACTACAAAAAGCGGATGATTGAAAATTCCACCCTATACAATGCATGAGCAAAAAGACAACCCCGCAACAAGAAAAATATTGTAGTTATGAATTGGAGGTATTGGCAATAATTGAAGCTCTTAAAAAATTCAGGAACTACTTACTTGGTACAAAATTCAAGATAGTAACTGATTGTGAAGCATTTCAGAAAACATTAAACAAAAAAGATTTGGCTCCAAAAGTCGCAAGATGGGCTTTATTCATGGAAGAATTTGATTATGAAATCACACATAGACCAGGGAATAAAATGAAACATGTAGATGCTTTGAGCAGGAATACTGTTTTAGTAATTACAAGATCACAGAGTGAGATGACAGCTAGAATAGCTATAGCACAGGAGAAAGATGAGCTCATAAAATCAATAAAATCTTTAGTTGAAAAAGGTGAAGAAAATGAATATATAATCAAGAATAACGTGTTGTATAAATTTGATAACGGAAGAGAGCTACTTGTAGTGCCTGAAGAAATTATTCGTAAAACACACGATAAAGGGCATTTTGCTGCAGTCAAAACAGAAGAATTAGTAAAAAAGGAGTTCTTCATCCCTAACCTGAGAAAACAAGTTGAAACAGTGGTAGTAAATTGCATCGAATGTATTCTATTTAACAAGAAACGAGGCAAAGCCGAAGGTTTTCTAACGCCCATACCAAAAGAGAATATACCATTAAGCACATACCACATTGATCATATTGGACCGCTGCCATCAACAAACAAGAAATATCAGCATATATTCACAGTTGTAGATGCCTTTACTAAGTTCGTATAGTTTTATCCGGTGAAATCCACGACAGCTCAGGAAGTCATTGAAAAGTTATCATTGCAACAAACTGTGTTCGGGAATCCCAGCAAAATAATAACGGATCGGGGACCAGCGTTCAGATCAGATGAGTTTATAGAATACTGCAAAGAGTAAGGGATAGAACACGGTAAAATTACGGCAGGGATGCCCAGGGGAAACGGACAGATCGAAAGAATTCATAGCATCCTGATTCCTGTATTAGCAAAGCTATGTGGGAATGAGCCCACAAAATGGTATAAATATGTGGCAGATGTGGAGAGAATTCTCAATAGTACAGTTACAAGAAGTACAAAATACAGCCCGTTTGAATTGATGATTGGCGTAAAAATGAAAAATAAAAATGACTTAAGGATTAAAGAAATACTAGAGGAAGAAGATATAAACCACATGATGATGGAACGGGAAAATGTAAGAGAAGAAGCGAGAAAAAATATTTTGAAAATACAAGAAGAAAATAGAAAACAATTTAACAAGAAGAGGAGAGAGCCCAATAAATATAAGTTAAATGATCTCGTGGCAATCCAAAGAACGCAGTACGGCACAGGTCTGAAATTAAAGGAAAAATTCCATGGACCTTATAAAGTTACTAAAGTAAAGTCAAATGATCGTTATGATGTAGAGAAAATTGGAGACCATGATGGTCCCAACAAGACCTCAACTGCTGCAGAATATATGAAGCCCTGGAGTAACGCATCTGCATAACGTGACATGTTTTTGTTTTATGTTTACCTGTTTTGTATGTGTAAATTTGTGTCTAAATTTTTATAAGCAGCTGCCGAGGACGTCAGAAACGTCAGGATGACCGAGAATGTGGGATTAAAGAATAAAGTATTCAGCAATAAAAGATAATAAACTCAATGATTTAATGAACGTGATATCCAAAATGAGACTCGTGTGATGATGCGTGAAAAGAACGAGGTGTTCTATAGATTTCAGATTTATCAGATCCAACATAAAACTGATGTCCATCTCCCCGTAAGGCAATAGATGTGACAGCACCTAATATAAGAGTTCTCTCAGAGTTCTCTCAGAGTTCTAAGAGTTAAGTTTCTAAGAGTTCTCTCAGAGTTTAAAAATAAAAACTGTAAATAGTAGTATGAAGTATAGTCATGTAGTAGTGATTTTTGTTAAGAAAGCGAATATGCTCGTTTTTCATTATGGTTTTGTGTCACAATAAATAAAGGTGGAAAAACATATTGGATTCTTCAGCTCAAGATTTAAAATTTATTCATCTTCTACAAATTATTGTGTTTCTAAATGAACTAAGCTACAGACCTGTGCAGCGGGAACTTAATTGGCCACATATAATTTCCCACATATATATATACATTATATATACACATATATATATACAGGGTGTCCGAAAAGTCTGGAAACGGCCGAATAATTCGAGAAATACATATGAGATTGAAAAACGTAAATATACGTGTTAAATATTTTTAAATAAGCTACTCAGTGATACCAAATTTGACCTTCACAACCGACCCCCTGGGGGTCAGAGGGGGTCCAACTTTGAAATCTTAAATTATAACCCCCATTTTTTATTGCAGATTCGGATCCTACGGACAAAAATACGTAACTTTTGTATTTGATGTTTATTTCAAATCTTCGTTTATCACGGTGTATTCGAGCATATTAAATCGATACATATTTCGGCTTTTCCAACGGGATTTTCCCAAATCGAAACTGATTGGGCAGAATTTTTGACGTCAAATTCCCTGTCTTTTGCAGAAATAGCGTTTCCTGAAAATCACCCGTGGCGATTATTTCAATAGTGCTACACTGTTAAAAATCTGACCCATTTGCTGCATCGTCACTCCACCACTTTTATAGAAAATGATTACTTTACTGTGTTATGGAGCGCTCTCATTGGTCACAAAAGAGATATTCTATAATAGCTGTGGAGTGACGCCTATTATAGAATATCTCTTTTGTGACCAATGAGAGCGCTCCATAACACAGTAAAGTAATCATTTTCTATAAAAGTGGTGGAGTGACGATGCAGCAAAAGTGTCAATTTTTTACAGTGTACTTTACTGTGTTATGGAACATTCTCATTGGTCATAAAACAGATATTCTATAAAAGCTGTGGAGTGACGCTACATCAAATGGGTCAAATTTTTAACTATGTGTAGTACTATCGAAATAATCGGCATGGGTGATTTTCAGGAAACGCTATTCTTGCAAAAGACGAGGAATTTGATGTCATAAATTCTCCCCAATTAGTTTCGATTAGGGAAAATCCCGTTGGAAAATCCGAAAAATGTATCGATTTCAAATATGCTCGAATACACCGTAATAAACGAGGATTCGAAATAAACATCAAATACAAAAGTTGCGTATTTTTGTCCGTAGAATCCGAATCTGCAATGAAAAATGGGGGTTATAATTTAAGATTTCAAAGTTGGACCCCCTCTGACCCCCAGGAGGTCGGTTACGAAGGTCAAATTTGGTATCACTGAGTAGCTTATTTAAAAATATCTAACACGTATATTTACGTTTTTCAATCTCATACGTATTTCTCGAGTTATTCGACCGTTTCCAGACTTTTCGGACACCCTGTATATATATATATATATATATATATATATATATATATTATATATACATATATATACATTTTAATTTCCCACATATATATATATATATATATATTTTTTACCAAAAATTCAATTTTAAAGATAAACATTCACTTTAAATGCACTTTAATTTAATTATCATGCACTTTAAATGCATTTTATGCATTAGAATACAGGGAAACTATTAAACAGCGTTTTTTAAAATTAATATTTAAATTATGTTTGATAAATATGAAAATTATCATTTGGGTTTATTCGAAAGCGTTATTTAAGCTAAAATTATTTAAACTTTGAAAAACTATGTGTGGGTATTTCAAGGAAATTAATCATAATTTTCATCTTGTTAAATTTATTGCTTTTATCATAGAAGGATGCAAACTAAAGAGGCATCATTTTTTTGTCCTGAACTTATAGTACACTGCTTATACAAATATGCGTGTAAAATTCCCTTCTTAACTGAAAAAAATATTTAAAAAAATGACTATATCTTAATTTTCAGCCTGTAAAAAAGATTATCTAATTGTAATTATACAATTAAAAAATAAAGTTGTCGAATTCTTTGAAGATGACATCCTTAAAATAAACTTTTTATGAAACAAAAGAATGAAAGCCAAATCTATTGACCAAAAACGCCAGATATCCAGGATGCGTCAAAGGATAGGATTTTGAGTGTTATTGACATCCCTATTCAACCTTTTACTTCAAAGTATTTTTTCTATAAACAAATTGTGTGATACAAAATTTAAAATGATTAATAATTCTAATAAACAGTTTTTCTAAAACTTTTCTCCAAATAAATTAATTTATTTATCCATTATCTTATTGATCATATTTTATTTCTAAAATATTATTCAAATTTTGAAATAGTAAGAAAAAATAAAAATAATTAATAGTTGTTAAAATGTTCAAAACAGAAATTTTTTGAAAGTATGTCATTTCTGTTCCTCTTAATGTCACTTCTGTCCGCTTATTCTTAAAACTTACAAGATATTCAGAGTTATCAAAGATAATATATTAAACATTATATTTTTTATTATAAAATGATACAACTGAATTAAATAAGTGTATTGTTTTGATAAATTTTATTAAAATACTGGTTTATAAAAAAAATAACTATCTTGGGGACAGTAGTGACAATGATTACCAAACTAATTTTTAAAATATATATTTTTTAAAATATGTATAGTGTTTAAAGTTAATGCCAGAATGACCACATTGCTCAGTAACCTATGCTTTTTATAGTTATTAATACATTTGCTGCCGCTCACGCGAAAGCGCGTGATATTAGGCCGAGGTTAAGAGGCCATTCACGCACCAGCGCGTGATGTGGGGTGATGTCTAATAGCCAGTCAAGTGCTGGCGCGGGAAAATCTTTCACTGATTCTTTGTTATAAAAAGTAAATCAGCTTCTGGGAAAGACCCACTTCTAAAGTGCGGCATTAACTATCATCACCTCTTTAAGAAGCGGCAGCGAACGTGTTAAAAAGTATTGGTTAAAATTTAACATTTATTTTTCACTGAATCAATGAGTGAAATTACCCACTTATTGGAGAATCACCCATATAAATCCTTCTTAACTGAAAAAAAAAAATTAATATAAAATACAGGCAAAACTAAGAGTAAAAAAATCACAGAATTAATCTCAAAGGAGAGTAAGTCAATAAGATTTAATATATAATTATATTAATATTATCGAAAATATTTTTCTTAAATAATCTGATTCCCTATTTTGATTGTCTTCGATCGCCCGGAGTTATAATTATTCCGAAGTTCCTGAAAATAAAAATAAGATTTTGAGAACAAAAGTTATCGTGTTTCTGGATTTGACATCACTTAAGGGTATATACTTAATGATAGCGCTGGTAAATTTTTACTTGACAATAAAAAAATGTATGTAATTATGTTTAAGTATATATCTTCATTTTATTAATAAATCATTCACCTACCAAAAAATAATTGTTAATATTTTTAATTGAAAGATATTATTTGCCAGTGTTTTATATTTCTTCATAATATTTTTTTAATCTGTTTAATTAAAAAATCGTCTGCTTTTTATCCCAGTGCTTTTGCGAACCTTTTTATCAGATCCAGGGTGAGTTTCGATCACTCTAGCTAATTTCCATTGTAAAGGGGAGAGACCTTCATTTTTTATTATAACTAAATCACCTATTTTAATATTAGGCTCTTCTTTAAACCATTTTACTCTCTGTTGAAGGGTCGAAAGGTACTCATTGCTCCATCTTTTCTAAAAGTGTTGTTGTACTTTCTGCACTAATTGCCACCTGGTCAATCTTGATACAGGTACCTCTGAAATATCTACTTCTGGTACTGAAGTAAGAGGAGCACCAATTAAAAAATGACCAGGGGTTAAGGCCTGTAAATCATTAGGATCTGAACTTAAAGGACAAAGGGGTCTAGAATTTAAACATGCTTCGATTTGAGCTAAAAGAGTTGAAAGTTCTTCAAATGTTAAAACTGAATTGCCAACGGTTCTTTTTAAATGAAATTTCATCGATTTAATACCAGCCTCCCAAAGTCCTCCAAAGTGAGGGGCTGAGGGTGGGTTGAAATGCCAATTTATTTCTTCCGAACTTAAGTATTTTGTCACTTCTTCATTATGCTGAGAAGAAGTCACAAATTTATACAATTCTTTCAACTCCATGCTCGCACCGACAAAATTTTTGCCACAATCACTTACACTTTCTTTTGATTTTCCTCGTCTGGATATAAATCGCTTCAGACAAGCTGAAAAAGCCTGAGTAGATAAATCAGTCACTAATTCAATGTGAATTGCATGAGTAGAAAACATATAAATAATGAAATATAACACTTAAAAGATTTTCAACCTCTACCTTTTTTAAATTTACACAATATAGGTGCTGCATAGTCAATTCCTGTAATAAGAAACGGACGGGTAGGTTGCACTCTAGTTGTAGGTAAATCAGCCATGATTTGTTTAATTGTAGAAGCAGAAGCACGAGCACAGATTACACAATTCTTTACGAACTTTCTTACAGCACTTCGTCCACTTAAAATCCAAAATTTCGGTCTGATAACACACAATAATAGCTGAGGGGCAGAATGAAAATGAGATAAGTGAAAATATCTGATAATCAACACTGTCACTGGATGATTTTTTGGTAACAATATTGGATGAATTTGTTCTTGTGTGAGATTTGAATGACGAAGACGTTCTCCAACTCTGAGTATTCCTTCTTTATCAAGGAATGGGGAAAGATTAATCAGTTTGCTATTGCGAGGTAAATACTTACCAGAAGTCATACATTTAATGTCATCAGGAAATGATGACTCTTGCACTTGTTTAATTATCACCTTTAAGGCACTCTGAATTTCTGTATGTGTAAGAAAGCCGAAGTTTCTTTTTGAAACAGGTAAACGAGAATTCGTAAGAAATCTCAAACACCAAGCAATAACACGTTTTAGCTTAGTAAACGATGATATATTTGAGAGAATAGGCATTTCCACACTTAATTGGGCTGTAGCACAAAAATAATTTTTCCTTTGTTCTAATAAAGCTTCGTCACAGAAAACACTCCCTAATTGTGATTTTGGAGAAGTGAAAGATGGATCACTGAGCCTACTGGGGCCATTCCACCACAGATCATGCAATGATAGTTCTGAGGGTGATAGACCTCTTGATGCACAATCTGCTGGATTCTCCTTTCCCTTTATATGATGCCAGCACTCAAACGGAACAAGTTGCTGTATTTCAGAAACACGATTCGCAACAAAAGTTTGCCATCTTCTTGATTCGGTTGATAGCCAAGAAAGAACTATTGTTGAATCCGTCCAACAATTAATTTTAGAGATGTTCAAGCACAATGAATCTAAAACAGTTTTTACCAAACGGGCTGACAGCAGGGCGGCACTCAATTCTAATTTAGGTAAAGTTATTGTTTTTAAAGGTGCAACTCTTGTTTTTGCTGCTAATATTCTAACTGATACAGCCGAATCATTTGATAAGGATCTTAAGTAAACAACTGCACCATTTGCCACTAAGGAAGCGTCACTAAATGAATGAATTTCAAATGTGTTAGCTGAAGGAATGATTGCTAAACGAGGCACAGTAATTGATGTTAAACATGCGAGTTCTTCCCGAATTTTTATCCACCTATTTTTAATCAGAAGTGGAACAGGATCGTCCCATGCCAGATTACTTTTCCATAATTCCTGAAGTAGAATTTTTGCAGAAATTATAAAAGGGGAGATCCAACCAAGTGGATCGAAAAATTTTGCTATATCTGACAATATGGATCTCTTTGTGACTTCTTTTAATGTTGGTTCTATGGTGACACTAATTTTAAAGACATCGAGATTTGAGTCCCATTTTAATCCTAACACCTTTATTGAGTTATCGTTTTCAATTGATAAATCTGATTTAGACTGAATTAAATTTTCAGGAATGTTTTTTAGTACGCTACTGTCATTCGAGGCCCACTTGCGTAACTCAAATCCGTCCCTTTTCTTTAATTCTTGTAACTCTGATATTAATTTTATAGCTTCTTCGGGAGAGGATGCACCTGTAAGTAAGTCGTCACGTAATACAACATTTGACGCTAATGGAAAATTTAATTTTTCATCCAACGCTAATTTCTGTAGAGCTTTAGTAGCTAAATATGGGCTAGACGTTAGTCCGTATGTAACTGTAGTAAGACGATAATCACTTATGTCGTTGGAAAATTTATCCTTCCAGAGAATTCTTTGAAAATTTTTATCTTCAGGAAATATTTTAATTTGACGAAACATTTTTGCAATGTCAGCATTAATAGCTATAGCGTGTGTGCGGAATCTTAACAAAATAAAAAATAACTCTTGTTGAACTCTAGGACCTACAATTAAATTTTCATTAAGAGAAATATTATTTGTAGTTTTTGCGCTACCGTCAAACACAACTCTAAGACGGGTTGTTGTACTAGATTCCTTGATTACTGGATGATGTGGCAGATAATAAATTTCATTAACGGGTTTTTGAATTTCACTCTTTGGTATTTTCTCCATGTGTCCCATTTCAAGATATTCATTCATAAATATGCAATAATTTTCATACAAATCGGGCTCTCTATTAAATCGTTTTTCTAAATTTAGAAATCTTTTCATAGCTAACGATTTTGATTCCCCTAATTCTTTACATAGCTTTTTAAATGGCAAAAGCACAATATATCTTCCATTAGTATCACGTGAATGAGTTGTATCAAAAATTCCTCACAATATTTTTCTTCATTTGTGTATATTTCTTTTGAGAGGATGTTTTCTAACTCCCAGAATCTTTTTACATAATCTGTTCCAACATTTGCAAAATTAACTATAATATTTGGTTTATTTTCTGAAAATGTATCACTATCTCCTGTTATTAACCACCCATAATCTGAATTTACTGCAAAAGGAAGTCCTGGTTTTCCAAATATTTTTTCTCCTCTAATTATAGATAATGATAATGACACGCCAAATAATAAGTCTATTGGTCCCGGTTCATTCCACTTAGGGTCAGCTAGTGTTATGTTCTTTAAATGACTGAATGCATTAATATCATATGATACAACTGGTTGATAACTCGTTATCTGTTTCAAAATATAAAAAGTACCTAATCGTGTGTTTTGTTTGTCAAAATGTGGAGAAAATTCCAATCTTACAACACCACGTGTCTCTTCGGAGTATCCCATTCCCAAGCATTTAATCTGTAAATTAGCAGAATTTCTTTTTATACCTAATAATTGTATTGCACGCTCACTTATAAAATTGTTAGTACTTCCGACATCTATTATACATCTCAATAATTTATTGCCTCCATAATTATCTTTCACATTAATTAGCGCAGTTGCAAGTATGCCAAATGATTTTGAATTTATTTCCCCAAGACATGAATTTATGGACATATTTACATTATTAGATGATTCAGGAGCAGTCTCACTAGTATGATACGAGGACTGAGGCGTTGCTTGGTTTTTTATATCTGGATAGTTAGTTTCTCGTCTTTCATAGTGTAATAAGCTATTATGACTCTTCAAATTACATTTTGAACAAACTCTTTTTGACTGACAATTGGTTAATTTATGGTCAGCAGATAAACATGCAAAACAAAGATTTTTATTTTTTACAAATTGCACTTTTTCACGAACAGATAGTTTTAGAAACTCACTGCATTTAGATATTTTATGACTAGGTGAAGAACAATATTTACACTCACTATTGTTAACAGAAACATTCATCGCAGTTAATTTAGGATAACTGTTTTTCTTATAAACACTATTTCCTTTAGCAGATTGTAATGAACGAGCATAATCTTTCAGAAAATTTATTAATTGATCTAACGTTGGAAGTTCATCATTTTTTAACTGTCGTTCCCACCACAGTTTAACATTAGAGTCAAGTTTTTGCAAAGGTAAATAAATCAACAAAGTTTCTGAAAAGCCACTTACCTTCTGATCCAAGATTTCGAAAGATCGAACACATTCATTCGTCATATCCACTAAATTAAGTATTGCTGCCGGTGAATCGCCTTGCACGAATGGAAAACTTAATAATCTTCTAATGTGAGAATATATTAATTCTATTTTATTTGAAAACCGTTCCGTTAATAATTGCCATGCTACATTGTATTTCGAATCTTCAATAGGTATTGATTTTATAATTTTTAACGCGTCTCCATGACACGATAATTTTAAATATTGCAGTTTCTGATCAGGCGATAAATTAGCATTTTCGTGTATACTTGCTGTAAACAAATCTTTGAAGCTTAACCATTCATGAATATTTCCACTGAAAGATGGTAAAGAAAGTTTAGGCAATTTCATTTCACTCACCTCCTTTTTTGGATTGTCCGTATTTATTTTCCTAGCTGTAATTGCATGCTCAATTTTTACCGTTAATTCATCTAAGATGTCATGTTGTTCATCCTTCTCTTCTATAAATAAATCAATGTCTTTTTCTTCACATGCATAAAAAATTGATTTAAATAAATTCTTTAACTCTTCATCTAATTTTTCAATTTCTTTTTTAAATAACTGAATTTGTTCTAAGTCACACACACTCAAATCAGTTTTGAAGAATTTATTTTTCACTCTTGTAATTGAAGATTTTAAAACTTTTTTATCAGTCAATATTTTCTTATCCATTTTTTTTCTTGCGTTATTCTATTTGGCACTATTCCAATTAGCTCATTTTACTTTCGAATGAATTTCACTCACGAATTATTCTATTAACTTTTTACTTAAATTTCGCAATACTCCGGCTGCGATGCCGACCAAAATGTTGTGTCGATATATTTGAAGAAAGCAGTAGACTGTATAATCACTTTTCACACAATTTAATAACACATTTCACAAAATAAAATCCGCTGAGGGAACACAATGCACATATCGTCGAGATTCACAAACTCAACTATAAAGTAAACATAAAAGAACAATAATATCCCTGCGCAGAGGGAAAAACACATATTATCCCTACGCAGAGGGAAAAGCACTGGGATAAAAAGCAGACGATTTTTTAATTAAACATAATCTTTTAGTAAAAATAACAAAAATGCTTTGTTCCTATTCATGATTGGTTTTTTACGATCCAATTTTATTTAGTTTATTTTATGTGACTAAAGTTATTTGCATTAGTTGTTTTGAAAAAAAAATGCAATTTCCAATTGGCTGTCGTGACTTTGACTTGTTTCCGATTGATCGAAAGAGAGAAAAAACTGAATACATTAAATTTCATGTTTTTAGTGAATAAACTTAATGACAAAATTACTTAAGTAAAGACAAAGCCTGTAGTATTTCATGACGTTTGTATAGTCAATTAAAAGGGATTTGAATTAAGACATAAACTAGATACTAGTCTTGGCAAAAAGTTGATGCAGCCCAGTAATCATTTTTCAACCTCTGCTGCAGTTGCAAGATTAAATAATAAATCATTAATCACAATAGATTTTTACAATGTGGAAAAAATAGATCACTACAATACCTTAAATTACTTTTCATAAAGGAAGCCATTGAAATTATCACAGTGTAATATAAAATCTGAAATGATTACAATCCACTCTACCATAGACAATGAAAAATAAACTAAAAAATTTCGCAATACACAAAAATATAACGGACTAGACAAAGTCATCAAAAATTTCAAAATGTTTGAAATTGGGAAAAAACGCCTTTTTTTAATAAACCGATAAAATGTGAATATAACTTTCGTACAGTGGGTTCCGTACAATAATTATATGAACTAGAAAGTGGATATTGCATTTCACAAGTATATCATTAAAAGTTGTTAGCTGTGATTAAAAGTTCGATGAAGCATAGAGAACAACGTCCGCGCCTTTATGCATGTCCAAATTGTCCATGCTTTTAAAGGTTAATATCTTAGATAATTATCAACATTTTTAAAAACCATTATCAATAATCATTTCTTATATTTGCGATGGTAGGCACCTCTAGGGCTCTACAATTTTTTTTATGAATGCCCAAAAGTGGAAATTATTGTGTAAAGGAAAAATCCGATTTTTTCAAAAACTGAGTGACTATTGAAATCGCTATAGTTTAATGCAAATTTTAAATTAAATCTTTCTGCCATTACACTTTTTTAGCTTAAGATTGAATAGATTTGGTAATAGAGGGGGGGAAGACACACTTATGCATCACATTCTATCACAAAATATATAATAGATAAAAAAATATGTTTTTTGATTTTGGAATTACGAAAGCTTTTACACGATACCCCACACAAAATACAAAGATTTTTTTAAAGTAATTTATATATCTCTGTAATTTTCTCTAAATATGTATGTGCATTCATAATAGTACACAAATATGGAGCAAAAGTATTTATTGCTTCAGCCAGTTTGAACTTTTCATGTTCTATAAATTACGATTATTATGGCTGTGAGAGACAGATCCAGGAAAAATCAATCTTTTTTACTTTTTCACTACGGAACTCTAAATGTGCATCAATGTTTAACTTATTTCAAGACTTGAATAAGTATCATAATAATTTGCTGTTATATTCACAAAAGCACATCAGTTCATCTTAATATGCTTTTTCATTTTAAAATTAATACTGGTACTTAAAAAAATTATGACAAATAGAATATAGATAATGCATGTTTTTTTATATTTGAAGATGCACGATACCGTTATATGTTAGTGTATGTTTAATAGAGCTCCCATAAACCTTACCAGTTTAAAATTTCCAAGTTTCATAGTTTACGATTAAAATGGCTGTGACAGACAAACACAAATGTGGTCTTTCTTTTTAACTTTTTAAACACGGAACCCTAACCAAAGTTTAATTTATTTCAAGATTTGATTAGCAATGTAATCATTTTCTATTATATTCACAAAGCACATCAGTTTATCTTAATATGTTTTTTCATCTTAAAATTAATACAGGTACTTACAAAAAACTTGACAAATTGAATACAAATAATATATTTTTTTATATTTGATGATGAACAATCGCGTTTGAAAACATACAACTGCAGTAATTAAAAGTGATTAATGATCTGAAACTCTTTTTCTTTTTATCCATTCATTAAGTGGTACATCGAATAGTTAACACAAGCACAAAAAAAAATAAGTAAATAAATAAAATTTTCCTTTTCAGTAAACCTTAAATAGAAATAAGTACATTTATTTTCGATTTTGATTGTATTCCGTCTTAATTTGACAAAAAAAAAAAAAAAAAAAAAAAAAAAAAAAGATTTTAATGGAAGTTTTTTCTAAATTGAAAGCAAAAATAAATAAATAAAAAATATTCGCTTCAAACAACTTCGTCTTCTTTTGTAACGAACTGATTAATGTAATTAATTTTTATCATTAAATATTGCAATTTAAATAACACAAAATAATTATCCAGATTTTTTTATTTTATTATCGATTTCCATTTTAACAATTATTAAATTACAAGAAGAAACTTTTTATTCTTCATTTATTCATTAATTTATACAAATAACTAAAAAGAACTTTTAGAAAACATCTTTAAAAACCCAATTTTAAGTGGAAAAAATATTATTTACTGTGAAATACAGTTTTAAATAATAATGTAACATAAGTTAAAAAAATGAAATTTTTAAAGAACTTTAAATAAATTTTGCACTGTTAAAAAAATTAAATAATCTTTTAAAGTACAGAGTAAAGTTATTGAAAGCTATGATTAGTAACATTTTATCTGTACACTCTACAAAAAAAAAAAAAAAAAAAAAAAAAAAATAAATAAAAAAATAAATAAATAAATAAATAAAAAATAAATAAATAAAATAAAATAAAATAAAATAAATGTAAATCTACAAAATTAGACAGTAATCCGCAGCTTTACAAATGAATCTAGTACAAATACGGTAATCTTACAAAAACGGTATCTGTAATCCTGGTTGCAGTTGCACAAAATGTTCGTGGTCCCGGTTGTCAGTTTCCAAAAAATGTATTAGTATCCTTAAAGATATTTTCATATGCAGGTCAAAAGTGTATGTTTTTACATGAATTTTTGTTGTGGCCATTACAAAGAATTCCAGTTTCCTAGAAACATTTTAGTAATTTTATACATATTTTTTACAATGTAATTAATCTAAAGAGACTGTGATTTTTTTGAAAACTCGTGATCTAACGTGAGTTTTTTTTTCCCCAAACAAAATATGAAGTTAGCTACAGAAATTATCAATTATTATTTATTAAACCCTTTGCGTCACGGGCAAAATCTGTTAGCAAAAAGAGAAATTATCGACTGACACCGGAATTCACAAACAATTTTTTTAGATATTTTGAAACCCCTAATTTAAGCTTTTTATTGTAAAACCAAAATTTTACTAAAATATTATTGGTGCGGTTAGCAAGTTTTTAATTAAAATTAGGTATCCCAGACCGTGCACAGTGTACCGGAAAAGATTAATCTTAACTTAAACAGAAGTGTTTAGAAATACTCAATGTTGATTATACACGATATACTTCATTTATATAGAAGAAAAATTTTCAATTAACCTGGGTGTAAATTTTATACTTTTTAATTTATGTTTAATTTATTTAAATTTTTATTAAAATTATTGAAGTGTAAAGTGAATGGAAGTTTTAATAGTTTACGGTAATGGTCAAAATTTCAAAAGCAATCTGAGTCTGAAAATAAGACCTTCTGTCCTTGTGAGATGGTGTCTTTTAGGCTAATTAATTCATTAAAAGCTGTTTACAGCTTTATTTCCCAGAGAACATAAGTCAAAACACTGCCAAAAAATTGATTAGATGTGACAGCATCGAGTTGGACTACGCTTCTTTGAAAGTATTTTAAAAGGTTTAATAGATATTAATAAACTACCGAAAATTACATTTCATAAATTGTGCAGAAATTGAAATTAATAATAAAATCTGGTGAAGAATATTCAGGAGTTTACTCATTAAAATTCAAGGAAAATATCGTATTTATTAACCGTTTATCGTGAATAACTAGTTGGCGTAGCTAAAACCATGTTATGCATAAAAAACAATTACACGAGATATATTGTAGAATGAAGAATAAATCAAATTTAATTCTAAATTAAATTTTTTAAAATATTAATTTTTATTAAATTTCTTACTATAGTATTCTTATTTGCATGCTCTTAATGTGTTTGAACTAGGAATTACGAAAATTAGATTTTGCAAGCTATGGTATTTCTATTTAACCCCTTAACGCGCAGTGTTGCCGATTCGGCAACACCTAAAGTTCCCCCTGTTTAGAGACACAAAAACTCCGTGAATATTTCAAAAACTACTCTAATGGTTACTTTAAATCTTTCTTATGAGTTCTAGATGACAGCAGCACAGAGATCAAACTCTACTGTTTTTAAATTAAGGGTAAAATGTTTTACTGTAATACGCGCTTCACAGCAATGCTCTTCTCACTGTGCTTATCAATGCTTTACTTATGGGAGGCTACCACTTCGGCAACAGCTGTATAATTAAAATGGTTAGTGCAATCTTTACAAAACAGTACCTGTGTATTCCTCTAGGCCTAAATAGATTGCCTAATTTTTTATTCTTTAAATTCCAACTTTAAAGAGTGGTGCGCCGGAAAGGGTTAACTGAAGAAGAATGCCTTTATTAGAAAATGGTGACATACGAGAAATAAAAATGGACTGTCGAAATTATTTTGAGTAAAAATTTGGAGACCTTACCATTATTACCAAGTTAATGTCAGTTTACTAGTTCGTCTAAGTAAATTTGGTCTGGTGAGTATCGTCAAATTTTGCACCGTGGGTGAGACAATAACTTTTATCTGACTAACTAGGGAACATTCCCATGTGTAAGTTGTGGATTTGGACGACTGTGGTATCAAAAGAAAAATCTTGTCATATACGTTAAAAAGTGCAATGGAATTAACCGTCCGAATCTAACCGTTTTCGAGATATGAGCTTTGAGGTGTGAATGAATAAATAAATTGACAGGGAGGTATATAAATTGTTCGCAAATTAAAAGTTTCTTTGCACTGTTTTTAATCCTCCTGCCACTGATAAAACCTTTTCGCGAGGTACGAGAAAAATCCTTTACACCTACACATTGCCCGTTATTTCCCAACTTTATATAATTTAGTGCCCCAGACAGGTACAGACACTGTACGGAATTTTCGCGTACGGCTACATTCGAAAAGTTTTTCCATCTGTTTTTGTTATTTCCAGCACCCTGTTTTATGCAAAATTTTCGGCAAATGTGTGCCGTGTCGTAATGAAGAAACTGTATCAAAAACGGTTACGGAATTTTGGTGTAAATAGATCAACAGGTGGATCTGGTATGCGGCATCACTCATGATTATCAATAGTTTTATATCAATATCTAAGGACCAAATTTTCCTCAAACATCAGATCAAATAGTCCCTGATATAAAAGAATATTCTTTACATCTTGGAGTAAATCATCTAACAGGTGGAGCTGCTATGCACCATTATTCATTATTATCTCAATAATTCTATATCAGGAAATAATGCACGGATTTTCAGACTTTAAATTCTGTTAGTTCCTGATATAAATTAGTATTCTTTAGTTTTTAGAGTAGATCGCATAACAGGTGGCGATTCTATCGAGATTTTTACGATCTCTTCGGTAATTGAATATCAACACTAGTACATGGATTTTCATCAAATTTCAAATTCAGTTAGAGCTTAAAATAAGTTGTTGCAGATGAGATTTTGGCGTAAATTACTAACCGGTGCCGCCTATATGTTCACTTTTACGGAAGTATTAACACTGTACCGACCGGCCGTCGATTAATCGACGTTTGCTCCCCAGCGCTTACCGACCGATCGCCGATTAATCGACTTTTGATCTTTTTGTTAGATTTGATTAGGTTAGATTGACAAGTAGCAAGTAGCAAGCATTTCGCTTTCTTTATTCAGATAATCGGTGCTTTTTATAAGCTTTAGCCCTTAGAAATGAATGGAAAGGATAGTCTCTGCGAGTTTTATCTCGACGACCTGTCAGATTCTCTTGACTGCCGTGCAGCAAGTAGTACTGATGACGAAAGTGATAGCAGTAGTATAGCCATTCGAAAGCGACGTCCTGTACCGCTAATGTACATTGATTCAGAAGACGATGACATGAATAATAATGTTGAAGACAACAATGATACATGGTCAACGAACGACAAGAATATAATTTTGGAACCTTTCGAAGGCAGCTCTGGCGTAAAAATTATGCCAAGTTGCTCCGAAAGCGTAATGGATATTGTGAATTTATTTATTGGAAGTGACTTGATTGAGCACCTCGTGAGGGAGTCTAATAGATATCATTATCAAATTGTGGAAAAATATAGAATTACACCAAAAACGAAAAAATGGTTAGACGTCACAGTGACTGAAATGAAGAAATTTTTGGGCCTGATCATTCTCATGAGACAAGTAAAGAAGGACGTTCTCTACGATTATTGGTCTACAGACCCATGTATAGAAACGCCGTTTTTCTCGAAGGTTATGAGCAGGAACAGACTTTTACAAATAATGCAAAGCTGGAATTTTTGTAATAATTACGATATTTCTCCCAATTCGCATAGGCTGGTGAAGGTCCAGCCTGTCATTGATTATTTCAAGGAAAAATTTAACAACGTACCGGGTGTTCCAAAAATGACTGATGGATTTTAAAATTCAATAACTTGCAAACGGTGACAGCTATTTAAAAAAAATTGCAGGAGGGTTATGTGTAATGTCAGGAGTTTTTTTACCGTAATTTTTTATTTTAGTTTGAATCTCAAACAATAGGTGGCGCTGACGGCGATTGAAGGCCAGGTGATCAGTACTGAGTGAAGCGTCGAACTAAAATCAAAAGTTATGGTACAAAAACTCCTGACATTATACATAACCCTCCTGCAAAAATTTTTTAAATAGCTGTCACCGTTTGCAAGTTATTGAATTTTAAAATCCATCAGTCATTTTTGGGACACCCGGTAAATAAACCATATCAACAATTGTCTCTAGATGAATGTTTAATTCCATGGAGAGGTAGACTATCAATCAAAACATATAATCTGGCAAAAATTACAAAATATGGAATACTGGTTAGAGTGCTGTCTGAAGCTCTTACAGGATACGTATCGAACTTTTTTGTGTATGCCGCTGATGGAAAAAAAATAAAAAGAGACAGTATTATCGGTCATTGAACCGTATAAGAGCATGTGGCACCATATATATCAAGATAATTATTATAATAGTGTCAACATAGATAAAATTAAAAAAAAATAATAAATTGCGAGTGTGCGGGGCGATTCGAGAGAACAGAGGTCTTCCTCAAATACTTCAAACGATCAAGCTTTCAAGAGGCCAACATCAATTTCTTAGAAATGGCCATATATTATTACAAGTATGGAATAATGTCAAAAGGAATGTAACATTGATATCGAAAATACATTCTGCACAAATGGCGAAATCTAGAAACAGAAGCAGGACATGAGATTGCCCCATACAGAAACCTATTTCAATAATAGATTATAATAAATATATGAAGGGCGTAGATCGCGCAGATCAATATCTGTCCTATTACTCCATTTTTAGGAAAACAAAAAAATGGACGAAACGTGTCGTAACGTTCTTCATCAATTGCGCACTTTTTAACTCCTTTAAAGTATATACAACTCTGAACGGACAGAAGATTACAAGTTTTCTGTACAAAGCGGCACTTTCATTGATAGAAGTCAGTGAAACTGAAGAACAAGGTAAGGATCTACCTAATTCCGAACCCACAAGAACTACATTCCGATTTGATCAACCCGGAAGACTGGCAAATTTCGGAAAGCATAAACTAGTAAAAATAGTGACCAGCGATCAATGTAAAAAAAACCCTACGACAATGCAGAGTTTGTGCAAGTAAAAAAAAAAAAAAAAAAAACTAATCAGAACAGGTTTCGCTTGTAAATACTGCAACGTCCCATTACACAAAGGTGACTGTTTCGAGCGCTATAATTGTTTAAAAAATATTAAACTACTTCTTTTTTCGATAACTATTGTTATATGGATTATGGTATATTTTATGCAAATAATAAACTGAAAACGATTGTAATAGATAAAATAAATATTGTTTAACACTAATATGATTAAAGTAAAAGTTTTTATTAGATTTCGTTACCCTAGAATAACACGAAGCGTACAATTTCACCAATGTTTGAGAAAAAGGCATATATTACCGCGCGTCAGTCTAGGCAGAAACCAAGCCGGTGTCTCGGACGATCTGCGGCTGACCGGGCGGCGAAAGGGCATAGTATGTTCGAACCGCTGCCGATCGGTAAAGTGTTAGCGTGTATGAGACAGAAGAAGGTTTTCGGATTGCCATATCCGACTAGTTTTAAATTGGATTATATCTGTACAATGATATTAATTTAAATAATACAAATATTGCAATGAAACATGCAGCTTAGTAAACGGATATATCAGTTTGTGGCAGTGAGAATGTTAAACAAAAATCAAAATATATGAAGATATTTGTGCAACAATTTGTTAGATAGTAACCAATTTTACTTATCTTTATAAATTTTTCCCTCTAAATTTGAGTTACTAAGTTGTAATCTTTAAAAAACTTAGTTAAAAGTTATAAAAAAATAATACCTCAAAAATTAATATGTATTTAAAAATTCTGAGAACTTATATAATTCCCTTGCTCCCATGCGGATATAGATAAATATTCAGTTTATGGCGTCGGATGCCGTCATTCGAAATATCTAGAACAGTTCATCACATTTCTTCACTGTAAAAAATTGCTGCAGTAATTTTACTGTAGCAGAGATTCCAGACAATGTCCGTAAAAAAGCGGACTTTATTCCTATAGCAACGTACTTTGTCATTATATTAACGCGTTTTCCCGTAAAGGACAAAAAATTACGGAAGTTGGCCATTTATGTAAAAAAGTGATATTTTTCGTAAATTTATTGGATAATTCACGGTAAAGTACCATAAATTTTCGATTCTTTTACGGTGTTCCGTGTAATGGTCTATTCCTCCTCCAAACGTCTATCCCTCATAGCTTTTTAATATAGTACACTTTATTATTTTGTGATTTTCCCCATTTTATTTAGGTTTGTCTTATAATTAAATGCAATTTTGAATAGTCTTTCACCATTCATTCTTTTAACATGACCACACAAAATTAATTGCTTCTTTTTTTAAAGATCATCTGGTATGGCTCCCTTTGCTTTCATTTCTTTGATTCTATCATTTCATATTCTTTCTATTCTTGATATTATACATAATATTCTTTAGGCATCCATTTCCTCTTCCTTCTAATTTCTCTCTTTTTCTTTCTATAGTTCTCTTTCTTTCTGCTTCATATAACATAATGTTTTTTACAATAGAATTGCATATATCGTACCTTCTTTAAGCAGCGGTCTTTTTGCTCCACCAAATAGATTTTAATAGTTTTACAGGCCATCTTTATGTCACAAATCTGTATTTAATTTCCAGTGAGTCTCTGACTTTCCTATTAATAGCCACAAAAATATATCTGTAATATTTACAACTTTCTATTTTTATGTTATCATACAGATTTAGATCTGTCTCATTTCGTTCTGTACTTTGGTATTTGGTCGTGATAATGTTCATGTCAAGTCCCAACTTTCATGTTTTATTTTATTTTAAACCATCATTTTTTTCTAAATCATTTTTGGTTTGTGCTATTATTAATTAGTTATCTATGAATTGCAGAGTAAAATATTTCGTTCGATTCACATTAAGTTCCTTTATTTAGCAGTTTTCCCAAGCGAATAGTATTAAATTAAAAAAGTTGCGTTTCATATCCTAATTGAAGTACTTGTGAAGTCGAATATACATGCTGATTTAAATATAATAGATTCATTCACAGATAAAGACATCTTTTTTAACAAAAAAAGTAAAATTATTATTTTTTTAGGAAACTGGGATTCCTAGAAATTTTTATGTAATATTAGAGCAAAAATTCATGTAACAGAATCAGTTACATGATTACTTGCTGTTATCGTTTCATGAAAAATGCTAGGAATCCAGTTGCCTAGAAAATGTTTAGTAACTTTAAAGATTTCTTTACAGTGCATACATATGATTTTTTTATAATCACAAACATGTAAATTTATGCCAGTTTTTAATACCATGTGAATGTAGTATTAATAAACACACAATATATCCTTAAATACAAAATTATATTTCGCAAATCTATGTGACAAGAAATTTTTTGTACATCTCTTTTGATAGCTAAGAGAAATATTTCCAAATCTTTTTTCTTTTCCAAATTAAAAATGACAGTTTACAGAAATCTTACGAATCAAAAGCAATTTCAGTCAACTTTAATTTGCTATAATTTAAAGGGAAAGTTTGAAATTCAAAATTTTATTTCTTTCCCAAAAGAGAATGTGTTATCACCAAGATTGTGTTTTAAACGCAAAACACGAAAAGGCTCTTTTCTCATTTAGAGAATTCTGCACTCTATGTAAAGCCTTTACTTCTTTCACTGAAACAAACAATTGATAAAACAATTGGAAGAAAAATGGAGGAAAATAGCTGGACATTTGTGATAAAGTACTAAAACAGACAAAGTGTAAAGTTATTTTCAAAGCTTCTAGAAAGAAGCATAACATGTATTAAATTTAGGTTACATTTTTATTTGCTTTAAAAATTTCAGGCAATAAGGTTATAATCTACGTAAATATATACATATTAAATCTACTAATTTAGAAAATATACTAATTTTTATAAATTAAAATCTTTTTTGCAGTACATTATTTTTAAAATTTTCATAAGTTTATTTTTTTATAATTCTTTTTAAAATAATACCAGTTTTACATATTGCTATAACTACTTACTCTAAAAATTTACATTATGAATGATACCTTTAAAGACAGAAGCTTATTTTGAAAAGTAAATATATATATATACAACGGCGTTAAACACATGGTCAACAGACATTTCCCAATATTTTTGGAAATTTCCAATACTTTGTCCGCTGGAAACTTTAAATAATATTATATTTTCTCAAGATTAGAAATGTGCAACACCACTGAATGTTCATTGAACCACAAATGTATTAGAAAGTAATGATTTTTTTTAATGGATCTGCATAAAAACTAAATTACATGCGCTACAAATAAAATCATAAAAATATCCAGTATAAACATAAAATACATAATATGAACTTTAAAACTTTCACTGATTTACATAAAAGGTGGTTAAAATACACTAGAACCCTGTTTTTCCAAAAACCGGTTATCCGAAATTCGGCTCAACCGAAAGTCCTTATAATTTCTTAAAGTCCATTTTAAATGCGAAAAATATTATTGTCAACGCTATTTTTACCGATGACAAATAAAACCCTTCAACATTCTTTGATTCACTATCACTATTTTATTTGTAAATTTAGATCAAAACAATTCTGAATCATTTTAAATACATTGAAGAATTATTTGAATACATATTACCTTTAAAAATTAGAAGCAAAATAAGTAAAAATGAAAACTTTGAAAGATATTATTGCAGATCGATAGAAATAGTGTTAAAAAATCATGTTATTTATGAAATAAACAAAGTCAATTTACTTATGTGATCCACTGCTTAATTTCGGGCATTTTATTAGATTTACACATACACTTCATTTCGTTATAAAATATGTTGCAATTTTCTTTTGTTTTTCAACTTCAGGATGCTTTGCAAACGGCATCACACTATTTATTATCACAACTATATTCTAAATTACGATTACAGCTTTCCATCAAACAATTTTGCATCCGATTTTGCCTTCCGATTATTCGAAAATTCCTATGGAACCCCAATTAACCAAAAATGCTTTGGTCCCATGCTTTTCGGATAACCGGTGTTTTAATGTAATTAAATAAAAGTTATTAATTAAACATGTAATTTTTATTTAAAATATCTTTGTACTTTCAAGCCTTATCTAGGCTGTTCATCAGAGAATATTTTATATTTATTTTATGTTTATTTATAAAATACGTGTTTTCGCTATTGAGAATGCGTGAGCCAATATTTATTACAATTGGAATTAAACTTAGTAGTAGTTTTATTTATATCCAGTATGCTTTTCTGAAACGAATGACATTATTATCATCTAATGATGACTTTTCAATAACTATCCATCTGAAGATAATAATAGGCCTTGGTAGTAGTGGGGTATCATTATGTCTTTTGAACTACTTGCACTGCAGGTGATTTTAATATACATGACAGATTATATGTTCAAATAACGAAACTGTTAAGCTGCAAACAGACAGACCTACTGATTGTTATAGGTATCAGTTGGTTATCCCGTCGACCGAAAAATTATCGCCAAACTTTAAGATTTAATGCCGATAATGGATGATCATGAATATCACATTCAATGACATTGAATAGAATACAAGTGTTTAAAAAATCATGAAGTGATTTTTATTGCGACTTTTTTTGTATTTTTATTAATATTCTACTAATTATTTGTTTTTTCGTTTATTAAAAAAATATGTCAATATGTATAATTTGGTTATTAGTTTGGCGATTTGTACTATTTGGCGAAATTGGTCGACGGGAAAACTAAGTAGTACCCTGTTATCCTTATCAGCATCATTTATTATGGCGACGCAGAGTTTTTTTTTATTTTAATGACTTTTACGGAAGGTGCTTGATATCCAGTAAAACAGAAAACTTTCCCTCAAGTAAGGTTGAGCTCTTTATCTGCTAAACTATTGTAGATTTTCCTTCATTCTATTATGAATGAATTGCAGACGGCTACTAAACAAATGATTTCCTAGATTTCAATTGAAGGCTTGCAAAATAAGCGTGTGCCAGCAGCTTTAGTCCGCTGATGCATCATCTGTATGTGTGTATTTGTAATATTAATATTGACTATTTTTAAACTAATAGGAGAATATGTGAAACAAATATGAGATGATGTAAAGCAAAATTGTTAAAGAGAGTAATGGATTTTACTCTGACATTTGGGTGGTCATTAGTTATCGACATACCATTTAGTTAAGTTTGAAACGATCTTCGTGACGTTGCAAAAGTGACAGCTGCTGTGTTCAGCTGGTACACTAGTTGGCTGGTTGTTTAACTAACCATACAATTTTATTTGTTATATAGCAGAGACTGCGAAGAGTTCACACACTCTTCAATTTTCGCATTTAAAAGAATTCCAGAATTTTCTCAATAGGTGGCAAGCAAAGCTACTGAATTACTCAATATGGTAGAATCAATATAATATATTGAATAAACATTATTTCGTAAAAATAATTGAAAAATGTGGGAAAAAATCAACCATGAAGTGTTTTTAGCTTAAAAAGTATATTATTTAGAAACATTTTGTAAGATTTTCACAGGTAAAATATATCATGGAAATGTAAGTGAGCAAGTTTTATGTAATGTAGAAATAGTGATCTTTAATTCCTGGCATAAAGATTCTAAAGTAAATATTCTAAAGTAAAACAAGGCCATGTCCTGTACTTTAAAAGTAGCTAGGCTAGAAGGCTTCACCCAATCAGCCCAAAGAGGGTTCAGCAGATGGTGAAAGTTCCTTAGTTATTTTCGAGAGTCATTTAATTGCAAAATGTATATAATGAAGGGTTAATGGTCATATTACTAAACTACGGTTTATTTATTCGGTAAAGATTCAGTAAAATGCGTGATACTAGCAAAAATTTTTAAAACTCACTAAGTGAAGATTAGAAGAATTTCTATAAGAAGCAATGAAAAAAAAATGAAATATGAATTGGAAAGTGAATAGAAACTATTTAATTCAAATAGTAACCACAATAGATAAATAGAAAGAATGGAAAAGACTAAGAAAAAAAAAAGATTTTTAAAAGAATATAAAATTGATCACGAATATAAAAACGATAACTAAGAGTGTGTTAGTAATTTTAAGTGACCGTCAAATTTACATAGAATTCCCAAATTATACGACTTTCGAGATTAAGTTAAATGAATGCCTGACACGCCTTGTGGGGCAGTATGGGACAGTTGAGCAGAAGCACATTTTCTTAAATAAGACTTTTTACACACTTTTATAGTTAATTATTATATATTTTTTTCTTATCGAGAGAATCAAGCAACATAAAGCATTTATTAAATACAAATTCAGCAAAAAATGGGATGCGCAAAAATCATTAATCAGAAAGCATTTCAAAACTACATCCCCAATTTTTTCCATTGAATAAAAAATAAAATACAACATCAATAATTTTTTATTTGTTCGGATAAAAAAAAATATTTTCGACAATATTTTTTACCAGCGGTAAGGATTATGGGCAGCTTATGAGATATAAGTCCAATAAATGGGGTCTTTTATAGTTAATCAATGAATCCCCCACTTCATCATTATTCTTTAGGAAATGCTAGAGAGGAAATAAGATTTTTTTCAATAAAATTGCGTTTCTTCTATGTTTGTTATGTAAAGACAATGCTTCAGTGTTTTTATTTTTAAATTGATTTATTTTCTTTTCGTAATTCTTTTGCATAAATCTGCAATATTATATTTTGAGGACTTTTGGAGATTAAAGATTATTTTTTTAATATTATTTTAAGTAAACTTTTTTATGTTCAAAATTTACAAGAAAAATAACTATTAACACTTAGAAAGACTAACTTTTGCAGTAAATACAACAATTTTTGTTGTAACAATAGTAATCAGAGTACTGTAATATAATAATATTAGTAATTTTATATTTACAAATACTGTTAAAATGGATTAACTTGTTAGTTTTGATTGCTTTGAACATTTGAAAATAATTATAGAAAATGAAGTAACATAAAAAACATCAGCATTTATCTATAATGTAATAATATCATTATTATAAATATAAAGTTTAATATAAAGTTTAATATTAACTAATTAAATTTAAAAAATACATGTTAATGTACATATATTGCTTATTGTTGCCTAAAAACATAATATAAAAACACTTAAAAATGTACTCAAGTCCTTTTTAAAATCAAAATGTTTTCGACCGAGACTTACGGTCTTAATCAGTGAAAAAACTAAAATTTACTTTTTGGCTGATGAGGACCACATAAGCTTCGATCGAAAACATTTTGATTTTAAAATGGACTTGAATGAATTTTTAAGGGTTTTTAAACACCTTTACGTAATATATGTATATTAACACGCATTTTTATGAATTTTGATAGCAATCAAAGTGAATTTTGCACTGAATTTAAACTCTTATTGTTTAATATTAACTTCCATTTATGAGAGAAATATCACCAACTTTTAGAAACGCTAACGGTAACAATAAATACAATGGCATATGTTATAATCATAATAATATTATATTTATATCACAGTAATATATATAATTAAAATGTATTAAGCTATTATTTTTGATTGCTTTAAAGCTAAAAAAGGGATATAAAAAATGAAACATCATAAAAAATGTATAAACCTTCATTATTAATATAATAATATTGTTATTACAAATATAAAATTTAATATTAAACGCAATTCAACGCTATTTTTACATACTTGAAATATTATGTGAAGATCTCCTTAAAATATACATTCATTTGTTGTTTACCGAATGGGGTCAGTGGATTTCTGGATTTGTATAATTAAACTTAGTATGTCACCGTGTAGCTGTCAGTGAATTTCTGGTTACACTTTGAATGTCATCGTTGTATAGATATTAGTGGAGTACAAAAGTTTAAGATTAATTTATTATTATTTATTTATATATAAATACACTGTTTATTCTTATTTAATCGATTTTTACAATGATCTCTATGTTATTATGAAGATTTTTATGCGTGTACTTATAAACTAAAGGTTGATTTTGTAGGAATCTTCGCATCACACATAAATTCATTTCGTAATAATAAATCTCCATTAAATCATAAAAATTTATATTGAGCTTTTATATTTCCGGGACAAAATTGGAAAATGCATTTTTTGTAACTTTATCTTGTAATATTTTATTTGATCGATATTTTGCTTTTTTGATTATTTTTAGGTTTTACTAAATCATTAAAAAAACTGATTTTTATTTATACAAAACAACATTTGTTTTAAAGAATAATTTCTATCTTGCAAATTTGTAACTTCATGCTTCACTATTTGAATTCAATTTAAATGTGGCAACTTTATTTATATTTTTTATATATTATTTTTTTTAATCTTTTTCTCAACTAAAAATCTGCATTTTCAAATCTCTTATGTATGTTATTGTGTAGTCGGAAAATTTCAAATATTTATATTTAATCAAAATCCACGTACATTGAAATTGCATTGTAATTAAAAGCATTAAACAAGTTTCATAATAAGAATACTTTAAATATAGAGCAACATGTACAAAATATAATTTTAAATAAATAAATAAATTATCATTCCATTAATTCGTATATTATTTTCTTCGTAAAAATTTTAATTTCGCATTTCTCACCACTTTTCAAACAAGAATAACTTTTATCTTAATTTATCGCAAAACTTGTCCTAGGAAAGAAATTATTTATTTATCCTCTTTTTTACTGGTGTGAAAAGTGCTTACTTGAATTTTTTAAACTGTTCCAAAAATGGGACGCTAGGCACTAATGGGTTAAACTTGAATAAATTACAGCTTAAATGCTATATAATACTAAAAATAATTATTATGTATTTCAAATCTCCGACTTCTTTTTCAACACACCAACTATAAATATGGACATTTTAAAATTTTGGAGCGTTGAATGGATAAGGAATAAATTAAATAACAAGGAAATATCATTCTGTAATTTAGTGGAAAGAATTCAGACAAATAATATATAACCTTAAGGTGTCCGAGTATGCTCGGAAACATTTTTTTAAAGTCTACATTTGGCACATTTTTTGGTATTTTTCAGTGTAATCCAACACAGAATAAAGAAAATTAATTTTAAAAAATGGATAATATATATGCAACTTTCTAAAATTTTTCATCATTTTTAGCATTTTTTTATAAAAACGGCTCTAATAAAAAAATGCATATAAAACAATCTTTTTTAAAGTACGCTTATTAGATAGTGTGTAATGAACTAAAACTAGTCAATATATGAAAATCTACATGATATACAGCTGATTATACACAATTACCTAAATAACTTTAGTAATTTTACGTCTAATTCTTCAGAAAAAGAGCTATATATCAACAAATAAGTCACTTAGAGGTGATTCTTTAGTTCATAACACTCTAGACATTATTAAAAAGTTACACAAAAAATTCATGGTTGTATTATACATAGGTAAACAGGACATTTTGCGTTAGCGCAATAGTCGTTTATGTTTTCCGGGGAAAATCTAATTTTTCAGAAAACACATTTAAAGTTTTCAATTTCGGTTTAAATTAACGTCGTCCGTTTTTTTTCTCTTGAGAGAGAGAGAGAGAGAGAGAGAGAGAGTTTTAATTTTATTGCTAATAGGCTCGCAGGGAAAATAAAAACAACTTTTGAAACAGAAATGTTCATTCTGTAAGAAAATAAAATAAAAAAGTGAATTTTCATTAAAATTGACATTTTAAACGTAGGCTGATACCTTAAATAAATGAAACACAAATGAAAACGAAAGAAATTGTTTATTAAATTAAATAGAAATTACTACAAAAATATGTACGCAAATTTCGTTCTAAATAGTAAATAAACCTTTTAGAAAAATATCGATATAAAAATATTGTACTTAGTGAAAATTAATTTAGATTTAACAAAACACAATTAATAAAAAATAAAGCGAGAACATAATTACCATTATTTTAGTAAGTGCTCGGTTTGACACATAAAAATGATGGCGAATTATGAGTTTTAACCATCAAGAATGAGTGACTGATGAAATTGGTAGGAATGTGAATAAAAAAATAAACGGAAGAATACAAAAAATTATATCCATTCGGGAAAACAGAGCAAATCTGTATCAATATTCTGTTAAAAGTACTGTAGAAGATCTGTTAAAACAACACGTATTTTTTATTTTAGTGTACTTGTCATGTGTTTACGAGAATGGAGTATAATCTACTCACAAGTGTAATACTAAAAGGAATATATTGAGAAAACTTTCGAATATCTTGATTCTTTTCTAGATTGCCATTAATTACTCATATACAACAAAGATAACATCATTAATAATAGCTAGTTATAAAACATCGTTATTATAAATGAGTCATGTTTAGATTATTTTAACCCTTTTTTTTCGTTAATAAATTATATTTTCTGCTGTAATATTAATATATTCCCTTTTATACTACCTCTGACAATAAAGTTTTGTGAATAGTTCTGCAAAATTAATGTAAATGAAATATTAACAAAAGTTACCGTACCATCCTTCAAAATAGTCATCTTGCGTAACTATGCGCCGCTGAGATCTGCTATACATGTCCTGAGAAATTCGCAAGAAGTCTTCTTTTGGGATGGAATTCAATAGCTTCGCCGCGTTTCGTTTGATGTCAGCACTATAGTCAAATCAAGTTTGAGTCGTTAAAATAGGAAGAAGTCTGAAGGATTGAGATCTAGCGAGTATGGTGGATGTTCAATTTGCACCATCCCTCATGAATTTCTTTCGGTGTCTTGCAAAGCTTAAAACCAAGCTTTAAACTGATCTTTTGTTCGTCCATTTTCCTGTTCTCAGTTAAGAACCAACACATTGAACAAGCACTTAGTAAAGTGCGTCTTACACAGAACATAAACGACTCTCAACTGAACAACGGGGGGGGGGGTGGAGGAAGATGGTCAACACTTGCCTCTATGCAGGTGCAGCGTTCTATTTCCCAAGTGTTGCCAGATCGGCCATTCTGAATTTATGCACCGAACTTTATTGTCAGAGGTAGTGTATACGATATTTCATAAGCGTAGAACGTATTTAAATAAAAACAACCGTTTAAAATATCTTTTTAACTTCTCTTTCTTTGTTTAACTAATATGTAACTAAAATATTCGTCATTTTAAATGCTAATATTAAATATCATATTTGTTATAGCTGTAAAAACATATTTTGTATTAATGAGTGATGGGATTATCGTTCAACTGCATAAAAAATATTATGAATCAGATTTCTTTTTCTTTCATATATGAGCATCGATTATCTTTATAAGAAACTAATTAAACATTTTTCGCCGCATTGGATATTTTCTCCATCTTTTGTACATTTAATTGATATTGATAGCAATAATGTAACAATCCATGCTTATTTATTTAGCAATTATGTCTATTGACATAATGAAAGATTACAGTTTCAAAAATTCCTTGTGCAGTTATCTTAATTAAATGTATGGTTTAATTTATTAATTTGTAAACTTTTACAGCTATATAGGTGAAGTGGAAGCGATTTTAAACAATAATTGATAAAACACGAGAAAAAAAATGCGTATAATTTTAAAAAAATAAAAATTATTTTAAAATATAGGTTTACTTTAAAAAAATATTCTAAAGAATTTACTTAAAGAAAAAAATACTAATGATGAATCTACAAATCGATGATTTAAGATTTTTAAATTTAGTTGATCCGCATTAGCGCACTTTTATTTTATTATTTATCCACATAATATTCGGCAATAAAAAGTACTATTACTGAGGCACAGGAAAAAAATAGCTAGGGCGTCAAATTACATCATTTACAGATAGGTAAATTAGATAGTGCTGGTGGAATTCAACGGAAGTAGAGCAATCATTAATATTGAAACCGAAGGTTGTCTAGAGATCTTTCGTTAACGATAAATTTTCCCTGTTGCCTTCGGCTCCACCAGTCCCTGAAGAGTTTTGCTCTCAAAACTGGTAGACGACATATGCTGGGCTCGAACCCAAACGCGGCCGTCGCCTAATCGTTCAGAGTTTTTCATGGTTTTCTTCAAATCTTTGATTTCCTTGTGTAAAAGACTTTAGGTTCTCTTAGAAAGACACCCCGCTTAGGGCCAATATCCCTCGTGCTGATATTTGAGCCTCATAAATACAACCAAGCCAGTTTTCTTGATTGTATCCAAGATTCAACCCGCTTCGCAAATAGCTTCGGTATTCTGAACACCGTCGTTATTTTAAGAGAAGGAAGAAGCAACTAGTCCCCATTAATACTTAATCACAAAAGATCGTGCCCAAAAGATACTAATATTAAAAATATTAGTTCATTTCTGCATCACAGATTATCAGGTATCCAATCAGTTTCTTCAAGATCTCAACCGCTTATATATATTCCACCGCTACATTCTAAAGCATTTTACGTAAATTGTTTACACTAAATTGAAAGATTTACAAAATCATTTTATAAATTTGGAAGGATTTTAGAAGGATTGAAGGATTTAGAAGGATTAATTAAATATGAATTTACAGGGATTTTGTGCAGCATTTATAACCCTACTCAAATCTTTTATTTTACATTGTTTAATTAGCATTATGTAGAATTATAAAATGTAGAAATATGATGCTCTTACAATATAAATATAGAAATATTTCTGAACTGAAAAATCCCCATCTTTCTCCCTCAGTGCCAAGAAAGCTGAAAAGATACAAAGGCAAAAGAAACCATTCTTTCAAAAATATTTTTGTTTTTTTTGTAACTAATAATGCCTTTGGACAAAATAAAAAAATGTATTTTTAACTCATTTTAAACAGTTTTACAACAAATTGACGTATTAGAAGAATTTTATAATAAGTAATTTTAATGGTTCTTATAAGTACTGTCGGTACATAAAGTGTTAAGGGATTCAAGATGAAGGGTAACATATGGATAGTGTGTTGTCCCTTTGTAGTGTAATGAATATGTAATGTATATGCAAAAAAATTAAAAAATATATTTCTGAATTGTCATTGTCTCTGTTTGTAATGGATCATTCGAGGTGAAAGTCATAGGTGCTATAGACCTCAAAGCAATACTAAACCACACATAACTAGTAATAACCACGGATGAAATAAAATTTGAAAAACTGTTTATTTCTCTAATCCTGAAAAAATAATTGTCATATTTTTATGCCCATTAAAAGGCTGACTAAAGATAAGGGAATTTCCTATTTTTCTGATTACTCTGAAACGCATCAAACTTCAAATGAAGAAATAGTAATATCTTATTGTAAGTCCAGTATTTGAAATGTAAGACGTGATAGCCTAAAAAGATAATTATAATTTGGCAAGCTTGATTTGAGGCAAAATGAGAGTAGTTGAAAAAACGAAACAAACTTGAAGAAAAATATGAAGGGTGAAGAAGTCATTTAAATAACATGCAATTGAAGATTGGTTCGGGATTGGTTTTGGGCTTTTTTAAGTCGTAAAACATGAACGCTAACTAACTACATCTAACTATCTATATCAACCAGCAGCTTTACCTTTAATCCTTTACATAATTTTAGGTACCCAATAACTAACGACAATTTTATTGACTTTATGAAAATTAAATATGTAGAATACACTATGTTTAAAAGACGAAAATAATCGTAGTAGCAAAATTTATTTTGCCACAATCGAATTTTTGACTATTTCCTTAAATAGTTTCAAAACAGAAAATTTTAAACTATGTCCAACTTGTTCTTATAAATATTTTCACTTTCAAACAACGTGTTTGTTTCTTTCCCTACTACATCCTTCGCCTCTAAAAAAGCAAAAATTCAACATACTAATTCTGTATGTGAACAAAAGATTTATTATTTAAAAGCATTTTTATTTCTATTTTTATTTTTGATTTTCGATTTAATTAAATAATAAATTTAAATTATGAATCTTGAGATTCTTTTTTGATTTCTTCTTTTGCCTTTGCATCTTTTCAGCTTTCTTGATGCTAAAGGAGGGGGATTGGGTTTTTTCAATGTGGAAATATTTATATATTCATATTGTAAGAACATCCTATTTTTACATTTTATAATTCTACAAAATACTAAGAAAATAAGTAAAAATAAAAGAATTCAGTGTGGTTATAAAAATTGCACAAAATCACTGTAAATTCAAATTTGATTAATCCTCCTAAATCCTTCGAATATTTATTAAATAATTATGTAAATCTTTTAATTTAGTTTAAACAATTTGCGTAAAATTCTTCAGAACGTAAAATGTTCATGAATTCATAATGCGGTAGTTAAAGGGTTAAAAGGGATTTTTGGTTTAAATAGGTTAATGGTTTATTTGAATACTGTTTAAAATTAATTTTCTCCGACACGGGTGAATTCTTGTCCATTTAACTGAACTGTTTCAAAATTAAACATGTAAAAGCTACTTCTGATTTCTATCCACAGTGCTCTTCCTTTTAAAAGAACGGCTTTATTTCTTTTTCAACTTAATTCATTCAAAAGTGAAAACAAAAATTGCGTTAATGAAGCACAAATTCAATGGTCTAGTTCAAAATATACACAAAAGAAGGCTCCCTCTAGTATAAAAGCAACTATATTTAAAGTTTTCTTTTTTTTGCATTGAAAAGTATCTTTAGATACAGAAAATAATTATTTATTTTGGGAATATTATATTTCTGGTCCGTTTGAAAATAGTAAATTATTTATTTCATTGTAGCTATTTTTTTCTGCAAACTAATTCTTCTCTATTTGAATGATCAGTTTAAAACAGAATTTGTATAACCTTTTTCTGAATTTGTCCCACAATGCTCTTGCCTTTGAAATTACGTCATTATTTCCATTTCAGTTACATTCTTTCAAAACTAAAATCTTTTGTCTTTCATGAATGCCGAATTGAATATGCTATTCCGCATCTGAAGAAAAGACTCGAAAAAATAAAAAATAAATAAAAGCATTTATTTTAGATATTTATTTACTTATTTATTTATTTTTGGTTTAAGAGATAACTTTAGATAGTGGAAGGTAATAATGTATTTTAACGCTCTCTTCCTTAAATTATTATAGATGTAGAAAAGAAAAATTTTCTATCTTTTTTAGGTAGCTTTCATTACAAAAAGTAAAAAGCTACCTATTGCAGACGTCCGGAGGAAAGCACTTCCGGAAAATTTTGGTATATTTTCACCGATCATGACCCCCAGACCCTAAAACCACCCTCCGTTCAAATGTTGATATATATATACAGGGTGTTCCGTTAAAGGGGTCCAATATTAATAGGGGTAATAGAGGAGATCACATGGAGCATAAATCAGTATATAAAGCCTGGTCGGATCTCAATAGTTTTCAAGTTACAGCAAATAGAATGAAAATTCGGAAAATTGTAAAAGAACCCTCATTGCTAAACTATCGATAATGCTACATAAAAACAAAGCACATATTTAAAAAGAGCAGAAAAAAACCTACAAAATGACATCAATTGTATTAAAATAGCAATATTTATTGACGAGTTACAAGCCCTGAAACAGTGAAAAAAGTACGAAATCCAATATACATCAAAATAGTTAATCGTTAATTCCAAAAAGACAACTCTAGCTACAACAAGCAAAATGTAGTAAAATTTGGTCCATTACAAAAGCTTTCGAAAAAGCTTACAATGAACCATATCGGTTTAATTGTGTGAGAGAAATTAATCAGTTTCTTAGTTACAACTCCGCTTTCTTTGACACTAGCAAAGGTTAAACTCCGCCCATCACGATTGGAAACACCGCTTTTTTAATTACTCTCAACTATATATTTTCGATCATGCTTCTTCTGAGATGAAACATTTTTAATTATTGAAGAGTTGAATGAACCAGAATAACTTTACAATAATAGTCTACATTTTAAAGTGGTCTTTTATTGATATAAAGCTTAAGTTAAATTCTTTAAAATTAAACTGGTGGTGAAAATTCGGAAATAATTAACAATATTGCGATTTGTAACTATGCAAGAAGTTTCAGTACATGTTTTACATGGACAATTATTGTATGTATATGTGCATCATAATTTATGATAGGAAATAATAATAACAAATAGCATAATAATTTTATTAATTATAAATTTAAAAAAGACACTAAATTTTAAATTAATTCATACAAACTTTGTAATTTACAATTTGAGTCCACCACAGTCGGTTACTTACAAAATACTGTGCCAAAAAGTGTTGAAAATAAAAGAAAAATGACAAATAAAGAAGTACATTCCACGTACTTTATGACATATGTGAAGCATAGTCTTCTGGCCTGCGCTGCACAGTTCAATGTCGGAAGGCAGACGAACGGACATTATTATAATAGGTGTTCGAAGTTTCGCCCATTAACAGAATCGCACAGCCGACAGCGACGTCGTAAAGATTGGCGAACACGCCGAAAAACTCCGACGGAGTTGGGAATGTCTCCTGCAGCGACAACGATTCGCGCTAGTAAATCCTCCAGTGTATCCACAGGCGTTTCATACACCAGCGATTTAAGGTGTCTCCAAACAAAAAAGTCTAGCGGATTGAGGTCTGGAGAGCGTGCAGGCCAAGCAACAGGTCCACTGCGTCCAATCCATTTCCCAGGATATGTTGAATTGAGGTGATTGCGAACATCTATGAAAAAATGTGCCGGTGCGCCATCGTGCATAAACCACATATTGTGGCGCAATGTTGCTGGCACATTTTGCAGTAACTGCGGTAAGATATCCCGTAGGAAAACCCAGTACGTACTGCCATTGAGTACATCTGGGAGTAAATATGGTCCTATGAGATAATCGCCGAGGACACCTGCCCATATGTTCACACTGAACTTTCGTTGTGCGTTCGACGGGAAAACAGTGTGCGGATTTGTATATGACCCTGTGTGCATATTGTGCGTGTTTACCACGCCCTCTCTCGTAAATGTTGCTTCATCAGTAAATAAAATATTTTCCAGAAATTGTGGATTATTTTCTGTTACATTAAGCAATCAGCGTACGAAATCTGTCCGCTGAGCACAATCTGTTACTGATAACAGTTGTACCCGCTGCACATGAAAGGGGTGCATGTTTTCTGCACGCAGAATACGCCACACACTTTGGTGAGAAACACCGACTTCAGACGCAGCAGCTCGTGTACTCGTGGAGGGGTTATCTTTAAAAATATTCAGTACATCTTCTTCCATTGCAGGTGTTCGTACATGTCGAGGTTTCCCTGCATCAATGCTTGCTGTATTAAACGATCCAGTCTCCCGTAATCGTCGATTTTTATGAAGAGTTTCGAACTTGGGCAACGTCTCCTTGGAAATTGCTCACGGTACATGCGCTGTGCTAGACATGCATTTCCATGAGCTTGCCCGTACATCAGATGCATGTCCGCATATTCTTCGTTAGAATATTCCGGCATAATTATTGTACATCAACTTACTACAATCCCACTTACAACAGCCTCCCTTTAACATAACGCCCACTGATGACTGCTGTTTTATTACACTTTTCTTCCTATACACATAAAATTTGCATAAAAAGTACTTCTTCTTCATCATCCTGAAAGTTCATGGAGGAAACGCAGCAGTCACGGAGTTTGCTTTAAGACAAGGCGAGAGCTGCACAATATGTCATTCACTTGACCAGACTGAATAATGAAAGGGTATTGATAGAGGTTGATCAGAAATGTATAATGGAAAGATATTAAAACGGGGTGTTTACAATCGTCATGGGCGGAGTTTCGCCCTTTCCGAGCGTGCAACAGTACAGAGTCGTAACTAGGGAACTGCTTGATTTCTCCCATACAATTAAACTGATATGGTTTATTGTAAGCTTCTTCGAAAGCTTTCGGAATGGACCAAATTTTATAACATTTTTCTTGATGTAGATAGAGTTACATTTTTGGAATTAACGATTAACTATTTTGCTAAATATTTGATTTTGTATTTTTTCACTGTTTCAGAGCTTGTAACTCGCCATTAATTCTCAATATTCTAAAACAACTTATGTCATTTCGTAGGATTTTTTCTGCTCTTTCTAAATATGTGCTTCGTTTTTATGTAGCATTATCGATAGTTTAGCAATGAGGTTTTTTTTTTTTACAAATTTCCGATTTTCCATTCTATTTGCTGTAACTTGAAAAATATTGAGATCCGGCCAGGCATTATGTACTGATTTATGCTCCGTGTGATCTCCTCTATTACCCCTATTAATATTGGACCTTTTTAACGGAACACCCTGTATATATATAACCATATATATATATATATATATATATATATATATATATATGTGGGATATATTCTCGCATGTTGGCTATACTCTCTTTCTGTTGCACCTGCATCGGACTCTCCGAAACGCCGGCACGAGATTAATTAAGAAACGCGAAGCTTCCAAGCTGTGTGTGGAGGTGTGAAAGAATTAGGAAGAAGTAAATAGAATGATTTTTCCGACGACGATGAATGACGATGATAAAACTAAGACGGGTTTTTCGAAGAATAAAAATGACGATTGTTTTAGAACATTTACGAAGAACTGATATATGACTTTTAAAGTAGTATTTTGAAAAGCAACGAAGAGTTAATTTGTTTTATTTTTTGTTTATTTTTTTGTCCTGTTCGTCTCTCAATAAATGTATGTGTCCGTTAGAAAACTCTTTTTATTTTGAGTCAAGACTCGTCCATCCTATAAAGTGGTGCCAGAAGTGCCCACTTACCATTTTTGCTCATTGTTATGAACTAGATATATTTTCTTCAGATTCAAGCCGGATATCATTTTACGGGTGAGTTAATTATTCCATATTTTATATTTAGTATGAAGCTAGTCGACATCAAAGAACTGGAAGTTGCATTTAAAAATGAACGTACTAATAAAATTAAATTACTTCATAAATTATTGTTCGATACTGATGGTGATCGCTCAAATCGAAAAAGAATTCGTGACTTCACTGGTTTCGATTTCGAAACGACCAGCACTGAATTCAAAAATAAAGTTACGAAAGTTCAAGCAGATTTTTCTTTAAACGATTTAATCACAATTTGTAATTTACTCTGTATCTCAAATGATGGTTCTTTAACTGAACTTGCAACCAGATTAGTCACATATCTTTCAGACTTGAATTCACTCCAAGCTAACATTATCCAAAACGAAAGTGATACCGATTTGGAACCTGAAATATATTCACATAATACTACATTGAATAAGGACACTGCAAGTAATACTGAATCATCAAATTTTGATAAAAACAAGCAATTTCCAGTTCAAAGTTTTTTGCCATCTACTATTAATTTATTGATGTTGAAAGCGTTATACCGCCTTTTGATGGTAGTTCTTTTCAAGATATAAATATTTGGTTAAGTAATTTTGACGATGTCGCTAGCATGCTCAATTTATCAGAATTTCATAAATTTGTATTTGCTAAACGATCCTTACGAGGAAAAGCCCAGCTGTTAGTACAAACAGAATTTCACATTAACTCGTACGAAAAACTTAAACAACTCTTAATTTCTGAATTTGGCATTACTTATAATTCTGCTGAGTTACATGAAATGTTAAATAAACGAAAATTACAAGAAAATGAATCTCTTGAAGAATATTTTCTCGTAATGAAACAATTATGTTCGCGCGGTAACATCGAAGATTCAGCACTGATGCAGTATATTATTAACGGTATACCCGACCCTGTTTTTAGAAAATCAATATTATATGGCTGCCAATCTATAGTAGAATTTAAACAAAAGCTCAAAATTTATGACAAAATTCGGCATGACTATGAGAACACTAAATTTCGTAAATCTAAACCAGAAATGCCGTTGAAATCTTTTCGTCCAAGATAAATCTTTTCGTCCAAAACCTGATCTTCTCTGCTTTAATTGTGGTTTAGCCAACCATAAAAGTAGCCAATGTAGGCATAAAGACAAAGGCCCTCGCTGCTTTAATTGTTCGAATTTTGGCCATAAGTCGGCTCAATGTGATCAACCAAGGAAATCTAGAAATAAGCCTGAACCATCCAATATTTCCACCATTACGTCGAATACTTTTATGACCAAACAAGTAATTATTTCGTCAGTAAATGTTCTTTCTTTGATCGATACGGGAAGTGAAAGAAGTCTGTTAAAAGAAAGTATTTATCGCAAACTCCCAACGGTTTCGAACCTCGAACATTCAACAATCACATTAACTGGATTAGGAAATACTATGATCAAACCCCTGGGTTTTTTCTCTACGGATATTACTATAGATGATTTTAATTACACCACTAGTGTTTATGTAGTACCAGATTATTCCATATCTTTTGATTTTATTATTGGTACAGATGTTATACAGCAAAGTATTTTAACAGTTTCTCAAAATAATATTTCGATGCAAAAAATCAAGCAAAATGAAAATATGTCAAATAATTTTCTGATTAATGTTGCTCAAGTATTAGACGATAGTAATCTTGATTTATCTGATATTACCAATAAAACTATACGTTCAACAATTACGGAACTTATTCAAAATTATTCCCCCCGAAAAGTAAAGACTACTGATGTTACATTATCAATTCATCTGAAAGACGAAATACCTGTTACATGTCCTCCCAGACGCCTAGCTCCTATAGAGAAAGAATTTGTCGAAAAACAAATTTCTGAATGGCTTGAAAAGGGAATTATCCGAAAAAGCACCAGTAATTTTTCATCACCCATTGTCCTCGTAAAAAAGAAAGATGGTTCATATAGATTGTGTGTTGACTATAGGAAGCTAAATGCTAAAACACATAAACAACGCTTTCCCCTCCCAGTCATCGATGACATTATTGATCAGTTGCACTCTGCAAAAGTATTTACAACTCTTGATCTTAAAAATGCATTTTTTCATGTCGAAGTAGAAGAAAATAGCCGAAAATACACTTCTTTTGTAACACATTCTGGTCAATTTGAATTTCTATGCATGAATTATGGCCTTAGCGATGCTCCCTTAGTTTTTCAGAGATATATCTATAATGTTTTTCGCGATCTCATTAATGAAAAAATACTTATCGTCTACATGGATGATTTCATAATACCATCTGAAAACGAAGCCGAAGGACTCCAGAAATTACAACGTGTTCTTACAACTGCATCCGAATATGGTTTGGAACTGAATCTAAAAAAACGCCACTTTTTACAACGAGAAATTGATTTTTTGGGTTACCACATTAAAAATGGTCAACTACATCCATCTCCCTCCAAAACTAAAGCTGTTCTAAATTTTCCGGAACCTAAAAGTGTAAAAGATGTACATTCATTTGTCGGATTAACCTCATATTTTCGTAAATTTATTCAAGATTATTCTTTAATAGCTAAACCCTTAACAGATCTCCTTAGAAAGGACACTAAATTTCACTTCGGTGACCAACAGCGAAATGCATTTAATCAGTTGAAACACATTCTTGCTTCAGGTCCTGTTTTAAGCATTTATAACCCTAGTAATGAAACAGAAGTTCATTGCGATGCTTCTATTGATGGTTACGGAGCAGTCCTCCTTCAAAAGTCTTCTATTGATAATCAATTTCACCCTGTCTACTTTATGAGCAAAAAAACCACAGATGCTGAGCGTAAATATTCGAGTTATGAACTAGAAGTTTTGGCTGTCATCGAGGCTCTTAAAAAATTCCGTGTTTACATTTTAGGTATTCCTTTCAAGATAGTCACAGATTGCAACGCATTTGCCCTAACTATGAATAAAAAAGATCTTTGCACCAAGATAGCTCGATGGGCTTTAATGTTAGCTGATTATAACTACACAATCGAACACAGACAAGGTACACGTATGCGCCACGTCGACGCTTTAAGTAGAAATCCCGTATGTATGACCATTCAAGACAGTTTTACTTCCAAAATCATACAATCACAGAACACCGACGAACATATACAGGCCATCAAAGAAATTTTGAAAACAAAGCCATATGACAACTATTTCCTCAAAAATAACGTTCTTTATAAAAATCATAAAGGTTACGATCTGGTAGTTGTGCCGGATGAAATGCAGCTAAACGTCATTAAAAACGTTCATGACAAAGGACACTTCGGACGCAAACGTTGTGAAGAACTCCTTAATGAAGAATTTTTTATCCCTAATATGGCAAATAAGATTGATAAAGTTATAGCAAATTGTGTAACATGCCTTTTATATAATCGGAAACGTGGAAAACAAGAAGGTGAGTTACATCCCTTACACAAAGAGGAGACTCCCCTCCAAACTTACCACATTGATCATCTAGGCCCTCTCGAATCAACTAACAAAAACTATAAACATATTTTGTCTTTAATAGATTCATTTACCAAATTCGTGTGGCTATATCCCTGTAAAACTACTTCTTCTGCCGAAGTCATTTCGAAACTGCAACAACAAAGTTATACTTTTGGCAACCCTTCCAAAATTATTAGCGATAAAGGTCCTGCATTTACAAGTAAAGAATTTGCTGATTATTGCCAAAATGAAAATATAAAACATGAGACAATAACAACTGGCCTTCCCCGTGCTAATGGTCAAGTGGAGCGACTTAATTCCATCATAATTTCAGTAATCTCTAAAATGTCCAAAGACGAACCGACCAAATGGTTTAAATATGTTCCTAAAGTTCAACAAGTCATTAATTCAACTTACCAACGAAGCATTAAGAGAACACCGTTTGAAATACTATTTGGTACAAAAATGAAACAGAAAGAAGATTTACAAATTATTGAACTCCTGAACAGTGCAGTCGAAGAACAATTCATGAAAGATAGAGAAGAACTCCGAAAAGAAGCTAAGAAGAATATTCTGGAAATTCAACAAGAAAATCGCAAGCATTATAATTTAAGACGTAAGAAACCCCGGAAATATAACCTTGGAGACCTCGTAGCAATTAAAAGAACCCAACAAGGACCAGGGTTAAAATTGAAGTCTAAATTCCTAGGTCCATATAAAGTAACCAAAGTGAAGTCTAACGACACCTACGACGTAGAGAAAATCTCATCAACTGAAGGACCGATCAGTACTAGTTCGTGTGCTGAATACATGAAGCCTTGGCATGACGATAACTGAAACTTTATTTTTTTTCCTTATCTTTAATGTATATGTGTGAACATTTTAAAAGTCAGCGATTTTAAAGAACATTTTCATTCGATGTTACACCATTTCAGAAAATCGACGACTGACCTTTCTAGTGTGCAAACGAACTCTATTTTTTTTCCCTAAGAACAGTTACTTTTTTTTGTTTTTGTTTCTTTTCAGATGCTATAAGATCACATGTCGCTGCGGCAGCTCCAGATGTCAGGACGGCCGCATGTGGGATATATTCTCGCATGTTGGCTATACTCTCTTTCTGTTGCACCTGCATCGGACTCTCCGAAACGCCGGCACGAGATTAATTAAGAAACGCGAAGCTTCCAAGCTGTGTGTGGAGGTGTGAAAGAATTAGGAAGAAGTAAATAGAATGATTTTTCCGACGACGATGAATGACGATGATAAAACTAAGACGGATTTTTCGAAGAATAAAAATGACGATTGTTTTAGAACATTTACGAAGAACTGATATATGACTTTTAAAGTAGTATTTTGAAAAGCAACGAAGAGTTAATTTGTTTTATTTTTTGTTTATTTTTTTGTCCTGTTCGTCTCTCAATAAATGTATGTGTCCGTTAGAAAACTCTTTTTATTTTGAGTCAAGACTCGTCCATCCTATAAATATATATATGTGATTTTTGTCATGCGATAACTAACGAATTTATAAACCGATTTGAATGAAACTTGATATGTACATAGTACATACAAATGTCTCGACCGAGTTCGTTGGCCAGCATCATCCGCCATTTTGTTTCAAAATGGTGGCCATTTTAAAAATTTAAAAAAATTTAAAATTTAAAATTAAATGCGAAAAAATTAAAAGTTGAAAAATATTTTTCTTTTACGTGTTAAAACCTAAAACAAAGATTCCAGAACACTTTTTATTTTGTCTATATCTTACAAAATGATTGAGTTATAGCACTTTGAATTTTTCTTATGGCTGACATTTTGGAACGATCTGATTTTTGTCACGTGATAACACGCGTATTTATGAACCGATTTCAATGAAACTTGGTATGTACATAGTAAATACAAATGTCTCGACCGAGTTTGTTGGCCAGGATCATCCGCCATCTTGTTTCAAAATGGTGGCCATTTTAAAATTTAAAAAAAAAAATTAAATTTAAAATTAAATGCGAAAAAATCAAAACTTGAAAAATATTTTTCTTTTACGGGTTATAACTTAAAAGAACGATTCCAGAACACTTTTTATTTTGTCTATATCTTACAAAATGATTGAGTTATAGCACTTGAATTTTTCTTATGGCTGACATTTTGGAACGATCTGATTTTTGTCACGTGATAACACGCGTATTTATGAACCGATTTCAATGAAACTTGGTATGTACATAGTACATACAAATGTCTTGACCGAGTTTGTTTCAAAATGGTGGCCATTTTAAAAATTTTAAAAAATTTAAAATTTAAAATTAAATGCGAAAAAACTAAAAATTGAAAAATATTTTTCTTTTACGCGTTAGAACTTAAAACTACGATTCCAGAACACTTTTTATTCTGTCTATATCTTCAAAAATGATTGAGTTATTGCACTTTGAATTTTGCTTATGGCTGACATTTTCAAACGGTCTGATCTGAACGATCCACAATGTTGCTTTAAAATGGCATACACTTTATGATATCGTGGAATTTGGTGATTTTCTAAATCGCTTAAAATAAAACCAGGTTGAATAAAAGATGACTAATTTCTAAAAATTCCTATTAATATTCAGTCTTGACAAAAACTAGTATTCAATCTTATAAAATCACTAATTTTATAAGATTACTAGCGAGCTACGCCCGCTAGCTGGGCCACTTTTTCCAAACGAACCTCGGTATTAAGCAGTATGTAATAAGCAAAAAAATTCATTTAATAAGCAAGTCTTGGTGTTCGAATCCTCAAGCACAAAAAAAAGTAAATTAAAGAGCCATGGTCCCGTTAAAAATATGTGATTTCGCACTGTGGGCCACGTGCACTTGAAAAAAAAATGATTGTGGATCGGAACTATGGTCGCTTCGCACTCATAGTCCCGTTAAAAATATTTGGTTTTGCACGGTGGGCAGTACGCGCCCTTAAGACATTTTTCCGTATTTTTTAGTTCATCAGAAGCAGATATTTACGCAGATTCTGAATATGTAATCAGTTTTTTTTTACTTTAAAAACTGTCTGCATGATGGTTTAAGAAAAAACGCGCAAAAAAACGCAATTAGCGCCGGTAGAAAAAGCGGTTTTCGGCTGTTTCTTCTTTTAGCCAAAGGGGAAAAGTTCAGGTTCTTCACCGCAAGGTAACGCAGTGTTCTGCCTCGGAGCTCCGTTTGAGCCCGTTTGGGATTTGAGACATTTTTCGTTCCGATTCCCAAGGGGTTTTTAATTCATAACTTTTTAAATTTTGGTCCCACGGTCTCGAAAATGCCCGAAATGACTTCCCCGGAATTTTTCCAATCGAAAGATACCTCTCGCGACTTCCAACTCGCCCGCGTTGCGAACTGTAATCGGCTTCAAGCAGACAGACAGAGGCGCACGGATTTTATTAGCATAGATTTCCACTAATTTGAGCTTAGTACTTTTGAACAAGGTAACTTACTTTAAAATAAAAAAATAAATATATAAGTATATGAAAGCTACCTCTTCCTCCCGGCATTGCCGGAAGGACTTTTAATACTTCTAAAATACTACCATAAATAATCTTCAAAAAGAATTTTTTTGTAATGTTCCTACATGATTTCTTTTTATTATTTGAGCCTTCAAATATTTAGCTACAGACCCAAAACATTTTCATATTTTTTAATAAATATGTTATTTTAAAAATTAGTTTGAAATTATGCACATACTAAGTTAAGGTTACACAATAATAAAACATATTTTACTTCGCAAAAAAATTAAGCAACTCAAAAATTAAAGCAGCTCAAAAAAAATTTTTATTTATCTTCTAAAACAACAAACTGAACAATTGTAAATAATGCTATAAATTATCTCGCACTGACATTGAAGTACGATTGCTGCAACTATTTAGAACTCTCCTGTGTGTTCCAAATGATTTAAAGGTAGAAGAAAAAAGAAAAGAAAAAAACCCGTCTTTTTTTGCTCTCAAATATTGAAAGTCGAAGTAGAAACATCTGAGAAGCTCAGGGTGACGAGAGGGTTACAAATAATATATCAAATCACAGTTAAAAACAAATTTTATTTTATTAAAGTTAATATTATATAACAATTGTCGTGGGATGATCAAGTTAACATATGGTCATGTTAAATCTTAAGCTAGGAAACCATAATGAATAATATAGATTAGGGTTTCTCAAACTTTCAGACTGACTAATACCACTAAATAGAGATTCACACTTTCGCGTACCAACTGGTGAAAACCTCAACGGTAATTACAGGAAAATCTGTATAAATGAAATATGTCAAAATGAAACATTTTCTCTGCCTTTTGAGCTCCATCTGAGGGGATTTTGGGAATTTAATTGCATGATTACATTATTAAATTCGCATTTGCCTGCTTTATAATAAGATTAAAATATTAAAAAGGATACATTTTAATAGTATGCTTATTACCAAAATACGATTTTTGGTAGAAAAAAATATACAATGTTTCGTGACACATTGGTGTAAATTGATGCATATGCAGAAGGGTGACTTTATTTAAGGGGATCGTGCCAACCATTTCTTCGCCATGTTAAATTCACTTTCTTTATAAGATGCATGTAACAATTTTTCCTTCAATTCTGAGAATGAAACCATTTTCTGCTTGCTTGCAGATTTGAAAAAAAAAACTCCTAGGGCTGGTTTCATTGAGTGATTAGATATTATCATGAACAAACGACACACAGCAGATTAGGTCCGTTTTCATCTCCAGTATATGTAAAACTAAACTTTAACCCTTTATATAGCACATTATGAATTCATGAAAATTTTACATTCTAAAGCATTTTACGCAAATTGTTTAAACTAAATTAAAAGACTTACATAGTCATTTAATAACTATTTGAATGATTTTAGAAGGATTGAAGGATTTTAAAGGATTAATTAAATTTGAATATAAAGGGATATTGTGCAATTTTTATAACCCCACTCAAATCTTATATTTTTAATTATTTTCTTAGTATTTTGTAGAATTAAAAAATGTACAAATATGATGTTCTTAAAATATAATTATAGAAATATTTCCGTATTGAAAAATCCCCATCCCCCTCCCTCAGCGCCAAGAAAAATGAAAAGATGCAAAGGCCAAAAAATCCCTCTTTTAAAAATATTTTTGTTTTGTATAACCAATAATGCTTTTGGAACAAGATAAAATAATGTATCTGTAACTCATCCTAAACAGTAGTATAACTAACTGATGTAATAAAAGAATTTTATAATTATTTATTTTTTAATGGTATTTATAAGTACCGTCGGTAGATAAAGAGTTAAATAAGAAGGATTGTATTTTCGTACGTATGTGTTTTGCTTTCGCAGTATCCTATTTTTCTCTGGTATAGCGCTGTCAAGTTCCTGCGTTATAGGTCCTGTGTTATTCGACTAGAAAGGAAGAGCCGTTATCATCTTCTCGTGATCAGAACAGTTGCATCAGAGAGCAGACATTTCGATGCCGGTGAACTGACAAATCAAGAAGAAGGAAGGGAGGAGGATTGAACTATTTTTGAATGTCATAAGCTGCATTTTTTATTTTATTTAACGTACCAGTATCGGGCTTTCACATACCTGTAAACAAAGCTTCAAGCACCAGTACTGGTAGGCGTACTTTAGTTTGAGAACCCCTGATATAGATAACATGCTGTACACTTGCTTCCATGACTAAATAAGAAAGTGATGTGAGTGTTCGTTACAGGGAAGGTAAAAAATTAAACTTAATAATGATTAATATCATTGTTGTAAATTGGAAATACATGCCAGTATATAAATTTTAAATATATACCTAGGAGCAGATTAATTCATTTATAAACGTCAGTACCTCCTGTAATGGCAACTACGTTACTTACGTTGCCATCTTCAATGTATTTAATGGTTGATACATTTCGCGACATATAACACATTCTTTGCTTAATCCTTTATCTACAGAATTATGAATTCAAGAAAAGTTTACATTCTAAAGCATTTTACGTAAATTGTTTATACTGAATTCAAAGTTGAACATAATCATTTAATATATTTTTGAAGGATTTTAGATGGATTGAATTATTTTGATGTATTAATTAAATTTGAATTTACAGGGATTTTGCGCAACATTTATAACCCCACTGAAATCTTTTATTTTAAATTGTTTTCTTAGTATTTTGTAGAATTATAAAATGATCAAATATGATGTTCATACAATGTAAATATTAAAGTATTTCAGCATTGAAAAATCCCACTCCCCCTTGCTTAGCACCAAGAAAGCTGCAAAGAAACAAAGGCAAAAGAAAACATCGTTTTGAAAATATTTTTGTCTTGTGTAACTAAAACCCTTTTGGAACAAAATAAATTAATGTATCTGTAACATTCTAAACAGTATTACAGCTAAATGACGTATTAAAAGAATTATATAATAAGTACTTTTAAGAGTAATTATAATTAGCGTCGGTAAATAAAGTGTTAAGTTCATAATGATATATTTGTTGCGGATTGTTGCATACATGAAGGCCTGTCAGTGTCAAGATTAAGGGATTATTCAGTTAAGTTCCTTGAAAAATTTTCAAGGTGCAACTTTATTTTAGAAGCATTCTCTATGTATCAAATATTTATTTCTGATAATCCCTGTGACAGATAATATTTTTGCTCATACAAACAAACAGACAAAATAAGATAAAATAAAACAGTTTTTAAATTATTTACTACTCATTTAACTCAGCTCTCAAAAACTAAACATGAATGGGTAACTTACATAAAATGCATTGTTCACAGATCGACTAATATGTATAATGTTGCTTGTAATGATGTAAACTGTATGCTTGTAATGATAAAGCCAGCAAAAGTTCGCAAGTTCATTGTTCTGAATTACATATTTCTACTTTATTTAACTGTTAGTTACTGTTTTGTATAAAATAAAATTTAAGCAAGTTGCAAATTGCACGTCAAACGTTGCAAATGAAATGCGTTTGGAGTATAACGAAGTTTTAAAAATATTAGATGTTATTGTAATAGTATAGAGTACTTCGGATACAGTATAGAATCCGAAATCTTTTGTACACTTCCTTGTTAATACTGTCTGCTTTCTGTTTTACGAGAAATAACTTGTAGTAAACCTAAGCAACGTATGTCAATTTCATAAAATGTGAAAGTTTAAAATAAAACGCGCCCCAAACAATGTTTCACCCCTATACCATTATGTAAGGGAATATTTGTAAATTAATAATGTCTATTCTTTGTACCATAGATTGTGTAGAATGTAGATTAGTATATACCTCATAGATGCATATCGATTTTATTATGTTCGTAAGAGTGTAATATCATTAAAATGGGTTATTTCTTCCCATTGACCGTAATGTAACGATATGCTTTTGATTGTCCAGTGTAATTTAACTGTACATCCTATTTACACAAAATTTTTAGCGATAAAACTATGCAAAATTTATCTGTTTTAAAATTCAAACGATTCATTTGAGTAATTTTTGCGTGCTTTGTACGCGTACGGACGGAAAGACAGACGGATTGAACGACGACTACAGGTTTTACGTATTTACATATTTGCGAACTCACCTAAAAAGTGATAAAAAATATGTTTGATGTAAAAAGGGTTGTGCATGAAATAAGATAACTCTGCTGCCATATATTGTGTTGGGTAGAAGCATTCAAAATGTGTGTTTGCCAGTAGTTGATATCCTTCCAGTAGCGGAGTTTTTGAACTATTGCGTCATTTCAGGAGGGAATAAATTCTATACGTACACTAGACATAATATTTTGTTTAACTGTTAGGGCACTTGTTGTCACATTCTTGTCATCTGTCTCTTTTAATAGAAGCTATTTTATGAATTTTATTAATTTGTTTCTTTTTGGAGACAATTATGTTATGTTAAAACAATCCACTTACATATTGCATATTTAAGTTAATGGTCATTTCATGGTAAGTTACGTTTCATTTAGAACAATTTACTGCAGTAATTTTAATATTATAACGCTAAAAAATATTCGAATATAAAATTAACATGATTTGACAATAAAACCTATCTAAGGGTCAATTTGGATGAAAATTACTTAAAATATAATACTGAATATTACACTTTATATGATAACTTACATTTCTTTTTCAGTAATGACACTTATCATACAAATATAATTACCAATATTTGAGAAATAACATTAAAATTACGTAATTTTTATCTAAATTGGGATTTGAATAAGTTTAATTAAGAAACCATGTCAAATTTACATTTTGAATAACGTTTTGTGTCACGCGAATACTCATACTCCTACTAAGCGTAAGACCAAATTTAGTGAAAAATGCCCAAGCCGGGGATCGAACCCGGAACCCTTGGAATAGCGATCCAAGTGCTCTACCATTTAAGCTACGAGGGTGATGCCCAACTTAGCATTTCTCACTTCATATGTTGGTTAAGCTGCAAATCGCAGCACTAGATCCGTCTTCATGAGCATATGTACAATTCTGTGGCGTAACATGAGACACTAGAGACTCAACATCGGTAAATCACATGTATATTTATGATATTAATCAATTTATCAATTAATTTTCAGTAGCTTAAGTGGTAGAGCACTTGGAGCGCTATTCCAAGGGCTCCGGGTTCGATCCCCGGCTTGTTCATTTTTCACTAAAGTTGGTCTTACGCTTAGTAGAAGTATGAATATTCACTTATCTAAAAATCAGGCGTAATTTCCCTACTGATTAATTGAGAAATTGATTAACATCATAGATAAATGACTAATAATTTTTTGTGTTTGTTTTATTACTAAAATTACTGAAAATAGTTCGAAATGTAACGTAAGTTACCATGGAATGACCTTAAATTTTTTATAAGAATTATTGTTGATCTCAGTCCACAGACTATATTTTGAAGATTGCTTTAGATTTTTGATTGCTATCTTTTGCTTGATCAACGACTGGGAAAATGACACCGAAAAAAAAAAAAACTTTTATTTAAAATCTTATTTCTATTTGATTTCAACGGATTTAATTTTTTTTTCGTTATAGGGTACTTATTAACATATTGAGTTCCATTTCAGTTACCGGTGACTAACGCTGAACATTCCGTTTCGGGCTGTTTCAGTCACACATGACTGATAGTCTAAAGTATATTATAAAACTAAAGTATTTATATTATTTTCAGTAATTACTGAAAAAGTATTTAAAATTTATATAATATCATATTTTACATTGTCAGTCACCAGTGATTGGCGCGGCCGAAACGAAAAGTTCATTGCCAGTCACCGAAGCACTCAAAGTGTAAAGGGTTCTAGCAATCAGATTAGCATATTTTTAAAACTTAAACAGAAATAAGTATAATAAAAAACTCGTAGCTTTGATTTTATTTGATAAAATACTGTCCACGTTACCCTATCAAGATTTCCGGAATTTGTTCATTTTAATGTTTAAAAGTATTTATAGCCACTGAATATTATATATAAAGGAAGAAAATTAATTGTTAAAAAAATACTAAAAGTGACTTATATTATTTTTAAACCAGTTTGTACGTAATGAAAATAATTCTTAGAACTGCTCTTAGTATAAAGTGTTTAAATGATGAGATTTTTTAAAAAATCTTTTAAAATGTCATACATTACATTTTTAATTAATCTGCCGTTAATTAGATTTTATGACAAAAAATTATTACATGGAAGATTTTCATTAAACATCAAATAAAAGTAATATTTAACTCTCTTTCCTAACATTCTTTAATTTTTTTAAAGTATTTTTCTTTCGCTAATATTCATTTTATCGTAGAAATATAGAGAAAGCAATCAAGAAATTAAAAAAAAAGTATTTGGTTAAAAAAATATTTACGGTTGAAAAAATCCAATTAAAATTCAATATTACTGGTTAAATCAGAGACGATTTAAAGATTGTTAATTTTTTTCTTTTAAAAAATGAACTGAAAAAAAAAACGAAAGTGATATTTTTATTTGTATTCCTTTAAAATTTATCCAAATGTTCTTAAATTCATTAAATCATATGTTTTTCAGAATAATAACAGTTTATTTATTAAGGACTTCTTTTTTTTTAAAATAAAATGAAAAAAACAAAATGGTGGGGATATTATGAAAATAAATTAGTTATATTTAAGAATAAAGAATGTCGTAATTTATGTACGGTTAGCAAAAAGTCTGTATTTTTTAAATTAGTCTTAATTAATAAAATTTTAGACATTAGTTCTTCATTTATAAAATATATTTTCCATGTATGGAATTAATATATATATATATAGGGTGTTTCAGTTAAACTTTTCAGAACTCCTAAGAGGGGAAGAGTGCATCCAGACAACTCGAAATCATATAGCATTTGCGGGGTCAGAAATATTTTCCCGACGCGCAGGATGACGTTGTCAAAAGTTCCAAGCTTTCATGCAGGGAATTGTTACCCGACCTATCATGTCTTGATTTTTATTTCTGTGGCCATGTGAATACACTGGTTTATGACACCTCTGTTGACAATGCGGAGGAGCTGGTTGCAAGAATCGCAATAGCTGCCAGAGAAATTCGAGATATGCCTGGAGTATTCGAGAATGTTCCGATTTCCATGCACCGGATATGTGAGGTGTGCATTGTAGTTGGCGGAATAAATTTCGAACACTTACTTTGACGCATGTACCTTTTGCATTTTTACATGTATTAATAAAACGATTTTTCACTTACGGTGTCTTTTCTTTATGGTGCTTCTGTGTACATCACCGCTTCAGGAAATCATTTCCGACCGCACATTGCTATATGATTTCGAGTCGTCAGGATGCACCCTACCTCTCTTAGGAGTTCTGAAGCGTTTAACTGAACCACTCAATATGTGTGTGTGTAATTTTCATTAGAAACTTATTACAAATTAATCATTGTACAACAAAAAGTAACATTTTAAACGCATTTTCATTTCAAGTAGAATTTCCAATGAATAAGAAATCTATGATGCAGGAAAATATGCATATTTAATTTTCTATTTTCATAAAACTTTAACAACTTTCTTTATTCTCATTATTTTATTCTCTCTCTCTGTGTGTGCATAATTTCCAGTTGTATAAAAATTCATAATAATAAAATGCTATTTAAATTACATATAGATGTTCTTAAAAGTAATTTCGAACATGCCATGCTCATCATCAAGTTAGAACTATTCCTAAGGATGAACATGACATTCTAGAAAATACTCTGTTGTAGGTGTATTGTAATGTGAATAAAAAACATGTTTAAGTAATTTAAATGACATTTTATATTTACGAATTTTTACACAACTTAAAATTACACACCTATACATACAGAACAAAGTAAAGAAAAAATCAGAAAAAGAAAGTTGTTAAGATTTTACGAAAAAAGAAAAAGGAATGTGCAGATTTTGTTGAAACATGAGTTTATATTATTCCATTAAAACTATAAGTGAAATAAAAATGTATTTTAAATGGTTCTTTTTGATAAAAATAAGTGGTTGGATTATTTTATTTTAGATGGTCTTACCCGAAACTTCAAAGTGAATACGTGGAAAGGAGAACATTATATTGTCGAACTGTCTTAAATTCAACCGAAGTTAGAGTTTTCAGGTTATTTGTAGTTTGTAACTAATCAACAGTATGACTCACAATCCTTCACCAGGGCCCTCGCAAAGACTTTTTATTGGTGGGCGAAAAAGCCTTAAATTGCCAAGTCAAAATTCAGTATTTGCCAAGTCAGTGAAACGCAAACATAAATAGTTCTCTGCGTTAGCCAATTACTTTTATAATTTTACCAAGTTATCACAATTAGAAAATGTAATATAATTTTAATTTGCAAAAAGCTTAATAATATTTCTAATTATATTTGTAACTTTCGTCAAATATATCAGAAATAAAAAGTTCATTATGGTTTTTTATTACAGTTTTGAACTAACTTGCCGGTACAGCTTGTAAGATTGTCAACTGTAACAGCATATGCAAACGTTTTGGGGGAGGCACCTCCCAACTTAGCGAGGTCCCTGCCCCCCACAGCTTTGACTTCAAAGTTTGTATTAGAGCATTTAGAAAAATGTACTCAACCTCTGGCTTTTATCCTTTTAACCCTACTTAAAAGCATCATATACTCAAAAGAGCTTGCTTTTTGATGCATTGTATTGCCCGAATCAATTAAAAAATTATTTTGTGCTTGCTGGTTTTTATGAAACTTGTTTGTGTAAGTTGAATGTAGGGAGTCAAAGAAACTGATATGTTTTGTAACGTTTTTCACTTAGTATAATTTCCTTACATCATTAACCCCTTCGAGCAGGATTCTCGCTGTCACTCTCCATTGCGCCAAATTACGGCTAAATTCTTCTTTTGGCAAGTAAACAAACGATTAGATTCGTGAAACTGCTAGTGCTCAATATTTGCTTTTTCTTTCTTTTCTTTTTCGTTTTTCATATATATGCATACATACATATTTTTAATATATTTGTAGCGGACAGTTTAAATTACTTTAGTAACAATCGTTGTCGCAGTTATAAAAACTTAGGTTTTGGCTATTTTAGAAAATATTGAGAAAAGGGGGTACATTAAAGGATTTGTGTGTGTGTGTGTGCTACACGGCGAATCTATTTTACTAATACTTTTTTTTCATTTGGTAAATGTTTTTTTTTTAATTAGCCAAATTACTAGCGTTGGTCAAATGCCAGCGAGAACACTGTCTTCGGGACAAGCATATTTTATAGAATATTTAGTATTTCATCACCAAATTTTCAAAAAAAAAAATTGCCTAATTAAAATGGAAAAATGCTTCCTTTAAATAAGGCAAAATTTACTGGCGATAATAATCAAGGATTCTAAGCACTTTTCGCAACATGATACCAGTCGATCATCCCCAAGGGGTTAAAAAGCGTCGTAAAGAAAGTTTAAACATACATTGGTGTGCAAAATTTAAGGGCAAGTCCCAAAATGCCAATTTTCAAGGGATTTTCAAATGATAATTTTCACGTGAATATCCAAAAAAAGTAATATAACTCGAATAATTACTATCCCTGCATAACAGCTAGTCCATATAACATCTCATTCAGGTCACACATGGTCACAAGAGTCACAGTCACTAAAGTGAAACAAAAAAATAGGAAATATCATACGTCTTTTTTATGAGTCTGAAATCACTACTATATGTGATTCCACTGCCAGGTCACTACAACTGCTGCTTTGTGACGAGTCACCAGGTGAATTTTAAGTGTCGCTTTATTGAGACTCTCGTGTGACTGTCATTTGGAGGCTCAATTTCAAAGTCATTGTGAATGTTGCATTATGATAAATCTCCAAACAATGTCCCATTAAAGTCACATGGTGAGTTTTCACCACTTTTCACAGTAGTTACTTCACAGTAGGGTTTCTCTTACCATTTCACAAAGTCTTGTGACAGAAAGTCACCATGTGACTTTAATGTGTCATTATTTGGTTATTTATAATAATGCAACATTCACGATGACTTTGAAACTGAGCCTCCAAATGGCAGTCACATGAGAGTCTCAATAAAACGACACTGTAAAGTCACCTGGTGACTCGTCACAAAGCAGCAGTCGCAGTGACCTGACAGTGGAGTCACATATAGAAGTCATTTGAGACTCATAAAAGAGACGCATGGAATTTCCTATTTTTTGTTTCGCCATAGTGATTGTGACTTTTGTGACCATGTGTGACCTGAATGAGATGTTATATGGACTAGCTGTTATACAGGGATAGTAATTATTCAAATTATATTACTTCCTGTTGAATATTCGCGTGAAAAGCATTGTTTGAAAATCCCTTCGTCTTTAAATGTTTCACACTAGTGTATGTATGCCATTAAAAATTCTGGAAAAAAGGAATTAAACAAGCAAAGGTTTAAAACTATGTGTAAGTAGAGAAGCGTACATAAAATTTTTTATTGAACTTGATACGTACTATTACAATTTAAATTTAAAAACATTCGGTATAATTAAAGAATTCTAAACATATCAAACAGAGCAGTCGTTCTGCCAAGCCAAGCTGGAAATAAATAATGTACCGCCAAAGAAACAAACGCCAAGAACAGAACGACCGCTTAACAGCTTATGATACTCGACACATCTTCTCCATATTAAATCAACCAAAAATGGCATTTTAAAATTTCAGATATTTAAGAAATCAAGTATCACAGAGAAATAAAATGATAATTAAAATGTTATAGAAAGGAAATAAAAAAACTAGCATGCTTATTTCTTATGTACATTTATAGATTCCAAGAATAACAGTTTTGCGCGACAATGCTGCGTGTGCTAGAAGTGTTCCTAATTGTCTAAAAAGAAATTCTGGTTTCATCACCCAGAAAAGGTGTTGTGTGCATGCTTTCAAAAAGTTTTTTCTGTAGCTTTACTGCATATTTAGTTGAAAATAGTTATTTTATGAAAAGAATAATGTTTGAAGCTAAATGGTAAATATACTATATTTTTGGGTTTAATGTTCTATAGAAATAAAATATTTTGATCGTAAACAAGGAAAACTGAAAAATAAGCGTTTAAAATGAAATATTTTTATATTTTTATGAGGTTTTTTTTTTACTGAACAATATTATACTTTTTTAACATTTTACAAGCGTTTATGATTTTGCTTTGTCTGTTCGTCTGGCCGTCTGTCCGCGCTCAAACTCCCGTAAATGTACTCGGATTGCTCTGAAACTTTTGGTAATTATTGAAGTTAATCCCTAGCACGATACCCACTGCAAGTGGAGCTCCTAGCATAATATATTTATTTACAGGGACAGTCAAAATTTTACCTTTACATTACAGCCTATGGAAAATATCGTTTAAAATGAATTTTAAAGATGTCACACCCTGTCAAATATATTAAAATTTATATGTATTTAAGAATTGCCTAAGATATCCGAAACATGCGATGAAAAAAAATTCTTTTATATTTACAAGACCATACAAAAGGATTCCATTACATAATGGTTAAAGTGGGTGTTCCATGTACCCAGATACACCGCGCCACCTATAATTAAAATCTCGGTGTCCAAAAACTGAAGTGAAGTGAAGTGCTCTTTCTGTTTTTATTCTAAAGTTGTGTTTGAGATATGGGCAGACGATAATGCGGCAGTGAGCTGCTAGTGAGTTATTCTTTTTTAATAAAGTTATTTTAATGTAACCAGTGCCTATGGAATAATTGCATAATCTGTGCATTTAATTAACAGTGGGAATTTTTTGCGAAACATTTTAATTATATTAAACTCTTTTATGAATAATAAAAATGATATATATCGCTGAAGCTTAATTTAAGTTATACGATATAGACGTTTGTAATACGAACGGCATAGAATTTACTTGGACGCATGTAAACTCCCTTTACTTGATTAGGGAACCTAGGGAAAGTTCCGACCTTGTAATTGGCTGGATACTCTTGCATAATTTGTCTCTTTGCCAAAAGACGAATCATTTTTTGTTTGTTTGTTTTTTCTATTAAAATTTTTATTAGAGAACTTTTCAAAAAAATTCACAAATATTAGCATTCCTGCATACTACAATTATTTTGGATTGATTGTTTGTATATTTATTCAATCTCACTAAAATTTGAAGTCAGATTATCAAAATTCTTAAAGATTGGAATTTCAGAATAAAAGTGAAAAAATCTGTTCTTAAGCAATTGTTTCAAAACATCCGTTTCCAGTAATCACCCACATATAAAGCACATAGGAAAAACCAAGCGAAACTAAACAATCACGAAGCTGGAATTTCACCATGGCTCCCTACTCATGTAAAGGGACTTAATATGCTACAGGGACACACAAAAGATTTCAAATAGTATATTCGTTTGGAAATACTGTATATGTATAAGATGGTGGCCGATGGATGGATCAAATGTAATTTCAATTATTATGCGTACTTTAAAGTTTCACTAAAATCATGCATAGTATATGGTGATTATAAATTCTATGGTTGATATGCAGGGCTGCACAAAGAACTCACAAACGTAATTGAATACAATGAAAATGTTGATACTGATTATAATCACCTAAAAGTGGATTTTAAACAAGTTAAGAATTTTTACGTTGAACTGCATGCAGTTTATTGAGAAAAGTTTGCAGTATATATATAAAACGATACACAGGGCCACGCAAAGAATTGGTAAATGGATGCCTATGAATGGTACTTTCTGAGAATGTAATTTCAGTAGTTTTAAGAGTGTTTTAGTTTAAAATAAATTTTTGCTAAATAGTGGCGTGCAATAAAGGTACTAGGTAAACTACAGGACTGAACGAAAATATTCAGGTATGTTTTCATCCATTAGTATAAATTGCTGAAAGAGAAATCTTAAGCTACTAGGCGTTTTCTTGCTAAACGAAATTTCAAATTATATAGTATACGAATAAATCGGCAGATCAAACATAGGTCTGTTTAAAAGCATTGGAATACATATTTGGGTATAGACAGTAACTTTATTTCTCTAAATAGTGAAGTTTTGTAAAGATTTCAGGAAATGCTAGAAAGTGTTTCATTATCTATGCTTAACGCATGAGTTTTTTTTTACTTGATTGAAATACCGTTTTCTTTTTTAGAAGTTGAGAAAAAAAATTTCTAATGTTTTTTTATTGGTATATAGAAGAAAAGTAAAATTACAAAAATAAAAATGCAACAATTCTAAATCATGGGTTGAAAAAAATATATAAATATTGCGCTTGATTTTAACTTTCTTTTTGGGGCGTCAATTTTATTATTCTTCCGTTTTAGATTCAATTTCTAAACATGCAAATTATTCGAATTCCAACTTTTGATAGATGCATGCTTTTCACATTGAAATTCGTTGTACTTGTTATGCAAATTGAGTAAACAAAATATAATAATCACTTTTTTAGTTGAAAATTTGAGAAAATAAACACATTTTTAATATTTTGAACAAATTTAGTAACAGGTATGTTCTATAGGAATTCTGTAAAAGTATATATAAGGTTCTTTTGTATTTAAATAAAAGTCTGACAACGGTGATTCATTCTCTAAATAATATTTTTGATTTTTTCTTGTGGCTGTGATAACTTGGAATAGATGTTAGTGATCTGCAAGTCATATTGCAATCATGTCTCATTTATAATTACATTGTACTTGAATTTACAGTTTCTATGAGCCTTTGAATATGTAAAAAATTTTACTATGAGGATAAATTAAAAAAAAAGGAAAAAGGTTACAAGAGCAACAAAACTTTTTTTTATTATCAAGGCAATTAAAAACCATACTCGTTGATCATTTTTTCCACATAATCACCAAAACTGTTTAGACATTTATCTGAACGTGTGACAAGTTTGTTTTCCCCGGATTAGCAGAAATACCTCCTGCCTGTAACGCTAGTTTTTCGCTAGTATTTCGTTCATGAATGTTTAAAAAGTACCTTGGTCCAGATAAGTGTTTCCTCCAATTTCAAACCCAAAAATATATAATATATACCAATTAAGGGCTGTTGGGAGTTCGGTGCGGCGGCTTTACACTATTCAATTTAACTTTTGAAACAAATCCTGAGTTTGGCAAGAGGTATGGGGTATCCCCACAAAAAATATTCTTAAGATTATCTTAAGAAATCCCCACTTTCTTCAGATATTGTACAGGATTATGAAAAAAATTTGCAAATTTAACATTGTTTTTATAGTACCTGCAGAAGTTTTTGAGACATCTTTAAAATTATTTTTAGATTTTTTGTTTAAATTTCAATTGCTTATAGATTTTTTAAAGACTGTTTTGAAGATTTTCTTGAGATTTCTCTCTTTTTTAGTAGGAAAAATACTGACATGCTGGAGGATGACACCATCACTGAACATTTAAGGGCATGTTCGTTCGATGCTTCACGCAACCTTGTTAAAGTGGTACAAGCTAGACTACTTTTCTGAACTTTTTGCTATTTCAGACGCTCTGAATAGTCTCCGAATTTGGTAGGCTACACATTAAGACAACTCATGAAACAAGTCACTCGATTGTGGTATAAATTGGTATAAAACAGTTTTGAAATAGCTTCCTTCTTTGTTTTGACCGTTTTTACTCATATCTTGCACTTCCCTTTTCCATTCTTGTCTCAGTGTATGATTAGAATTACCAGCTTTCATAACCGTTCTAAGACTAGTAACGCCATGTGGTTATAAAAACAATATTAATCTTTCAATAATTATTTAACAAATGCTACTGCTTTTGTCTTTTTTAATCATCTTCATAATAATCTTCGAAGAGCACGTGTTTGAGGATTCTAATTAAATCGTGTCACGTCTCAAATAATTATAGTAATAAAAGGACACAGATTATTTTATAGCATTTTTTCACAATTTTTGTGTGATAGTTGTTATTTGGCGACTTAAAATGAAGGAAAAACAGAGAATGTCTAAAATGAAAAAATATATTAAATGAAATTTAAAATTTATAATAGCTATTGAAATTCAATATCAAAATACAAAAAATTCAATATACTCTGATCAACTATGAATATCACTCCATATATGTTTAAAGTTGTACTAATATAATTAAAAATGTTTATGTTGTTGTGATTATTGAAACGCTAATCCTACATTCAACAGAATTATAAAAAGTATACGAATAATTCCAATTATAATTTAACATAATTTTCTTTATTGTAACTAAATACTATAAAAGTTTATTCCATTATAAAGATGTCAGAGATGTTTACAGAAATAACAGTTTGTTATATAAAAACAGTTTGGTTATAAAAAAGTATTATTATTGTATTGAAATAAACAAAAGCTTTGTCGGTAAATATGTTTTCAAAGATATTACATTTTGACATTTTGTTAACTGAAACAAAATCGTGTTTCTTTATACAAAATAAAGATTACCTGATTTTAACTTTATGAAGATTCTTTATAAGTACTTTTTAAAGGGGCAAATTATATACGTAATTCATTTAACTGTCGCCTGAACAGATCATTTAATTGTAAGGGAAATTTCATTTTTATACATATATGCACGAAAATTGAGGTCTATATTATGTTCAAGGAGGCACATCAAATCAAGATATCTAATTAACTTTTTTTCTCCACTCAGCTAATATGCAACTAAATTGATCTATGTTTCAGATGCTAATATTGATGCACAGTTTTGACGCAGTTATAAAAACGTCTTTTGTGTAAATGAGATATGGGATTACCTCCCAACCGAATACGAAATCTGATCAATCTGATAAAACAGTATGATTTATGTCAGAATACCCGACTTTTTACACTAGGATATGAGCATCGATTACCATTATAGGGAATTAATTAAATGCGTTCCGTCGCATTAGATAATCCCTTCATCGTTAATATATTTATGAATGTTGATAGCTCGTCAGTTCATGTGTTGTATGTATTTATAAATCCCTGCTTTTGTCATATTGCTTGATTTTTTCCCCCTTCAAATCTAATTCCTTGTTTAGTAACATTCTGGAAATCTATGATTTTAATTATCTTTTTAATTTGAATTTTCAACTTGTTATGAATAATGTAAGTTTTTTTACATGATGAATGTATAAGCAGAAGAAACGGATAATAACAAAATAAAACAATTGTGTTAAAAAAAGGTTCATTTAAGTCAAGTTTGAAAAATAGCATCTGTACACTTACACAAAATTTAAAACCTTTTTTTTTTTCTTTCTTTTTTTTCTTTTATTTTAGAACATGTTTTTTAAATGTGTGTAATTAGATTTAATATGGTGAGACTGATTCGAAATGTTAGATTGTATGATCATTATTTTTCAATAACGATATTTGCCTCATTAAATAGCAAAAATATGGGACTATATAACAGTATATTACAATTCATAAATATTGTTATTTGAAATTAAAAATTGAAATTAAACTTATTAAAATCCATTCTGTTTCAAAATGGACTGAATGAGTTTTTTAAAATGTACTTTTTACATCAGAGTGGGTTTTTTTTTCTAGTCAAAAAAGGTCATAAATTAATTTAATAAAGTTAGCAATTATTAAGCACCAAGTAAAATTAGGAAAATTTTATTCCAGATTATTTATAATTAGAAACACTGTGTTAAAATTAATATTTTTAAAAATCATTTTTCTGTTTCAAATTATATATTTTTTAAAAAGGCCTTTAAAAATAATACAAAAATAACCAAAAAAGTAAAACGCGAAAAATAAATATTTTATAGAAAAAATGGTATGATTTTTGATTGTTTAAAATATGAATCATCATGCATTATAAACAAAAATGCCCATGATGAAATTTCACATTTTGGCAATTTCGTCCTTTACCAAAATCTGCAAGTCGTTAATTTTTTAAATGTGTAAAAAATGTAAATATAAACCTTTTTGTTTCTATTTAGTTTGAATTTAGTTAAAAATAATTTGATTGGAATCTGATATTTGAAATCCAGATTGTAGTAGTACAAATTACATTTCCATTTTTATTATTACTATTTTTTATTTATTTAAATGTAATTGTTCCCAGTTGTTTACTTACAAGTATATTACACACACACACACATATATATATAAATATATATATATGTTATTAATAAAAATAAATTAAGATTATATTGATCCATAAATTTCTTAGTTGTTGTTGGCACATCTATTTCACGTAAAATCTTTAGGAGAAAATAAATTAGACGACGAATTTCAAAATGTGTACAATCCCTAGTCAAACAGAGGCATAAGAAACAAACTATAAATTTAATGTTATGCAAAGTTTTCCATCTCCTTCTTTAGCGTTTAAATATTGATTAAAAAACTGTTTAGTTACAAATTGCAAATTTAGATTATTTTTAAACACAAATATTGATATTTTAAAATGAATATTTAAAAAGATACTTTACCAGAATAATGCATATTTAATCGAAAAAATACATACATATTTTAAATAACAATATTATTACTGAAACTTTCGGAAACATTGCTAATAATAATCCTGCTAAAAGTAATAATTCTAATTAAAAATTATGTTTAAAAAATTCGCAATAACTATAATATTTTTTAAACATATGTATGGATTATAAATAGAATGAAAATAATTATTGCCTTAAAAAAATGTTGATACAATTTTGAATTTAGCTTGTAAATTTTCTAAATTGACAAAAATGTTTTCCATAATATTACTAATTACAAGAATTATTTTTAGATAAAAAATCTATCTATCTATCTATATCTATCTATATATATTTATTTATTCGTATATAATTCCCTACAGGGTGAGTCATAAATATAGAAACAATAGGCTATATCCATAAATATTGCCCCAAGACCCATACTTTTAATTTTAAAAATTCATAAAAAGGTAAGATTTTTCATAAGATAAGTTGCAACTACATAATGGGGGGGGGGGAGGTGTTGCTGAAAAAATACGAAAATGAAATTTTTATACGGCCCCCGTAGATTCCAGTTAGGAAAACTTTCTTTATCCAATCCTGAATTAGACACAAAAAATTGCATCTTCATATCTTCAAAACTCGCAGAGTTATAGCCGTTTAAATGATTCATCAGGTTTTAAGGGATTAGACATAAATTGAAATGCGCCCAATTCAAGAAAGAATGTTACTTTAACAGTTCTAAGAAACATGTAAAAAATCTATCTTTTGAGTTAGAATTTCGATTATTTTTTCTTTTTTGTGATAGTTAGCCATATAATTTGCCAAGAAAATCACATCCTAAAATTTCTCATAAAATCCATAAACATTTTAAACGATTAGTACTAATTTAAATGGGATAATTTCAAATCGTTACAACATGTAACATTATTTATCGGAATTTCATTAAAGATGAAAATCTAATTTTAGTTTTGTTCCATGGTTTTTTTTCAATGTTAACTTTAAAACTATTAAAAATATTTATTTAAAAAATGATATAATAAAAAAATCATATTTTGAAAAATATTTTTTTTTAAATTTGCCGAAACAAAACTAATATAAAATAATAAAAAATGACATGTTTCATGTTTTTGAACTTTTTTCTTTCAACATTCCTAGACTTTTAATGTTTTAAAGACGATAAATAGTGGGAAAAAACCTTTTCATGCAGAAAAACGAATTTAAAATTTTAAAAAAAGTTTGGCTCCTAATATACTCACGTATAGGTCGAGAAATTTTTGACAGAAAAATAACTTTAAAATAGGGGGATTGACTTACATGCGAGACCTAAAAAAGAATAAAAAACAAATATCGGAAAATAATTTGCTATCAAATTGGTGCAGCAACACTCCACTTCATTTGTACAGTACAAAATCCAAAACCCCTCTGAACCTCGATGATTCCGAATTCCAGAGTATTTTTATAGTTTATTTGTAAAAAAAAAATAATCTACCATTCCCGATTGCAGAAAACAAACAATAAAAAAGTGAGTGATTTATATCAAGAATGCATTTCAAATAGTAAAAAACCGTAATCATGTTGACATAAAATACTGATTAAAGTTAACATTAAAGTAAGTTCAATACAAGTATCGTGACATACTGTTGTTTTTACCCTCTCCAAATCAACAGCAAACTACGTTGGAGCACCATTACTTCTCGCTGCCGCAAACCAATACTTCAAAATACACAACTACGTAGTGTTCCTGAGCTGTGATTATGACATCACCGGTAATTTTGCTATTCATAGTAGTCAGATTCAGATTCAGACTCAATTGAAGTTTAACATCATGGCGTTCGACATGAATTCAGTACTTCTCAGCCAATGGCGTTTTACATAAGATTTACTTTTTTAATGGCAGCACTTGTTATGCAGAAAATCTTGTTTATATGTATACGTTATTTTTCTCGCACAAAAAAGTTAAATATTATAAAATATAAAAATAGCACAAAATAGAGTTATTTTTTTTCTTTGGTTGGTTGATTGAGGTTTTATGGCACAAAGTCCCTTTTGGACATGCTGCGTCAAGCTAGTTTCAAACTGAGAAGAAGAAGATATAATTGAAAAGTGACAAGAAGATCAGCGATAAAAACTATGCAATTAAGTGTAAATAGTAAACGATATATATAATTAAAACCAATTAAAACTGTCCACAGACCCTAGATTAAGAAATGTTTAAATATATTGTTACAAATTTTTTAAAAAAAATAATATATGCATAAGTTGATGCACAAAAATGTATAAAAAAATTAAAGAACATAAAATTTAAAAAGGTAAATTCAATTAGGTTTATATTCTTCAAAAGCAGTATTCTCATCAACTTCAACTCTACTCGTAAAATGCTGACTACATGGCCTCTTCTACATACTTAATCAATTGTTTCATATCTTTAAAGTTAGTAGTAGCTGGGCTATAACATGATTTCCTCTCTTTACTGTTTACAGTTTTCCATCGTGAAGAACCTCGAATAGTCTTATTGTCCTTCGCTTTTTGATTGGTTTTGCTGCTTTACTAATATCAGGTCTCTGGAGATTTGAGGTAGAAAAACAGGGGATTTTTCAGTCTCATGTTTGGTCAACTTTTTTAATTCACTTGATTTCTGTGACTGACTAGTTAGGTATTCAGTTTTTACTGGCTGTGATGAAGGTTTCCAAAGCACTATTTTTGGCAAAATTCTTGTAGCAGTCTTTTTCTTTATAATGCTAGATGATTTTTCATGTAAACTGTTAGGTGGAAGAGTGGATTCAGGCTGAGTACTAATGTGCTTTACTGGTTTAGATTGTTGTTTGAGTAAGCTAGAGTAAGAAACGCCGACAGATGCGGTTCTAGATTCGACAACTTTACGGACTTCTGGGTAATATAGTTTTTGGGTAATTTTGACTGCAAGAATTTCCTTTTCACGGATCCAATTAGGACAAAAACGAGAATATGCTGTATGATTTCCCTTGGAGATTGTGCAGTGTTCAGATTTTTCGCATGATTTATTATCGTGGCCAACTTCTTCACAACGTGCCCAGGTAATGGAACCACGTTATGTAGTTGACGTAGGCCCAAAACGCTGGCATTTAAAGCAACGGAGAGGATTCGGGATGTAAGGACGGACAGAACAACTAAAGTAGGCAGTTTTAATTATTGTTGGCAATGTAGGACTATTAAAGGTCGGAAGGATACACTGTTAAAAATAAAGGGGAGAAACCGGTTGCATTTGGCGCCCAGGGGTGGAAAGGTGTTACCATTTGACACCCGCGGGCTTGAAAATGTGTTTGGGGTGCCATTGAGTGTTTCACGCTAATTAGGGTGCCACGCAATGCATACCGTTGGACAATTTTCACCCCTTAGTCATTTGCGCATGCTCTGTTACATGCATCCTTGCCCTTCAACTCGCTATCTCTGGTGGATCAACACAGCAATTTTTTCCTATAATGACTATCACCGCTATGCGCTATGCCAATTTCGTTTAGAGCTTCGCTCGGCTAACTTTTGGCGAGCTTTATTATAAAAAGCAACCTTTAAATTTCAAGACATTTGAACATTTCAGGGAGGTTTTAAAGGTGAGCTTGATGGTCGAGTGGTTAGAGCGCTGAGCTTGTAATCAGACGTTGTGGGTTTGAATCCGGCGGGGGCCAAAAGTTGGTTTGTATATTTTTTAATTTTTTATTATTGGGCACTCTTGGTTAAGGATGCCATCTTTTCACCCCAATTAAAGGTGCCATTTTGGCTCCTTTAGGGGTGTCACCAGCGAGACAAGCCTTTCACCCTTAAAAGGTGCAAAGTGTCACCATTAGTTTTAACAGTGTATGCTTCATAGGAATTACTTAGCCATCCCGACGGAAAGTAATACGTCGTACATCTATGACATTTTGGTCTTTTAAATTTTAATAGTTCTTCCCTGGTAGAGAGTAAAAGATGTGGTTCGGATATTACACCAGGACTTGTATTTTGGGTTTGATGTGTTTTCACATAACAGAAAAGGGACCTATTGTATTACAGTTTTATAAAAATTCTGAATGGCTTGGTCAAGAGACTTAGTAAGTCCCCAGACTGCAATTTTTTGAGTGCATGACCATCACAAAAAATAAATTGAAATGTTTTTGCAATAAGAAAAAGTGAATTTTTCCTAAATGAACTATCATATAAGCTATCAATGCATTTTATTACAAAGAAGCCAGTAGAAGAAACGTCTGTACGCTTTATTGCTCTCCACAAAGGAGAGAATTTAAGGAAGTGAAGTATTTCCATCCATAGTATAAAAAATAGAATTCGGACCCCGGCCGCACCACCCGCTACCGAGCCCAACAAGGGGCCTATACGGTCACAAGACAATCCTATGTCAGTCTCCACCCTTAACGAGGTGACTAGTAATTGCTTACTCACTTGATTCCTAAAACCCTAAATCAGCCGATTGATGCATATATGACCAATATGCACCTCCCGTCTACCGTAAGCAGAGGCCAAAACAGTGTGTTGGTTTCCCTTAACTTCCAGGATTTCCCTTTCCAGGGACACGGGTTGCCACGCACGGTCAGTACGTGGGTGGTTTACAATTCTCCATCAATGAATATGTATCATGATATCGGCTCATGCAGAATTGACCTCACCTCGGAAGAGAAAACCACAATGACAGTGAAACAAAGATGAAAGGGAGACAAGAGGAGTAAGAGGAAAAGGAAAAGGGAAAAATCACTCAGGTGCAGGGGGTTGTGAAGCCCGTGAATACCTAAAGAAGGTATCCCCCACGGGAAAAAAGAGAATAAGTATAATGATTTGCCATCTTATACTTATGTACAAACATGAAATTTTACAAACTACTATAATTTGATTGTATTATTCCTCATTGTATTTCCTCATTTACTTCACATAATTTCAATGCCAGACAGCTCTATTATTAATGTTATTATTAAAAAAATTGCAAAATAAAAAGTGAAAATTTATTGACGATATTTTTGAAGTTTTCTCAGTGTAATGAAATAATTAAAAATTAACACTATGCTAAATAAAAATTCAAGACGGAATGCAATTTTCACCTTGTTTTAAACACAAGATATATAAGAACTTTAAAATGTTTAGTTTTAGTTAAAAAGCGATTAAAAGAATCTAAAAATGATGGTACTAGTTAATTTTTATTTAAATACGTGGTACTACTCTGTTATCCCGTCGACCGGAATACTGTCGCCAAATTATAAGATTAAATGCCAATAATGGATGATCGTGAATGTCAATTCAATGACATTAAATACGATACACGTGTTTAAAACGTCATTAAGTGAATTTTATTTCGAGTTTTTATTTGTATTTTTGTTAATATTCTACTAATTACGTCAATATGTATAATTTGGATATTGCTTGGCGATTTGTATAATTTGGCGAAATCGATCGACGGGATAACAGAGTAGTACCAAATATGTTAGTACTTTCAAGCCTTAATTAGGTTTTTCCTTAAAGATTATTTTATAGCTAATTCTTGTTTATTTATTCAAATGCATATTTATACAAATTCATTTTTTATGTATTTCTATAAATAAACTAAAATTAATTATAAAATACTCTCTGATGAAGTGCCTGATTAAGGCTTGAAAATACTAAAATATTTTAAATTAAATTAAGTAAGTATTAAATTAAGTAATTTCATTATTTTAATCACATTTAAAACTGAACGTTTTTAAGCTCATACTATATATTTTGTGTAATATAATGCTTAATTAAAGATTTTATTGGTTATCTAAATGCATAAACTAACAAATGTTGCATATATGTGTATAATTAAATTGAATACCATTCCCCAATCTTGAAGTACATTTTTTTGAACATTCTGTATTCTGAACAAATATTAGTACTCAGAATATCCCTATAGAATATCTTCTTTAAATTTCCTTATGTTATTTAATGAACTGCATAAATGCAGTTGAGACTAAGTTTGTTTGGTAAATCAATTACACGCAAGATCCTTGGGCTTAGATTTATTTATGAACCAAAGAATAACAATGTAAACTTTGATGAAATAAATTTTATGCAAATTAAGTTTAGATTTCACTTCGTTGAAAATATACTTATGTGGTAAGATACAGCTTAATATTCGAAATGTCTCAGTTAATTTAATGATGATTACTCTTATTTTTTTGACGAAACTTATCTGAATGACAATATGTTCGCTACTTAGTATTAAATTTAACTTCCTTTTTTCCACACGTGCATATTTTTAAATAGTATTTTTAAAAATAACTTTTAAATTTCAGTTTTAATCGGTTATTATATTAAACATCTTTTTGCTTAATTAATTTGTTTTGCATAGATTTATCTTCAGATTTAATTATTTTAGCTTTTTAAGTAAAGACGTGTTAAATCTGACATGAGTTAAAATATTTAATTGCAATTGTAACTTTTTAAAAGTGAACATCTTAAAATTTGGCTAACATTAATGTTATTAAGGCACTAGCTGGGTACCCACGTTTCACTACGGTACATTTTCTATCTTTTATAACTTCCAATTTTTATCAATTGCCAGCCTTTTTTTCTATTTCTCCATCTGTAATTCTAATTTCAATTTTTATGTAAAAGGGGAATTTGCAAGCATTAACTGATTTTTTAACTTATTTCCTGTATGTTAGAATTATAAAGATTATCTTCAGTAATGTATTTACAGATTCATAATGAAAATGCAAAAGTTTAATATAAAAAAGGTATTTATAAATGAATACATTAATTTTAAGGCACTTTTGTGTTAATTCGTCTCAGGTAATGACTCTCAAATTATTATCTGTAACTCGTAAAATTTAATGCGAGTTTAAACAACAATTGATTTAATTATGCCCCAATAAACACTTGCTAAAAAAAGCTTATTTTTGACAAACAGCTGCGTTCGAGTGACATATTAGGATTTTAAATTGCGCAAAATTTTCTTAGGATATATTATCCTGTAAATATCAAACTTTCAGTAGAGAATTTTTGAATGATAAATTATAAGAATTTTAAATTGCGTTTGAAATACTTTATGGAATGCCAGTATTATCTCAATATTTAGAACGTGTCTATCAATTAATATTAAGTTTTATTTTGTTTTGTTATTACTTGCTATTTTTTGTATTAATTTGTATTTTATTTTGCTTATTATCTTTTGCTATGGTTGTTATATAACTCAAATTTAAATAAATATTTGTTGGAATTTATGGTGAAAAGGTGCTCTTTGTCACAAATGAAAAATTCCCTCCAGTATTTTAACGATTGTGTTATGCGCCTACATTTTAAGGTAACATGTGTATATTTAGACTTACTGTCTACCTTTAAAGTTTGTTCAACGAGTTTTGTTACAGAGTACAATTTAAGTTTAAATATAAATATATAATTTACATTTAAAAATTTAAAAATAGATTTAATAACTTGGTTCGTTTCATCTTTGCAGTTTGAAAATTAATAAAATATCGAACAAAATATTCATTCATGTACATCATTTATTAAAATAAGGAATAGAAATTTAGACTTATTAATTTATGGAATTTTCAGTTGTATTTCCAAAATAGAAAGAAGGCAAGTGACACAAATATTGAATATGAATCTAAGTATATTATTTATTTTATTTAATTTTTATTTGTGTTTTTTGTAAAGAGTCATGGTTCCATCTTTAAGTGTATTCAAGAAGTTAGAATGAATTGTTCTACACAAAAATTAATTTATGTTTAGATATATTTTAATTGCATTGTGCATGTGATATTATATTTATAATTCATAATACAATGAATAGAATTTCTGGTAAAACATAACTATATTAAAACTACGTTTAAGTATGTATTTAATATAAATATTACATACTCAAAATAAAATACATATTTAAAATTGAATGTGTGAAAGATTAATTCTTTTTTTTTCTAAATATTTAATTCCAAATGAGTCTCTAATAAATATTTATATAATTGTAGACCTTTATTAATCTACTAATACATACGAAATACTACATTTTTAATTTGCGTTAACCATGCATCTAATTGAGTGTTACTTATCATTTATTCATTAATTGCTTCATATAATCAACTCATAAATTGATAATCACTTTCATTAATTATATGAACGCAAATGCAATGTCGGTTGGTTCAATTGGTAAATAATTTTCAATCTCATATTTTCAAATAAATTTTAGTGAATACTTTAATGAATAAATACATAAAAATATAAATGTATAAAGACAGAAAAAAGTGAAATAAATATTTAAAATCATTAATTTATATTTATTTGATGTTACAAATAATAATAATCATCTTTTCACATGACTTATCTCTCTCGATAACTATGTTAAAAATGTTTTAAATATAAGATAGACTATTAAATAGAAATTTCTAATTACGTTGCAACATTTAAAATGTATTTTTTATTGTCTCTTGAAAATCAAATTGCAGACCATTTTCGTAATCAGTATTAGCATTTTTTTCTTTAGAATATTATTATGAAAAAAAAAATATTCCATTTGAGACAATTTATAGGAATACTACTATTTGAAGTTTCTTATACATGCCACTATTTTGAGAAATAATTGTGATACGGTAATGTAGACCTTGATAGTAGTAACGAAGATCTCGATAATGAAACATTTATTCCATAAGAAATAGGAATCCTATTAGCCCTTAATATTTTTTGTAATAAACGTACAATAACGATATGAATTTATAGAAGCTGGTGATTTATATCAGTAAGGACTTTAAATTTCGTTAATTTACAACCTCTTTAATTTTCTTTTAAATCTTTTTAATTTAAAATCTGTACATTTTTTTCAAAAAGTATTAAAAACTTTTCTACATCTTGAATTTAATTTCATAACTGCGTAAAATTGGTTTTATCATAATTATGAATTGGACAATTGCATCATAAATTATACTAAAAATATGCACTAAAATCAATGCAGATTGCTTAACCTCTTCAGACCTGAGGTACACAAATGTGTACCTCCATTCTTTTCCTTATAAAAACTAAACTGTTTGAACGTCTTGCATTTTTACTTTACTTATATACAGCTGAATGTTTTTTGCCTTAAAACAAAACCAATAAATGTCAGCACTGATGAATATTACCTCATAAAATAAATATTATTTTCATCCGAGTTTCGGAAATACCTTCAAGACATTTTGGCCAAGAAAATAAGAAATATTCATGATTATTTAACTTAAATGGTTTACAACAAAAAAAATTTGAAAATTTGCTGATCACTTATATGTTTAAAGACCTTAATTTTTTTATTGCATGAATTTATACTACTCATAGTTAAACTGATGTTTTAAGGGGATTTGTACTTTTATATCCATATTTGTAAACCAAAATTACCAGTCTCCTAATGTACTGATTTCGTAAAAATGACTTTTTCTGTCTTCTATGGTGTCATTTCGATTATGCAAAAGCAATAAATATATATTTGTAAAGTTATTTTATGCTCAGGTCTGAAGAGGTTAATGGTACACTTATAAAAGCAATATATTTAAAATAGACTTAAAAATTATCAAAGTTTCATTCGCTTCTGCAAACGTCTTAAGAATAAAATAGAAAGATGTTAAAAGCAATTTAAAGTTTCAAAATATAAACATGTATATACAAGAATCCACGTTGGACCCTTCAGAGTTTGACAGGCATCAAGACACACAAACTTTTTCCAGGAAACAAAAATTTGAACTCACTTTTTCCAGTCATAAAAGTAGTGTATCTTATCTCATTCGAGGTCAAACACGGATTTCTGTATATTACTTTAACAATAAAGAAGATGTCAAAACTATATTATTAACGGATTTGCTTTGATTTCTGTAAAATATGATATGATGAAAAGTTCTGGAAATTGCCACCATTCACATCTAAACAATTATGAGCTAGATATTCTTTTATTCAGAATGCAGTTGATAGTATTTATATTGTGTCTTTGGTCAAAATTCCATCAAATTCAATCATAACACTTAATAGAAGCAAAATTAATATGAAACTAATCTTGGTAAATTATCTTCTTTGTTGACAAAATTCTGAGTATTTTGATTATTTATGTATTTATTATTTGTGTATTAATTGATTATTTATGCATATTTGATTATTTGTGTTCTGCAGTATTTTTATTTATAATAATTTTGATGCAATAAATAAATCGAAATGTCGTTCTTTGAGATATTTTAAGAAATAAAGGATTATTTACAATCTTTGAAAATGGGCGTATACTCCAAATACTGATCTAGGATGCATTTAAAAACTTATTTGCTAAATGGAAAATAAGAGAAACATTATTCTTCCTGAATGCCTTCATTTCAATAGATTGTATTATTTACTTGTACCTTGATAAAACAGTTTTTTAAGAATCCTCATTTTAAATAACTCAAAGCAGATTTTTTTTCATTATAATATTTACTTGTAAAACGCTCTTGTCTTTCAAAATGGAAATTTCTGTATTAAATATAATGTAAATTGTTTTAAAATTTAATATTTTAAGGCCTTTAAATTTTATTATAATATAAGTATTCGATCCGACGAATATTCGACAATAACCCTGACAGTTACTAATCGGCAGGCCGAATATTCGCTATTTGGTTCGTCTGTAGCCTAATATTCTGCATTCGGCCGAAATCACTGTTCGGTGCATCTTAAAATTTAACACTGTCCCAAAATATCCTGGGTGGGGAACACCGATAGAGTATTAGTTATCATACTACTACCTCTGACAATAAAGTTCGGTGAATGAATTCAGAAAGACCGATCTGGCAACACTGGGGAAACAAAACGCTGCACCTGCATACAGGCGGGTTTTGATCATCTTCTCCCACCGTTGTTCAGTTGAGCATCGTTTATGTTCTGCGTAAAACGTGCTTTACTAAGTGCTTGTTCAGTGTTTTGGTTCTTAACTGAGAACAGGAAAATAAACGAATAACAGATGAGTGTAAAGTTTGTTTTTTAAAGCTTTGAAAGACACCGAAAGAAATTCATGAGGGATGGTGCAAATTGAACACCTACCATACTCGCCAGATCTTAATCCAACAGACTTTTTCCTATTTTCACGACAAACTCTCTTTGAGAGAGATTTGACCATATCGCTCACGAACGAAATTCTACATCCAACGAAACGCGACGAATCTTTTGAACTTCATCCCAAAAGAAGACTTCTTGCAAATTTCCCAGGACATGTATAGCGGATCTCAACGGTGTGTAGTTATAGGAAATGACTATTTTAAAGAATGGTATGGTAACTTTCGTTAATATTTCATCTATATTAATGCTACAGGACTATTCACCGAACTTTTTTGTCAGTAAAAATTTTATATTTAACTTTTGCATTTGATTTGGGGATTTAAAGATTACCGAGACTATAAACTACAAAAGAGTATCATTACTTATTAGAATAATTTATAACACGATTATTTAATCGGTGAATTAAATAATCGGCTCTACTGGAAGAGCATTGGTGGCTTCAGTCAGTACATCACTGGTTCGAATCCTGGCCCGGATTTTTTTCACCCACTTGGGAAATTTATATCAGTAACAATTGGATCATCCGAACGTAAATATATGAGTGGAATTAAAAAGTGTTCCAAAGTGTCCCATTTCCCATTTTTTGCTCTTGAAGAAAAGTACCGCTATTTTTTCTTTTAGTATTTTATTATAAAATTACTTTAGAACCCTATAACAAACGATTTTTTATTCCCTTGAAGTTCAAAACTATCATGATTAAATTGTAATTTGAAAGTTGATTATATTTTTCTAACTTTATACAAACATGAAAAAACAATAAATATGCTTGAATTAGAGATAAAATAAGATTTATAATACAAAAATATTGAATAAATTTATTCAAAATGCTTACTTTTGAATAAAGTTTATTTTAAGTATCGCTGAACAAACTTATTATTGTCTCCAAAATTAATATTTCTCAACAAAACATGAGATAAAAAAAATAAAAAGAACATCCTTTGTTTTCTTACTTACCAAATACAGTCGTAAAATTCGATGTTCATTTTTTCTAGAAACAAAAATCAGAAAGTTTTGTTAAATATTTTGAAGTTATTAACAATAAAACATTCTTATTTTATTGTAATATATTAACAGCTATATTGGGATTTAAAAGTTGAAATTTTAAGGGAAAAAACTACATTATTATGCATATATATACGTGCTCTATGTTTTAAATGTAATAACTACGCGAATTCATTTTTCAAAACAAGTCTAAAAGTTAATCTATTTCAAGTATCGAGTTATATCATATAAGATACTTTTAAAACTTATAATGTATAGATTTTTCTATCCAAAGAAGAATTGAATAAAATAGTTAATCTTTTCAAAAAATTAAAGAGTAGCTGTTGGATAGAATTATGAAACGTTAAGATTTAAAATAGTCATGAATAGTTTTATTTATTTAAAAAAAAAATATGTGCAGTTCAATGTACTTCTTTCATCAAAAATGAATATAGGAAAAATATTATTATATCTTCGCTTATAAAAGTTTAATGAATCACATTACATTTTTAAGTAACAAAAATACTTACAAAAATAAGTATTGAGCACTGCAAGTTTGTTTTAAAGAAGGTAGATACATTCTAAGTAATAAAAAATTTTAAATGTTTAAATTTTACACATAAAAACAGATATATTGGTGATACAAAGACGATTTGACTGTAGGTGTAAACTGGTGTATAACATGCCAAAATACACATGTAATAGGCAAGTTTTGAAATACACATTTTAGTGTGTAATTTAATAACAATAAATGTGTGAAAGTGATCTGATTACTCTTGAAATATGCATTTTAATGAGCAATTTTCACAAGGTGGATCTATATAATATTTTTACACATTTATCTGTATATCTTCTATGATAACACATATTTTTGTTTTATGTGTAATTTACACAAATCACTGTGTGAGGTGTAAAATACTCTTATGCTTGTGTAATATGCAAAATACATATATATTGCGGGATAATCTCTAGGGATAGCTTCGCTGGGAGTATAGTATAGAATTTTATTCACACCAAGCTATCACCACATGCAAGCAACGAAATGGATTGCGCACAAAAGAATTCCAACATCAGAACTAATGCAATGCTATCCTCTACCTCCTTCTGGGTCACGGCTACCCAACCTCTCTTCACCCACCGCAGTTGTGAGAACAAACTCATAGCTTAAATCATTTAGTTCAGAAAAAAGCGATAAATATGTTTCAAGCTAAAAGGTCGCGACAAGGGATTTTTTTTTAGTTGCCATATTTACTTTGTCTTAAACGGGAAAATTTTGCATTTGTGTTCGTATTAAAAGGTACATACATTATTGTTTTCTAAGCTAATGTGACGGAGAAACTATTTTCCTTCGTCTTAAGCGAGATTTCGTATTAAGCGTTTTCGTCTTAATGAAGTTTTACAGTATATTATATTAATAGAACATTATTCTTAATGTCTGGAAAATCAAAACTATGTTTTTCTAAATATGAAAGTTGCATTCAAATTTAAAAAGACTTTCCGAAAATAAAATACAATTTGTAATGTTGTTTGTGTTTATTCTTCAACTGAAAGTTCAACAGAAATGGAAGAAAAATGCAACTAATTCTTTGTGGTGATTTAGAGAATTTCTATTCAATTTAAACTATGGTTGTGCCGCTACGTTTATTTTTAAATAAAAGAGGTAATAAATGAAATGAAGTGTTTATTTAAATTGTATTCTGGAAATTATTCAGAAAGGAAATGAGTTTGTTTGCGTAGGGTATGAAATTGCGATACTGTTATTGTTGGAATTCTATTGTGTTCGAGGAAATATTTAGCTTATTTACCCACGTATTTGTTTATTTACTTGCATATTACACGCCGCCGTATTTTTTTCGCATCTCACTGCATTTTAAAGAAAATTTTGGTAAATAAAGAAACTGAGATTTGCGTAATTTTCGCATGAAATACTGCAGAATCCCAATAATTTGAACTCTGTTAATTGAATTTTTCGGTTAATTCGAACTATTCATAAAATCTTGAAGCTCTAGCATGTAAACTAATATTAAAAGAAGATATCAATGCCTAAACTATTATAAACAAGTTGAAAATTGCACGTGAAGCGCAGCAAATGAGGTGTGTTCGTACAATAAGGAAGTTTTAAATATATTCAGATTTTGCTGTTATAGTAGACAGTCTTCGGATACAGTATAGTGGCCAAAATTTTTGTGTTCCTGTAAATATACAAGAAGTAATTTTTATTACATCTCAGCAACGTATATCATATTCATAAAATGTGAAGTAGTTTAATGTAATTCAAACAAGCCCCAAACGTTTCCCCATATAGCTTTATGTAGTGAAATACTTTTGTGTGGCTCTGTAATTTAATAATAAATATCTTTTGCATCACTGATTGTGCAGAATGTATATTTCAGTATATATATACTTCATAGGTTCATGTCAATTTTATTATGTTCGAATGCGTGTAATACCATTAAAATACATTTGAAACTTTTTTTCCTATTGACCGTAATGTAACGGAATATTTTTTTGTCCCTGTAATTGATTTATGCATCCGAATTTCATAAAATTTGAAATGACTCGACAAAATTATGTAATAATTATGTGTTTTAAATTTCAATTGTTTATAATGCATTTGAAACTTTTTTCCCCATTGACCGTAATAAAACGGAATCCTTTTGATTGTCCTTGTAATTGAGCTATGCATCCGATTTGCATAAAAATTGAGATGAGTCCACAAAATTATGTAATAATTATGTTTTTAAAATTTCAAGTGATTCGGCTGGTTAGTTTTTGCGTTGTTCTATGCGGACAGACAGACGAACGAACAGACAGTCGGACGGACAGACAGACGGACAAACGGACAGGAAGACGGATTGAATAGACAACTATAGGTGCTACGTATTTACATAATTACGAACGCACCTAAAAATAGAACTAATTGTTTAAACAGTTAACCATAATAATTTAAATATTACTTTTTAATTACACCGATTAATTTGAACTCAAAATACAATATATTCAATAAAGTTTCCTTTTCTTTTAATGTTGTTGGTAAACTGGGAATCATTTCCATTTTCTTCTTTACTAAAACTACCCAATTGATACATATATATTGAATTCGGTAAAATCGAAAATTACATTATTAAGATTTTATTTGCTATTAATGCCCATAATACTGCGTTTAATACTGCGATAAAAGTGCACAATAATGGATTAATTCTAATTAACGGGATAGTGCATCGATTTTATAATGTTCATATAAGAAGTTCGCATGATGAAAAGAGTCTATGGATTTGATTAACCATGCAAGATGCAATTCCAGAAGTTTGAGTAGAGCAATTTGAACATCTTACGTACTTTAGAATAACAAAATATGTTTTTGAAAATTCTTTGAAATTCTTACAGGATGCCAATAAAAGATTTCTTGAGACACACTGTATGAGATTTTTTTCATTAATTTTCTTATAGCATGAGAATTCACTTTATCAATCGATTATGCTGAATTTTTTTTTTCTTGTTTCATAAGAGTTCGAATTAACTGTCATCATATACAATGAAACAACACAAATGAGACAATTGGAACTGCCGAAACGGAATGTACAGGATGAAAAAGTTTTCAGCCAGTTCATTTGAGCTGTTATTTTTTTAAAATTTAAATAACCCCTGTAGATGGCAAGCAAAAGGTTTGGGATGGAAAAAGTTAAAGTATTTTAACGGATTTTAAATAATGTTATCTTACGTGTAAGCACTTGACAGAAATTTTAACACTGTATTTGTATTTTTATGTATGATGACCTAATTTATAAGGATTTCGTAAATACATTTTCATATTGCGATATCATGTGCAGTTTAAAAACATTTTTTTTTGTGGTCCCATTAATTTTTTCCTAATAAAAACTAATGTAAAAAAATACCTTAAAATGTTGCCTATTTTTCTCATTAATTTTTTGCCGTTGAAAAAATTCAAGGTCAAACATTCTCAAGTCATCTAGATATTATAATTTCCAAGGTTTTGTTTATTTTAGTATATTATTTGTAATGGTAACATAATACAAACAGAGTAATATTTAAAGTAGACAAAACAATTTATACAAGTATAGAAAAAATGTTTTAGAGTAAATTCAATTTACTAATTGATGGATTAAAATTATTCTAATCATTACACTTTGTTTCTAAAAAAACTTTAAATTTGTTGTTTGCATAAAAAATGAAATTATAGCATTTTTTTTAGCATTTAATTGCATTTTTTCTATTTTAATTATGAACTTGTTTTTATTTTTATTTTTTTATCATTAAAGATGAGAACAGAGAATTTTACTTTTTAAAAATTCAAATATACTTAAAAATTAAATCCATTCTCAAAACAACATTTAACTGCTTAAAATTAATTTTTTTAACCGTTTTCTCAGAGAAAAATGAATAATTCAATGAAGGAATATGAAATAATGCTAAAGTATGTAAAAAAATAATTACTTATTATAAGAAAAAACATTAAAATCCGAAAGCTATGTTTAGAAACAAGTATACATAAAAAGGCTAAGATTTTGTTGCTGTTGTTGTTGTTAAACAAACTCTTTAAAGACTATATACTTTCTTACGATATACTTTTAAAAAAATTGTTTGAAGTTTATTTAAAAAAATAACCATCATTCAGTAATTCACATGTTATTAGCAAAGTAATATTTTTTAATAGAATTTTATTTTTATGATTTAATATAGAAGATTATGTTTAATGTGATTTCTTGTAATAAATAATGTTTAATGTATTACACAAAAAACAATAAAATTAAAAGTAAGTGTGCTGTAAATCACCTAAGAATATGAGAAAATTAATCGCTTTTTTAAATTAGAGTAATTAATGTTTGAAACAGAATTTAGGATTTGCCATGTTTGAGACTTTTTCTCTTCTAACAGAAAACATCATTTTCGAGGTAAACTTCTAAAAAAAAAATATTTTTCCATCAACAATAAAATACACAAAAATGTAACATTTTTTTAATATTTGCAACATTAACTATGTTTACCATTCCGTGTAATATGATTCTTCACTAACACAAATATATTTTATGAAAGAATATCGAAATTTAATTTTAAATTATTAACTAAAAATTACAATCAGAAGTTTATTTTTAAAAGAAAAATATTTTCAAAACGCAAAAGAAGTCAGTGTACGTTTTAGCACAAATTACTTAAAATAAATAAAATTCATGATTTTTTTTGGAAACATTATTATATTTTTAACTAATTACAAGTACAATTTCATATCGCATCATGATATATATTCCAGTATTTGAAAGAAATAGTTTATTAAATGTATCTTAAAAGTTTTTAAATATTTCGACCGATAATTTAATAAAATTAAAATCTGTTACTTTAACTACGAATATACAAAAGAATGTAACGAAACCTCATAATTGTTTGTTATTTAATTGTTAATGCCAAAATTATATTTTTCTGATATCATGGGTCAAGAAATTCTTCCAAGTCAAGACAGAAACCTTTTTATTTAGCATTAGGAAAAACCAATTGGAAATGCAGTAGAAGTGTTAGCTTTATGGCTACAAATTGATCTCTTAAAATTAAAGTGATTAATATTGCTTGATAGTAAAATTGCTATTACTTATTTATAGATGGGTGACAAAATAATACGAACATCTATGAAACAAGAGAAAATGTTTATAAACAGCGGGTTGGATCACTCGTAGACTTACTTACACATTATAAGCGACATGGGACGAATTCATAGAGTTCATTAACAATATTTATTGGAATATGATTCCATTATTCCTGGAGAAAAGTGTATAATTCGAAAACTGTAGAAGTTGTAGGAATTCGAGAACGGAGTTTTGAATCGTAATATCCCCAAAAATGTTCAATAATGTTAAAGTCAGGAAATTGAGAAGGCCAAGCAAATTGCCCTACTTCCTTCTCATGTTCTTCAAACTATTTTTGAACGATTTTAGCAGTGTGATAGGAGCTTTTTCATCTTTAAAAAGAAGCATTCTACTGGAAATAAACCAGTACAAAGGATGCACCTGAACCCCCAGAATATTAGCATAGTAAACAGCTGCGACATTCCCATGCAGAGTAACAAGCTGTCCAAGGCCACGTCATGCTATTGTATGGCATACCATGAGGGACCAGCTCCATATTTCATAGGCTACAAGAGGCAGTCAGATAAAAATGCTTCTGCGTTCTTTCTCCACACATAAACGCAGAAATTGTTTCAAAAATATGGTGAAGATTGATTCATCCAACCAAATGACTTGTTGCCGCTCCTGAAGAGTCCGGTTTTTACGTGTGTTTCACCGTTGGTGTTGCTAAAAACATGATGTGATGTTAATAATGGCTTACGAATTGCAACTGTCTCATAAATTAAGCTTCCTTTGGACATAAATTAAGTTTCCTTGCTGAAATGGGATTCTGGAGATACTATTTATCTCTGACGTTATCTCGAATAATATTTGTCTACGTTTTCGGACCACTATGCGGGTCAACTCTCTTTTATCCCTCTCACAAAGCTTCGTTTTCCGTCCACTGATGTGCTTCACAGACGACTCTTTACCACATTTCGTGTACGCTGCCATAACGGCTGACACAGCTCTTGCACGTTTCAGATAACTGACTGTTTTCTTCACGGAGCAACCAGCGCACATCATTCTAACGATAATTCTTTTCGGAACTTTGACAGATCAGTCATTATTGACTTTTCTAGAGTCTATGGTAAGCAAATGCAACACCTATGACTGATGTTGAGCGACTGATACGTTACCTTTAATAACCACTAGGTGGCTTACATGAGTGCAAAGTTTCAGGTGCGTTCTGTTTCTTTAAAATGGACCATGCCTTTTTCATGGTGTTTGTCTGATTTTGTCACCCATCTGTATATAAAATAGAATTTATTATCAGAACAAAAAAATCTCCTATACAGAACAGAGTCATGTGGCTAAAGGTCTTGCATCCATAAATATATGATTCAATATGTATGTAGCATTTGAAATCTCTTATCTATAACCAAATGCCATAAAAAAAAAAAAGATAAAATTAACATATTTGTTTCCTTCTATGCATACTGGGTACCAATAATAATATTTAAAACGTCCTATCTAACAATTAATACTCAAACCTTTAGTTTTAAAAAATGTGGTTTCAATTCTCAAACATTTTAAAATCTCTTCTGAACGATATGAAAATCTATTATGGCCAATAGTAGATTTTTTTTAATTTTACACTTTAAGCGCTATTAGTTTATATATATATATATATACATATTTTAAGAACTAAACCTATCGAATTTATTTTATTTACTTGATACTATTCTGCACAGTTTATTATTTACATTATTTTCACTTACTTTTTGCAAGTTATGCAAAATTTAGCCCCTCCTCCGCGAACAGAAATACTTTCGCAAGCGCCTAAAACATGCAAAGATGAAAGAAAAATTAATAATAAAATGCATATTTATTTTATACAACCACCTATATATTGATTTTTATTACATCATTTAAAAATATGCTAAAGTGCAAAATGCAGTTTTTAAATCCTACACATTTTACTAATTCTTTTAATGTATTTATAATAAATATTACATGCTCAAAATAAAATCATGTTTTTAATCTAGGTTACTAAAAACTATTTCATTTCTACGAAATATTTCATTCAAACTGAAAAATGGGTCAGCTTATAAATATTCGATTGCAGAACTTTGATAAACTACTAATGCACTTAAAGCATTAAATAATTAATTAGCATTAATTAAGCGCCTAATGAAGTGTCACTTATCGTGTGCACTTTAATTACTTCATATATTCAATTCCTCTATAATGATGGTTACTTTCATATATTATATGAATGCAAATTCAATAGGAATTTTAATTCAAGTAAGTTTTTTTAGTTTTATTTTCATGAAAATTTAAATATGAAATGTTGAGTGTATAGATTTTTATCGATTTCTATTTAGTGTTAGAAGTAGTAATCCGTATTCTTAATGAGAATCTCTTTTCTAGCGTATTTTTATTTCAGCAATGTTTTGCATACTCATTCAATAAAAAAGAAGTAGAAGTTAAATATAGAAGAGAAAATACCGAATGTTCTTCAAAAGAAAAAAAAAAGAGTAATTAAGCACTACTGCATAGATTATGAAACACGTTCTAAGACTATCGGAATATTTTTAAGAATTTTTATTCTTACCAGTGAACCGAAGCAAGGATTTCGCAGTGTATTTTTAAAATTTTTTGTTGATACTTTTCGATTAATTTTTAATTAACAGCATATTTTGAAACTACGCAACATATTTTAAAGTGTTACGAATGAACAATGCCAACAGTTTTTAAAAACTTCGTTTTGTTCTTTACATGTACATAGAAAAAGAATAAGGAAATAATATATATATTATTGGTTACGTGCGAGAAACTCGTTCTTTTCAAGGTACTCGTAAATTTTCCATTGACCTATATATGGGTCGATGGATTTTTTTTTTTTTTGAATAAACAAACAAAAAAAAGTAATAATTGTTGATTTTTTTCAGTTTTCCTTCCACAATTTACATACGAAATGCATAATAACGTAATAATAACGTCATTAATTCGTCTCAATTGAAAAAAGTTTTTATTATCCAAAAATTATGTTATTCCTTTATAGCTATATAGTAAGTCAATTAAACAAAATTACGTGAGAGAGTTATAGCTACTGCACAGCAATTTAAATTTTGCAAAAGCAACAAAATTTTGTTGGAGTTACAAATTGAAAATACAAGACTTTAGTAAGGCTCAAATAAAATTGATGAAACTTTGTTAACATTTATAAGAGTGTTAACAATTTTTTTTTGTCTGAGCGTCAAAACTATTTTTTACTTTAACTAAAAAATTTGCTTAAAACAACAAAAATGTACTTAACAAAACATGTTATGTATATTTAATCAATTCTTTTTTCTGGGTGCAAATCGAACAATTATGACTCATTATCAGTCCAGTAACAAAATTACTTTTAGTGTTTGAAAATAAATATACCCAATAATACATAGAAAAAATGCAAGCATATTAATTTTATTGATATCTAGCACAAAATCGTTAAAATGCACGATTTTACATTTTTTTACCATTGTATAACAGAATACTTTTGAGTGTTCATATAAGTAAACTATAACTGCTAGTTATTGTTTATTCTGTTGAAAACATATTGTCACTCGTTTCAATGATTCACAACCATTTTATGAGGTTTCATTTAGAATAACAAAAATATTTATATTTTATTTTTTACACTTAGTTTAATAATGCCTCCCATAATTTTATACATGCATATCGAAGTTATTTTTTACAAAGGAATGATATCGTTTATTTCATTTTCAATCTCGAATAGAATTAAAAAATTGAATTCGAAATTAAAGAAAGCGTACATTGTGTTATTTTAGCTTACTAAATCTATTAATTATATTCAGCATTGATTATCTTCTACGGCTCAATATACAGAGTAGTGATATGCAATTTTTTTAAAGTTATGGACTTAAAAAACCGAAGATATCTCTCTATTGGAATATCGATTCAGCTACATTTTTTAAATGTTAAAACTTAAAAGAAAATTTTTTACCTAAATTAATTTATATATATACTTTAAGTTCTATCAATCGTAAGAGCAGTCTTTTCTAAAAAGAAATATCTGACATTTGTCTTTTCACATTATTGAATAATATTATCTCCAATAGTTTGAAAATGTAGATTGCATGAATTTTCGTAAACAAAGGATTATCGAATAAATTGTTTTAAAATATTTGATTTTTCTCAAAAGTAAAGGATAACTATCGAATATGGAACTTTGAAATATAATAGAAAACTTTAAGTACTGAAAATCAACACTAATGTAGTAAGCATGTACATTGAACGAATTCTTTTTACCAAACGAATACCAAAGCTAAATATTAAATGTATGTTTAAAAAGAAAAAAAATCTAAAATAAAAAAAAGTAAATTAATATTTTTTTTTCGATCGAAGCCTCTTTTTTTTATACGTACAGGAATTATTATTCTATCTAAAAAAATATGTTTCGACGATTTTGAGTTATTTCTTAACATTTTTCATCATCTGGATTCTTTTTCTTATTGAAAATAGTTTGAAAATGTTCTAAGAGTTTGGAGGGAAAATGCGTAACTTGACTTCAAGAGTAAACAGCACGCTTTTTTTTAAGTTCACAAATTTTTATAAGAAAAAAAAACAGTTTGACATAATCAAACTTATTACATCTAAATTAACTTATTAAAAATAAAAAATTTTAAATCAAATCAAAGATTAATGAAAAATCACAAAATAAAATCAAATATAGTAGAAGTTCGAAGTTTATACAAGTTCCTTATGACTATTAATATCAATCGATACCAAAATTATTATATATAAATGAACCTAAACGACTACACAACATCCGACCATTAAAGCATAAACATACTTAAACGGCAATTATAAATACGACAATAAATACCATAACTAGAAATACGACTATAAATATGACAACTTAAAATCAAAATTTTTTAATCACTCAGTAAAGATAAGCAAAATCCAGGATTTTTATTAAAAATAAAATACTTAAATCAGCTGCAGTTTTAACCCCTTGAGAATCGGGAGTATGTCTATAAAAACGCTTAAATTTAATTACGAAAATTCACATAGGCACCAGAATTTTGGTAAAAAAAATTCAATTTATTATATGTTTGAAATATAGCTCTTTGGTATTTATAAATAAATTTGTTTTCGAATTCTGGTGTCATTTATTCATTTCAACATTTTCACACGGAAGTGCTCTGCGCCGTAAAGGATAAAGTAAAAATTTTTAAATTCAATTTTGAAATATTACAGAGATTAATGTAGAACAAAGCATCGAATTTTCTCGCACATATGCAGAAATATTGTGACTTACAGGCTAATAGTGGTTTTATATTTTTAAATGGCAATTTCTGGAACGTGTATAAATAACAGCTATAATACTGATTGGCATTTGTATTGATGAGAAACTTGTATAAAGGTTTAAAAATCTATTTTTTTATTTTATAATGTCACATTAATGATTTTTAAAATGCCTAATTTAAAATTACCTTTTTTAAACCTTTACAGTCGAATATTGGCAAATAGCAAAGCTTGATTCTGCACCACTATTTTTTTAAAGTATATATTTTAACAAATATCATTAGTACATTTTAACAAATATCATTAGCACATTTTAACAAATATCATTAGCACAATTGTATCAATGCACAGGTAAAAAAGTATATTAAAATAAAAGTGGTGCCAATAAAATAATTTCGTATAAAACATGCCTGTGCTTGGGAGGAATATTTCAACCGCAAAGGGTCAGTAATATAATAACACATCACGTAATTTATTTTCTCATTTATTAAATAAATATTCTTTTATTGTATCCTGAAAAATGTCATATTTTATTTATTTAAGTTACACATTGAAATGTTCTACTCTTTGTCTCCCTATAATTTTTATACTAATTATGCACAGTAAGCTAAAATAAAGTATTTAAGTAAAATACAAGAATCATAATTAAAATTCTCAATTGTTTAATAATCTTACAATTTTTTATCTTAAATTCTACGCCACGGTATTAGAAGTAACATTTCAGATACATAATTGCAACCAAGAAATTTCTGAGGCAATGCATTACGAAAAAATAATAATGCTTATTCCCCATTTAAATCCATAATCTACAAGCAGACATTTAATAATCATTTAATAAATATTGTCTATACATATTCTGTTAAAGAAATAAACTGGTTTTCTGTTTATAATTATTTACTGTTGTTAACTGTTTGGTGCATTTTATTGAAAAAAAAAAAAGGCATTTAATATATGTATAACGAATATTAATTTTTCGCACCTTACTGAAATTCTTCCTCAGAATTTTTGTTTCTAGAATCCTAATTTATTAAAATATTCCCTTTCTTAAATAATATTCCATTTATTCCGTTCAGTTAATACCATTTTACGTAAATAGCACATTCTCCAAAATATGTTAAAAACCCTTCACCTTAGTATTTTTTTCAAGACCTTATATTTATTAGTTATCTGAATTTTAATCATTTCTTTTATTTCCTCTTTATTATTCCATGACTTGATTACTCGCGTAATTCTGATTTCGTAAAACTTCTTCAGTACGATGCCGCTTACAGTAAAGAGTTCTCCAACCTTGCCGAATGTTCATTGGAGCTACTGCACTGGTGTAAAATGTCATCCACCTCTGACTATTTAAACTGAAACATCAGCGCAAAGCTGGAGATTTTCTTAACATTTGTTGTAATGAAAAAAAAAAAAAACTATTTCGCAACTGAAATAATCGTAGGAAGTATAACGTTGTATAAAATGTAGTGTTTACAGCGATAGTAGGAAAAGGTGTTTAGCGTTTATTACATTCTTTGAGGATACTTAATTCTTGTATAGAAGTGGAAGCATAAAAATATTTGCTTTGTGATCAAGTGTTGTCATTTTTAGACAAACTGCTAATGTGTTTTGACCAAAGTCTAAGTTATTAGAGTTAGAGTGTTATGAAATATTCAATATGATTCTGATCGGTATAATGGCAGCTGACTAATTTTATAAAATGTTAAGGAGCAATAGTTGCTACATTTTACATCGTTACATGATCTGTTAAACCAATCAACTACATCAAAAACACTGGATAATAGAAATGTTGCATTCGAATAATTAAATTTTAAAGTTTGTTACAAATTACATTTTTAACAAACAAAAGACAAAAAGTAGCCTGTGTCTTAATTTATTTGTCAGTCTATCTATATACAAATTTTCTAAATAATTAGTTCAGTTTAATTTAGGTTTTATGAAATATAAATACATTTTTAGTTTGGTCGTGTGAGGCTATTGAAAATTACGTCTCGTAGATTTTGTCCACTTCAATGCATTTGCGGTAACGTTGTACTTCCTGCTTAGTTTAAAATGCATTAATTTATTGTAACTTTATAATATTAGTTTAAAACATATTACTTTATACTGTTGCAAAAAAAAAAAAAAAAAAAAAACTTTCATTGTCGGTATTAATGCTCACATCGCCGAAACCATACTTACGATGTCAGCGCTGTTGACACACATGTATTTTGCTATGGAATAGAAATGAGATTATATATACGTACTTTTCCGTTAGCCGAGAAACAACGTTAACCCCTTCGCGACGGAACTTTTACGAAATTTTAATGTTTTGTCACCGGTTTTTAAATATCAAAAAAATGCTCCGAAGGCAAATTTTATAGTAAAATTTTACTGGTAGGGATAAATAAATATTTTTAAGCCTTTTTGTGGCATATACGTGTCGCTCGTCCCCAAGGGGTTAATATGCATGTATATGTCTATATAAATGTCATTATATGCATTATATGCACACATATATGTGGATATATTTGTATGTATGTGTGTATGCAATACATGTATACATATATGCGTTAATATACGTATATAAATGTGTATGTATAACTCTGGCGTCCGGCAAGCTGAAAACTGTCTAAATAACACTAAAGTAAGATCATCCGCTATCAGTAAACATAGACATGAATACTAGTAACTACGAATGAAAGAAAATTTATAAAATAATTTATCTCAATAATCTTGGAAAATGTAACTTAATATATTAATTTTCAAGTGCTTCTAAAAGTTGGTTAGCATCAGAAAATGTCGTAGAATTTCCCAAATTCTTCTGTAAGGTACTCAAATTCTACGGAATGATCAGTGACAATTTAATTTTGCGAGATATAAGATGACATTTTTATTTCATAGAGTATTAAAAAAATGCAATGGAAGATTGCTTAGAGGGGAGAAAATGCTATAAGTTGTAAATGAGTAAACGCTGAATGACTAACATCCAACTATATTTGACAATCAGCAGCTTTCCCTTCAATACTTTAAATAAGTTTAGATATAGAACATTTTTTATCAATTTTATCGATTTTATGAAAACTGTATAGGTAAAATATAATATTTTGAAAAGAAAAAAAAACGCAATTGCAAATTATTATTGTTATTATTATTTTGCCTCAATCGAATTTTTGACTACTTCAATGAAGAGTTTGAAATTAAAACATGTAAAATCTATTTTCAGTTTGATTCTACAGATCTTTTCACATTTAAATAACGTCCTTATTTCTGTGTTTAATTCAATGACCTTACAAAAAATTAAATGGACTGCTTTCAAATGTGAACAAAAACCACCCTATTTTATAAAAGTGTTTATTTATTTATATTTTATTTACGGTTTAAAAAATAAATTTAGATGCTGAAAGAGAATTTTTTTATCTTGAGAATAATATATTTGTGTTCTGTTTAAAAGTAATTTAGATTCAAACATATTAACGGTTTAATTGTTGTTTAAAACCAATTTCTCTTCACGCAAGTGAATTATTGTCTACTCCATTAAACTATTTTTAAACAAAGCATGTGTATACTAATTCTAATTTTGCATCTTTGTTTCTTTCACTGCTATATTCATTCAAAATTCGAAAAAAAAATAATGCTAATGAGTCACAATTTTAATGGTCTATTCTGAATATAAACAAAAGAATATTTCTACAAAAGCTTTTATTTTTGAAGTTTTCGTTTTTTAGGCTGAAAGATAAATTAGGATGGAAAAAGATTAGGCGCGAGATTTGTTTTTTTCCATAATCGAATTTTTGACTACGTCATTGACCACTTTTAAATCAGAACATGTCAGAATCACCTTCCAATTTGGTCCCAAAGTGCTTTTCACTTTCAAATAACATGTCCTTATTTATTTCACTAATATATTAGTTCTCGCTAATGAAGCACAAATTCAAATGGACTATTTCTATATGTAACAAAACTCTCCCTATCATTTAAAATATATTTTTTTTTTTTTATTTAAACAATAAATTTAAAAATTGAAAGAGAATTACTTATTTTGAGAAAAATGTATTAGAAGCCTGTTTAAAGGTTATTTAGATTATAACAAGTTTGTGGTTTAATTGTAATTCAAAACCAATTTCACTTAACGTAAGCAATTTATTGTGTATTTCATTAAACTATTTCCAAACAAAGTATATATAAACTAATTCTAATTTCACCCACAACGCTGTTCACGTTGACAAAAGTCTTTGTTTCTTTCACTAGTGATTACATTCAAAACTAAGAAGAAAAAAGAAACCTAATTCTAATGAAGCACAAATTCAATGGATTCTTTGTGAATATAATCAAAAGAATATCCATTTTAACACAAAAGCATTTATTTTTGAAGTTTTTTTGTTTTGCTCTGAAAAATAAATTTAGATGGTGGAAGAGAATTCTTTATTTTAAGAATCATATGATTCTGATGTTTTGAAAATAATTTTGTTTCAAATAAATTAATTACTTCACTGCATTTATTTTTTTTTTTTTTTTTTTTTTTTTTTTTTTTTTTTTTTTTTTTTGCAGAAAGCTAGTTCCTGTATATTTTACTGATCTGTTTCCAAGCAGAACTTGTATCAATTATTTCTGATTTTGTCCAATATTGTTCATCACTTCACAATAACATCTTCATTTTTGGTCACTTCTACATTCTTTAAATTCTAAAATATTTAAAACCCAATGAGTCACAAATTCAATGAGCTTCTCTTAATGTGAACAAAGGAGTGAGAGGAAAAACAAAATTATAAAAGAATTTACTTTAATTATTTTGTTTTTAAGGTTTAAAAAGATAAATTTAGATTGCAGGATAGAATTTTTATTTAGGGAATAATATATTTAGAAGCGGTTTAAAACAGCTTTTGTGCATTAGAGTTAAAATTACACGTAAAATATAGTGCAGTGATCAAGTAAATATATGGCCATTTTAAAACTTATAAAATGAGTATATAATAGCGATCATACTCTACACACGCGTTTCCAGAATTAAATAAAAAGAATATTGCCCATTGAAACTGGTGGCATTGACCTCTCAGGCTACGCTCACTAATTGTATATTACAGGCTTATATTTTCAAAGAATAATTCGAAATTTAATTATGTGTGGTGGGAAATAACCTCTCATTTCCTGTTTTTTATATTTAAACATTGAACCCCCAAAACTGACCAGGGATTCGCTTTACAAACTATAACACAAACAAACTATATCCAGAATTCGAAGCAATTAAGATAATTCTACATAAAAACCCATTAATATAATTTAAGATGAGTTATCCCCTTCCTTTAATCTTAAACATTAAACTTCCAAAACTGTAGAGAGACTCACCTTAACAGAAAGAACTTACATCCAAAATTTAAAGAAAACCGGATAATTCTGCCTAAAACCTATTTATCTAATTTAAGGGGTAGTAATCGCCCATAACCACCCTTTATACTTAACAAAAAAACACCACAACTTATCAGGGAGGCATCTTATCACTATGAGCCTGTATCCAAAAATTGAAGCAATTGGTTAATTCTGCATGAAAAACCATTTATCTAAATTTAGAGGAGTAGTCCCCTTGATCACCTATTTACACTTATCCAATAAATTCCCTCAACAAAATAGGGAAGCGCATTATCAAAATGTGCCTCTATCCAAAATTTGAAGCATATCGGTAAATTCTGCGTGAAAAACTCATTAATCTAAATTAAGGGGAAACGGTTACCTCTCTTTTCCCTCTTTTCTACTTATCCAATGAGCAACCAATACTGATCACGGAGGCGTTTCATAAGAATGATCCTATATGTAAATTTTGACTGAAATCTGATAAGAAATCTAATCATGATGATATGAAATCTGATTTGATGATATGAAATCTTAGATTTCATAATCTGATATGAAATCTAAGAGGGAGACTCCAGTCTCCCTCTTAGATTTATCCAATGATCTCCCAAAACTAATCAAAGCGGTGTCCTCATCAGAATGATCTTATGTCTAAAATTGAATGAAATCTGATAAATGTGCATGAAAAACCTATTTATCGAAATTAAGGGCATGGAATGTTAGTCCCCAACCCCCCTTTATACTTACCCCATGAACATCCAATACTAATCACGTACGCGCCTCATTAGAATTATCCTATATCTAAAATTGAACATAATCTGATAATCCTGCATATAAAACTCATTTATATAACATGAAGATATGGGATTAACAACCATTACGACTTGTTATGCTTATCAAATTAACTCGCTAAACTAATCAGAGAAGGGCCTTATCATAATAAACCTCTATTCAAAATTTCAAGTGAAACGCATATTTTTATCATGAGTTATCACGTTACATACACACATACATACAGGAAGGGCGGGCACATAATCTTTTAGGATTAATTGCCTGTGAGCTAAAAAAGAAAGTAAAACAGCTTGTTAACAAGGTTTTCGCTGGCATTTGACAAACATGAGTAATTGGGCGAATAAGAAATAAAAACCAGTGGACAAATGAAAAAAAAAAATATTAGCAAAATAGTTTTGACGTCAAACACTGAAAAATATATTCCTAACCCCCCTATTGTACCCATTTTTTCAATATGTTCTAAAATAACCTAATATTTTACAATTTCTTATAAAATAAATATTTGACTATCCGACACGCAATAACAATTTTAAAAATTTACATTCCAAAGATCCTCTAAATGTGAAATGTTTCGGTCATTCTTTTAGCAGTCTAAGACAAAAATTAAAAATATCTGTGATCTAGTGTTGTGAAAAAAACTCAAACCACTTCCACTAGATACACTAAATATTGATATTTAATTTGTACTCTTAACCCCCTAACCGCTGAGCAAAAAGGCAAACTTGTAATTTTTTTTCTCTGTAATTTATTTTAAATGTTAATAAAAGAGGGATTTTTTATCATGGTATAATTTTTTTGTTAGTATATGCTTATAAGCCTTGAAAGTATTAATCCTATATTAATTTCTTAGAACTGGATTATATTTGTAAAATTATAATTCCCCCAGGGGGATACCTTCTTTAGGTATTCACGGGCTTCACAACCCCGGGGAACCTGAGTGATCTTTCTCTTTTCCTTTTTCTCTCACTCCTCTTGCCTTCCTTTCATCTTTGTTTCACTCTCATTGTGGTTTCCTTTTCGGAGGTGAGGGCAATTCTGTATGAGCCGATATCATCCTGTATGTCGACTCATGGAGAATTGTAAACCACCCACGTGTTGGCCGTGCGTGGCGACCCGTGTCCCTGGAAAGGGGGATCCTGGCCGTTGAGGGAAACCAACACACTGCTTTGGCCTCTGCTTCAGGTAGACGGGAGGTGCATATTGGTCCCGTATGCATCAATCGGCTGGTCAGCTGACTTTTGTCACTGGCTTTAGGGATCAAGTGATCGAGCAAATACTAGTCATCTCGTTAAGGGTGGAGACTGACATAGGTTTGTCTTGTGACCGTTTGGGCCCTGATTAGCACTGGTGCACGAATGTGCATCCCCTTGTTGGGCTCGGTAGTGGGTGGTGCGGCCGGGGTCTGAATTTTATTTTTCTTTAATATGGATGGAAAGACTTTTCCTTCTATTTCTCTCCCTAGTGGAGAGCAACAAAGTGTACAGACTTCCTGCTTCACTCGCTTTTTTATCGTCAAACGTACTGATAGCCACTCTGATTGCTCCTTTAAAAAAACCTCACCTTTTCTCATTGCTAAAACATTTCAGTCTGTCTTGGGAGATGGTCATTCTCTCAAAAAACTACAATCTGGCGATCTGCTAGTTGAGGTTTCTACAGCAAAACAATCTCAACTTCTCTCTGATTGCACTACAATTGGCACCTTTTCTGTTGCTGTACAAATTCATAAAACTTTAAATACGAGCCGCGGTGTAATATCTGAACCTGACCTTTTATACTCCACCAAAGACGAACTTCTGGAAAATTTAAAACACCAAAATATCATAGATGTACGCCGTATCACCATCCGTAGAAATGAGCAGATAATTCCCACTAAACACATTATCCTAACCTTCAATAGCCCCATATTGTCAACAAAAATTAAAGCAGGCTATCTAAGCTGCCCAGTCCGACCATATATACCAAACCCTCTCCGATGTTTTAAATGCCAGCGTTATGGCCATACCAATACCAATGGGAAATGTCATGGATCTGTTACCTGCGCACGTTGTGCAGAAGTCGGCCACGACAATAAATCGTGTGAAAAACCCGAACGCTGCGCAAATTGTAAGTGTGATCACACATCTTATTCTCGCACTTGTTCTAACTGGAATCGGGAAAAAGAAATTCTTACTCTCAAAATTACTCAAAATTTATCTTATCCTGATGCACGTAAAGCTGTTGAATTTAGAACCCTATTTGTTGGAATTTCCTACTCCAGTATACTCAAGCAACAATCGACAACAGTAAGACATATAGGTACTCAAACTGATTCCACATATCTACCGAATAAATCTACTAAAACACAATCAACTAGCACACCAATTAAAGAAAGCCGTGACATCTGTCTCCCTACTAAATGTCTTGTAAAACCACTATTAGAACGCTGGCAACCATCCAAAGAACCTGTAAAAATAATTGATCTAGAAAAACATAGACAGAAATCTCAATCTAGTGGATCATCCAATTCTCCTGCTACTTCTCCAAAAAATGCCCCAAGTTCATCTGCTCTAAACATGAAAAAACCCAACTCTAGTCAGATTGTGAAAGCTTCCATTCAAAAAGAAAGGACCAAGACTGGGACCAAAACTGTTACAAACTCAAAAACACCACAGAAATCAAATATACTTAAAAAACAAACAGATACCAAGAAAACCCCATCTCCAACATCTCCAAAGTGGCAGACTGTTCTTAAAAGAAAGAAAAGCTCATCGCTAAGCCCATGCATGAGGAATTTTAAAGATCCCAGGCAACTCCAGCATTATGTTTAAGAGGCTATGGAATCAGAAGCTTATGGCAGTGGCTCGGACTCCAAGGAAAACACTGTGTTTGAAGAATATGCGCCTGGTTGAACTTGTTTTGTTTTTTATTGGCTATTGGTTTTATGTTTAAATTTTCTGTTGTATTTGGCCTTTGTGTTTCTTTTTATATTGTTGTTAATTACTTTAGAATTTTAACTAATTTTGGAACTTTAACTTTTTACATTTTTAAATGTCTTTGACTGGTTTTAATTGTTTTTAATTTCACTTTCTGACAGTACTGTTTTCAACTTGTTACATCTTATCTAAATTTTCTATTTTACACTTATTGACTTTTAACCAGTTATATTTTAATTACATGTATCAGTGCATTACATACTTGATTCTAACTCTGTATTTATCTAGTATTTTCTGTCATATTTTACACTGTTTGTATTTTAACTTTTATTCTCAACTTTTAGACTTTTAATTTATACTGAGTGTTTTTTAGCTATGGTCTTTGATTTATAATTACTGTTTTTACTTTGTTTTTTTCCTTAGTACTGACAACTATTTTATACATCTTAGGTTTTTTTTCTTCGACTTTGTCTTGGCGCAGCATGTCCTAATGAGGACCTTGCGCCATAAAACTCAAATCAACCAACCAACCAACTTGTAAAATTATATTAATTTAAATAAAGCTACAAATGCAGTGAAACCTACAGCCTAGAGAACGGATATATCCGCTCGCGGCAGTGGGAAGGTTAACCAATAGGAAATATTTGATCGGCCAATGAGATTTTTCATACAACCAATAAATAGTATGGTATATGGGTAATCTTCACGCCGCAGTGCAGCAAAGGTGGTCTCTATTTGGCACTTGATGCGTATAAATTTGTTTGTGTATATACTGGCGCGAGGGTAGCGCATAGATAGTAATTAACTGACAGTGGACTCACCACGTAATTGTTTCTGTGTCTGTACATGTTGATAAATTGATGTTGAGTCAGTGTCTCTTTAAATAGAGCAACGTAAATGGCACGGTGCGACTGAAATTTTAAAGCGACATATATCGTTCAGTAACACTGGTAAAAACCTAAGCTGTACTGTTACAACACAAATATAGAAAAAAAGGTCAAATATTAAGTACTCGAAATTTGGAAAATCTGATTGTTCGTGTAGTCACCCAACGAAGAAATTTGTAGCGTTTTGGGGCAATTGCGAGCGAGAACGAGTACTTTGAGTACTACTTAGTGTACTACTACAAAGAAGTTTAATATAACTGTACATTAAATTTAACTAACATGAATAATTATTAATGTGTTTCAATCGGTATTTTTAAAATCGGGTCAACTCCTATTCAGAATATTGAGTCCCTTTTTTCAATGAGCTATTCATTTGTTGAAAAACGGAAATGTATGCCAACAACATAAATTTAAATTTTATGCCAAGGGGCAGGATAATCCATTTACGGACTTTTAAACCAACTTTCGATACTCATGTATCCCTCTAAGTGTTTCGAACGTAATATTCCGTTTACTAAGCTCCAAATTTGTTTTTTGCACCTAATTTTAAAATTTAAATTAAAAAAAATATTCCTAAATTTTAATACAAAATGGCGGATGGAATTGGCCAACGAACTCGGTCCAGAGATCAGTATATACTATGTACGCACCAAGTTTAATCGAAATCGGTTTATAAATACGCATGTTATCACCTGACGAAAATCAGATCATTTCAAAATGTGAGCAACACTAGAAATTAAAAGTGTTATAATTCAGCCATGTTTTGCGATAAAGATGCTCTGGAATCTTTGTATCAAGGTCAAATGCATAAAAGAAAAAAATTTCAATTTATCAATTTTTTGTACCTAATTTTATATTTTAAATAAAAAAATATAATAAAAGGCCGCCAAATTTTAACAAGATTGCGGATGGAAATAGCTAACGAACTCGGCTCAGGCTTCATTTTTTACTATGTACACACCAAGTTACATCCAAATCGTTTCATAAACACGCGTGTTATCACGTGACAAAAATCAGATCGTTTCAAAACGTCAGCCATAAGAGAAATTCAAAGTGCTATAACTCAATCTTTTTTTAAGATATAGACAAAATAAAAAGTGTTCTGGAATCGTTGTTTTAAGTTTTAACACATAAAAGAAAAATATTTTTCAACTTTTAATTTTTTCGCATTTAATTTTAAATTTTAAAAAATGATCGCCATTTTTAAACAAAATGGCAGATGATGCTGGCCAACGAACTCTGTCGAGACATTTGCATTTACTATGTGCATACCGAATTTCATTCAAATCGGTTCATAAATACGAGAGTTATAGTATGACAAAAATCATATATATATATATATATACATATATATATATATATATATATTATATGTCAACATTTGAACAGAGGGTGGTTTTGGGAATGGGGGTTGTGATCGGTGGGAATATACCAAAATTTTCCGGAAGTGATTTGCTTCTGACGGTTGCAATAGATAGTTTTATACTTTTTAATGAAAGCTACCTAAAAGAAGAAATTTAATCTCGAATGAAAAACAGTTGAAAACCTTGTTCAAAAGAAATTTATATCATTTTTTAGACCTAGTTTATGTCTTAAAAAATAATTCTCTGAGTTGATGTTGGTATAAAGAGTTCAAATGATGTGTTTTTTCTAATCTTAAAATGTCATACATTAAATTTTTAATTAATTTTCCGATAATTAAATTTTATGATAAAAAACTCTTACATGGAAAACGACTATTAAACATCATATATAAAAGTAATAGTTATCTCTATCTCTCCTTACATTTTTAATTTTTTAAAAGTTTTCTTTTTTTGCTGATTTTGATTTCATCGAAGATATAACGTGGAAGATGGAATCAAGAAATTAAAAACGTAGTGTGTTTAAAAATTAATTACTGTTGAAAAAAATCCAATTAAAATGTTCTATTACTGGTTAGATCAGAGAGGATTAAAAGATTGTCGAAATGATTTTTTTAATGCTCTCAAAAATATGTAAGCTGGATTTTTTATTTATTTTCACTTAAAATTTATTTAAAAGTTTCCGCATTCATTAAGTCATACATTTTTATAATAACAATATTCATCTTTTTAATTTCTTTTTTTATTATTAAAATTAAAGATGCTTAATATTTTATGAAAATAAATTAATTACATTAAGAATAAAAAATGTCGGAAATCATCTACGGTTAATAAATTTTTTGGAGGTTTTTTTTTTTTTTAAATAAAAGTCATTAGCGTTTCAATAGAGAAATGTATGTTCCATGTATTGAATTTTTTAAAAATTTTTAAAACTTGACACTGATAAGAAATTTATTACAAAATTAACAAGAGTATATCAAAAAGTTCCATTTGAGAAGCATTTTTGTTACTTCACGCAGAATTTTTATTAAAATAGGGATCTATTGTTACAATAAAATAAACACATTTCGATTTCTATTTTCGTAAAACATTGAGAACTATCTTGATTCTCATTTTTGGTATAATTTTAAGAATATTGATATCACATTTTATGTTTCAGAGTGTCTCATTCGTTTCAGCTTCATTTTCTGAAAATGTGAATTATTCTAATTTCACAAATTGTTATATATATATGTAATAGTAAAAAAAAAAAATCGCCTTAATCTTAGTTAAATAATTCAAAATTCTTTTAATATTGAATTTTTTTCCCATTTTTTATAATATATTATCACATTATTTTTAATTCCATACCTTTAATCAAAATTTTTTTATTTTATTTTATTAAAAAAAAATAATCTTTCAAAACAGGGGTCGATTTAGAAAAAGAAAGTTGCATAGCAGTAACTGCTATACAAAGTCAGTTTTGAATAGCAGTTAGACACTTTTGTATAGCAAGTAAAAAATAGCTAACGTAACTTTTAAATCTTAAAAATTTACAAAAAAAAATTAAAGCAATATTTAACCAAAAGCATAAATGAAAGTAAATTAAATTATACAAAGAATAAAAAATAAATGATAACTCACCTACCTAATATAAATTACTTAGGAAATCAGAAGCTGGCTCTTGAATGACTTATAGGTCAATTTACCTTCGCCACAGGTCAATTAATGTATCAACTTACCACAGTATCAATTCTTAAAAAAATATATTTGTGGTGAGGGTCAACAATTTTTAATAAGCCATAAACTCATAAATACAATTTTTGTAATTTTAAATAAAACATAAAGCGGAAAAGAAAAAAATGAAATCTTCATTTAAGTAACAGTGATTCAGTGATCAATCACAGCGTGAGGGCGGGAACAAATCATGTGTTTACTGGGAAAACTGCGCCCAGCAATGGCGTCTCGCTGTACTTCCATCGTAAATAAACACTTGGGGAGAATGAAAACACAACGCATGTCGTGTAAAAACATCTTTAAATTTTAACTTTAAGTGTACATGGCATAACAAAGGGTGTGGGAAATATGCATCGCAATGATTGCGATTTTATGCATTTCTTGGATCGCATTTTAGTTAAATTTGAATCGCAAATTGCGATGCGATACCGCTTAAATCGAACCCTGTTTCAAAATGATTCTTTTCTTGAAAAGAAAACCCATTACTTAATCGTAGTATTACCATCATTGTATCTGTTGCGTAGTACCTATTTATTTATTCCCTCAAATGTTCTATTACCCAGAATCCCGTTCAATGGTTTTTGTTTAAATGAAGGATTCCAGTTGACTATACGTGACCGTAAAGGAGAACTAACTTTATGTTTGTGTCAGCGGGTTAAATTACATTGGCTAAAAGTAAACTCTGAAAATTTAATTTGTAAATAATGTCAATAAAGTTTTAAAAATATAAAATCAGATTTATTTTATTTAAATCATTAAGATCGCTCGTTATCCACCATCTACTATTTACGAATCTCATACTGTAATACAACAAAAGTTTATCAAGTTGGTTTTTATCAGATATAGTATTTTGTAATGTTTGGTCATTAAGACATAACTGAAATTATAAATGAGCATGTGCCAACAGTCAGTTTAATTTAAATTTCCTTCGATTTTAAAAGCTTTAAGTGATATGAAGTCAGAAAAACATTTTTCATCTTCTGTACTGAACGACTTTTAGACTCCTCAAAGCATTAACAAGACTTATCTGGTTGGGAAAAAAAAGTTGAATCGCACGTTAATCTATGGGGAAAAAATTATCTTTCTTGTTTACTAAAATTTGGAAATCTCGATGATATTTTTTTCAATACATAAATAGGAATGTTTTTAACTTCTTGTAAACCCCCAAAGATTTATATATTTTTCCTGCCATTAATTACAAACATGTAAAAAATATTTTTTATGCTTATCAGAATTTTTTTTAATTTTAACACAAATTTTAAAATATTAATAATTATCTTTAAATATCTTAAGCTTACAAAGAGATAAAGGACCTTTCTATCTACATACTGAAAAAAAAATGTATATTTTTGAAATGTACAAATTTGAATGAACAGGAAGGATAAGTATTTTTGCCGTATGTTAAAATAGTATTCCCTTTTTTTTCGCAACTTAGTTGAGGGGATTTAGATTGCCACTTTATAAATTTAGATAAGAACTTTCATTTAATCATAATAGGGAGAAGGGATGATTGTAGCCATCATTTCTAATAAAAGGAGTGAATCGGTCTGCAAAGTAACTTGGAAATTGTCTCTTACATGAATATTTTTAAAATACATTTTCTCTTCTTGTAATTTTAATAAAATCTTTTATACAATATTTTTCCTGACCCAACACATTCAAAACCGATTTACAACACAATCAGAAACGATTTTAGTTAGAAGTGTTTATTGATATATTGAGTTAGTGTTGCAAAAGTGTTTCACGAATTAGAAATGCATAAGCAAAATTCCGAAAATGTCATAAAAACAAAGAATGACTTCAAGGATAATAATGTATTGAAAATAATTTAAAATCTGTAATAAGTTAGCAAATGATATTCAGTATCAAAATAAAAAAATCTCCAGTATATTCTGATATGCTAAGCATACATCTTAGTATTAATCGCTTAAATTAATTCTAATATAATTTAAAGTGTTTACGTTTTTTGAATGTCCTGAATAGGCTAATCGTAAATTAATTGCAAATATAAAATTATGCAAAGAATTTCAATTTATATTAAAGCGTTATTTACATATTTTTTTATATTTTTACGCATTTATATATTTTTTTCTAAAAATTTAGTTATTTACTACTATAACTATACACTGTTAAAAATCATATCCCAGTTTGAACCAAATTTTGGTGCTCAGTAGCTGCCACTGTAAGATGGTGAAATCTTGAACCAATATCTCGAGCTCTAGTTGAAGTATAGTTCCAAGAGGTAAAACGAGGTTGAAATAGGAAGCTCCAAATATTGGTTCAAGATTTCATCTTATGGTAACAGGTACTGAGCACCAAAATTTAATTCAAACTAGAGCAAAATTTTTAACAAATATGTATTTCAAATGTCTTCTTCATTATAAAGATACTGGATATTTTTACGGAAATAAGTGATTGCTATCAGACAGATTATATAAATAGTTAGTATTAATACATTAAAATAAAGAAAAGCTTTATGAATAAATATATTTTCATACAAATCAGATTACGTTAATGTAAAATCTTGTTTTTTTATACAAGTTAAAGATCACATAATTTTAATTTTATGAACAATTAACAGTGTTTTTTGAAGTGATAGATTATATATATAACATATTTAGCTGTCGCCTGAATAAATTATTTAAGTGCAAGAAAAATTTCCTTTTCCTGTACGATAATTGAGAAGTCCACATCATATCCATGAAAGCACACCAAATTAAGATATCTAATTACATTTTTTTTCTTTGTTCAGCTCCCGAACATGCAACCAAACTGATCTATGTTTTATATGCTAATATTGATACTCAGTTATGTCACAGCTATTAAAAAGTATTTTGTGTTAATGAGAGATGGGATTACTTCCTAACCCAATAGAAAATCTGATCAATTTGATAAAGCAATATGATTTATATCAGAAAACCTGACTTTTTACACAAAGATATGAGCATCGATTATCATTATAGAAAATTAATTAAATGTGCCCCATCGCATTAAGATAATATCTTCATCGTTAACATGTTTATAAATGTTGATATACGGAATATAACATTCTATTTATTATATGTATTTAGAAATTTCTGCTTTTGATATAATAGTTTTTTTTTTTATTTCTAAATCCGTGTTAAATGAAATTTTAGAAATGTATGCTTTTAATCAACTTATATTTAAATGATTTGATTTTTCAATATGCTAAGAATAATGCAAGCATAAGAGATGTAAAATAAATGTAAAAAAATGTAAAATAATAAATAAATATAATGCAAGCATAACAGATAATTAATTTACCGATTGTATAATCGTGTTTAAAATTAATCTAAAAATAATGCAAGCTTTTTTACAGAATACTTAGTGTATAAGCAACAATAAGGAAATTTTGATAAAAAATATAAAAAAATCTATAAATTACAACAACCATTTGAAAAATGATTTTTTTAAAGGCTAAAATTTAAGACATACAAATAAATCATATATTTCTAAAAAATGTCTTTTACAATCAGACCTCGTGTTTTTTTTTAAGATGATCATTCATACGACGTCATTTTTTCGATTTGGTATTTTTCTTATTTGATAATTTACGTTTAAACATTTTGTAACTTTTTAACTTTTTCACTTTCTTCTTCTTTGTGAACTCCAACATTTCGATTTCCTATTCAAAAAAAAAAAAAAAATTTCCTACGTGTCAAGAATTTCGTAAAAAAAAATATATATAATAAAATAAAATAAAATAAAATGTATACATCCATTGACCAAAGCAAAATGATTCAATTTTTCCTACTGTGTTGATAAAAATCAGTAAAAACATCATTTTTATGCTTAAGAAAATGTGAATTATGTAAAACAGAGTCATATAGTACATATGACATGGATTAAAGATAAGTATTACAGGCCCAGTTATAAAGAAAATAAAATACGTACATAACAAGGTCCATTAACATCCGAAAATGACAACCATTTTCCAAATGGTTAATAATTCTTTAAAAAACAAGGATCATACTAAACAATAACGCAATTTTTAGAATTTCTATAAAAATAAAAGTCAGAAAAATAGTATTTGTCTACTTATATAAAATTTAAAAATCGTTGAAATGTTGTATATTTCACATGTTCCTTTCATGTGTATAATCGGATTTCATATGGTAGACTGTTTAGAAGTGTTTATATTGTATGATCGTTATTTTCAAATAGTAATATTTGTATCATTAAATATAAAAGAATATACAATTATACAACTAAATTATCAAAATTTGGAGCTAGTTGGGTTTAAAATTAGTTTTTGGAGTAGACTCTATTATTTATGAATAACAAACGTAAAAGAACTATTGAATGTGAAAGTCATTGTATAAAATAGTCATTGGATAAAATAAAACTAAAGTCATTAGAAAATCATTGGATAAAATAAATAAAAAATTCTTTAATGACATTGTTTCCTACGCGTACCATAAGTGTACTTGAAAAAGTATTTCCTATCACGTCTATGATTGAGGTTCTAAAAAACAATAGAATTGAACTAATTGAATTACGTTTTTCATGATTTTAAAATGGCTGAACTTTCCATTTTTTCTGCAGATAAATTTGAAATTTAAGTTATTAAATTATAATCTATTTCTATATAATCTGAATAATTTGACAAATTCTCTCTTTCCAATCTTTCACGTGTTTTTTTTCTCAAATCAAACAAAAACAGAAATTATTTTTAATAAAAGCATTGATTAAGTAACGACATAAATTAAGAAAAAGTTTATTCTGATTTATTTATAATTGGAAACCTTGTGTTAAAATTAATATGTTTTTCTTTTTTTTCATGATTTAAATTGTATTTAAACAAATAAATCTTAACACTTACATATAATACGAAAATAACTGAAAGAAATTAAAACGCGGAAGGTTGGCGATGTATAGAAATTAAAAAAGATATAGGTATTATTTAAAAGAAAAATCACCATTCCCTTTAAGCAAAAATGCAATGATGAAATTTTACATTTCTGCAATTTCCTCCTTTACCTATGTTATTTATCTTACTTTTTAGAAATGAATGTAAAATTTAAACAGAAACAACTTGTCAGGTTTTCTATTCAGTTTGAATTAATTTAAAAATAACTTGGTATGAATCTGAATTCGAAATCCAAGTTGCAATAACAGGAATCGCGTTTCCTTTTTTACTAAATTCAAAAAATAACTGTCACTATCGTTATTTACTTACTACTATATTACCCACACACATTTTAATTAATATATAATAAATTCAGATCATATTCATACACAAGATTTTGGTGGTTGTTGGCATGCCAAATTTCTTGCAAAATATTTCTTTCTTTCTTTTCTTTTTTTTTTTGTTTATTTATTTTTTTTTCGGGGGAAAGAAAAAAGAATTGGATAGCAAATTTTAAAATGTTTTCAGTCCCTGGACTGCCCTCGAATAAAAGCACAGTAAAAAAACTGTAAATTAAATGTTGCCCAAAGTTTTTTCTGTATTTCAATATTTTTCTATATAGTTAAATATTTGTTATATATGTTTTAGAAACAAATTGAAGTTTAAATTTACTTTTAAATACAAACATTGATACTTCAAAATGAATAATTTACAAGGTATTTTATAGAATAATGCAAATTTAAATGACTATATGCATGTATATATACATTTTAAATAACAATATCATTATGGTATTAATAAAATTTTCGAAAACACCACTTATATATAAATATTAATTTCCTTGATTTTTTTTAATTCATAAAAACTGTTATATTCTTAAACATATTAACGAGTTATACATACAAGAAAAATAATAATCATTTCATACTTGCAAAATAAATAATTAAATAAATAAAATGTTAACATAAATTTGAATTTATCGTGTAAATTTTGTTGTCTATTTTTGTGACAAAAATGTTTCCCATAATAATATCTGGTATAAAAATTGTTTTTGGGTAAAAGAAAAATATATTTGTTCAAAATAAGATTCAGTGGACTTTGATTTATTAAGTTAACAAGTCGTAAAAAATTTAAACAGCTATCTTATTTTATAAAAATATTCTTTTGAAAATTTAAAACCAATTTTTGATTGATTAAGCTGTTTAAAAATACAATCTTTTTAATAATGGGCGTATTTTTAAGTTTTCTTCATGTAAAAACTATAACTTTACTTACAGTATACAATTTTATTTATTGTATTATAAAGTTATTCTTTCTAAAAAAATAAATAAGTATCATTTAATAAATATGTAAAGAGAAGAAACATAATATTTTTCCATCATTGATGCGTATCTAAACATGCACCTTTTGCAAACTATTATTATTTTTTTTGTTTTATTCATCACTTTATCTCTTTACCAAGTTTTTTTACTTTGCATTAATTCCAATTCCAATTTACACTATATTTATATTTCCAAATACAATTTTCAATATATAGATATAAGTAGCAAATAATTTCAATATAAGAAGCAATAAATTTATTCTATTATTATAAAGTTATTGTTTTTATAAACTATTCTTGTTTTATTGAATTATTCGTCACCTTATCTCCTCACCTAGTTTTTTAATTTCATTAATTCCAATTACAATTTACAATATATTTATATTTACATATTTCAAATTACAATTTCCAATATATAATTTTATAAGAAACAACAAATTTATTGTATTATAAAGTTATTGTTTCTAAAAATTAAATAAATAAACCTTATTTAATAAATATGCAAAGAGAAGAAACATTATTTTGCCATCATTCAGGTATATATAAACATGAATCTTTTTGCAAATTATTCTCATTTTATTGCATTATTCATCACCTTATCTTTTCACCTAGTTCTTTACATTGCATTAATTCCATGCCGGTCTGTTCTATTACAGTCGAACCCTTTTATAACGAACTTCAAGGGACCGAAAGTTTCGTTCGCTATATCTGGTGGTTTGCTACATCCGAACCGTTAAAAAAAATGTTAGAATTCACAAAATGTGTATATTTTTAGCTGCTATTTTTCTATCCAACAGTAACGTATTAAGAAAAAAAAAGTACAATCTATTTAATATGATCCTTAATGAATTAAATTGATTAAAGTCAGTTGCATTAAACTGGCACAATACTAAATAAATTAAAAATAAGCGCTGATTATTTAAGAAGAACAAGTAGAAATTGACCCATGTTGAATAAGTAGAAGTTAGGATAAGTGGGCAGACAATTTAAGGAATGTTTCCGACTATACTACAACCTTTACACTTTTTTAAGGCCTTGAATTACAATACTAATTATTACTGGCATATTTAGAAATCGTTTTATTTTATTGTTTTTTGTTTGTTCATTTTTTATCATTTAAATGTTTTCTTTTTATCATCTTCTGAACTCCAGAGATTATAATTTAAAGAAAAAAGCTTTTGAGCATTGCTTGCTTCAAAGAAGATTTTATTTAGTTCTGCCATATCTCAAATTATTCTTAAATAAGTTAGACTTTAGCGTTAAATGCGTTACTATACAGTCGATCCCCGTTAAAACGAACTTTAATGGACCAAAGTTTTTGTTCGCTATATCCGAACCGTTAAAGAATGTTAGAGTTTACAAAATATGTATATAATTACTTAATAACTATATGTTCAATAATGATGTATTAAGAAAAAAGACGTAAATTCTATTAGATATGATCATCAATGAATTAAATTGACTAAAATCGGTTACATTAAACTGGCACAATACTAAATAAATTAACTAAAAAGGAAGGCATATAGAAATACAGTAAAGCGTCGATTATCTAAACATTCGAGAACAACCCTAGTTCGGATAAATGTTAGCATAAATGAGCAAACAATTTAAGGAGTGATCCTGACTATACTAAAATCTTTACAATTTATCCAAGCTTAGGATGACTAACCCTAATTACTGGCTCATTAAAAATCATTTTATTTTTACTTTATTTGTTTACTTTTTATCATTTAAATTTTTCTTTTTTTCATCATCTTGTGAACTGCAGAGAGAATAATTTAAAGAAAAAAGCTTTTGATTATTGCTTGCTTCAAAGAAGACGTTCTTTTAAATTCTGCCACATCACTAATTATTCTAATACATTAGGTAAATAAATTAGCTTAAATGCGTTACTGAATTGCTGTGGCAGGAGTAATGGAAAATAACTGACGGGTGGGCGTGATCACACCTGCAGAGTAGCTACCATAAAAGAGAAAGAATGCAGGTCTTAATACTCTTTAATAAAAAGACTTATAGTTAATTTGCACCATGTTTTACTAGCTGGTATGCATTTTTGCCGAAACGTCAGTGAAGGCTTACTTTGGAGACACGAAATTTTTTGGATTCTGTCTGTCTGTCTGTCAGTCTGTCAGTCTGTCTGTCTGTTCCGCGAAAACTGACGTAAAAAGAATTCGATTGGCTTGAAATTAAGTGGGTATGTTAGTGAGACACTGGGATTAAGCTGTATAGTTTTTTGTTAGATTTGATTCATTCATTCGGAAGATATAGATTATTTTATTTCGTGCAATAATGTTTTTCTATGGCAAATCCAATGATTTTCAGTTTTTTCCCCTGAGAGAAAATGACACATTTGATTAATGGAATTCAATGATAAATGAATACTAAAATTTACCAGTTACATTATTCGTATTATTTTGAAATTTTGTCAACGCATTTGTCAGATTTTTAAAATTATTACTGTAAATTTTGGAGATTTTTTAAAAATGTGTTCCAATAATATAGACTATTTTGCTTTAGAGATTTACTTATTTGAAATGTATTTATTTCATTTTCTTTATTTTCTTTTAATGGTTGCTTAGCAACCATTCATCTTAATCCTTATCCTTATAATGCTATAAAATTGAAAGCGTGTGCGAAATTTAAATGAAGTCAACATCAAAACTTATGAATTAATTAATGTCTTTGTATCTTTGCTTATAAATGTAGCATAGCCTGGAAAAAAAAACATAGGCTATGTTTTATTAATTTTATTCAAATATTTTTCTTAATAATTCAAAATTTCCTTCTTTTTCATAAAGAATCAATAGGGATTTTTTAAATAAAATTTAAACAATTTCCTTTATCGTTGCCAAAAAAAAAAAAAAAATCAAAATTTGAATAACAATTTTTCAACAGCAATAAGTTTCAATTGAGCAATTTCCATTCGAAAAATTAAACTATGAAAAAAAAATATGACGTCAGAATTAAAATAAATATAGATATAGTACTTTTTGTGAAATATTAAACACGGATATTCATTTCGTTAATAGGAATTTTTCTGACAAAAATGGGGACATATTTAATAGTAAAAGAAATAAAAAAGAATTATATTTTTAATAAATATTTCACTTAGTAAAATATGACGTCATAGTTGAACAAAAACAGATATTTTATAGTACTCGTTAAAAATACAAGAAACATGAATATCAACAACTCATGAATAATGACGTCATTGCCGAAACTTCAGTGAAGGCTTACTTTGGAGACACGAAATTTATTTTTTTCATATGTCAGTCTCTTCTTCTGTATGTCTGTCTGTCCCGCTATAACTGCAGCAAAATGCAATCAAAACTTTTTTTTTTCGGAAACAAAATTATAAAACTCTAGATTACTGAGTTTACACTTACAAAAGTTCCTGATGCATCAGGTTTAGGTGTTTATGGTTGGCAGGCATGTAGAAGTATGAGGATAAAGAAAAATATTTGCCCAAACTGTTACTTATTCTTATAAATGAAAATGTATAAAGAAATGCAAAATATACAATAACCATTAGCGCAATTATTAGACAGTGACAAATTTAAATTAAGTGAGGCTCGGGGGGTTCAGGGGGGCAGAGCCCCCCCCTGAAGAAATCGACTACGTTATAATAAAGAAAGCAAAAATAATAGATCATAAAAATTTCAGAATATCCTAACATAACTAAATTTTTAATTTACCGGTTTTGATGGCTGAAAACTTCTAATTCTTATTTTATTCTTATAAATAATTACGCAATTTGAAAATTTTAAATTACAGTTTCCAGGAAGTTGAATACTACCCAAAGTGTATTTTAAAAAATTATGAACAAAGCTGACGTTGAGGCTCCTGATCTGCAGATTTACTAGTCTTATAAAATTAGGGTCGAAAGCCTTTTTTCACATCAGCTGAAAAGTAAAAAAAGAAAAAACAACAATGGTCGACTTGAAAAAAAGTTCGTTATAACCGATTCTTAAGATTCCGGAGGTTCGCTATAAAAGTGTAAAATAGCATTAAATAAAATAGGAAAACGGCGGCTCAAAATTTTCGTTCGTTATATCCGGGGGTTCGTTATAAACCGGGTTCGGTATAACGTGGTTCGACTGTACAGCTGTGATAGGAGTAATGAAAAATGATTCACAGGCGGGCGTGATCACACGTGCAGAATGGTTACCATAAAAGAGAAAGAAAGCAGTTCTTCTTACCCTTTAATAAAAAGACTTAAGGCTAATTTTCACCATAATTCAGTAGACGGCTTGAAAAGTTTTAAAAAATCACGGTAGATTGGAAAAAAAAAGTTTGTTATGACCGATTCTTAAGATTTCGGCGATTCGCTATAAAAGAATAAATTAGCATTAAATCCAACAGGAAAACGACGGGACCAAAATGTTAGTTCGTTATATCCGTGAGTTTGTTATATACCGGGTTCACTATAACGGGGTTTGACTGTATTAATATTTTTGTTAACGATTCATAAAATGAAAGAAATGAAAATATATTCAGCATATTTCTGAAATGTTTCTATTGTAATGAAATAGTTAAAAATTAACATGTGTTTAATTAAATATTTTATTGATTACTTTTATTTATATGTATAACTAACAAATCTTGCATGCTTATGTACATAATTAAATTGTATACAGTACTTCGAACTCGAAGTACATTTCTTTCAATATTTTGTATTCTGAACAAGTATTAGTATTCTAAATGTCCCAATAGAATATCCTCTTTAAATTTCCTTATCTTGTTTAAGGGAAAGCAGAAATTCCGTTGAAACTAAGTTTGTTTGGTAAATCAATTACTGGCAGGTTCCTTCGGCATAAATTTATTTGCCAACCCAAGAATAACAATGTAAACTTTGATGAATTCAGATTTTATGCAATTTAGATTTGACCCCGTTAAAAATATACATAAGTGATAACATATAGATTAATATTCGAAATGTCTTAGTTAATTTAATGAAGATTTCTCTTATTTAATTTCACCAAACTTTAACTGAATAATAATATGTTTGCCACTTCACATTAAATTTAACATTTTTTGCACAAATGCATATCCTTTAAGTGATAACTTTTTAAATAACTTTTAAATTTTACTTTTAATGTATTATTATATCAAAAATAATGTAAAGCAACATTTTTATTTTCTTTCTTAATTAATTTGTTTTGCATTGATTTATTTTCAGGGTTAATTATATTTATTTTTAATTCAGCATGTGTTATTTCACTTCCGTTCAAATATTTAATTACCCATTTTAATGTTTTAAATGAAAAACTTCATAAAATTTGGATAACAAATGTAAAATGCGAAATTGCAATTTGTTAATTTTTATGCATTTAAAAAATATATTTTTGCAGAAAACTGACACATTATTAAATTTATTTAAAAAAACGAATCACTACTTTTATCATTTCAAAATTTTAATAATTTTTTTTTTCAAAATATTATTTTTTTTGGTTCTAATTCTAATATAGAGACAGGGTGTTTTAATACCCCTATCACAGACTTTAAAGGAACATAAAGCACAATGGGGTAAGCACACATCACAACACAATAAATGAGGGGTTTACAATCATTGAAAACATATGAGATGGTGCATTTAATTCATAAAATCTATTTACCCATTTATCTGCTGACGGTATTTATAAGTGCCATTAAAATTGCTTATTATAAAATTCTTTTAATACGTCGATTAGTCGTAATACTGTTTAGAATCAGTTACAGATACGTTACTTTATCTTGTTCCAAAAGCATTTTGGTTAAACAAAACAAAAATATTTTTAAAAGGGTGATTTATTTTGCCTTTGTATCTTTTCAGCTTTCTTGGTGCTGAAGAAGGGGGATGGATATTTTTAATTCGGAAATATTTCTATATTTTTATTGTAAGAACATCATATTTGTATATTTTACAATTCGCATTAAAAGTTCGTTAAAAAATCAAAAATCGCTGTACAAATTCCGAATAAACTTTGCTGAAAAGAGAAAAAAATTGCTATATTGGGTTAAAAGAATGAAACCGTATTTCTTTCACTAATGGGATAAAACTGAAAAAAAAAACCCGCTAAAAATCACTTAAAAAATTGTCAAAAAAATCTAATCAAAAAGTTGAAAATCGGGCTTCGAGGTGCAAAACTACATGTATAAAAATACCTTCCCTCCACTTTTTGTAACTTTACGTACAGCAGACTCTTCAGAACAGCGTTGACACACACACAAACTTTTCTCTTTATTATTATAGATTTTAAAAAATACCGTTCTATTAGTTCCATTTTCCACCACCAGGTAGAGCACTCTATTCTTCAAAAACTTCACAAAACCATACTCTGTTAAATAACCTATCAGGCGATATATAACTCGAGGGGGTAGCGGTCTTAAGCAAGAATTTAAGATAGGTTATGAAATTGCTATTCGAAAATAGTGGTATCTAAATTTTTGACATTTTAGATAGATTTCACAAAAAAATACTACTTATTGCATTCTCAACAGCTCAAGTTTTTGATAGAACAACTATGAAAAAATTAGATGCTAAACTCAAAAATCTTTAAAAAGCGTTAAAAATCGCATTGAAAATCGCATTAAAAATCGTTAAAATCTAAAAATCGTAACAAACACAAAATTTAGGGCATTAGGCTAAAAATTTAAAACGATTTTCGTTTTATTTATCTCAAAAATAGCCGCAAAATGAGAAAAAACACTAAAAATCGCATAAAAAACTCGTTAAAAATTCAAAAATCGCTGTACAAATTCCGAATAAACTTTGTTGAAAAGAGAAAAAAAAATTGCTATTTTGGGTTAAAAGAATGAAACCGTATTCTTTTCACTAATGGGATAAAACCGTAAAAATAACGCTAAAAATCGCCTAAAAAAATTATTAAAAAAAATCTAAATAAAAAATCGAAAACCGGGCTTCGAGGTGCAAAACTACATGTAAAAAAGTACCTTCCCTCCAAATTTTGTAACTCTATGTGCAGCAGTCTCTTCAGAACAGCGCTGATAGACAAACATCCATCTCTATTATTATAGATAGATTGATGTTTTTTATTAAATAGTAATCATTGATTTTTTTAATTATTAATGTCTTTTTTAATTATATAGAATCTTCATTAACTGTTAACACTATGCAATTATTACTCGCAGCGCGGTAACTCGCAACAGGAATGCAGCTTTCTGTTTTGAGCACTTATTGTAATCAAATACCATTAAATTATTTTTCGTAACTTAACTTAATCGTTCATTGTGTGTTTTTGCCTCGTATACGAACATATCTTTTGGCGCCGTCTAACTTTTTAGGTGCGTTCGTAATTATGTAAATACGTAGCACCTATTGTTGTCGCTCAGTCCGTCCGTCTGTCCGTCTGTCTGTCCGTCTGTCTGTCCGTCTGTCCGTCTGTCTGTCCGCATATAACAACGCAAAAACTACCCAAACGAATCGTTTGAAATTTAAAATATGTAATTATTACATAATTTTGTCGAGTCATTTCAAATTTTATGAAAATCGGATACATAGATCAATTACAGGGGCAATCAAAAGTATTCCGTTACATTACGGTCAATGGGGAAAAAAGTTTCAAATGCATTTTAATCGTTTGAAATTTAAAATACATAGTTATTACATAATTTTGGCGAGTTATTTCAAATTTTTTGATAATCGGGTGCATAGATCAATTACAGGGACAATCAAAAGTATTCAATTACATTATAGTCAATGGGGAAAAAGTTTCAAATGTATTTTATACGTTTGAAATTTAAAATACATAATTATTACATAATTTTGTCGAGTTATTTCAAACTTTATGAAAATCGGATGCATAGATCAATTACAGGGGCAATCAAAAGTATTCCGTTACATTACGGTCAATGGGGAAAAAAGTTTCAAATGCATTTTAATCGTTTGAAATTTAAAATACATAGTTATTACATAATTTTGTCGAGTTATTTCAAATTTTTTGATAATCGGGTGCATAGATCAATTACAGGGACAATCAAAAGTATTCAATTACATTATAGTCAATGGGGAAAAAGTTTCAAATGTATGTTATACGTTTGAAATTTATAATACATAGTTATTACATAATTTTGTCGAGTTATTTTCAAGTTTTATAAAAATCGGATGCATAGATCAATTACAGGGACAATCAAAAGTATTCCGTTACATTACGGTCAATGGGGAAAATGTTTCAAATGCATTTTAATGGTGTTGCACTCATTCGAACTTAATAAAATTTATATACAATATAAAGTACGTATTATAATATACATTTTACATAATTTGTGATGCAAAGAACATTTGTTATTGATTTACAAGGTCACACAAAACTATTCCATTCCATAATGGTATAGGGAGAACATTGTTTGATGAGCGTTTTAATTGTAATTCACTATTTATAATTTTATGAGTTTGATATATGAGAGTAATATTTTTAAAACTTCGTTATCGTACGAACGCACCTCGTTTGCTACGCCTCACGTGCAATTTCCAACTTGTTTACGTTTAGTTTTCGACCATGCATTCTTTGATACAAAATGTTTGTTTGGGTGTGTACTATCACCTCTTAAAATTTTGTCCATCTTTTTTGAATCACCCTGTATATATACATATATATATATATATATATATATATATTTGGTATTTATAATATTATAAATATTATAAATTACATATTATTAATTTGGTATTATGTAGTTTTAAAATTAAGAACTTGCATTTCATTTCTGAAAACAAAGACTAGAATTATGATTAAACATTAATCTATAGAATTTTCAGTTATCTCAGAAAAAAAGACGTGTAACACAAGTATTTACTGTGGGATTCTGCATATTTGTTTAATTTTATTTTATTTCAGTTATTTTTTATTTTGTTTTTTATGCATTGCTGTTATTCCAACCTTAATTGTATCCAATGAGTTAGATTAAATGGTCTTAAAACAAATGATTGTATGATTATGTATAGTTTATCTGTATTGCACATTTCATGTTCAAATCATAATATGAAATACTTATTATTATTTTTCACACCATTATTTAAAAAAAGTATTTACATACTCAAAAAGGCATATTTAAAATGTAATGTACTAAAAACTAATTTCCGAGATATTTCATTCCAAATGAGCCATCTATGAAATTTATTTGATTATCTTTATTAATCTATTGATACACACGAAGCATTAAGTTATTAATTAGCATAAACCACGAGTCTAATTGAGTGTTACTTATATTTTATTCATTAATTACTTAATATATTTCTAGCTCCATACTAACTTTATAACACTTTTAAAATGATGATCACTTTCATTAATTACATGAATGCAAATGCAGTCTCAGATTGGATTAATATAATTATTTTTCAGTCATACATTATCAAATAAATTTCAATGAATATTTTAATAAATATGATAATGTAAGAATTTAAAATATAAATATATAAAAATATCTAATAAAAAATAAACATATTAAAGCATTGATACATAATTCTTTTATTTATTAATGTTCCAAAAAAAAAAAAAAAAAAAACCGGAACTATTATAATATTACACTTGTATCTCTCTGTCTGCCTGTCTCAGCTAATTTATTTTTAAACTACGCAATATGGGAAGTTCATATTGTCTGAAGTAACAAAGGCAATTCAACCACATATTTGCAGATTATTAATCAAGCATTCACAAAATAACTAGTAAAAATGCAGAGGAGTTAAATTACTTGAAAAAAAATACAAATATGTATTTTTGAATATCTTGTGCAGAATATCGTGTGAACATCAAGCCTATAATCATTGTGTGTCTATTCGGGCATTGAAAATTTAGATTTATTTAAAATACATTGAAAATGAATAAAAAATTGAAATAAAAAACTTAAAATTTTTCAGATTATAAAACATGCAAATTTTTAATATTGTTATCACCATCAATTATTTTTATTACTAAATTGTTTAATTGTAATAAATTGATATTAAAATAAATTAAAAGAGCATTTGATACAATGCAAAAGTATTAACATATCAAATTGCTACGGTCATATAAAAGTTACTTTGTTAAGAAGCTAATGTGTACAGTATGCATTTCTTTTAATACCATTCCTTATTTTAGTATTTGATGACATTAAATAATAGCGCTGTACTACTGTATAGAGATGTATAACGTAGATTATATTTCATAAATTGAATGAATCTTGAAATTAATACTACAATTTCAATACCAAAATGACGATAGAAAAAAAGTGAAATTTGACTTGTCTTTGTATACTGTAAAAAAAAGTTTTTTGTTATAGCAAGAAGGTTGAAAAAAAGTACAATGTGGCCTCTTAGTGCAAACCTCTTCATATAACCTCTTCATTTAACTGCTACTTATAAACGCTGCTTTTCTAACTTATAATACAAAACAGCAGCAAGTATACTTAAAAAACTCAGATACTAGGAGATGTTTGAGTTTTAAAGATACTTTTCTAAAACAGAAGTTTCTTTTGATGCTCATAATTTTCGGAAACTTTTTCGAATATATTTTTTAAATGTATTAATTTCTTTCCTCTACTTGGAATATCTTTTTTGGATGCTATCAATTCTAACTATAAATTTTATTTTGCATAAGTGTGTATATATATACAAAAAATGGTTAATTACAATATTAATGTTAGCACATTTCATCTGAATGTTAGAGAAAATGCAGTTAATTTGATGAACATGTGATGAACCTGTTTGATGAACATTAAAATGTTCACTTAATTATTAAAAGCATCAAAAATACCAATATTTCTCTTTTATAAAACCGATTTCTATCACATAATAAAGAACTTTCGGAAATTACGATTTCGGAAATTACGAGCAGCAAAAAAAACATTTGATTCAGAAATGTGTCTTTAAAATTCAAAAATCTACTGATTTTTGAGGTTTCTGAAAAAGAAAAAAAGAGTTTTTGCTATCCTATGTAACACGGAACTGCTTAAATTGTATTTCTATAAATTTGATAAATATATTAGATTTAGATTAAGAAAAAAAAAACATATTTTGTTAATTTATGCAAACATACATATTAAGCCATCTCAATACAAAATGCCACCTGTCGATGGCATTTTGTAATAAATCAAAAGAAGATACTAGATAAATTCCAGGTTTCATAGAATAGTTTATATTAAGTCTTCTGCTTATGTTATATTTCATAAAATATAAACAGAGTCAGATTAAGAAAAAAATTCTTGTTAGTTTACACAATCCTTCATTTTCCTTCCCAATAAAAAACGCCACCTGTCGGTGACATTTGGTATTCAAGCAAATAAAGATACTAATTAAATTTCAGACTTGACAGACTATTCATAGCTGTAGTTCTTTGTCTGATATTTTGTTTTAGAAATCTCTAACATATACATTTTAAGATTCCCTAGATACAAATTATTATTTATTTCGAAATTTTATAAGAATTTCATTATAATATAACAATAAAATATAACTCCCGATGATTGTAAAGTCAAAACAGTATTTTTTCTAAATCTGAAAGTTGTATTTAAATCTAAAAAGACTTTCCTGAATAAAAATAAAAATTTTTACGTTATTTGTGTTTATTCTTCAACCAAAACTTCAGCAGAAATGCAAGAATGCTGCAACTAGTACTTTGTGGTGATTTAGAGAATTTCTATTCAATTTAAACTTTGATTGTGCCACTACTTTTATTTTTAAATAAAAGAGGAGATAAAAGAAATGAAGTGTTTATTTAAAGTGTATTGTGGAAATTATTCAGGAAGGAAATGAACTTGTTCGCGTTGCGTATGAAATTGCGATAATGTTCTTGTTTGATTTCCTATTGTGTACCTTGGAACATTTAGCTTATTTATGCATATATTTGTTTATTTACTTACATATTTAAATCTCCTACATTTTTTTCGCATCCTCCTATTTCTGAAAGGAAATTTTGATAGATAACGAAACAAAGATTTGCGTAATTACCACATGAAATGCTGTGGATAATTTAAACTTTCGATTAATTTGAACTATTCATGAAGCCTTGAGATTTCCTAGTATTTGAACTAATGTTGAAACTAGGTCTAATTGTTTAAAATAATGCAGAACTGGAATTAATTATTTAAAATCTCAAAACAATATCTAAACTAACGATCTTTTTAATAACACCGCTTAATTCGAACTCAAAATATAGTGTGTTCAAAAGGGTTTTTGAAAAAGAATGTACAGGATGTCCCAAAAATAGCGTCCAAATTATACACAGAGATATTCCTTGTTGGGAGTACATGGAAAATGCCCAATGAATTGTACCTGTACAATCTATAGTTTACGAGAAAAATGTGAAAAACAAAGTTTGATGTCACAGTTGATGCAAGGAAAAAAAAAACTCAATGGACACATCAACAGCACTATTTGATTAGTTTTCAGACTTGACGATAAAAACATTCACGAATGACGGACGACTAAATACATGATAATCATTCAAAGAACGCCGGTAGCTGCAACATGTAGCCTTTACGAGTTCAACGGTGGCTTAACGTTATTTCATGGAACTCGCATGAATGACGATATAAGCGCAGCGAACGTTTTGAACGTTATCGTTTGCAAAGATACTCAAATACTGCTGTTGATGTGCCAATAAAAGTGTTTTATCCTCGCTTCGTCTTTGACGTCATACTTTCTTTTTCGTATTTTTCTCGTGAATTATGTTCACTCGTATTATTATTCGTACAGGTGCAGTTTTTTTGGGCATTTTTTATATACTCTCAATGAGTAATCTGACTGTGCAGAGTTAGGGCGTTCTTTTTGGGACACTTGTATAGTGTTAGAAAAATATTTATAATTTCTATTTTTTTTCTTACACTGTTTTGTTTCTTCGGGATGTCGTAAAAATTACATTATTAAGCGTTTATTAGTGAATTCGATCCAATTATACAAACAATGCAGCTACTTATTTAAAAAATTAACACAAACAAATTAACACAAACTACAAATTTAAATCGAACAATACTAAGATCTTTGGTACTTTAGAGCAAACAAATACATTTCTTGAAAATTTCTTGATTTCTTCTTCCAGAATACCAACTAAAGTTCTCTTAAGGCACTAAGTATGAACATTTTTTTTTTATGAAAAAGATAGATTTTGAAAAGATACTTTATTAATCGATTAAGTCGAATTTTCTCTTGGTTCATAAGAGTTTGAATTAACTAGCATCTACTGATAATTAGATAACAATTTATCTGCAATTATTTCAAATGTTTCTTTATAATTAAAAATTTATTGTAAAAGTAATAGATTATGTATAAATTAATGTTTAGAACAACAAAAATGATTTATACAAATACCGAAAAATTTGTTTTCAATTAAATTAAAAAAAAAAAAAAAAAAAAAAAAAAAAAAAAAAAAAAAAAAAGATGGATGAAAATTGGAGTCATCAATTTCGATCTTATTTAATTTATAAATAAAACTAACTTAAATTTGTTGTTTGTGTGAAAACTTAATGTGTATTGTTCATTTTTAGTCTTCAATTGAATTTTTTTAAATTTTAATTACAAACTTGTTTTTGTATTTTTGATTTTTTTGTCATAAAAATCACTACATAAGATTTCACATTAAAATAATATTTAAATTCACGTTTAAAACGTTATTTAACGTTGTTTAAAATTCCTTTTTTAATCAATTTTACAGCAAAATACAAGTAATGGAAAAACAAATATAAAGTAATATATATATTTGTAAAAAATTAATTACTCTTAAAAAAATTAAAAATCCAATAGCTCTGTTTAGAAATCGGTACACGCAAAAAGGCTAAGATTTTTTCCGTTGCTATTAAATGAATGTTCTAAAGATTATATACTTTCTTACGAGATATTTTTTGACATTTTTGTTTGAAGTTTTTTTTAAACAGAACTTTAAGTCAGTAATTTACATGTTTTTACAAAGTAATATGATTTATTTTTAATGAATTTTGTTTTTAGGATTTAATAGCAAAGAAATTGTGTGTAATATGTTACACAAAAATAATAACATTAAAAGAAAGGGTACTGTAAATTATCAAGAGTTAAGAAAACTTTAATCGCTTTTCTAAATTAAAGTCATTAATGTCTGAAAGAAAATTAAAAATTTACAATGCATACGATTTTTTCCCTTGTAAGAGAAAAAATCTTTTTTGGATGCAAATTGCTGAAGAAAATATTTTTTTGCATCAACAATAAACATAAAAAGGAAATGTTTTTAATGTACTATTTCATGTAGTACAATATTTCGCTAACACACGTTTCGTAAAAGGATATTCAAATTATTTGATTTTTAATTATTAACTAAAAATAATTATCAGAAAACTATTTTTAAAAGAAAAATATTGGCAAAACGTAAATAATAAATGCTTTAACACAAAAAACTTAAAATAAATATATAAAATTCATGATTTCCTTTTTTATGGAAGCATTATTATCTTTTGAGCAATGTTAAAAAGTGTATTTATAAAAGATAGTCCGAACTAACACTTCAATTTCAAAGTACAACGTTGTCATAAAAAAGTGCACATCATACTAAAATAGTAATAACCACGTATATTTAAATATAACATAGGGGTCATTCCATTTTAAATCAACAAATCGGGTGTGCTTCACCATTTTTAATTTTCATAAAAAATTGCATGTCCATTCCAAATATTTCCTAGACCTCAAAAAAATATATATTTTGTTTTTAAAAAAATTATTTTTGATAAATAGGTCAACTTTGTCGTTTGGCAACAGTAAAAATTTGGTATTTTAAGGCCTTGTCTTTTGAACTGCAACTTTTTTTCTAACAAAGTTATAGAGCACAGCCATATCTCATTGCAAAGCTAAGAGAATGGTCTTTTTCCATATGGTATCAATAAATTTGAGATTTAAAAACAAAGGGTATTTTTTCAAGGTCAAAGTTAGCGATATAAATTTGATTTTTTACCATTTTTGAAAATTTAAAAAGTCATGAAGGGCTTGAAATAACAAGCCCTCTTTTTTTTCTTACATTCATATGGATGAATACTTATTGTATTAAAAAAATTGCCTTGTTACTCTGCCCCCTTCACAAGGTATGGCCCTCCAAAGTTGTACATTTTCTAAAAAATCCACTTTTCAATGCTAAAAAAATTAATGTGGGGGGCAAGGTAAAATTTTTTGTACTTGCCTGATCTTAAGTGCTTCATACCAGCTTTCAAACAAAAAAAAGATTGCTTTGTTATTCAAAGGCCTTTGGGAGCTTTAGGGGGTCTGAATTTTCAAATAATCGCTCTGAAACGACAATTTTTTTCATGTGCTTTTTTTTGTGAATATGTATTTTTTTGCATATAATATGAACTTATCTTATTTAAAGGTTTTAGATTAACCTCATAAATAGTATTTTAACATATTCCTACCTCTCATCATTTGTAAGGATCCATTTGCCAGCTATGACAAGAATAGCCAGGTCTCAACTTGCCCAGTTTGCTTCCCATTTGTTAACAAACATGAACAGTTCTTTGTATCTTTCCTATTAGTGGTTGGCACTGTGCCAAAGACAGAGCTGTTCATATATTATTGGATACAACTATCCAATAACATCAGAGTAAGACATTTGAGTAAGAGAGTTGAATAATGATGTCACTGCAACTGCTCAGTTGATTCTTTAACTCTGGAAAGTTGCTAAGCAAGTGTACCTGTTGTATTCTTGATATTTCAGTGTTTAATGTATCTTTTTTTTTCATTTCAAGATTCAGTAGATATTTACAGAATATTTTGGTAAAGCACTTTTCTTCATTAACATAAAAGTATTTTTTAATGTGTTTTTCTACATATAAAGAGTTCTTAAATGGGTCTTTCTACATATAAAGAGTAAATTATGCATAACCGTAAATGTTCTGTAGGAGTTTTTAAGAAAGATGATTGTAACATTTTAAGTTATAGTAGACAGTCAACTATAACCAGTATTTCAAAATATAGTGATAAGGATAAAACTTTACTACACTTAAGAACTGGATGTAAAAGCATTGAAATTGTTTATACATACCATAAAAAAAAAATCTAGACAAATAACCCCACCAGGACCTGGAACATCATTTAAAATATCACGTCAAGATAACCAAACTTGGATTCGATTTCAAGACATCTTAAAAATTCTAACTCCGTCAGAATTATGGTTTGCACAGGGAAGATGCCATAATATCACACCTGAGATGAGTGAACATTTATCAACTCTTTTCCGAGAGAGAGCAAAACAATGAACAATATACTTTTGCATGCTTTAAGAGTTCAGTTTTATTCTATGTCTTCAGTGTTAAATTTCTTAAATTAGCTTATTAAAGTTTAAATAAGTTCTTTGATAATTCTTCTTTGCCTTTTCTAGCAATTTTCAACATATAAAATTAAAAATCTTTAACAAAAAACTAATATCAGGAAGTATGAAAAAAATTGTCGTTTCAGAGCGATTATTTGAAAATTCAGACCCCCTAAAGCTCCCAAATGCCTTTGAATAACAAAGCAATCTTTTTTTTTTGTTTGAAAGCTGGAATGAAGTACTTAAGATCAGGCAAGTACAAAAAATTTTACCTTGTCCCCCACATTAATTTTTTTAGCATTAAAAAGTGGATTTTTTAGAAAATGTGCAACTTTGGAGGGCCATATCTTGTGAAGGGGGCAGAGTAACAAGGCAATTTTTTTAATACAATAAGTATCCATCCATATGAATGTAAGAAAAAAAGATGGCTTGTTATTCTAAGCCCTTCATGACTTTTTAAATTTTCAAAAATGGTAAAAAATCAATTTTGTATCGCTAACTTTGACCTTGAAAAAATACGCTTTGTTTTTAAATCTCAAATTTATTGATACCATATGGAAAAAGACCATTCTCTTAACTTTGCAATGAGATATGGCTGTGCTATATAACTTTGCTAGAAAAAAAGTTGCAGTTCAAAAGACAAGGCCTTAAAATACCAAATTTTTACTGTTGCCAAACGACAAAGTTGGCCTATTTATCAAAAATAATTTTTTAAAAAACAAAATAATATTTTTTTGAGGTCTAGGAAACATGGGGAATGGACATGCAAATTTTTATCAAAATTAAAAATGGTGATGCAACAACTTTTTTGAAAATTTGATGATTTAAAATAGAATGACCCATAATCAATGAATATAAATATATATCATATTACATATTGCTGTCTGTGAAAAAAATAGTTATTAAATGCATCTCCAAAGTTCTAAAATATTTCGCCCTATCGTTCAATAGAAAATATCTCCTTCTACATCTTACGTATATAATATGGATATGCATTAAAACCTATTAATTCTTCATGCTATTTAATTGGTCATGTTAAAAATTACATTATTGTTATATCATTGGTGAAGAAATTCATCCAAGCCACGACTAAAAACTTTTGAGCTAGGAATGTTTTACACTGTGGCTAAAAATTCATCTCTTACAATAAAAAAAATCGTTAAAATTTCTTGATAGTAAAAATGCTATTATTTATTTATTTAAAGTCAAATTAGATGTATTTGTGACGGCCAATTATCAGCACGAGGGATATGGTGCAAAAAGGAGGGAGAGGGCGCGGAGTGCCCTCCGTGGGGGTCTTTCTAAAGAAACCTAATCCGTATTTACGCAAGGATATCCAAGGTTCTAAAAAAGACACGGAAAACTCCCAATGATTAGGCCGGTTGCCGCGATTGGGTTCAAACCCAGCACCTGCGGTCTACCAGTTTAGAGAGAAGAACCAATTGGCAATTGGTGGGGTCTCTATATAAAGAAGAATTTAGTATCAGACAAAAAATTCTGCAATTCAGAAATACTTCATGAGACTTTTGCACCCATCAATACAAAATTCAAAATGCATGCAACATTTGAAATACCGCACTGATAACAGATCCCCCCCCCCCCAAAAAAAAAAATATTCTCTTTTTATATAAACTGGGTGCGAATAAATAATATTTAAACTGTCCTACCTAACATCGTTAGTTTTTAACCGTTAGTTTTTAGAAATATATTTACAACTGCAAAACATTTTAAAATGTTCTGTTTTATTAAGATATCCTGGGGTAATAACGCCACGTTAAGGTTCTACCAATTTTCACGCTTTAGTTTTAGATTGTATTTTCCAAACAAATATAGGATTTGTTACAGCAACTCATTGACTATCTATATAAAAAATAATTTAACAGATATTTATTCATAAAATATAATGGCGTGATTTCTTGACCAATGCTTTTTGGCGTTATTACCCACCTATATGGGCAATAACGCCCTGCAAACAAAACTATAAAATAAGATGGAATAATGGCATGTAGATTGTCCAATTCTAAAAATATAAATTCTACAGCTCTAGAAATTGACACAATGCATTCTAAGCTATTGAAAATGTTCACTTTTTTTGTGATTGTGTAAGAAAAAGAAACGTGTGGTTGGGGAGGGGGAGGCAAAATAATATCAAATTCTAATCTACTTTTTGCTTAAAAATGACCGTTTAAATAGAATTATTAGAAACATTGCACGGTTTTAACTGCGTTTATTTGAATCAGCATTTATATTTCCATATGTGCATTCTATGGCTAGAAAATATTCAATTTTTTGTGAAAGTGAAAGAAAAAAGAGTGAGGGGAGCTTCAACAGAATATAACACCCTCTGCCTCTCTTTGCTTAACAAGCCCCGCTTAAATATAATTATAAGAAACATTGCATGGTTTTAACCATTTATAATATAATATTTTAATCATGTGAAATTTTATAATAACTAGAGTTATATGTAATAAATATTTTAGTTAATACTATTATAGTAGTCTTGTAAATAGTTTTTAACCCATAAATTCACACTAATGCGGATTGTCCAAATCCAAAATTAAATTGTCGGCGTTATATAAAGCATGCTTTAATGAATTTTTAATCAACTAATTAAGATTTTTGATAAAAAATATTATCCCAATGAGATCTCTTATTAAATTTTATATATGATTCATGTGGATTTATATCATTATCTCTATATTAGCAACAAAATTAACCTTTAACTGCTGTAAGCAATCTCATTGAACGCTGCTCCCCCCAATTTTAGAGTTTAACTGGTATTTTCCAGTTTAACTATAGCTACAACTGAAATTCTCTTTCGTTTGTAGTCCTCCTATTATTGTTAGAAATATTTGAATAGATTAAATTTAGTCAGAATTAATTCTGTACAAAAAGTTTAGTGCAGGGGCAGTATTCTATGATTTTTAATAATTCATCGCCTTATAACGTTTAACTGATGTTAACGGTCTCACAGACCATTGTTTTTCTTTTAATTTTTATAGTTTAACTTGTAATTTTCAATTTCACTACAAACACTACCAAAATTTTGTTTCATTTGGAACTTTGGTAGTATCACCAGAGACTTTTAAATAGGTGAATATTAAGCATAAAAGTCTTGTATAAAAAGTTTAGTGCAAAAACACAATTCCCGCCTTTTATTCATCTTTCAATCTTTCGGTCTCAGAAACCGCTTTACATTAGTTACGTTACAATTTCTGTCACATCCGTTAAAGGTTAAATTTGTGAAATTTTTAAAAACCGAACGCTGAGTAAGCGGACAGTTAAAATTTAGAAACCAATTGAACAATCTAGTGGAGGTTTAATAGAAAACTGATTTGAAGATGTTAGAATAAGAATATCGAAAACATTTTGATATAGATTTATTTATAAGCGTTTAAAATTATTTTTACATTAGTATTAAAAAAAGAAAAGAGAGATTAGTTTTGGGTATTGGACCCCCCCCCCCGATTAATCTTACCATTTCAACAATGATAATAATGCAGTCCCATATTAATAGATAAATCCCCTTCAGATGTAGTTCGGTTAGTGTTGGGAATCAACCGGGGTAATGATGCCAAGGATTGGCGTTTTTACCCCAGTATACTTTTTGCGCAGTATATTTTAAACTACAAATTATCTCGAGAAGATATCCAAAATCTTCTACAACATTTTGAAAGTACATGAAATGAACTACAAATTTATGTAATAAACAAAGAATTTATGAATAAAAAATATAGTCTTCACTTCACAAAACTTATCTCGCAAATTTTAGATCAAGTGTTAATTTTAGTTGCTTGTAAAAGCAATAAGACCTACAAATGGTACAAATGAACTTTAAGCTGTTTTTTGAGATTTATATGACTCAAAACCCTTCTGCGCAGAGCACATAGGTGTCATTTACCGGATTATTTCATAATTATGCATAATATTAACACTTGGCGTTATTACCCCACCTGGCGTTATTACACCAGAACACCTTATATGAAAATACTATTTTTAAAATTTGTAAACTTTGGCTCTAGAAGTGTATATTTAGAAAAGTTTCTAAATACTGTAAAACTAAAACAATATATATATGTATATTATGATCAAAACATACGAATTTATTTTATTGACAGAATACTATTATGTACAATTTGTTATTTACGTAAGCTATAAAATACTTACTTTTAAAAGACTCCCCCCCCCCCCCCGGCTATTCTTAACCGCCTGAAACATACATAAATGAAGCGTGAAAAAATAATACATAATAAAAAATTGGTGTATTTTAAACAATCTTCTAAATTTTGCTACATTGCTTTCTAATTTTTTACTAAAACTTTTTTTATTACAATTTTAAATAAACATTATACCCTCGAAATAATATCGTATTTTTAATCCGGGTTACTAGAAACTAGTTCATTTTCCCGAAATATTTTATACAAACTGAAAAATGGGTCAATTTATAAATACTCGAATGCGAAATTTTGATAAACTACTGATGCACTTAAAGCGTTAAATAATTAATTAGCATTAATTAAGTGTCTAATGAGTGTCACTTATCATGTACACCTTAATTACTTCATACATTCAATTCCTATAAGATGATGATTACTTTCATTAATTTTATGAATACCTTTCCTATCGCAATTTTAATTCAACATAGTTTTTTTTAAGTTTTAATTTCGGTAAATTTAAATATGAAATCTCGAAAAGCATATATTTTTATCTATTTCTATTCAGCGTTAGATGTAAAATTCCGTATTTTTAATGACACTCTCTTTTCCACTGTATATTTATTTCAACAATGTTTCCCATTCACATTCAGTAAAAAGAGAGAAAGAACTTAAATATAGAAGTCAAAATGCAATCTATTCTTTTAAAAAAGCGAGGAATCATACATTACGGCATGAATTATGAGGGTCATTTTCACCATTCGCTTACATTTCAGAATTTTATTTTTATTTTTCAAACTTAATACTTTTTTAAAAAAAAGAGACAGGTGTTAAAGTAAATGTTTAAGGTACATGACAAAAAAAAAAAAAAAAAAAAAAAAAAAAAAAAAAAAAATGCTTGTGCACGTTTCCCTACAATATAATATTTAAATGCTATTTAAAGCCGGCTAGTAAGGCAATTCGGCTAGTAAGGCGGTCATGTCCGTTACCACACAAAAGTACTGAAAATAATCAGCTTTAAATTTATTAAACTTCCTAAAATCAACTTTCTTTAAAGTGACTTATGCCCCTAAATTTCAAATCAGGATATTTATCAATAATACTTAAATTAAATTGAAATAAGAGACAATTTTATCCACAAGATTTAGATAGCATAGAAATTATACAAGAACTTTTTCTAATAATTACAGTATATATTCGTGTAAATTATTAAATTTTAAGAAAATTGCATATTTGTTGCTTAGTCGAATAAAAAATAAATGTAGAATGGTGAAACAATAATAATCATTAAAAACCTGTGCAGTAACAGACTTGGCATTTGGTAACGGGCTTGACACTATGTTGAAAATGTCTGATGATACATGCTCTAACACTAATTGAATTGTTTAAAGAAATTTTATTTTTTTACAGAGCTAAGTTTCCACAGTGTAATCTTTTAAGATTTTTCCTGGTATTTTTCCATAAATTTTTAATTGCTGCATATTTTTCTTTTCAATAAAATTCCTTTTCACAAAATTTCAGAGTAAAATGAAAACAATTGGTGAAATTCTTGTTACATGATACACCATGCGTCGTTTTACAAGCTGTATGTGCATAGAAAAAGATTAGAAATAAATGCATATCAATCCACATGTGCGAGAGTTTCGCACTTCAGCAACATATAATAGTCTTTTTTAGCAACATATAATAGATTCTAGATGCACATTGAAACATTTAAAAATTTATGGATCAAAATGCTTATAAAAGACATTAACTTAAGAAAGAATACTATCTCATTTATTCTATCAAAGTTACCATAAAACTAGTCGTTAGGGGGACACCGTAGTATTTACCCATCATGGATATGGATAATATAAATTATGGAAATAAAATATGTGTAAAATATTTATAAAATGCATCGCAATTCCAAAATGAAATTTAAATGTATATTTAAATATTTTTAACACATAGTATGCTCTGTTAATGAATTCCTGATGACAAATTTCAACAAATTATGTAACAAGTCAAACTACTCAAGTGGTATCGAATTGCATAAAAGAAGCATCCCTATAACTCAAAAATGATAATCATATTAACTAACACTTTACTGCTTCGAATTAAGTGTCTTATATCCAATTAAAATGTATCTTTAAATTGAAATTCAAATGAAATGCCGGGTTATGAAAAATTGAAATGTGTGGAAAATAGGATTTACTAATATCTCGGTAAATAAATATCCAATCGACTACGTTCTTTATGTGAAATTTGCGTTATTTTATTGTTTTTTATATCCACTTCTTAAAATTAAAAAATTCGAAATATTTTATATGCTTTTCATTAGAACGAATATTTCGGGAGTCAGAAAAAGTATTTTCCGAATAATCGAGGTTACTAATATTAAATAGGCTTTTCTTCATTACTACATATGAAGTACCCATACTACATATGAAGTAAGGCGTACAATTTAAGCTCTGGTTCTTGAAGTAAGAAATTCCGTGTTCGAACAACACTCCTTACAAACGTGTATGATTTGCAATAATTTTTTCTGGATTATAATTTTTATTAACCGACTTCAGAAAATCGTTAACTTTTAACTAAAAAGAGAAAAATAAAGTTTTCTATCAAAAATTGAACCGACTTCAAAAACTACTGCAAAGTGAAAAATAATCTCCTTACATAATTGCAATAACAAATTAAATTAAGAGCGTAGTATTTATCATGCGGATTATTATATTTATGTACATTTATTTGATTTTTTGGAGTCGGTGTCAGGACAACATCTGTCGGGTCCGCTGGTTGAATTATAAGTTAACTCAGATAAAAATATATATATATATATAAAATCATGGAATTAGATATAAGATAAGAGAAACACCTGTAAAACGACAACCAAGAAACACAAGTAAATACATTTAACCGAGAACTAGTGAAAATTTAGAGAAATTGTAAATTTTTTGTCCTTAGACAGAAATATTTATCATTATAAATGTATGGCTAAACTGGTTTTACGACAAAATGCTACATATTTATTTTATATTCAATTTAGAATAAAATTAAAAAAAATTATAGGAAATCAGAGAAATAAGAAATTGTATATCTCAATTTACAAAATTCATTAATGGAAATCAGTATTGATTAGCTTCTACAGCTCAATCTATAGAGTAGTGATATGAAATTTTTTGAAGTTATAGACTAAAAATAAAAACGCATATTTATTGGAATATCGTTTCAACTACATTTTGATAGAGATGTTGAAGATTAAAAAAGTACACAAACTGATATACATTTCTATTTAAAGTTATATCAATTGTAAATAAGAGCATTCACTTCTGAAAAGAAGTATCTGTGTCTCAATTTTTTGCTATATTGAATAATGCCATCTCCAATAGTTTGAAAACAGATACTGTATAGATTTTTGCAGCCATTGGATTATCGAATAAGCTGCTGAGTTTTTTTCAACGATAGAACATAACTATTGAATAGAATTATGAAACTTTTAAATATACCAGAAAACATTAATTGCTTTGAGTTCAGTCTAATGTATTGTATAGGTACACTGAAGGGACACTTTTAGCTACTATGCGGTGTTACTATGAGTTCTATGGTTTTTATGATGCGTTCTTAAAATGAAGAAAAGTTGTGTTTTTTAGTAAAATGTTGGTTTTCATACTGAATCAACTACTTTTTTGTCACGAAAATATTGTTGTTTTTTGTGAAAAAATATGTTGTGATTTTTTTAAAATGTCTATATTATGTAGATTGTTTAAACGTTTTTAGTAACATTTCAAGGTTTGAAAATAAAATCTGTACCAAGACTTAAAGTATGAAAAACCTGAATTTTTGTTCCATTTTAAAAATCAGTATATCTGTATAAAAAAATAAAATTTTCAAAAATCTAAACATATTTCGCCTGAATCAAAATTTCAATGTAAATAAATAAAATATTTAAAATCTCACATTTAAAACAAATAAAAAATAGCGCATTAACATCGCAAAAAAAAATCAAATTCAGTAGGTCTTTCAAGATTAAGGTCTTACCGATACGACTCCTTATCGGTATTAATATCAAACAATACCGAAGCTGTTGTACATAAGTAAAACTAGACTACCATGGAAATCTGCATATGCACTTACAAATCAACAACATCTACAAAAATTATTCAAATCGACTGCAATAATCTTAAAAGTAGAATGTTTTTACAGTGGTTTTACAATATTATATAAAGCTGCGAACATCAAATCATGTACAATTCAACCAAAAAAAAAAAAAAATAAATAAAGAATTATTGCGACACATAACTTCCTGGTGATTTAATATTTTCAAATGATATATTATTGAACATGAAAACATGCAAAAATAACAGCTGAAGTATCAATTGGCAATTGTATTGATAGGGATCTTTAATAAAGATTGAAATGTTTACTATGTTTTTATTTTATTGTATAATATTAAGGTATTTAAAAAATGCCTCTAGTAAATGACTTATTTTAATAAAAAAACAGTTCGTGTAAATTTCTTAATTTCTTAATTTTCTAATTTATTAAATAAATGTCACTTAATGATATTTTTAATAAATTAACATTCTTTATTTACTTTATTGATTCAAATGCTCTGATATGAAATTCCTTTTTTTCCGATAATTTTTATGCCAATTATGAGCAATGAATGGTTTAAAAAATTAGATTAAAGAAAAGAATAATCATAAAAGACATGCAGTTTCTATATCACAATATATTTAATTTACATTGTATATTACTATATTAGGAGAAAAATTTCAGACCCATAATTGCAACCCCAAAAAGTTAAAACGATGTAGTAATAAAGATTAATAATGCAAATTTCTAAAAATTTCTAAATTCATAAGCTTCAAACATGCGTTTGAATTTTTTAAATAAATATTGCAATAATATATATATAATTTTTTGTTCATGATTATTTAACAGGGTATATAGTGCAGTACATTTTTTTCCGCAAATTTATAAATTAAATTGAAGAAAATAAGATAAAACGTTAATTCATTAAAAAATTGCAATGTATGAACAAGAATTCATATGAGAATTCAAAGCATTTTACGATTCTTATAGAAATTGATGTAAAAATATAAACTCAAATTATTACAAAATTTGATATGGATATATCGATTGGAAAAAGAAAGATTACTGAAGCTGTCAAACTTTCATAACCTCGACAATATATGTGGACGTCTAGCTTTATAGAGCTATAATTTCTGACGGAACACAAATTTCATTAAAAATTATTCTCTATAGAATCACTTAATAAGTTAAGTAAACATTTCATGGTATTGTTTCTCTGCTAATGTTGTTTCCGATGTAAAAAAGCTTGGAGTAATTTTGAGGCAGTCAGTGTTGAATTATTTGAAGAAGTCGCTAATGTTTGATAAAAATAATATCAGATATATTAAATGCATTAATTTTTAATAATTTGTAGAAATGAGAGGTTAAATGTATCAAATATCTCTTAAATTTTTCCACATATACTTTTAGATATACAAAAATTTATAAAACTTTCATTAACATGTGGAAAATTACATATACAAAGCGTAGTCTTTTTTTACAGAAAAAACAAAATGGAACTCATAGGATAATTTTTTTGCCAGAAGAGAATCCTTGTCAACTCCGCAGAACTATTTTAAAAGTGAATATTTAAAAGCTATTTCTGGTTTGGTCCCTTTGCGCTATTCACTTTGAAATAAGGTCTTTGTTTCTTTCACTTCAACAATTGTTTTAAACTAAATAAATTTAGCTCAAACGAAACGCAAATTGAATGGACCATTTCTGAATGTAAGTGAAAGATCTCCTCTAATATAAAAGTATACATTTTTCGAATTTTTGTTTTCCATTGTCAGACCAATTTAGATGACAGAAGAAAGTTAGTTACTTCACTTATAACATATCTGTTTTAATTTAAAATTTGTTTATACTTTCATCATAAATACAGTTTTAATATCAATAAATATGACATTGATATTCTAACATTATAAGTTTTTTCCTTGTAATCGTTTATATAATGATTTTAGAAGGTGTTTATTTTAGATTAAAATTTTTGAAAAATTTAAAACTTTGATTGTGACTTATTTTATTTGAATTAAAAGGTTCATACAATGGGAACAATAAGAATTGTTTTATAGAAAATTTTTTAAAAGTTAATTATATATTTTTCTGTACATACAAATTTGATAGGTTAATTTCATTTTTACTATTTTCTATACAAGTATTTCAGGATAAGAATATTCATTGTTAATGTCTTAAGATTGTCAGATTGTCGTATTCCCAAGTTTTTTACTATGTGGATAATAACATGCATCATATACATTTATATATAATTTAAAAAAGAAATGTGTAAATAAATTTCACTTACTAAAAATGTGTACAGTAAAGCCTTGCTATTACGAACCTGTACGAAGCATCTATTAAATTTCCCATACTCAAAAATCCCTTGAAGTAAGTATTTTTTATAATGAAAAAATCCCTGTAAGCTTGGTTTATAGTCGGAGGTAAATTTCGAAGAGTGCTCATTTCAACAACAAAGGATAAAGTACGATTAGAGATATACCCAGTTTAATAACTTCATTTGGCCGCTTATGAAAAATTCCTAATTTCATTTTTCTGCAAGAACTGGTTTTATCAGAATCATCTTAAGCGAAATTCAGCTCAAATGCCCATTTTGACAACATATTTTGAAATATATTCTGAATTTATTAAAAAATCAACCAAAATAGTACATTATATAGTTCTTAAATAACAGAAAACTGTCAATTGAATGCGTTTGAGAGCAAAATTGAACTTAAAAGTGAGTCATAAAATAACCGATTTGTTATTTAAATACATCCTTAATTCTTTAATCATAATAGTTTCGGAAAATTTTATGCGAAATGCCCACTTTGACAGCATTTTTAAAAATATTTTCTATCTTTATCAAAAAATTGACCAATGCGTCACATTGTACAGTTCTTAAATAAGAGGATCTGTAAACTGGATGCATTTGAGAGCAAAAATGGATTTAAAAACGAGTCAGAAAAAAAACGCAATTTCTTATTTGAATTCTTCCTTAAATTTTCAGTCACGATGACTTCGGGAAATTCTGTTCAAAATACCCTTTTCGGCAAACTTTTTTGAAATATATTCTGTCTTTATCAAAAAACTGACCAATGCGTCACTTTATATAGTTTCTAAATAAGATGATCTACTATTTGTATACGTTTAAAATAAAAAATGAATTTTAAAATGAGTCAGAATATAAGCAGTTTGGATTTGAGGTTTTTTCTCCAACTCCTATTTTTCTTTAAATTATTTTTGCTATACGAATTGGTCCTATGAAAAGCTTGTCAGTATAAAAGTTGTAGATATTATTGAGAAGATGTAAAATAAATTTAATTAGATTTGATAACTTAAAAATTGACGGAGTTATGTTTTTTTTTCTTTTTTCACCCCCTTTTTCTTTTCGTTTTTAATTTTTTTCATCGGTAAAAATGGTTCTATCAAAAACTTTAAATGCAAAAGTTTTAGATAATTTTAAGAACATTTATACAAAATTTAGTTGGACTTAATATCTTGAGAATTGATGAAGGTATGAATTGTTTTCCCCCCAAAACCCTGTTTTTTTCGCCCCTTCAGCCCATTTTTAAATTTATCAAAAATCTGTAATGCTTAAATTTTTGGCCCATTTTTTAGAAGTAATATAAACTTTAAACATATTCTATATCTATTTTAATTAGGAAGTTATAGCATTTTTTCGATTTTTACAAAAACCCTCCCTATTTCCTACCCCTTGGACCGATTTTGCTCATTAACGAACTAAGTCGAGATTTTATACCCCTTGATTATGTATCAGTCTGAAAGAGATTGGAGCAAAACTATAGAAGTTATCGTGTCCATAGTAAAGTGATAAATATATAAATAAATATATATATATATATATATATATATAAACTTTTTTACTGATGTTAGTTTCGGGATTTAGGGGTCATGATCGGCGTAGATCTGCAAAAAATTTTCAGAAATTCCAACATTGGTGTGATCGCAAGAGGTAGTATTTCATACGAAATCTACCTAAAATGATAATAGGATTTCTTTGACTACGCAAAAAATATTCGTTAAACTAAATGATGCCTTAAAGTGACATTCTTTTTAACGTTTTTCTACAGTATATAAAAAGTTATATCACTTATAAAAAATTATCCCCGAAGAGATAAATGTATGAAATGCCGGACGTCTCCTAAATTTTGCGAGATATACCTTTAGATATAAAATATTTAAAGAAATTCACTTACGTGTGCAAAATTACATATACAATGCATAATCCTTTTTACAGAAAAACAAGATGGAACTCCAATTTTAATTTCTTTTGCCACTAAAGAAACCTTGGCAACTCCACTGAATTAGTTTAAAAGCGAACATGCAAAAGCTATTTCTAGCTTGGTCCCTTTGTACTCATCACTTTGGAATAAGTTCTTCGTTTCTTTCACTACCATATTTGTTTTAAACTAGAAGAATTTAACTCAATCAAAATGAAAATTGAAAGGACCATTTTTGAATGTAAGTGGAAGATCCTCCTATGTTAAGAGCATACATTTTCCGAATTTTAGTTTTTTGATTTCAATATAAATTTACAGCCGAAAGTTAGTTATTTTGCTTATAACATGTCTGTTTAATTTAAAATTACTTTTTAATTTACTTTTGCTTCATAAATATAACTTTAAATGACATTGAAATACAACATTATATTAAAACATTATATGGTCGTTTTCCTTGTAATTTTTATTGTCTCCTCATTATTTTAATATGTTTTAACTTTACAATAGAAAATTCTCTACCATTAAAAGTTTTGATTTTGATTTATCTTTTTATTAGAATTAATTCACTCAAGAATCTTATTAAAAATTTCGTGGTTTAGTTTCTCTGCTAATGTTATTACCGGTGTAAAAAATATTTTAAGTAATTCTAAGGCAGACAGTGTTGGATTTTTTTGAGAAAATCGTTAATAAGGAAATTGAGGAAATTGTGATAAAAATAGTATCAGATATATTAAATATATTAAGTTTTAATAATTTGTAGAAATGTAAGGAAGAAATTTACCATTAGTTTTTATATTATAAGAAATCATTTCACTTCTAAAAGTAGTATATGGTACCTACTATGGAACACTTTTTATATTCCACTAAACGCAAATATTTAACGATTTTTGTAAGATTTTCATCAAAAAGTTTGTCTGTCTAAATATAGAGGATGTAACTATTTTAGTACGATTTATCGAGTAAATGATGATAAAAAATGCATGATTTGCATTGGTTGGATATTTTATTTTTTCTACTAAATTATGTAAAGACGAAGTTTTAAGAAAGGGTTATGGAATAAAGAATCATGATTATAAATAATAACGTAATCAATTGAGATGAAATATTTATCAATTTTAAATGCTAATATTTAATTATTGTAGTGATGAAAAAATTTTGCCTGACGCCCTTAGTTTACGAAATGCTAATAAACAATCTTCCTCTAGGATAGTCTTGATAGGAAAAGCAAAGAGCTGCATTGTATAATATTATTATCAATTGCATTACATTGAAGTCTGAAATAAAAGTTAAATGCTTTTTATCCTATGTTTTAATAGATAACCAATTCTTTTTACTTATAGTTATAAATACTAATCTGGTAGTTTGATATTTTCATAGTTCGATAAAATTAAAAAAAATAGTTTGTGTCGAAATGAACACATCTTTGACAGCAAGAAATTTATTTTGAATTTCAGTAAATTTTATTTAGGGGTTTGAAATTTTCATAGATCGATAAATGGCCCATTCGATTATTGTAAGATTTAAAACAAATTTTAGGATTAAGCTTTTTCTAATTAATAATCATAAAAGCCATCATTATTTTTTCCTTTAAAATGAAAGATATAACCACCTTCATTCAGTTTTGTTATTGCATTTTCAGATATTTTTCCATGACTCTTTTTAAGAAAATAATCTTTTTCTACATCATTAACTTCTAATCTTGCAATAGTCGTATTTCCAAATTTAGTTTGAATTTTCTTCAACGAAATCAGCTTGTATTTCCCTGTCTCTAAATCTTTTAGCTTATGAGTTACAGGGAATGATCTGAGACTGTTGAATTCTTCCATTTATTAAGAAAGAATTTTTGAAAGACAATTTTTATAGTACAGACATCTGTACATAGAGCAGCCAGGTCCTAGGATTCTTACGCATCTCGGTACTTCTAATATTTTTATAGGAATTCCCCATTCTTCAAAGGTACTTTTCGGAAAAACTCCTCCTTTAAAAGCAAATGTGCCGCCGTATATCTGATGCAATTGTAAGAGATAATCTTTTACATTGTCACTACTAATCCATAAGCCTGTATTATCTGAATATCTTTTAAATCTTAAACCATGGATATCGTTAGTACATCTACGAACTATTCCATGGTCTTGATCACTTAATTCATAGTTAGGTGTAAATACAGAAATAGTTTCACCTATTCCTTCTTTTAAATGAACCCAGCTTATTTCTCTCGCTATAGATTTGAACGGAAGTATAAAACCTTGAACATTTATGATAAGGGTGACATCGTCCATTTTATTAGAAAACAATTTTTATAAACTTAAAAATTCGGCTTAAAATCCAAATGGTACAGTATCAAAGTTATCTAAAATTCTTCTTTTATCATATCCAAACATATATCTTTTATTCATTTTATTCACCTTAATATTTCTGTCTTTTTGTATCTGAAATTGATTTATTTCTACATGTATATGGTCAATTTCCCCAGTTATTATTTTCATTCTCTCGTCAAAATTCAGCTTAGTTTCACTCTCATAACTCATTTTAAATCCTTTTACTTTTCCTTTTACAGAACCGTCGTTCAGAATATAACCATAATCTTTACTTGCTCCAGATATCCATGATTTCATATATTTATCTTCTCCTAATTCATCAGTCCATTCCCCTAACATACAACCTGTTTTTACTTTATTAGATCCATCATCGATATAAACAATACTATCTGTATCGTAATACATTACTTTATCTCCTAATTTATCTAGCATTTTATATAATCTTATTCTAGCCGAACTGGTAGTAAAAGCCGCTATATAAATATTCGTATTAAAGTTATTCTTGGCATATTCATCTTTCATCTTATAATCCATTTGCACACACTCATCATTTAAAAATATCATATTCAAGTCTTTAATGCGGTCGTTCAGTATAATTCTATAAAAATCTGCCAATTCTGTTACATTCTCTGTTTCTTTCATATTTTTTCTCTGTCCGAACTTACCCCATAAAGAGTTTAAACAAATTTTGGATATAAATCTCATTCCTGGGTTTTCTTTGATTTCTCCTAACTTTATACCCAATTTCTTTTCTACGCAACTTTTATATTCTTTTTCAGTTTTGAAATTTTCAGACCATTTATCATCTGTTTCTAATTTGATTTTCAAAAACATTTTAACATAATCCTTAAATAATGTATTAGATTTTTTTTCAAAATGCCAAACTTCATAGATATTTAAAATCTTATAACCTTTTTCAATAGCCAGTTCAACTTCGGTAGTTGTCCACGTACCTGTAAGACTTCTCTCCTCATCCGTATGATTACATTCTTTATTCTGTATTTCATAACATTGTTTCTTTTCGCATTTTATAGGTTTTGAACATAATTTACACAAACTAAATATTAATTTTTCTCCTTTATAAGGTAAAACAGGATGATAGAGCTTTCTAGGTGGAAGTACTTTGCATTGTATCAAACCATACCAATTCTTATCATATTTTTCCGGATTATAAATTTTTATCGGATGACCAACAGGATAGTAATCAAAGTAATTCACTGTTGGATAAAGTGAACAAACATCGATATATCTACCCTTTTCGTTTTCTTTCATTTCGTATATTAATTTGGTAGGTTCACACCTACCTCCGCTGAATGCGTTTCTAGGATTTAATGGTTCTACAAAATCTCTTTTCCATTCATTTTTCATATATTTTTTAATTTCTTTGTCACTATCAAAATCACATTCCCATATTTCAATCAATTCAAATCCTTTATCTTTTATTTTTTTATTTATTTTTTGAGTTCTTTCATACAAATCTTTCATACATATCTGATTTTGAAGATTGACAGTGGATTCTGTAAAACAGCGAGGACAACCGTGCCAATGACATCCTTGAAACTGATAAACGGTATTTTTATAAAAACCGTCTACTTTATAAGTTTTATCACCTAATTTCAGTTTTTTCTCACCACCGTTTAAAGCATGCTGTATTTTGATATTGTGTTTTTTGGACAGATAGTCTAACCAAATGATCGATTTCTTACTGTATTGATCCTTTTGAATACACTCCTCATCTATCGCTATTGTATTCACTGGAATGAATTTATCTCTGTATATAGCCATACAAACGCCAGCTAAAGTGATATATTTAAAAGGATCAATATCAGCAATATTTAGAAATAATCTTCGCAATTCTAAACATCCTTTTCTTAAAATATCAACATCAGATCTGCAATATTTTATAATTTCTTTTTGAAAATCAAATGTTTCGTTTTTTACCGATTTATACCATTTATCAAACGTTTTTCTTTGATCTAAAGTCATAGTATCATAACCATAATGGTATTTTTCAGGATATTTTCCTACATAATTTTGATTTTCCATAGTGTTAAACAAATGAGGAAAATACCCTTTTGCTAATTCCGTTAGTCCAAACGTTTTAGGAAATTTTCTTAACGGAATCAATGTAAAATTTATAGAATCGATAAACCTTATATTAAATGCGGTTGCTTGCATATATATGAGTTTATTTCCTTGATATATTGTAAACACTTTAATTTTATTTTTAAAGCATTATTTAGCTAGAAATTGAAAATCGAATCCTTTTCCATAATGCGCTAATACAGTATAACCGCAATGTTTCTTTTGGAATAACCATTTACAATATTCATTTTCATTCTGAAATATTTTTTCATTTCCGTTAAAATCATGATTTATAACTAGATTGACTTGGTGATTTCCTGTCTCTTGATTCGTTTCAACGTCAAAAAACATATATTTTTCTGTAAATTCTGATCTTTTACATTTCTCACACCATTCCTTTCTATCTTTTATATTTTTGGGACAGATATTTTTACAAGTTCCCCCCTTAGATTCTTTCCTACGTATAAAACATTTATGATCTTCCAAAACCCACTTTCTGCAGTTTTTACATTGTTTTTCTCCGCATTTATGATCTTTCGGTTCTCTTTGGCTTCTACTGATATTTCTCTTACATTTTAAACATTTCCACAGTGTTTCACAGACTGCTTTATTTTTATGATTTTCGAAGCAGTTTTTTCCTTTAAAAGATCTAAAACAATCATTACACTGAATATCATCGCCTTCGCAATTACTCTCTTTCCTAAAACATCTATTGCATTTTAAAGAACATTTATGTTGATCACTGTTGTGTTTGAGCTGACGCTTTGGTCAGGGTATCAAAGAAAATATAATGTTATGTTTATTTGAAAGTGGAAAAAGCACTTTTTATTTGCCTCTACCCACAATTAGGCCAAAGTGATCGTGATAATGATAGCACATCACGGAGAATGGGGGCCTGCAAACGACCCTAATTACTCTCTTCATTATTTCATTTAAAATAATAAAAATATTCTTTATCCAATGATGAAGAAAAATCAAGTATAAAGTTATAAAAATATAAAATTAAAAAGGTAAAAAGTTACCTGTTGAATCCTTGGCTTTTGATGACAAATAAATCCAGACAATAGGCACAAGAAATTAATATACGAACAATTTTCGAAGAAAAAAAAATATATTTTATTTCATGAAGAACTTGTTGCTTTTTTCATGAATAAATATTTCTTCACAAATTTATATTTTTGGTGACTCGTACATATTAATTTCTCACTTGATAAACAACCATTTCATAACATATGTTAATCACAACTATTGCTATCTCGAAGCAATAAAAATTCTTTTCATAACATATTCTAGATATCTCAACAACATGTAATTAAACAATTTTCTTCATGACATAAAAGGAGAATAAATTATTATTTCTTTTTGAAAAAGAACACCTCTCATAATATGAACTTTCAAAACAAAATACATCATACTTCATATTGTATAGATACATGCCAATATTTTCTTTATAACGCCCCGTAAATATTAAAAAAAAATTATATATATATTGGGCCAGATAACGACATGAAGGAACTTTATGTAAATAAATATTTGCGTCTCACGAAAAGAAAAGATTTTCACCTCTGCTTGTTTGTCAGAGGACTGGCATCACATAAAACAATTATTAAAGAAGATTCGAGCACCAATAATAGCTGCAGAAAGATTATTTTTTTAACGATGAGGTGATGAAAGATGAAATAGGTATTAAGTGGACTCATGATGACATTCTACATCACTTATGATGCTTCCACAAGAACACCAACCAGAAGATCTATGGAGTGCGCGTATTTACGTTGAATAATTCCAAAAGAGAAGGCACATAAAACGAATACATCCAGGAATGCATTAAACCACTTCATTGCTCCTCGCAACCTTAAAAAATCAGCCTATTCTAAAACCATGCGGGGATCACAGCAGCATAGAACGGAGCCCGTATAAAACGGCTTCAAAGGGGCGCGCACATGGCCCGAACTTCCACCCAAAACCTGCAGTCATCGGACCGCATCCATCACAGCAGGTGTTTCGTAGCGCAACTGACGCAGGTGGCCGCGAGCCCAGGGGAAAAAGAGAAAGGGGTTACTGTAAATGCAAAATACGCCAATTTGGCAGTCAGCAAAAAAGGGGGTGAGGAAAAAATAAGCCAAATTACAATATACAGTATGAAAAAATATGTAACTATTAAGAATAAAATTGATAACCATCTTAAGAGGGGAGGCCAAAGCCGGTGGCCATGTACTTAACGGCTTGAAATACGTCACCTGTGAAATTTAATTTGATAGGCTAGGGGTGTGTCCGAATAAACGGAAGTTCCACCCAAAAGAACTAGCGAGAATGTTCTCGAACAAATTTAAAACCGGAAGGAATGATTTCAAACAGAATTTTACCGGCTTGGAACATTCGAAAGCTAAGCAAGAAAGAAAACATTACAGGCGACGAAATGAAAATAAGCGAAACCGAAATTAAATTTAAATTGAGAACATTAATAAAAAGGAAGGTGATATGAAATAAAATGGCTAATAAAATTGAATTAAATTAAATATATGGGGGGGGTATGGAGTAACCACCACATATTACCCAGGGTCCCCCAAAAGAAAATATTGGTGAGATGACAAAAATGACAATTTTTCATCGAGACAATATTTTCTAACACATGTACAAATATACTAAATAATTACACAAAATAAATATCAGAAGTAGTTATAAGAATATACATAATTGTTGTACATGATATTTAAACAATAAAAAAAATAATTACTGTTATGATAGTAATCCTTATGAAAATATACCAACTGTAGTAAATGTTAACATGAAAGGTATATAAAGTTTCTTTCAGAAGTATCTATCATATAAAAAAAAAATTAAAGTCTATGTGCAGAAAAACAGTCCATAACTTTGAAGAGTCTCTTGTTAGGCTGTGCACAATGTTCCACAATAGTAGAATGCTTTTAGCATATGTCAAAATACTTGATTACACAATAATATGTATATTTATATTCTCAGTTGTGAACAAAAATGAAATATACTATAACTGTATATGAATCATGTTATAACTATATATAACATATATGGTTTCAAATAACACATAATAAATTGAATGAATTTGTAAGTTGAAAGTTGAACAAAAATATATATATAAATGGTGCAGAGAGATTAGTTAGGCTCTCATAAAAAAAATATTTACTTATATCACCACATAGCCTTTTAAGCTTTCAATAAATCTTAAATGAATAAACTTTAGTATTATTCAATAACACATTTTTGCAGAAAATAAAATTAATAAGTTGCAAAAAAAATGTCAACAAAAGCATGATATTATTTTTCAACAAAAATATCTTCAAAATGAATATAATAATTTTCAAAGAGAGAATTTTTACACTCTCATAAAGGAATATTCTTAAACATTTTCAATATAAATTGACAATAATTGCATAAATACCTTTAATACTATACTTCATTCAAAATAAACATAAAACATAAGATGTTTAATATTCTGAAAAAAAGGAAGAAACTTATATGAATATGTCAATCTTATATATGACTTGATAATGTCAACTTACAAATAAAAATCAATTGTGTCAAAATTTCTATATAGAAGATATCTAGAACATATTTACTTGTAAATTTTCAAACATTTTTAAAAAAAATTAAGTAAGTGATCACTTTTGCATTTGTCATAAATCAAGAATTTGCTTTATATAAATATATATAATGACTCATTAAACATCTTTGGATCCAAAGTATAAATACTCAAAAGTATACAAAAAAAAATATTATATACTACTTATGGTGAGTCATTCACTTTCTATATTTCACCAAGAAGAGAAGAAATATTAGTATATATAAGTTTATCATGCACTTTCTTTTCTCTTTTTCTTTTTTAAAAGAGGTTAAACGTTAAAACATGCATGCATTGTAAAGAGCAGACACAATAGAGAAAATAATTTGATGAGTACTCATCTTTATGTTTACCTTATATCAATTACAATTTTACCTTTCTTATTAGAATGCACATTTGTCAAAAAAAAATAACTTTAAATAATGATATAGTATTATAACAAGAATATAAAAAGACAAATTCTTTCTCCATTTTTTGCATCAACTATTGTAATTAAAGACTTTATAAAATTTAAAAGTATGGCATACATGAGAATATATGTATATATCGTAAAAATTATGACTTATAGATAAATGCAGTAACTAATAAAACTATTGAAAATCATACATACATCCTGAGGATGACCGTTGAGTTGTACCAGGGAGAAGAAGACTTACATAAAAATAAAAAAAATAATAACAGCTGCCTGCAGCCTGGAGAAAAGAAAAAAAAAATTACATAGCGATTCTTCTTGCTGGACAATCAGTGCGGCTAGCTTCGACTGAATATATTACAAAGCAAAAGTCATCCTGTAAAAGGAAAAAGAGAGTTAGTCTATTTTTTATGTAGTTTATGATTGCGAGGACGAAGATCATAACTTCTATATTGAGTGGATTTGCTTTTAGCACCAGTATGAGTGCCATCAGGAGGAGCTTGTGACAGTACCGATTTACTGGAACATGAAGATGTTTGCTGGCATTTAGAAGAAGAAAGAATTTGAGGAGAAGTATTACAAGCTGCATCATGATTTGAAACTTGAATAGAAGAGTGCTGTCTCACAGGAGTGGAGGATGCATTATCAACAGCTGGTTGATCATGTGATGCACCTTTTGAAGAAACTGAAGGATGTTGCAGTGCTTCATTTCTCTTTTGAAGCTTCAAGATTCGATTAGTGTGAATCAACATTGGTGAAGCATGACTATTATTGGGATCTTGAATTTGAATGAGCACAGGAGAAATTATTTTCTTGACCACGTAAGGGCCTTGTATCTTTTTGTTAAACACAGTAGGAAATTTTGCATAAACAATGTCATTAACATTGATGTTGGAAAACTTTAATTTTTCTCTGGATTTTTGGTACACCTTTTGTCTGGATGATTCGTTATTCTTGTAAGCTTGATAGTATATTTTTTCAATAACATCCATCAATTTATGAATTTCATATGCAGTGTTGAGAATTTTCCATGAAACTTGAGATTTATAATTGGAATAAATATCATTTATTTCTCTGCCAAAATGAAGAAGATTTGGGGAGAACTTTGTAGCTGGATGAGGTGTAGCGTTATATATGGATTGATGAATTTTTAGAGCAGTGGGTACATCACATCCTTGTGAAGCCATTGTGTTCACAGACGATTTTATTTGAGAATTGACACGTTCACTTAAACCGTTAGCTTGGGGATGGGCTACAGAACTATGTTCCAACTTAATGCCAAGCTTTTTGTTAAAATATGCAAACATATCACTAGTAAATTGAGAACCATGATCAGTAAGAGTTAATTCAGGTTTTCCATGAGTGGAAATATAATGCAATAAAGCCTTTGTAACTGACTCAGCACTGATATTATTCAAGGCATATAATTCTAAATGACGAGAAAAATGGTCTATCATTGTTAACACATATTGACGATTTCTCAATGGGCCGAGTAAATCCATAGAGACCTTTTGATTGGGAGCTGTTGGGAGTGGTGCAGGTAGGTATGGAGCAGTGTTTTTTTTATGATTCTTATTTACTAAACAAATTTCACAAGAGTTGACATAATTAATGGTATCAGAAACAAGGGTTTTCCAGGTAAATCTTTTCTTTAAATTAACAATGGTTTTATGAATTCCAGTATGAGTAATATGAGCAATTCTTAAGGCCTTTGCTCTAAGTGACACAGGTAAAACAGCTTTGTGTAGCTCGATATCTTCTGAAGAGAAATGACCATTATAGCAAAGTAACTCATTACTTGGATTAATATAGTAGCCATTTAAACTTTTAGATTTTTTGTTATTTTTAAGATCTTCATAAATTTGTTTGATTTTTGGGTCCTTCTGTTGTTCAGAGAAGATGGTGTGATCAAGAATTTCTAATAAAGGATCTTGGTTATTATCCTTAGTTAGAAGTGAAGAGTCACTTTGAAGATGACATGTATGGTGGATTTTGTCAACTAAACCACATGGAAAGTGAGGAATGTCATTATGTAAATCGTTCTGATTATCAACAATGGGTAGAGGTTCTTGTGAAGAAATAAGATCTGGATTATTATTGAGATCTTCAGTAGGAATGTGAGGAGTTCTACTTAAAAAATCTGCCAAGACATTTTCTTTGCCTGGAACATGTTGGAATGTGTACGAGTATTCTGACAGTTCTAACATCCAACGAGTAGTAATATCAGCAGGTGATGTAGCTTTTTTATAATTATTAAGTGGTTTGGCATCAGATAGTAGAATAAAGGGTCGACCAAAAATATAGTATTTAAAAGCAGTTATGCCTTTGTAAATGGCATAAAGTTCCAATTTGATGGCAGGGTAGTGCCTTTCTGATTGAGATAGAGTTTTGGAATAATAGGAGATAGGTTTTAGTTCACCATCAAATTTCTGCATAAGAACAGCTGATATTGCTGTTTTTGAGGCATCTGTATTAACATAAAATGTTTCATTCCAGATAGGAAGATTGAGCATAGGTTTATGAAAGAAAATGTCCTGTAATTCTTTAAATGCATTTTCTTGTTCAGATTTCCAAGAAAACTTATTTTTAGGTTTGGTGACTTCGATGAGAGGAGCAATCAATTTAGAAAAATTAGGTATAATTGATCTATAAAATGAACACAAGCCGATAAAACTCTTTGTTTGCCTCTTGGTTTTAGGCTTTGGAAAGGAGGTAATTTTTAAAATATTACTTGTAATAGGAAGAATTTTATGATCTGTGAGTTGGAAACCCAAAAAGTTAATGCTAGTTTGCATAAAGGTACACTTTTCAGGAGACAAAGTAATGTTATTAGCAATAAGGGTGTCTAATAACTTTGTGAGTTTCATGGACATTTCCTCAAACGAATTAGCACCCACTACAATATCGTCTTGATATGCATAACAGGAGTCAATCTGAGATAATTGAATCACAGAGTCGATTAATTGTTGGAAAGTGCTGGCGGCCGTCTTCAAGCCAAATACTAAACGTAAATAGGTAAAAATTCCCCATGGAGTAGTAAAACTAAGTTTATCTTGCATATCTTTAGGTACAGCAATCTGCCAATATGCAGAGGGTAAGTCAAGAGTGGTATAATATTTAAATTTTGACAACTGCACCAATAGACTTTGAATCCTAGGAAGAGGATATGAAGATGGAATTATTATGGAATTTAACAATCTTAAATCAAGAGCCAAACGATACTTTTGAGGCTTAGACATATCAGTTCTCTTCTTTTTAACAAGAAGCATGGGACAGGCCCAAGATGAATTTGATCTCTCAATAATGCCAGCTTTGAGCATTTGATCAATTTGGTCAAGAGCTTCTTGTTCAAGAGCTTGAGGCACGGGAAAAGGTAAGGTTTTTACTGGATGAGAATTTAACATGGTAAACTGAGGATTGACCAGGTCAGTATGACCTAAAGTGTCAAGAGATTTCGAAAAGGCAAGCGCTTTACTACATAATAATTTTGTTAAAGCTTCCCTTTCATGAGGAGGTAAATGTTTAAGATCAAAGTCATTTGGAGATAATTCTTGAATACGTTTTCTCTTAATCTCTTCAGATGGCAAAATTAAAGTACAATATTCGTCTTCAAATTCTAAATCAAAAGAGTATTCCTCAATATCTTTTTCATCTACATTGATACATTCACCAATAATTGAATTTTTATTTAAATGAATATCGAGCTTTGAAACATTCTGACATACAACCAAAAATAAATCATTTTGAATGGAAGATTTTGAGTGTAATGATTCATGTAATACCAGACCCTTGTTTTTTAAATTGGGTTTAAAAAGAAAATATTCAGATGGAGGATTCAGATACTTCACATGTAAATAAACAAACGAATTAGGAGGTATTAATTCTCTATTGAGTAATTGTACCATATTGGAACTCACCAAAATTTTATTACCCATACTTAAATGAGGTTGCTTTTCACCAACATAACTACTATCACTAGTATTTTTAGATGAGGAATTCTTGTTAAGTATATTATTATCATTAGTAGACACATAATTCACCACATTAGCATAATCAGTTGGAAAATAATTAGAAAAATAAGTAAAATGACCATCAATATAAGGATTATGAAAATTCATAGCAGAATGAGCCATATTATTTGTAAACAAACCATTATTTTGAACATTATAATTATAAGGATAGGTTGTATAATTATTGAACAACTGTAAACTTGAATTATCACAATTTGCACAAGTATTATCAATGTAAGTATCACTCGTTAGATTATTTGATATAGGCCTTTCATAAGAAGGCATTCTGTGTGCATCAAGAGAATATGGTACATTTGAATTCACATAATTATATTCAGAATTCATAAAATAGCAAGTAGGAGATTCATTATAACTTTGAAAAGGAATGTGCTTGTCTTTAAGTAATATAGACTTAAAGCTTGGTGAGATAGTAATAGAATGTTTGTTAATAAACTCAAAGCCAAGTATGGCTTGAAAGTGAACATTTTGAATTTTTGTAAGGTAAAATACATGATGAAAAAAATATTTATCAATCTTAAAAGCTATCTCTATGCATCCTTTGAAGAAGACCTTAGAATTTATGGTCGATACAGATACATTTCTGGATAAAAATTTGTAATGAAGCCTGGATTTAATGCTATTAAAGCATTCTTCATCCAAGAGAGATAAACTTGATCCAGTATCTATTAATGTGGCGATTTCATTATGTTGAACATTTATTAGGATGCATGGAAGAACATAAGAGTTGTTAAAAGAACTGCATATGACATGATTTTCTTGTATGTCATCGTTGATTTGAAAATTTTGTTTGGAAGGCAAAGAATTATATGAACAAGAAGATTTGTTAAATTTAGATGTCATAGGAGAAGTTTGGACAGCTGTGGATGCCACTAAAGTGACTGACGAGCGTTTGTCTAATTGTTGATGTTTGTTGTTGTTGTCAAAGTGTACTGACCCTGAATGAGAATTACGGGAGAGAAGGCGGTCAGTAGAACCAGTCTCCCTTATTTGTTTAAATGGTAAACATTATTATTTTCAGAAGAAGAAGAGGTGTGGCTTTTCTTTCTGTAAGGGTGAGACGAAACCTGAGTTGAAGAGTTTTGATTAGAATTACCAATAATGTTTTTGAATTTGTAGCATGAGTCCATACGATGATTAAATTTCCCACAGAACGCACACTGCACAACATCTCGTCTGTGATAAAAGGATGTAGAATTTTTTTTGTGAGAATATTTGTCAAAGGTTGGTTGATAAGGACGTTTCCGGTGAAAGTTTTGATGACGAAAATTATTGTTACGTTTATTTGTAGCCTCTTGTCTCGGTGGAGAAGGCGAAAATGTCCTAGGTCTTCTTTGAAAATTACGAGAAGTATGAGAACTGTCCTTTTGAGTTTGTAAAGGAGAGTAGTTGGTTTGAGAATTGTGATAAATTTTATCCTTCGTATGCTTTATAGGAGTTTTATGAAGAGTATTACTAGAATTATCGTGGACATTTTCAGAATCGATACAATAGGCTTGATTAAAATTTTCATAAGATTTTTTAGGGGGAGAGTCATAAATATTTTGAAGAAAAATTGCTCGTTCAAGAGCTAATTCGAAGGACGTAATATTTTCTTCTAAGATTTTACGTTTGATTTGCTTAGGTAAAGCCTCAAGAAAATGAGTAAACTTTAATGAATTAAGAGCAGAAAGATCCAATTTTGGGTAAGCAAGTCGAAGTTGTTTATCCAACCGAAAAGCAAAATTTTTAACTGATTCATTTGAATCTAAGGTCAAGTTCTGTAAAGATTTTAGAGAAACAGACTTTTTTGTGGGTAAGAAATAGTCTATAAATGCCTTTCGAATTTCACTAAAATTAGAGTTCTTGAGCTGTGACTGAGTTTCCAGAAAGAAGAGTAAGGCGGTGCCCTCAAGTTTTGATTTAAAGAGAACAAAAAGTTCCTTGTCTGTAAAGTTATTTAGTTCCTGTAAGTCAGATAATTGATCGAAGAAAAATTCTACAGTCTGAGGGTTACCGTCGAAAGGTTGGATTGCAATATTTAGTTTGGGTTTTGGAGGCATGATGAAATAATTAATATAAGAACTCAATGTATGGCATGATAAATTTGGTTATTTGGCAGGTCCTATGATGAACAATATATATATATAAATTGACTCGTTATTTAAAATATTGATGACTTTCATTTACTTCATACATCATTTTTATATGTAAAAAAAAGAAGAAAACGTATACTAACATATTAGTATCATATGAAGAATATAAGACCCAAATATTTTATGTAAATATTTATATATAATATGGCTCAAAACATAAATTATTATATGTATGACAAGAAGAATAATTTATCTTAGCATGAACAATAATTTTTACCAGTACCTCCGTTAAATAATGCATATATATATTAGTTGCAAAATATAGCAAGACAAGAAAAAATATATATGGAAAAATTATGTTATATATATATCATGCACTGCTCCAGAAAAATATTATTTCAATACAAGATCAATATAAATATTGTATTTGATTACTGCACCATACCCAACAAAATATAATTATATAAAACATTAATCACTATATGAAGAAAAATAACTTGAAAAAAAAATAATGAAGAATGTTCAAGCGTTGGTCACTGCACCAAAGGAAATTAAGATGTTGTGTTTGTGCTGACGCTTTGGTCAGGGTATCAAAGAAAATATAATGTTATGTTTATTTGAAAGTGGAAAAAGCACTTTTTATTTGCCTCTACCCACAATTAGGCCAAAGTGATCGTGATAATGATAGCACATCACGGAGAATGGGGGCCTGCAAACGACCCTAATTACTCTCTTCATTATTTCATTTAAAATAATAAAAATATTCTTTATCCAATGATGAAGAAAAATCAAGTATAAAGTTATAAAAATATAAAATTAAAAAGGTAAAAAGTTACCTGTTGAATCCTTGGCTTTTGATGACAAATAAATCCAGACAATAGGCACAAGAAATTAATATACGAACAATTTTCGAAGAAAAAAAAATATATTTTATTTCATGAAGAACTTGTTGCTTTTTTCATGAATAAATATTTCTTCACAAATTTATATTTTTGGTGACTCGTACATATTAATTTCTCACTTGATAAACAACCATTTCATAACATATGTTAATCACAACTATTGCTATCTCGAAGCAATAAAAATTCTTTTCATAACATATTCTAGATATCTCAACAACATGTAATTAAACAATTTTCTTCATGACATAAAAGGAGAATAAATTATTATTTCTTTTTGAAAAAGAACACCTCTCATAATATGAACTTTCAAAACAAAATACATCATACTTCATATTGTATAGATACATGCCAATATTTTCTTTATAACGCCCCGTAAATATTAAAAAAAAATTATATATATATTGGGCCAGATAACGACATGAAGGAACTTTATGTAAATAAATATTTGCGTCTCACGAAAAGAAAAGATTTTCACCTCTGCTTGTTTGTCAGAGGACTGGCATCACATAAAACAATTATTAAAGAAGATTCGAGCACCAATAATAGCTGCAGAAAGATTATTTTTTTAACGATGAGGTGATGAAAGATGAAATAGGTATTAAGTGGACTCATGATGACATTCTACATCACTTATGATGCTTCCACAAGAACACCAACCAGAAGATCTATGGAGTGCGCGTATTTACGTTGAATAATTCCAAAAGAGAAGGCACATAAAACGAATACATCCAGGAATGCATTAAACCACTTCATTGCTCCTCGCAACCTTAAAAAATCAGCCTATTCTAAAACCATGCGGGGATCACAGCAGCATAGAACGGAGCCCGTATAAAACGGCTTCAAAGGGGCGCGCACATGGCCCGAACTTCCACCCAAAACCTGCAGTCATCGGACCGCATCCATCACAGCAGGTGTTTCGTAGCGCAACTGACGCAGGTGGCCGCGAGCCCAGGGGAAAAAGAGAAAGGGGTTACTGTAAATGCAAAATACGCCAATTTGGCAGTCAGCAAAAAAGGGGGTGAGGAAAAAATAAGCCAAATTACAATATACAGTATGAAAAAATATGTAACTATTAAGAATAAAATTGATAACCATCTTAAGAGGGGAGGCCAAAGCCGGTGGCCATGTACTTAACGGCTTGAAATACGTCACCTGTGAAATTTAATTTGATAGGCTAGGGGTGTGTCCGAATAAACGGAAGTTCCACCCAAAAGAACTAGCGAGAATGTTCTCGAACAAATTTAAAACCGGAAGGAATGATTTCAAACAGAATTTTACCGGCTTGGAACATTCGAAAGCTAAGCAAGAAAGAAAACATTACAGGCGACGAAATGAAAATAAGCGAAACCGAAATTAAATTTAAATTGAGAACATTAATAAAAAGGAAGGTGATATGAAATAAAATGGCTAATAAAATTGAATTAAATTAAATATATGGGGGGGGTATGGAGTAACCACCACAATCACTTCTACTATAACTTACTTTACAATATTCACAAAAATGTTTTTTTCCTAAAAATCCTGTTACCGTTGTAATGACATCAAAATGATTTCTATTTTTTAAAATGTAAACACAATTAGATTTATAGGCTCCGCTGTATATTCTTTCGTTAAAATTTTCTCTGCAAAATATAGTTATTTGAATATCTAAAAAAATTTCGAATTGTTTAACATGCTCTAAATTACACATTTCTAACGGAATATCACACATTTCATGCAATTTTATCGCTAAACTTTTTTGTAATTTTCTACCCATTCTTATGTATTTAACATCTAAATCTGTAAGTTTTTCTAGATTCAATTTTTCGTATAAAATTTTACGATTTTGAATAGCCAGGGCTGTAACGATGGATCTAGCCAAACAGATATTATCGTCATTTTTAATTTGAATTATACTTCTTTTATCGACAACATCGTTATCGTTCAGTAATTTCAAATGTTTACCACCTTTAGGCAAATCAACGACTGTAAAAATAAATTCACAGTCTTTAATATCCAACTCTTTGTATTCAATTTTATGCGTTAAAACATCTAAATAGGTCTCATAGGCTTCTTTTGTTGACATCATTTTAGGGTGAAAGGGCTGTGTCAAATAGGGATTGAATACAATTATATCTACCTTTCCTTCGATTTTTCCAATTGCTCTCCTGAATAAATCTTTTAAGATACTATAATACTGGCCAGGTGTGAGTTTGTTTATTTGTCTTATTTTATAAACATATCTATAAGTATTAAATTTTTTTACAAATTTTTTATCTTTCTCAACAATTTCATAATCGGGTCTAAACAGATTTTCCAAATTTGCTTGTAATTTGACTTTTTTTTCTGTCTTTTTGATCAATTTTTCATCTTTATATTTCAAGCCGTAATAATCAAAGAGTTTTTTAAGTTTTGGACGGTTTTTCGGTTCATTTATAAATTGTTTCAATTTTTCATTCAAATCAGGAAATAATTTTTTAAGGTTTACCACTGTTTTTATCTTTTTTTCTTCGTTATTTTTTGGATTAAATTCTGCTGTGTTATTGTTAAATTTTAAATCAAAAGAATCGAATATTTTTTTCAACTTATTTCTTTTCTTAGGATTTTTGATAAATTCTCTCTTCATTTCATTTAAATAATCTGTGACGTCTAAATTTAATAAATCTACCAAAACATATTTATATTCGCCTGTTCTTTTTATGTATCTCATTATCAATCTAATAATTTCATCTTTTTTACAACCTTTGGGTTGTTTTATATTTAAAACTTTTGCAGTGTGTCTCAATTTTGAAACAGATATCAATCTTAGAGTTTCCTCCATTTATATAGAAGAAATTTTATGAATACTTTTTGCTACACATTTTTAATAGCTATCTATAAATCCAAATTCGGTAGCAGGTAATTTTAGATTAAGCGATTTAAAATGAATTGAAGAATTTCTGAAAACAACTATTAAAAAATATATTTCATCGTTTACTCAAAAGGACTAATTGCAGTCCATTGAAAGAAATCTAAATTTTTTTCTACAGGTTCGCCATTCAATTTTAAACATTCAAATCGAAATCCGTTTTTATCTATTTCTGTTATTCTAACGAAAAATGGTTCGCTGTATTTACATACAGGTGTTATATGAACATTGGGATGAACATTAAAGGTATGATTCCAATCAACATTTATTCTTTCAGTTGTACAGTTACCTGTCAAAATCTTTGTACTTTTTGAATTACCCATTTATTTAGCCTAAAAATCTCTGTCATAATCAGGCACCTTTAAATTCTAAATAAAATTTTTCTGATAGATTTGAATATAAAATGCCAATCTACTCTGTCTTGGAACTTTTCTATAAATGGTTCTGATAGCAATTTTATGAGCACTTTTCCCCCCACAATTCTAATTTTGAAACTATCAAGGTCCAATTGAATAATATTTCTGAAAATGCAACATTCAATATAATATTTTAAACAAGAAAAAACTATATCGTGTTCTATTTTTGAAACGAGTAAAAAAACTACATCGTGTTCTATTTTTGAAACGAGTAAAAAAACTACATCGTGTTCTATTTTTGAAACGAGTAAAAAAACTACATCGTGTTCTATTTTTGAAACGAGTAAAAAAACTACATCGTGTTCTATTTTTGAAACGAGTAAAAAAACTACATCGTGTTCTATTTTTGAAACGAGTAAAAAAACTACATCGTGTTCTATTTTTGAAACGAGTACAATATCATAAATTTATTTTGATGTTCGTTTGATATGATAATTGCTTTTTAAATGTCGTTTTTTATGAGCTAGAGTGTATGTTTTGCCACATTCGCAATCAATTTTTTTATTTTTCATAGCTAAATGACAACTTTTGCAATTAGCGTAATGTTCTGTTTTGCCGTAACGAAATCGAGTATAAAATTGGTCTAAAGGTTTAGTCATCTGACAATGCTTACAACTTTTAGACAGCTCCATTTATTAAGAAATAATTTTTAGAAAGCTATTCCAAATGTCTTCGTTTTTCTTATTAGATTTTACTTTCAAATTATTATCAATATTATAATAATCTAATATTTTCTTTATGAAATATAGGTAATTTATCGACTTTTTATAGTACACTAAATCTAAAAACTGAATAAACATTTCTTCAGCTTTATATGGAATATTTAACTTCAATTTCCATTTCAATGCTTTAAAACGACTTATTCGGGATTTGCGTCTTTCGCTTAAAAAACCATCTATATTTTTATATGTAAAATATTCACCATCCGAATCGTACATTATTTCACATTTTTTCATCTGGTCATAAATTTTGAGATATTTTTCGGGTATTTGATATTTGTTTTCTTTTTTAAAAGAATCCATTAAGTTAGAATCAGAATCATCTATTAAAATGTCGTTAAAAAAGTCACAATTCATTTATTTAAACTTATTTTGAGTTTTGATGAGTTATTTTAATAACATAATAATATTTGAAAAAGTCCCGTCTAGACGGGAGTTTTGACATTGCTTTCTTAAAAAAAGTCCCATCTAGACGGGAGTTTTGATGAATTATTTTAATAACATAATAATATTTGAAAAAGTCCCGTCTAGGCGGGAGTTTTGACATTATAGCTTGTTTATATTTTAATATTTGAAAAAAGTCCCGTCTAGACGGGAGTTTTGATGAGTTATTTTAATAACATAATAATATTTGAAAAAGTCCCGTCTAGACGGGAGTTTTGACATTATAGCTTGTTTATATTTTAATATTTGAAAAAGTCCCGTCTAGACGGGAGTTTTGACATTATAGCTTGTTTATATTTTAATATTTGAAAAAGTCCCGTCTAGGCGGGAGTATTGATATTATAGCGGAAAAATTAAATTGACTTGATATTTTTTTCGTCAACCCAAGAGTTAAATTCGTCGGAATAATTTAACCATTTAACTAGACATTTCTTTCCTTTCTTTTTTATTATTTTTTCAATTTTAAACATCTTATCTTCCTTATTATATTTAACTAATTCTGGTTCATAATAAGTTCCTTTTATTTCGTTTCCATTCAAATCCTTTATTCTGTAAGTAATTGGGTCAGTGTTTAATATTTCTGAAACGATGAAAATTTCTTCAGTAAAAGTAGGCTGGTATCCGCGGGTGAAAGCAGTCTGGTATTTCGAAATTCTTATTCTATCGCCAACCTTGAATTTCGGTTTTCTTATTATTTTTTCTTCGTATAAATTTTTATAAACTTCAGATTCGTTTTCTTCTCTACTCGCCTCGGTAGGTGTCATTTTGATAGACCTATGCCTAGTATTATTATAATTTTTAACTAATTGATCCAAAACATCTATATATCTTTTAGTATTGTTGGCCGCTAGATAGGTTCTAATTTTTTTATTAATTGTCCTGTTAAATCGTTCGACTACAGAACATTTTATTTCAACATTTTCAGTTGTAAACCATTGAATATCATGATCTTTAAATAATTTTAAAGTCCATTTATTTAAAAATTCGGTTCCTTTGTCACATTGTAATCTTTCAGGAATTCTTTCTTTAAATATCTTTTTAAATGCTTCCGTTACTTCTTGTCCAGTTTTTCTTTTTATCGGAATAGCCCAAGCATATTTACTAAATACATCTATCACTGTCAATAAGTAATTAGTTCCGTTATTATATTTACTAAAAGGTCTGATAAACAATAAATCTGCTTGCCATTGGTCATCGATATGACTGACATAAATGCGTCTTCTTTTAAATTTACGAATTAAAGGCTTATGTCTGGTATAAACATCTTGACTGTGTAAAAAATCTGTAATTTGCTTTTGACTGAAACCTGTTTTCCGTTTTAATTCATTGATCCCACAGTAACCACTTTCAGGATGATAATATATTTTTTCTAAGATATTTTTAGGACCTAAGGTTTTCCTAAAAAAACACTCTTTTTAGAACCACAATCTAGACAAATACCTTTCATCATTGGCCTGTTATTTTTAGACATTGTATTTTTAATATCTTTTGTTTCTGTATGGTTTTTACATTTTAAACAATAGATCTGTGTATTTCCCATACCAAAAGATTTTTTAGCTTTAATAATCGGTTTTACAATTCCTCTTTCAATTCTTTCTCTAAGAGTAGGATTTTCAAGATTATCTAGTTCATCAATCATATTCTTATCGCATACTTCATTTCTACTTTTTGTATCTTTATTTTCTAAATAACATTTGTCATGTTTATATGCAATTTCATCCACTCTGTTAACAGGTTTAGACGAATTTTTATACGTTAAATCTGGATTTAATCGTGTTTTCCCCCATAATAATTGGGTTCCTGGGCCTGTAAAATTATGGCCTGGTAAATGCATTTCGAAAGGTAAATTACTAATGACTTTATTCAGAAAACCCGATCCCGTTTGTCCGCATTTTAAACAACCGCCTTTAAAATTACCCTTTTTAGTTAAAGACGTAATAACAAATTTTTTACATTTACAACTCATTTATTAGACAGCAAAAAGTTGAAGCTTTCTAAGAAGAATATTTATATCCATTCAACTGTACTTTTTTCACATACTTTTCGATTGGGAAGTATACTAAATTATTTATAAAATCTTGTTCTCTAACATACACTTCTACTTCTGAAATTTTTTTAGCTTTCAACAAATTTAATTGTTGTTTATAAAAATTATAACATTGCTTGTATTCTTCTTTTCGTTCTAAAATATTTAAAGATTTCTCAATAACTTCTACAATTCCAGCACTCAAACTCAAAGCAGCCAGTGGTATGAAAGCAAATGCTGTTAGACTCGAGGCACTCAGCATAAATTTGCTAACAGATAAGGAAACACTTATCTTTTGATACAAATTGTAACTTTTCCGATAAACATATAATCTCTTTTCTAAATATTCTTCCATTTATAGAGGTTCAAAATTTCTTCTGTATCTCATTTCAGAATTTACTAAGTCTAACATAAAGAAATTACCCGTACAAGATTTATATTTTTCTAGAAATTCCTTTTTCGTTAGATTTCCGTCTATTTCTCTGATTATCTGACTGATTTCTCTAGGCTGTAGCTTAAAAAATATGAAATAATTGCAATTTTTTCTAATGTCTTTAGGAGTTGAGTAATAAGACTGCGTTAAATAAATAATGGATGCATTTTTCTTTCGACCTCTTATAAACAAATCCTCTATAACTTTCTGATCTTTTTCTGTAACACAATCGTCGAACACAACGAGGTTTTTTTCTGAGGAATCTAAATCATCGACAGTAATAAATTCACTCAAATCTGAAGAAAATAATACTTTCTTTTTATATTTATCATACAATTTTAATAATTCCGTTTTTTTATTTTTATTTATTTTTTTACATTTTAAAATATCGTCTCTTTCAAAGCCTTCAAACAGTGTGTAATTTTCTTGTAATTTAGAATACTTTGGCTCGAAAATGTCTTTTGCGCATAAATATAAAGCATCAAAATCTAATCTTAAATTACTTGGATTCTCAAAACCGTTTAATAAATTTATTAGTAAATTTGTCTTTCCACAACCTGATGGGCCGATTATTAATAATCTGAAAGGATGTCTGGGTAAAAAACAGTTTTGTTTGGGATCCGGCAATTCTTCCGGTTCTGTATAATTTTTAATTTTTATCATTTATTTACTGTTAAAATTTACAGCTAGTAAAAAATAAAGTTGCTACCAGTAAAAACATATTAGCTGACAGTAAAAATAGGCGTCTAAGCTATCGCTTCTAATTAGCTGTCAGTAAAAAATTTAAACTAGAAAGCGACAGCTTTTCGCTGTCTATAAATGGATAAAATAAACGATTTAGAAAAAGATCGAAATAAGAAACAAAAAGAAGAATTAAAAAATGCAATAAAACTGGTCAAATTACAAGCAGATATTAGAAAAAATAATGAAGCACAGCGTGACAGAAAGCTAGGCATAGACAAAAGTTTAACTGAATTTCATAAACCTGTCACTAAAAAATTAGAAGAACAGGATAAAAGTAGAAAAGAAAATATTAAAGCTATCAATGATAAATTGGACGAATTAAATATATCTTTACAGCCCATTGCAGAATCTTCTAGAATTATTCCTGAAGCGATCGAAGATGTCCAAGGATTATATAAAGAACCGCTATTTACTTATAATGTTAATCAATATTTAGATACAGATTATTTAAAATCTGTACAATTATACAGACCTTCGAAACTCCTAGACAATCAAGAAAAATTAGATGAAATGTATACAAAGGCAAAGCAGTTAAAAGAAGAATTATCGAGGAAAAAAGGCAACTTACAAAGTACAATTAATAGGGCTAGAAATCTTTCAGAGGAGGAATTAAGTCAGAAAAAGGATGAATTAAACGCTGTTAAATTAAACGAAGGGGAGCTACAAAAATATATGGCTAGATTAACTACAATTCGAGGTAGCGAAGTAATGAAAGTGGGGAAAGGATTAGGTTTACTGTCTGAATTATTGGATAAAGTTTGTCAAGGTAGCAAGTCGAAAAAATTAAGAAATGAAATCAAACTACTAATAGACAAACTCATTAAAGCTAAAAAAATAACTAACGGAGATAAAGAACGATTACACAACCAATTTCTTCTTTGAAAGCGTCAGCTTTTTGCTGCCTAATAAATGAGTTATGTAAAAAAGAAGATTCATTTGAGTGACGGGCAGATTAGTAAATTGAAATCAGCTCTCAGAAAAAAAGAAGAACTGACACTGCAGATAGACAATTCTAAAACTCCTAATTATGAGATGTATTTAACTAAAACACAGATTAATCAGATTCGTAAAGGTAAAAGAATAAATATAAGCAAAACTCAATTAGATAAAAACGGTGGATTTTTACCCTTTTTAATTCCTATATTAACATCCCTAGGACTCGGTGCCGCGAGTGGGGCAGCAGGTTGGGGAACTAAAAAAATCCTGGATAAAATTTCGGGATCTGGAGTTTATCAGCCTTGGGAAAACAAAGGATCTGGTCTAAAAGCGTCAGCTTCCCTGTCTAAAAAAAAAAATTCCGATAACAAAATGGGGTATATCGGATAAAACGATTAAAGAAAATATGAAAGATGAAAAAGGATTTAGGGATGTTTTCACTTCCGATTTACTTCCTAAAAAGATCGGAAAGTTTGAAAGTGGGATTATTAATTTAGATATCTCCACCGGCCCAGGAACACACTGGGTTTGTTACTATAATGACCCGAAATATAACTATGTAGAATATTTCGATCCTTTTGGGGAATATATATATAAAAATATTAAACTCAAAGAAAAATATATTCCTGAAAATATTATGAAATTTCTTAAACTTTCCAATAAAAAAGTCAATATAGCTCACAATGATAGTTTTTTACAAAAACCTACTTCTGTAAACTGTGGATTATTTTGTATGAAATATATAAAGGAAAGAAATAAAGGCAAATGTCCAGAATGTGTACTTAATTCATTTACTCAACAGCCTAGCGATTATAACGAAAAGCTTGTTTTTCATCTTTAAAGATTTTTTCTGTCTAATAAATGATCAAATTGAAACCAAAAAGTCATGAAAAATCAGAGGATTTCACTGTTGAATTTCCTAAACCTCTTAAATTAAAAAAATTAGCATTGCAATCTTTTACTATGACAGTTTCATGGTTTAACATAACAGATAAAACTAATACGTTTGACGTGTACACAGATGAGAATAATGTTAAATCTATCACTATTCCTTATGGTAATAAAAATGTTGAAGATTTAAATATAGATGTAATGAAAGCGTTTGCTTCAGACGATCCTCCGGTAAAATTTGGTAGAATACAATCTAGACTAAAAATGCTTATTAAATTAACTAAAGGTTGGAATATCGACTTAACAAAAAGCGATTTTCATAAGTTAATAGGCTTTGAAAAAAAAGTTTATAAAAGTCTAGATGAAGAGACTGTAATAGAAGGTGAAAATATAGCGGATATAACAAACGGAAACGACATTATATATATCCATTGTGATGTAGTGAATGGATCTTTAATCAACCAGAATAATTCAGAAGTTATTTATTCTTTTACACCGAGGGATGTACCGGGTGTTATCATTTCGAAAGAATTCAATAATTTAATATATTATCCTGTGAAAAATAGGGATTCAATTCGTAGAATAAGGATGACAGTTACGAATCAAAATGGCGAATTAATTGATTTAAATAAAGGTTTAATTGAGTATAATTTTAGAGTAGTAGAGGAAAAAGAAGACTATGTTGAAAAAATATATCAATTGATATTAACTAAATTTTCACAATAAATAAATGAATCAACACAGATTATATAGGAAAAGTAAAAGAATTCAAGGAAAAGGATTTTTTAAATCTAAAAAAGTAGATTTGACAGTTGTTGACAAATTGACTGATGCTGACATATTGAAAGAAATATTTTCAAAAAAGATGAAAGGAACAGGTCTAAAAATTCTTCCTAAATAAATGGAAAAAATTTATGATCTGAGAGATACTCATTATTATTATAATAACGATATAAAAAGTAGCGAATTAAAAAAAATAAGATTGCCTAGTACAAGCCATAATGACAAAAAAGAAAATACGACGTTTCATTTCGAAATTACTGATACCAATGATCCTATTTCACTATCGGAGAGTTATCTGGAGACAAAGTGGAAAATTATAAAATCCAATGGCGATTCTATAAACGACGATAATGTCGCAGCTGTATGTTCTATGAAAGGCGTAAAACTTCAGATAGGTAAACAAATAATCGAATCAGTTGGAGACTATCACTCTTACATTCTGCAGGTTAAGAGACTGAAGGATTATACCAGAGATTATTCAACATCAGAAGCCACCAATATAGGTTTTTATCCAGATACCAGTGATAGTGCTGATAGAAATAAAAGTTTACTTGAAAGCGATGGTACGATAACGGCTACCACCCCTGTAACAGATATCGTCAATAAATTAAAAATTGTAAAAAATGAAAACTACAATAAAGGATTTAAAAAAAGATGGGAATTGTCGAAAAATAGTAATTCAGTTACAACATGGACGCCTTTAAAGGAAATTTTTGATTTCGTCGCAGAATATAAAAAAGCCATTTCTGGTTTCATAATAAGACTGGAATTCCAAAGAGACGATAGTAGAAATATGATTTACACAGACGTTGCAAATCCAGATTATAAAGTAGAAATTGAAGACATAGCTCTGTGGGTGAGATACGTCGACTTTAAAAATGGAGCGGAGATTCTCTATAATGAATTAAAATTATCTAATACGGATATAGAAATAAACTGGAATCAGTATGAAATTAACAGATCTAGTCCTATTAATAAATATAAAAGCGGTTCCGATTCTATATCGGCTACATCCGATGAAGTTTTAAGATTATTCGTCATACCGCAATATTTCGAAAGAAATGAAAATCCTAAAAAAATAATATGATATTTGATAATTTGAATATGATCGAATGTTGGTTGATGATTAACAGATCGCCATTACCAGCAGAGCGATATACTATGGATTTTGGTAAAAAAGTATATAATAGATTATATGAATCTTTTCTGGAATCAGGTCTCAATAATCTAAACACAGAAACCGGTTGTATGGTAAACTACTCAGATTTTGGTAAATTATATCCCATAATTCATTTTGATTTGTCAAATCATGTCAACTATACCACTCTTGAAAATTTGAGAATAGAATTCAATTGGAAATTAGAAAATGAAACAACCAAAGAATATGTGTTTTACTATATTTTAGAAGTAAGGAAGAAATGTATATTAAATATGAATAAAAAAGAAATTACTATGATTAAAACGTTAGGAGAATAACATTTTTTAGTCTTTATAAATGGCTGTTTATTATCCACCGTATGATAATCCTGTACAAAAAGGCGCTGTAGGACCTCCAGGTATCGGTTTTAAATTAACGCCGGATGGAAATTTCGATATGGATAATAAGATATTAAAAAATGCTTCAAATCCAATCGATGATTTAGATTTAACCACTAAAAGTTTTGTTTTGAATAAAATAGAAAACAATCATTTTGAACTAAAAGATTTTATAGAGAAAAATAATATTAATTACGATAGTAATTTTTTAACTTTCACCGAAGAAACGGGTAAGAGAATTAAAGAATTGGATGAAAACACTTTACATCTTATCGAAGGAAAAGCTTACGACGCCAAAGGAAAAAGAATAGGAAACGTCGCAGATCCAAAAGATGATAAAAATGTTGTGAATAAACGATATTTAGAAAAAAATGCATTAATATTAAAGAATGATAAATTTGATGCCAAAAATAAAATAATTACCAACATTCCAGAACCCGAAAACGATAAAGACATAGTCAATAAAATATATGTAGACAGTAAAGATATCTGGGTTACAGTGAAGGATTTTCAGACTTTTACAGGAAAAGAATTTACCAAAGTAAATTTCGATATGATGAGTTCTAAATTACTGGATCAAGATATGCGATTATCTACAGATATGCATATGAAAATTACTATATATTTAATATATAATAGTTTAATCGGCAAAAATAGGGCTACAGAGTTAGAACTAAAAATCGAAGATAAAATAATTTTAAGCGGAGAAATGTTTGATGATTATTCCTTAACTCGTTTTGATTATGGAAAAAGTGGTGACATGATTACATTTTTGATAAAATCCAAAAGTAATTTTCCAGTTACCTTAAAACCTTGGATGCATATTGAAAAAATTCCTTTTTAAAAATATTTCATTATTAAATGGATATCAACTGGGACGAATTTTCTAAGACGAAAAATTTATAAGAAGATGTCCTTCGAAATTTGAAGGATAAACTCAATTGGAAGTTAGTTTGTAGATATTCCGTATTATCCGAATGTTTTATGGAAGAACTCATAGATTATATCGAATGGAATGTTATATGCATTTTTCAAAAACTTTCGGAAAAATTTATAGAAAAATATAAAGAAGAATTAGACTGGAATTTAGTTTGTAAAAATCAGAAGCTGTCTGAGGAATTTATATTAAAACATTCGAATTATATAAATTGGGTTGTTATATCTCAATATCAAACCTTAAGTGACGAATTTATTCAAACCTATCATGAAAAATTAGATTTACATAAAGTATCTCAATTTCAACAGTTGGCAGAAAATACTATGTGCACATTGGAAGAAGGACTTAATTGGCTATTAATAACCCGTTTTCAAACATTTGGTGAAAGATTTTTAGAAAAGTATATGCATAAACTAGATTTTTGTAATCTCATTGAATATAAGTTTGATCAATTACCAGATAATTTTTACAACGATAAATGGAAAAAAATTCTTTCCGTTCAACTGGGTGAATTAAATAAAAAATTTGGTCATTATTATGAAGAAGAACTACCGAACAGAGAAAAATTAATGGATGAAATTTTCGAATTAAAAAATATTTTAATACGATTTATTAATGAATTGAGAGTACTTTTGAATAAAGACGAAAAATAAAAAGGTTTATAAAATTGCTTCGATATAAAATGGTGTTGGCTCAAAGATTAGACGATATTATAATTCATAAATATAAAGATTTATTTGTCGAATTATCGCAATGTAAAGAATTTTACACATTTATTTCATTATATATCAATAAAATTAATTTTCATTTAAGTGAAAAAGTTATGAAATTACCCATTGAATTTATAAGAAAATTTAAAGATAAACTTGACTGGGATTGTATATCACAGAATGAAAAAATATCAGAAGATTTTATTAGAGAATTTCAAGATAAAGTTAATTGGTATTATATATCGTTTCGTCAGACACTATCAGAAGATTTTATTAGAGAATTTCAAAATAAAGTTGATTGGGAAGGAATATCCTTTCGTCAAATATTATCCCATAATTTTCTAAAAGAATTTGAAGATAAAATTGATTGGGAATGGATATCATATATAAATGGTTTTTAAATAAAATTTCAATTTTAAGCCGAAGGATTATATCCTTTATTTGACGAACTTTCTGATAACACAATAATCAAATGGATTCTACTCAATACCATTTATTGAACTATGAAAGTATCAAAATAATATTCACATTAAAAAACATATGATAAAAAGCATTTAACTTTTATTTCAGACTTCAATGTAATGCAATTGATAATAATATTATACAATGCAGCTCTTTGCTTTTCCTATCAAGACTATCCTAGAGGAAGATTGTTTATTAGCATTTCGTAAACTAAGGGCGTCAGGCAAAATTTTTTCATCACTACAATAATTAAATATTAGCATTTAAAATTGATAAATATTTCATCTCAATTGATTACGTTATTATTTATAATCATGATTCTTTATTCCATAACCCTTTCTTAAAACTTCGTCTTTACATAATTTAGTAGAAAAAATAAAATATCCAACCAATGCAAATCATGCATTTTTTATCATCATTTACTCGATAAATCGTACTAAAATAGTTACATCCTCTATATTTAGACAGACAAACTTTTTGATGAAAATCTTACAAAAATCGTTAAATATTTGCGTTTAGTGGAATATAAAAAGTGTTCCATAGTAGGTACCATATACTACTTCTAAATTACCATTAGCGTTCAATTGCTTTTGTGAATTTCTATTATTTTCTTTCTTTTTCTTTTTGAATATCCATTATTATAAAACAAGTATAGGTTGTATAAAAAAAGCAATATTTCTCGTCATACAAAACAGTCCCTAAAGAGATTAAATGTATGAAATGACTCTTAAATTTTACAACCAATACCTTTAGATTTACAATATTTTATGTTACTTTTACTAACATGCGGAAAATTACATATACAAATGTAATTCTTTTTACAAAAAAAAAAAAAAAAAAAAAAAAAAAACAGAATGGAACTCCAATTTTATTTTATTTTGCCACGGGAGAATTCTTGTCAACTCAGCTGAGCTATTTTAAAAGCGAACATGTAAAAGCTATTTCTAGTTTGGTCCCTTTGCGCTCTTCACTTTGGAATAAGGTCTTTGTTTCTTTCACTTCAACATTTATTTTAAACCAAAACAATTTAACTCAAACGAAACTTAAATTGAATGGACCATTTCTGAATGCATTAGAAAAATCCCCTTAAACTTAAAAGCATATAGTTTCCAAATTTTAGTTTACCAATTTAGATGACAGATGAAAGTTAATCACTTCACTAGCAACATGTATGTTTTAATTTAAAATTAATTTACTTTTGCATTATAAATAGAAAAATAAATAAATTTTAAATATATCATTGATATTCAAACGTTATAAGGACTTTTTCCAGGTAATCTTGTATACTGTCTAGTCACATATACCTTCACTGTAAAGCAAATCCGATATATTTACGAAAAAAAAACAGCTGGCAACAATGCTACCAGCAGTTTTTGCCATAAATTAAACTATTTTTTACAGTGTTGAGATATACATCATATTATAATAATTTTGCTAAGATGTGGAAAATTACATGTACAAAGCGTATTCCTTTTTACAGAAAAATAAAAGGGAATTCCAAGTTTAATTTCCTCGGAAACAAGAGAATCCTTGTCAACTCCAAAGAACTATTTTAAATGCGAACATGTAAAAGCTATTTCTAATTTGGTGCCTTTGCGCATTTCACTTTGAAATAAGGTTTTTGTTTCTTTCAATTCAACATTTGTTTTAAACCAAAACACTTCTCAAACGAAACGTAAATTGAATAGACCATTTCTGAAGATAATTGAAAGATCTCTTCTAATTTAAAAGGATATATTTTCTGAATTTTAGTTTTTCAGTTGCAAGACCTATTTAAATGACAGAAGAAAGTTAGGTACTCCACTTATAGCATATCTATTTTAATTTTGAAATTAATGTAGTTTTGCATCATAAATAAAACTTTAAATAACATTTAAATACATCACCGATATTGAAACATTATAAAGTCTTTTTCCTTGTAATCTTTTATTTGGTCTTCTCATGATTTTAAAAGGTGTTCATTTTAGATTTGAAAATTATCACTAGTTTTAAGTTTTGACTTTGACTTGTTTTTTTATTTGAATTGAAAGAATTTGAATTAAATTTGAAATGATTCACTCAACAAGCTCAGTAAAATATCATGGTTTGGTTTCTATGTTAATGTTATTTCCGATGTAAGAAAAAAAATTTTTTTGAAGTAATTTTTAGGCAGCCAGTGTTGGATTTTTTGTATTGATCGTTAATATTTTATAAAAATAATATCAGATAAACTAATTGTATCATATTTCAAAAATTTGAATAAATGTGAGAACAAAATTTCCTATTATTTTTTTATTTTTTAAGAAATTATTTTACTCCTAAATTACCATTAGCGCTTTGCCGTAAAAAGTCTGGAATTTTTCACGAATTTGTATTAATTTTAATTTTAATTTTATTTTTGAGTTCTCATTGTTATAAAATAAAAGTCGTATAAAAAAGCAATATTTCTCACCACAAAGAATTTTCCCTAAAGAGATTAAATGAAGGAAATGTCTTTTAAATTTTACCACACATACATCTAGGTATGAAATATTTTATTATACTTTCACTAACATGCGGAAAATAACATATGCAACGCGTAATCTTCTTTACAAGAAAAAAGGATTTACAAATTTATTTTTCTTTGCTAAAAGAGTATCCTCGTCATCTCCACTGAATAAGCGAACAAAATATAATTTCGAGACCAATTTAGATGACAGAAGGAAGTTAGTCACTTCACTTATAACATATTTATTTTAATTTTAAAATTAATTTGGTTTTTCCTCATAAATAGAGCTTTGAAATACAATTAAATGTCTTATTGGTATTCAAATAACAGAAGGTATTCCTTGTAATCTTTCATGTTGTCTAATCATTATTTTAGATGTGTTTGTTTTAGACTAAAAAAAATCCATTAATTTAAAGCTCTGATTTTGACATTAAAACAACTTTAACTAAATTTTAATTAATTCACTCAACAAGCTGAGTAAAAGTTTTATGTTTTGGTTTCTCTGTTAATATTATTACCGATGTAAAAAAAAAAAAAATAAAAAAAAAAAAATAAAAAAAAAATAAAAACTTAAAATATTTTTAGGCAGTTAGTGTCGGATTATTTAAGGCAATTCTTTAATTCTTTATATGTGAAAAAAATCAGATAAATTAAATATATTAAATTTTAAAAATTTGTAGAAATGTGAGAAAGAAATTTACTATTAGTTTTTATTTTATAAGAAATCATTTCACTTCTAAATAATCATTAGAGTTCAACGTTCCTTAAAATTGGACTTTTTACGAATTTTTATTAATTTGCATTTTTTTCTTTCTGAATCCCTATTAATATATCATGAAAATAAATCGTAAGAAAGCATAATTTCTCACTATAAAAAAGTCTCTAATGAGAATACATGTATGAAATGTTTCTTAAATTTTACCACATATATCTTTAGATATACAATATTTTATAATACTTTCACTAACATGCGAAAAATAACATATACAAATCCTTTTTACTAAAAAAATAAAATGGAACTCCAATTTTAATTTCCTTTGCCAAAAAGAATTCTTGTCAACCTTACTGAAATATTTTAAATGCGAACATGTAAAAGCTATTTCTAGTTTGGTCCCTTTGCGCTCTTCACTTTGGAATAACGTCTTTGCTTCTTTCACTTCAATATTTCTTTTAAACTAAAACAATTTAGCTCAAACGTAACGTAAATTGAATGGACCATTTCTGTATGTAAGTGAAAGGTCCCCTAACTTAAAAGCACATATCTTCCGAATTTTAGTCTTTTTTTTTTATTTCAAGACCATTTTAGATGACAAAAGAAAGGTAATGTCTTCACTTATAGCATGTCAAATTAAAATTAATTCATAAATAGAATATAATTCATAGTTTCATAAATAGAGCTTTAAGAAAATTTAAATACATCATCGATATTCAAACTTTATGAGGTATTTTTCCTTGTAATGTTTTCAGTTCTTTCCTTTGGATATTTAAAGGTGTTCATTTTAGATAAGAAAATTCCCATTCATTTAAAGCTCTGATTCTGAACTATTTTCTTTTATTTGAATTAAAAGAATATGAATTATTTCACTCAACACGATCAGTAAAATTATCATGGTTTTGTTTCTCTCTTAATGTTATTGCTCATGTAAAAAAGCTTGAAGTATTTTTTAGGGAGTCAGTGTTGGATTATTTGAGGAAATCATTAATATTTGATAAAAATAATATAATTTGAGATATTAAGTTTTAATAATTTGTAGAAATGTGAAGAAAAAATTTACTTTTTTTTTTTTTTTTTTTTTTTTTTTTTTTTTTTTTTATAAAAAACCATTTTACTCCTAAATTACCATTAGCACTCAACGGCAAGAAATTTAAATTTTTTTTACGATTATATTTATTTATTTATTTATTATTATTTTAATTCCCACTGATATAAAATTAATATGAGTCGTAGAAAAAAAGCATAATTTCTCGCTATGAAAAAATGTCTCTGATGAGACTGAATATGTATAACATATTGGACGACACTTAAATTTTGCCACATATATCTTTAGATATATATATTTTTTATGCTTTCAGTGGAATTTGGAAAATCCATATACAAATCGTAATCCTTTATACAGAAAAACAAAATGGAGCTTCAGTTTAATTCCTTTTGCCACAAGAGAAACCTTGTCAACTCCAATGAACTATTTTAAAAGCGAACATGCAAAAGCTATTTCTTGTTTGGTCCCTTTGCGCTCTTCACTTTGAAATTAGGTCTTTGAACCCTTCACTTCAACATTTATTTTAAACTAAAAGAATTTACATCAAACGAAATGGAAATTTAATGGGCCATATCTGAATGTAAGAGAAAGATCCCCTCTAATATAAAAACATAAATTTTTCGAATTTTAGATTTTAGATTTCAAGACCAATTTAGAAGACATAAGAAAATTAGTCTCTTCACTTATAACATGTATGTTTTAATTTAAAATTAATTTTCTTTTGTATCAGAAATAGAGTTCTAAATAAAATTTAATTACATCAATGATAAACGATTATTATAAGGTCTTTTTCTTTATAAGTCTCTTCAGTATTTTAAAAGGTGTTTGTTTTAGACCAGCAAATTTTCACTCATTTAAAACTTTGATTCTGATTTTTTTAAATGAAATTTGAATAAACCCATTGAACAAGCTCAAAAAAATTTCATGGTTCAGTTTTTCAGCTAATAATATTACCGATTTAAAGGAAAAACATCTGAAAGTAGTTTTTAGGCAGTCAGTGTTGGATTAATGAGGAAATCATTAGTATTTCATAAAAATAATATAAGATATATTAAACATATTAAGTTTCAATAATTTATAGAAATGTGAGAAAGAAATTTTTTATTATTTTTTATTTTATAAGAAATAATTTCCTTCCTACATCATCATTAATGCTCAAAGGACACAAATGTGGGCTTTTTTGCGAATTTTTATTATTTTTAATTTTTTTTTCTTTTTGAATTCCCATTAAAATAAAATAAATATAAGTCGAAGAAAAAAAAGCAGTATTTCTCAGAATAAAAAAAAAAATGTCACTGAATAGATTAAGTGTATGAACTGTTGTACGCTTCTTAAATTTGGACACATACACTTTTCGATATGCAATATCTTATAATACTTTTACTAACAAAAGGATACAATTTAACAATTAGAAAATTACATATTCAAAGCGTAACCTTTTATACAAGGAAAAAAATGGAACTCCAAGTTTATTTTCTTATGCCACAAGAGAACCCTTGTCAACTCCACTGAACTATTTTAAATGGGAACATCTAAAAGCTATTTCTAGTTTGGTCCCTTTGCGCTCTTCACTTTGGAATAAGGCCTTTGTTTCTATCACTTCAACATTTGTTTTAAACTGAAAAAATTTAGCTCAAACGAAACGTAAATTTAATGGATGATTTCTGAATGTAAGTGAAAGATCGCATCTAATATAAAATACATATTTTCCAAATCTTAGTTTTTCGATTTCAATACCAATTTAGATGGTGGAAGAAAGTTAGTCACTTCACTAATAAAATGTCTGTTTTAATATAAAATGAATTTACTTTTGAATCATAAATAAAACTTTAAACAACATTTAAATATATCATTGATATTGAAACTTTTAAAGATCATTTTCATTGTAATATTTTATATTGTTTCCTCATGATTTTACAAAAAGTTCATTTTATAATAGAAAATTTATACTTATTTAAAGCTTTGATTCTGACTTATTTTTTTGTATTTGAATTAAAAAGGTGAATAAAATGGGAAAAGTTTATTTGAATTGTTTTATAGAAATAATTTAGAAACTAAATTATTTATTAGTTGCGTGTTTATGTAGTTAAAGGCGGATATTATTTTAACAATTTTGTCTGCAAGTTTTTCCAAGTGGCAATCCAGATAGTAAATAAAGTTTTTGTTTCTTTAACTTCAACATTTGTTTTCAACTAAAATAATTTAACTTAAACGAAACGTAAGTTGAATGGACCATTTTTTAATGTAAGTGAAATATACCTCTAATTTAAAAACATATTTTCCAAATTTATTTTTTCGATTTCAACACCAATTTAGGTAACAAAAGAAAGAAAGTCTCTTCACTTATAGCATGTCTGTTTTAATTATAAAATTAATTTAGTTGTGAATCATAAATAGAAATCTAAATAACCTTTAAATATATCATTGATATTCAAACATTATAATTTCTTTTTCCATGTTAACTTTTATACTGTCTCCTCTTTATTTTCAATGGTGTTCGGATTAGAAAATTTCCCACACATTTAAAGCCTTGATTCTGACATGACTATTTTTCAATTAAAAGAATCTGATTTAAATTTGAATTAATTCACTCAACAAACTCAATAAAAATTTCATTACTTGGTTTCTCTGCTAACATTACATCCGTTGTAAAAAAGCTTGAAGTATTTCTTAGGCAGTCAGTTTTGTAATATTTGAAGAAATCATTAATGTTTGATAAAAATAATATTAGATACATTAAATATATTAAATTATAATTGTTTGTAGAAATTTGAAAATGAAATTTACTATTACTTGTTATTTTCCAAAAATTCATCTAACACCTAAATTACAATTAGCGTCTTTATGGACTTTTTGCAATGTTTTTATAATTTATCTTTTTTTCTTTTTGAATCCCCATTAAAATAAAATAAGTATCAGTGGTATAAAAAAGCATTATTTCTCACCATTAAAAATTGTTTTTGAATAGAATAAATGCATGAACTGTCTCTTAAAATTTATCACATATATCTTTAGATATACAATATTTTATAATACTTTCACTAACGGGGAAAATTACATATACAAAGCGTAATCCTTTTTTACAGAAAAAAACAAAACGGAACTCCTAATTTATTTATATTTTGCCACAAGGGAACCCTTGTCAACTCCGCAGAACTATTTTAAAAGTGAATATGTAAAAAGCTATTTCTAGTTTGGTCCCTTTGCGCTATTCACTTCGAAATAAGGTCTTTGTTTCTTTCACTCCAACATTTGTTTTAAACTGAAACAATATAATTCAAACGAAATGAAAATTAAATGGACCATTTCTGAATATAACTGAAAGATTCTCCCTCATTTAAAAGCATACATTTTCCGAATATTAGATTTTTCGATTTCAAAGCCTGTTTGTTTTAGACTAAAAAATTCCCACTCATTTAAATTTTTGATTTTGACTTATTTTTTTATTTGAATTAAAAAAAAATCGATTTAAATTTGAATATATTCCCTTAGCAAGCTTAGTAAAAATTTCCTGATTTAATTTCTCTCTTAATGTTATTTCCAACATAAAGAACTTTGAAGTAATTTTTAGGCAGTCAGTGCTGTATTATTTGAAGAAATCTTTAATATTTGATAAAAATAAAATCAGATAAGTTAATTATATTAAATTTTAAAAATTTGCAGAAATGTTAGAAAGAAATTTACTGTTATTTACTTTTCATTTAAAAAAATCATTTCAGTCCTAAAATACCATTAGCGCTCTACTGCAACAAATGTGGGTTTTTTGTGATTTTTTTTTTCATTTTTTTGTCCTTTTTGAATTCTTATTAATTTAAAACTAATATATGTAATAAAAACATTATTTCTCACCATTAAAAATCCTGATGGAGAGATTAAAAAAATGAAATGTTGGACGTCTCTCAAATTTCGCCACGTACACCTTTTAAAATAAAATATTTTATTATACTTTCACAAGCATGTGGGAAATTAAACATACAAATCATAATCCTTTTTACAGAAAAACAATATGGAACTCCAAGTTTAATTTTCTTTGCCGCATGAGAACAGTTGTCAATTCTGCTAAACTATTTAAAAAGCGAACATATAAAAGGTATTTCTAGTTTGGTCCTGTTGCGGTCTTCACTTTGAAATAAGGTCTTTGTTTCTTTCACTTCAACATTTGTTTTAAACTAAAACAGTTAAGTTCAAACAAAACGTAAATTGAATGGGCCATATCTGAATGTAAGCGAAAGATCCCCCCGCTAACTTAAAAGCATACATTTTCCGAATATTAGTTTTTTCGATTTCAAGACCTACTTAGGTGCCAAAAAAAAGCTAGTTACTTCACGTATAGCATGTCTGTTCTAATTTAAAATTAATTTACTTTTAAACATAAATAATACTTTAAATAATATGCATCATTGACATTCAAACAGTATAAGGACTTATTTTAGTATTCATTTATATTGTTAATTAATTTTATTTTTCGATTTTAAAACTAATTTAGATGACGGAAGTACTTCACTATCACTAGCATGTCTGTTTTAATTTAAAATTAACTTAGTTTTGCATCACAGAGAACTAAATAACATTTAAATATATCATTGATATTCAAGCACTATAAAGTCTTTTTTTCCTGTAATCATTTAAATTGTAATGTGTCATTATTTTAACCTCTTCAGTCCCTGAGTACCCAAATGGTTACATCAGTTTTGTCCCATTTTATTAATGGTACTCAAATGTAAATGGAATTTCGATATAAGAATAATATGTTTCGATTTCTAAGATTCGAGCTAATGAAAATAAAACAAAAATCTCGTTCAGAAGTCAAACAAGAGAATAAATAATTCAGTAATAATTAAAAATACTGTAATAATCGCCAGTAACGAAGAGGTTAAAAGGTGTTGATTTTCGATTAGAAAATTCTTTCTTGTTTAAAGCTTTGATTCTGATTTGTTTTTGTTTTTTAATTTGTATTAAAAGGGTTCATATAATAGTTTATTTGAATTGCTTTATAGAAATAATTTAGAAAGTAAAATATTTATTTATTTGTGTGTATATAATTGAAATTTAAATATTATATATACTTTTTGTCCACAACTAGATAGAGATAAATTTAAGAGGTTTCAAGATAAGAATTTTCGTTGTTAAAGACTGGAGATTGAGGTAGTGCCAAGTTTTTTTGTATGGTTATAAACGTGCATTATATGCTGTTTCAAAAACTGCTGGTTTTTATGCAGTTTAAAAAACTAATGCATAATTGAATTTCTTTTACCGAAAATATATAGAGTAAAATTTCGTTATACCGAATCTTTACGAAGAAGTGGTTAAATTTCATATACTGATAACTTAGTTAAAATGAATATTTCATATAATGAAAAATTATAATTGTTTTTTTTTCTCTCAAGAATATAAAAGAATATTATTTGAACACCAAGTTTAATTTCCTTTGCACAAGAGAATGATTGTCAAATCCACTGAACTATTTTTAAAGCGAACCTATAAAAGATATTTCTAGTTTGGTCCCTTTACGCTCTTCACTTTGAAATAAGGTCTTTGTTTCTTTCACTTCAAATTTTGTTTTAAACCAAAACAATTAAGTTCAATCGAAACGAGAATTGAATGAACTATTTCTGAATGTAAGTGAAAAATACCACTAATTTAAAAGGACATATTTTCCGAATTTTAAATTTTCGATTTCCATTTCGATGAGAGAAGAAAGTTTGTCGCTCCAATTATATCATGTCACATTTAATTACAAAATTAATTTACTTTTTGATTCCTAAATAGGGCTTTAAATAACATTTAAATATATCATTGATATTCAAATGTTTTAAGGTATTTTTTCTTGTAATCATTTATATAGTCTTCTGATTGTTTAAAAGGTGTTTCTTTCAGACAAGAAAATTCCCATTCATTTAAAGCTTCGATTCTGACTTATTTTTGTTTATTTGAATTAGTTCTCTCAACAAGCTCAGTAAAAAATTCCTGGGTTAAAAAAAAAACCTTAAATCATTTTTTAAGCTGTCAGTGTTGGATTATTTGAAGAAATCGTTAATATTTGATAAAAATAATATCAAATATATTTAATATATTAAGTTTTAATAATTTGTAGAAATGTGAGAAAGAAATTTGTAATTTTTAAGAAGTCATTTCTCTCCTAAATTACCATTAACACTCAATGGCCACAAATGTGGAAATTTTTGCGAATCTGTATCATTTTTATAATTGTTTCTGTTTGAATTCTCATTAATATAAAATGAAGTCGTATAAATAAAGCTTTATTTCTCACCATAAAAATAGTTCTGAATAGAATAAATATATGAAATCTTGGACTTCTCTTAAACTTAGCCACATATATCTTCACTATAAAACAAATCCAAAACATTTACTGAAAAAAAAAACAGATGGCAACATTGCTGCCAGCAATTTTTGCCGTAAATTAAACGGATTTTTTACTGTGTTGAGATACTTTATATTATAATACTTTCACTAACATGTGGAAAATTACATATATAAAGCGTAATCCTTTTTGCACAAAAATAAAATGGAGTTCCAAGTTCAATTTCCTCGAATACGAGAGAATCCTTCTCAACTCCACTGAACTATCTTAAAAGCGAACATGTAAAAGCTTCTTCGAGTTTGGTCCCATTGCGCACTTCACTTTAAAATAAGTTCTTTGTTTCTTTCACTTCAACATGTGTTTTAAACCAAAATAATTTAACTCAAACGAAACGTAAATTGAATAGACCATTTCTGTATGTAAGTGAAAGGTCCCCTAACTTAAAAGCACATATCTTCCGAATTTATTTTTTGATATCAAGACCAATTTAGATTAGAGAAAAAGGCTAATCAATTCACGTATATCATGTATGTTTTAATTTAAAAATTAATTTAGTTTTGCATCATGAATAGAGATTTAAATAACAACTAAATACATTATTGATATTAAAACTTTATAAGGTCTTTTTTATGGTATTTTTTTACATTGTCTCCATTCGATTTTGAAAGGTGTTTATTTTATATTAGAAAATTGCCTCTCATTTAACACATTCGTGCCCAGCATCTTTTGGGTAAATTTTATTTGGTTGGCTCCACTATTTTTAGAAGATTTAAGTTTAGTTCATCAATCATGAAAATGCGTCATTTAAATAAAATAATTATTGTTTTTCTTTTTTACCGGTGTCAAAAACGATGATGAATGCACCTTTTGAAGCGTCCCTAAAAAGGGACGCTAGGCACTAATGGGTTAATGCTTTGATTCTGACTTACTTTTTTATTTGAGTTAAAATAATTTAAAATATTTCGCTCAACAAGCGTAGTTAAAACTTCATGGTTTGGTTTCCGATGTAGAAAAAACTTGAAGTAATTTTTAGTTAGTCAGACTTGGATTATTTGTGAAAATCGTTCATATTTAATAAAAAAACTTTAGGTATTCAGAATATATTAAATTTTAATAATTTGTAGAATTGTGGCAAAGAAATTTACAATATATTTTTTTTTTTATAAGGAAACATTTCACTCCTAAATTACCATTAACACTCGGCGAAAATACAGTTGATAATTTTGTAAATTTTTATTTATTTATTTATTTATTTTTAATGTAAAATAAATATAAGCCATAGAAAAAACTCAATATTTCTGACCGTAAAAAATTGTAACCGAAGAGATTTAAATATATGATATGTTGGAACCTCTCTTAAACTTTACCATATGTGCGTTTAGATATACTATATTTTATAATATTTTCGCTAACATTTTAAAAATTGCATATACAAGGATAAGATTAGTAGTAGTGTTTATTTCATTTATAGGGTTTTGCTATTGTAAATTAACACAAAATAAATTCTGCAGATATATTACATAAAAAATGTATTAAGTAACATAATCTGTTCAAAATCTAATTGATTTTCTGAATTAAAATTCTAAATGTGTAAATGATAAATTATGATTTAAAATAACTTTAATAAGAAAGATATCATATTTATATTACTCATATTACATAGTAAAATATGAAGTTTTTTTAAATTCTTATCATATTAGTGGTAGTTTTTGAATTTGAATACTTTTTTTATATTTTTTCACATTTTTGTTAAAATTTCTTATATTTGAATAGGTATTTATTTCATGTTTGCAAAAACACATTTTTTATTATTTGTTGAAATTTTTTTAAATAGAAGTGCAAATAATAAAAATTTGAAACATTCTGCAATTAAAAAATATATTTATACACTAATATTAACGGAGAAAGATAGCATTAAGGTAATTAAATTATTTCGTGAGAAAAGCCTTTATTCGAGAAAGCTAAATCATATATAAAAATCCTAAATTATAACATTTCATAACACTTTTCAATCGAGAGAAGGAAAAATTAATAAAAGAGGAAGAAAACCTTAAAATAATTAAATTAATATATAAAAAAATTAGATATACATAAAAATACGGCGTATTAAAATGTCATAATAATTTTTTTATAAGTTAAAAACGGAAAAAATTGTTTCTAGTTACTAATATAAAAGTCCGGGAGGTAGTGATATTATTTAATCTATATAAGTATTTTTTCAGCTGATTTTCATATTATTGTGGTACCTTACATAGTTAATCACCAAGCCATCATCTGGATGTGTGTCTCACATACATATCTAATCATTTTCTAGGTTATTGTACGTTTTTGGGACAATTATCTAGAATTCGACATACAAAAAGAGAGACGCATAGACACCAAAAGCATTTCGGGCATCAACATTTCATAAATATCAATTATAATAATTCAAAACTATACGTCAAACATGGCGAATGAAGTTCGTTCGTACTATAACTAGTTATTTAAACATTTACATCATGGCTCATGGTGCAATAGCTGTTGCATTCTTGTGCAAATATGTATGAATAAAAAAATATTATCATTATATGCATTAAATTCATTAAAACGGAAACGATATGACTACATCTTAAGTAAGACATAATCAATATGGTAACCTAAAACCAAGTCCTATCAAGAAATATCATTGAATTAATTACATATGATGAAATTTGGTAGAATGAAGAAAGCTTTTAACATTTTTTTAAAGCTTCATTTCAATTTTCATAAAATGTGAAAGGACTTGACATAATTCTGAAACGATTATGTATTAAATTCTAAACCATTCGGCTGAGTGGTTTTTGCGCTGCTACATGCGGACCGACGGAAGAATCAGACAATAGCTACATGTGCCCCGTGTTTATATAATTACGAATAAACCAAATAAACAAAAAAAAATGTCCGTTTAAAAAAAATTTCTCATCTACAAAAGATTCTCTTCTTGTAGTAAGATTGTTCGATACATTACAGTATATTAGCCGAATTTATTTTATTAAAACATGTCATTAGCTTCGTACGTCTGTGTGTTTATCATAAGGCTGAATTGAGTTGCTTTCGTGAAGATAATAGCGATGCGAGACTGTTAAAATAGGAATCACCATTATAAAAACATCGTTCTTAATTATGAGGAAAGCAATTATTTCCTCCCCGCATGCGTCGCTCCCCAGTGATAACACTATATGATTTATGTTTGAATATGGTGCTTTTTTCACATTCATATATTATGCATTGATTACTATTATCAGTGTGTTTGTTCATTTTTTGGCGTATCAGATGAACAGTTTTTGACAGTCAACTAAATGAATATATATTCGTATTTTTCCCTCCATCTTTGTGGATTGGGAACATAAAATAAAACAAAAATAAATAAAACTTCTAATATTGCTATGCTTATAACAACGGAATAAGAGTTTTACATTTACTACACATGTTTTTCGGACAAATCTAAATAAATATTGGGGCATTTTTTCATGAAATTCTTTTCACAAACATTATCTTACTAAAATAAATAATACTATTTGTGTTTAATCTTGAAAAAAACTTTCATAGTTCTGCTTTTGGATAAGTTGTAGAAGATTACATTTTGCTGAAAGAAAAAAGAAAAAAATCCTCAAGAATTTTAAACTTCACCTCCTTCTTCCGCGTAAGTCGTCAAAAAATAAAGCGAGAAACAATATATATATTTTTCAAGGGTTTCCTTAATAACCTCTTACAAGTATAGTTTAGAGAAAAACTTGCACCATAAGTCTTGTAAGAATAAAATTTGAACAAATAAAGTTTTTTATTCGAGAAAAAAAGTAACCCACATACACACCTCTGTGGTTTGGCTAAAATAGTGACAATCAGTGCAAAATTCTATTTTTTAAATTTCCTTAATGATAAATTTTTACTAGTACGTCTTAGCGAAGAAAACTGTATTATAAATTATAAAAAATTATAAAACACACAATTTGCAAATAACTTAATATACATCAATATTTTCCAGATTCATAAGTAATGGAGCTTCAGTGTCACAGTTGGAGGGTGAAATATAAAGAATCAGAGAAACAGTATCTCATTAATAAAACAGTTTTATATTTCAAATTTAGTAAATTGCATAAGTTAATGTACTATAAAAAACTCTATATTTTTGACCTCCTACACTGTTAAAAATATGGTAAAAAATTAATTACATATTTTCTGGCCGATGACAACTCTTAAGGGGCTTTTGTAGCGTTCTCATTGGTCCACGATATTTTTAACATTGTACCTTGTTCTCGCTGAGCCACCATGTGGAAACATAACAAATTATATCTGCTTTTTATATTTTTATATTCAATAATATTTTCCAGCACATTTTAGGGGAATTACTGTAATATATTAGTTATGAAAATTGTCACCAGAAAGAAATGTAGTCGTGTTGTTACACTGAACCTAATGTTCGGTTAGGATTTTTTTTTAAATAGCACACTTTAGACTACCTGTTTTTAATCTTGTACCCTTAACAAAAAATGGCATAGGATTTTTTATAGAAACACATGGTTTTATATGGAAAATCATAAAAAAAATATGTCATTATATGTAAACATATTGTATTCATATGGTAAACATTCATCGCTCTATGGTATTGCAGAGCAATGTCTATGGTAAAGTTATAGGATAATGATATACACCATACATGATATGGTATTCCATAACCAGGTGTATGGTAAAACTATAGGGAAATGAAATTTACCATACATTCAATGGTGTTCCATAGCGTGATGTATAGTAAAATAATACATAATTGTTTGCACCATAAATTGTATAGTATTTCAAAGCATGGTGTATGGTAAAATCTTAATGCCTTTTGAAAGTTTATAATATATTAGATTTTGTGTAACTATAATGTAAATTTACTCGGTTGTGGTCATCTCAAAACTCTCTACTATCTTTACGTATGTCTTATGCACTTCTAAAAAATAGAATCATAACAACGCCACTGGTTAGATAGTTTAAACCAAAATCTATTTAGGAACGACTTATGTAAACTTATAACCAGTCTAATGAAAATCCCTTGATCTCAAATTAATATAACATAAAATAACATATTATTTTATTCTTATATAATTCATATATATAAGTGTGTAAATGCGTTAAAAATTAAAAAAAAATATTGAGAAAAATAAATTATTCAATAAAAATATATAATTGACATATTTCCTATAAAATTATAACAGCGATTAAAGGAGTCAGGGACACACATAAAAAATACTGCATTAAAAATTGATCTGATTTTTTATGCTTATAATGACATTTTTTTAAAATCATATTTAGAAAAGGAAGTATTATGTGTTTTTTTTTTCGTTTTTAGCATCTAGGTTTTAAGCTTTGATTGTCCATGGATAAGACTTCTTGTATACGTTTTTATTCATGATGGGTTTTCACAATTTCTCACATTTAAATTGTTATAACTCAAGAGCCGTTAAACATAAATGCTTTAAAATTAGAACATGCCTTTTTTTTTAATTGCTTTACTTTAATTTTGATTCAGCAAATTTAAAAAAATATTTATTTTTGAAAGTATTATTTTTTTTTAAACTTTTACTTTAAATAAATTTTTTATTAATTCTTTTAAAAAGGCTGAATCAAAATTAAAATGTAAGTGTTTCTGTTTATTTAAGTGCTAAAAAACTAAAATTCTACAATTATTACATTGAGTTACAATAATTTTTAATTTCCCTCCACTTTTTTTAATAAATTTTAAATTAAAAAAATATAGAGAAGTTTTATCATGTGGTTTTGTTTTAAAATGGTATGTTTAAGGGTGTATTCGAAAAAATGCTTTTCCACCTTCAACAGCTCGAAATTTTCCGATACAATTTCAGACACATTTTTAAAAGTAGAAACATGAAACTTGCTGAGGGGATTTTTGAAAAGACATATAAGGTGCCGTGTAATGTCATTTTACGCTCAATTCATTAGAATTTGATTTATACATAATTATCTTCTCAGTATGACTCTTTTTTTCGTTACCAGATCTCTCGCTTCGGAAAAATCAGTTCAAAATGCCGTTTTTGATTGCATTTTTCGCAATATTTTCCACATTTATCAAAGAATCGACAATTACGGCACCTTATGAGTACTTTCTGAATAAGACATTTTGCCAGTTTGATGCATTTCAGAGCAAAAATGAATCTAAAAATAAATAGGAAAATAAGCAATTTGAATCGAAATACACCTTTAATATCACAAAAAATTGCGAAATTTTAATTCAATAAAAGATTTTTTAATGTGTCCCGGACCCCCTCAAAATAAACAAATTGTCAAAAATAGCCTATAATTATTTAAAGAAAATCTTTTTGAATTTATTTTAAAAAGGACCTACAAATATTTGAATCACCAAAAGAATTTTTAAATATCTTTTTAAAATATTAACAACAAATTATTAATACATATATATTAATATAATATATTATAATATGCTAATTAAATATTAATAAACTTAATAGTACAAAAAAAAAAGGTTTGTAATTAATTCACGTTATTTGATAATTTTAAAGTAATTTTATATGGAACAACAAGGATTTTTATTTTATTTAAAAGTTAAAAATTATTAAAAAGATTAAAAATTATTTTACGATCTATAAAAATATCAAAAAATCTACCGATATTTTTATCGACCTCAAATTATGATAATATATGAATTAATAGTGTTATTATTTTGTTCTTATGTATTTCATATATGTGAGCAGAGTCTATGCGTTATAAATAAAAAATCCTATGGGAGAAATAAAATGATTTAACAAAAATATATATTTGATGACATATTTCCTATAAAATTCTAACAGCGATTAAAGAAGTTTGTAATTACAAACTTCAAAATTACAAACTTCTGTAAATACAAACACATTCTTAAAACTGCATTAAAAATTTCTTTATTTTTTCTTATGATTATAATGATGTTTAAATCATGTTTTCTATTATAATTCGAAGAGACAATAGTCAGACAATAGTAGTATTTTTTAGTTTTGGTTTTTATATTCATTTATATTCATTTTATATGCAACAACAAAGTTTTTATTTTATTTTATTTAAACGTTAATAATTATTGAAAAGATTAAAAATCATTTTACAATGCATAAAAATATTGAATATATCTATTAATCTTTTTGGTATTAAAATTTAAAAGAAAGATTCAAAATTTCCGTAAAAATTATCTAAAAAATAGTAATATATTTTTTTTTACTTTAAAATTAAAAAATGCTCGTAAGTAAGGAATTAATATAATACATTAATATAATCATTAAAAATATATTATATTCTAAGTTATCAAATGATTTCTTATTCTTATTAAATATTACTTCTTATCGACTTTCTATTTTTTTAAAATTAATTTTAATAAGCAGAAAATAGTTTTTCCTTTAATTAATTGGATTTTATAACTAAATAATATTTGCTAAGATATTTACTCCATTCATTAAAATAATAAATTAACTTATAAATACATGTCTATAAAACAATTTATTAAAAAAAACCCTTTTAAACTACCTTCTTTTGTCAACCATTAATTTAGAACGACAAATAATGATGATTCACCGAAACGCTTTATTCATATAACGTTTTATAAGCACAGCTCATCACCCCGCATGGCCGAAAGGTTAGGATGCTCATCTCCCATCCCCACCGTCCGTGGATCAAATCCCACTGCTTCCCAAGGTCTAAGTGCATTAGTAAGCTTAGTTCTCAGTATTCATAAAAGATGGCGCCACCAAAGTTGATATCGTTATTATTTTTCAATGACGTACGTACCATAAAGAATTTCCATACACTTAACGTTTATATGGTTTTTCATAAGAATTACCATACACTTAACGATTATATGGTTTTCCATAGAATCACTTTTACCATAGGCAAAAATCGATATGATTGCACTTATGGTGTTTTTTTATAGTAATTCTATGCCTTTTTTTGCTAAGGGTAGAGCATAAAATGTGTAATAAAATCAATTATAACATTTTATTTATTTTATTTTAGGCCTATAAATATATTTATATGGCGAAAAGATGCTTTTTGTGGAAAAATGTCTTCCCACTTTACTTAATGCTAACATCTAGCTGAGCCACTTGGCATTGCCTGGACTTGTAATAATATTTTTAAATTAACTTGATATTTGTAATACAAAGTCTCATTAAAAAACAATATCGAACTGTACGAATTTCGATCTGATCTCTGCAGCTTATAGTACCATTTAGAACGCGTGGTACGCACGCTCTTGAAAATATTAGAAACAAGAAAGAAAAAAAAAATCTTTTAGTTTGACATTCCACCACTAGGATGTGAACCCTATTTTTAAGAAAACTGTTTCTGAATGAAACTTTCTTAAATAACCTAATTATAATATTATAATAGTAAATATTATAATAGTATTATAATAGTAAAAAGAGTGTGGCAGACTTGAGCAAGATATTTTATGAAATTACATTTCGGAGAATCTATGCTTTTATTGAAATATGAATACTTTTGCATTCTTCAAATTTAAGAATTTTAATTAATTTCTCGACTAAAATTATTAGAATTTTAAAATTCTGAGACTCAGGCACATTAGAATTGGCCTTGGACTATCTTCTAAAAAAATATAGCCTCGAACGTACTGTAGTGTTTGATCGCCATCGCGAGCACTTTCAGACAAACACACACAGAGAGACAGACAGAGTGATTTTTTCTCTTTTATAAGCATACATAATTATACATTGCCAACCGGATATTATAATTGTACGCAATTACAACTAAATAGTGATGCTGTATATTTTATTTTAGGACACAGAACAAAAAGTTATTCCATCAAGTATTTAAGATATTATGAAGGTTTAAATTTTGCAACGTCCAATATTTAATTTCGTTTTTATTCGTTTAAAAACACAAGGCTGAGTTTTGTAATAGACGCCACATTTATAACAATAGATAATTCGATTCAGCAATCCTTTAAATGTATAATCGAATTAAAGAATCAATCTATAATTTGCTTGTGATATTTATTATTGATAATGGTTTTTTTTTTTTTTTTTTTTTTTTTTTTTTTTTTTTTTTTTTTTTTTTTTTACAAATTTTAAATCATAGTACGTTTAAATCATAGAAATTTTAAATCGTTTTATTACGAAGTCTTAAGAAATCATTGAATATTTTCTAACAAATCACTAACACCAAGAATTACATTAAACGCTGTACAATGTGACAAATATTTGAATGCTAGTAAAATAATGATGTAACCTTTTCCGCGTTCCTCACAATTTCCAAAAAAGTACTTTATCATGTAAAACATCAGATTCCAATACATTTTCAAGTTTAAAAGAAACTTCTTTACAATCACAGATTATAAGAAATCTGTTAGAGGGGGTTTTGGAGTGTAATTAGACTTGTTTCTGAACGCGAAAAGTCGATTTCTATGATACAATGAATTCCCAAGTTAACATTTTTAAATGCGTTGGGAAAGCAACGATTGTGAAATCATTTAAATAAACGAATCTAATCTATTTTGCGTTAACTAATCTATTTTGCATAGATCTCCCGGCTTCCTTTTCGGTGTCTAAAAATGTTAAATCTATGTAAATTTTCACATTGTAGGGATTTTTCTTCATATCACTTTTCTCTTGTCGCTGGAACGAAAAATACGGAAAATCAAATGAGAAACATAGCAGAAAAGATTATAGGTGACACATGCCTTATGTCATCGGAAGTAGGTTCTTGTATAAGTGTCACATATTCTTCAAGCACTCTTTGTTGATGGGCCGTTCCCTCAATATTCCTCTGAATTAAAGTCTAATCTTTTCGACGGTCAAAATACAATTTTTTAAGGTATTGGTGGAATAAAACTCTAATCTTGGACTTGGCATTTCACGCGATATTTCTTTCTTTGTTTTCTTATGTTATGCCTGTCTATAACATTGGACATGTCGTCATGTGTCACAATTCCTAAGTCTTCAAGAAGTGCGCTTGTTACTAATGCTGCAGCTCGGTCAAGACACTCCCATTGTGTCTCAAGTTCTGGCTAAGGCATGAAGATAGATTGTTCGTGATATACATATAGCATTTACGTTCGATTGCAATGGCGTTAACGATTTATTTCTAATATCATGGCACAGTTGTTCATCAACAAGAGTAGAAGAATTAAATAACTCCAAGTCTTCGCATGAAACAGTTGTGATTGTTTTTTGCCTTTTATACTATTTTCTGAAACTTTCCTATTCCTTTTTAAACCTGCACGTTCGTTTGCTAAATTTCCGTGTTGTAGGCCGTGTTTCCGCGTGTATCAGTTGAGTCTATCGACATTTTCCTTGAAGTTATCTGATCCTCAAGAAACTGTCTTTCAATTCTGAAACTTTCCTAACACGTGGGCATTTATATCCTTTGAGAGATATACACTTGTAAGAAAAAAATTCAAACAGATGTTTTTATGCTTTCAATCGGAAAATTTTTGACTTCGTTTTTTCTTTATTCGAACTTCTTCATACTCTTGTATTTATCATTATATGATCCAATCATTTGGATTAATCTTTGCCTAGAAACCGTTGGAACTGAGGCAGCCTGCCAAATTGCTTCAACCTTTTCAGCACATAAGCTGCTATCACTCCAAAAGTCGGTCCGATTTTTAATTATATTTTGATTAATTTCTCACCAACGAAAAGTACTTTATTATATATTTGTAAGAAAGTAGAATGCCAGTTCTTAATTTTGTAGGATCCATAAAAATGGGACAAGACAAATCCCGTGTACTGCGCCTTAATTGAGATATTCCCGTGTAATACCTTCCAAGCACACTATTAGTTCAACGTAGTATTAAATATTAAAATTTTATAAACACTTTCCAATGTACTATTTTTCAATAAAATATAGAAGCTAAAATTGAATATCCTCATTACGAACCTATCACGAGCAGAGAATTAAACCAACGGTAACACTACAGTAAACGAACAGAAAACTGAACTTATTAGGGGAATTTTCCTCAGATCGCTTTTAATTCGACTGCTCTATGCTTTTTGTGTACATTAAGGGCATGTATTTGCCAGCTTAAGTAATAAAAGTCAAACCAGAAGATATCTATTAACTACTTTAAATTTTTTATGTTTCTCATATTATTTTCCGAATTTTTCGCGCCAACGAGAAGGGAAAATGGATAAGAAAAACATCCTGTGAAAATGTACATAATTTTTGGTTACTTTGACATTTTTAGACCCGGAAAAAGAAACCGGAAGATATCTATTGGTTATTCTAAAGTTTTACACTTATGCTTCTTGTACATTCTTCCAACTTCTCCAAGCCAGCGGGAATAGAATATTGAAAAGTAAAAATATCAGTAACATGTGAAATTTGCATCATTTTCGATAAATTTCTCATATTTAAACCCCAAAGTGGAGCCGGAAGATATTTTTTTAATTACTTTAATATTTTGGACTTGTGTTCCATATATACTCTTTCAACTTTTCCGCTCTAGTGCGAAGAAAAATTCGGAAATTAGAAATATAGTTGAAATGTGAAAATTTACAACATTTTCAGCTAAAACTGCATATTTCGACCCTAAAGTGGAACCGGAAGATATATTTTGATTGTTTTGAAATTTTCTCAGTATGTTACTGATACCACTTCACAACTTTTCCACGCTAGGAAAAAAAAAAAAAAAAAAAAAAAAAAAAGTTACGTTCCGCTTTAATTTGCAATGTCCCAAACGTAGGATATTTCTTATAGTTTGTTACTTTTTTTATTCCATGTGCACTGATATATATATATATATATAACATATTTTTTATGATTATTTAACTAACAAATGGAAACTACATATGCAACATATAATTCTTTTACAGAGAAAAAAAGTATTTGGAACTACAAATTAAATTGTCTCTACTACAAGAGGTTCCTTGTCAACTCCACTGAACTATGTTAAAGGGGAACATGTAAAAGCTATTTCAGACTTCGTCCCACTGCGATGTGCACCTAAAACAAGGTTTTTGCTTTTTGTCACAGAAACATTTGTTTTAAAGTAAAGCAATTTGGCGAAAACAAAACATAAGTTGAATGGTCTTTTCTTAATGTGAACAAAAGATTTCTTCGAGTTTAAATGCATTTTTTCAGGTTGTATGTGTGTGTGTGTGTGTGTGTGCGGAGGGGGGAGTGGCTGAGAGGGATTGACTTCTAGTTAGATTTACATGATAACGAGAGGTATTTACTTCAATGGGGTCCAAAACACAAAAATCTTTAAAATTTTTTGGTAAATCTTTTTTATTTAACCAATTTTTACCATTATTTAACCCTTATTTAACCATTTATTTAACCCTTTTTTTACCAAATAATAATAAAAAAATAATCTGTATTTTTATTTTTGTTTAAAAATGACATGTAAATCATGTTTCTATCTTGATTAGAACAAAAAATATTAATTTTTAAGTTTTTGCTTGTTTTCAAAAAACATCTTTCAAGCAATGGTTCTTGAAAGTTCAGTGATTTTTTTTAAATGCATTTTTATTCAAGATTGTTTTTTTCACCATTTCTCCTATTTAAATCATTATAACTCCATAATCATTTAAGATAAATGATTCAAACTAGGAACATGGCTTTTTCAATAGTTTTACTTTAATTTTGATTCAGCAAATTAAAAAAAAATATTTACTCTTAAAAGTATGATTTTTTTAAAGATACAAGATTCTGTTTAAAAGTTTACTTTAAATTTTTTTTTATTACTATTTTTTAAAATGTTGAATCAAAATTAAAGCTTATGTATTTGTGTCCATTTAGATGAAAAAAAAAGTTTTTTTACAAATAATTGTTCGAGTTATAACGATTTTTATTTCTTCCCACTCTTTTTAATAAATATTAAATTTTATATTTAAAAAAAATGTGATAAGATTTATCCTGTGATTTTGTTTAGAAATGATATTTTTAAGCATCTTAAAAAAATTCAAAATGTTAACTTAATAAATAAAAAGTACTTTAAAATGCGTCCCGGACTTCCTACAGAATGTTATATTAAATTCATTTTAAAATTAATACACTTTATTTAATAAAAAGGATAAAAGTTTAATAAAATTTTATAAGTTAGTGTACTTTAAAGATTCTTCCGACCTTATAATTTACTTATCGTTAAAATGTTATCAACAGTTAAAAAAAATCATTTTTTAAAGCCTAGAAATTACTTGAAATACAATAGTCATTATTAACATTTTTATTCTTGCAGACTATGGCAAATAATACGTCTTTCACGTGTGTCGATAGAATAAAATGAGAAGCAATTTTTAAGGTCATTTGCATGCAGACTAATGACATGTTTTTAGTTACAGAAATAAAGTTTTAGATATTTCAACTCAAATTTTTGAGTATTTATTTCATATAAATAATAAGAAAGAATTATGTGACGAAAATGATACAACTGACGTGAGGAAATTATCGGAGCTGCAAAAATGATTTTGTATCCCCCCCCCCCTCTGAATTTAAAATCTTGCTGGATAATGCAGTTACTTTGATTAGACAAATGACAATGAATTCTTTTGTAATGAATGCATTGAACGATGAAAGATATTTTCTTTATTTGTGATCACAATTATCCGATTTTTAAATTTTACTTAAGTAAGTCCTTTTTTTCATGCTTGCAAGTTTTGTATGTAAGCGAAAACACATCGTGAATTTACGTTTTAAAGAAGTAATAAAGATTTGTTTAAAGTATAGCTTCGTTTTATGAAAATGTTTCGATTATGGTTCCTCAATTTAGCCTGGTTTAGAATCACTCTTGATATAAAAAGGTTATGTTTTTATTTTCTTTTTTCAATAGTGATACGATGGAATTCATCCTTTTTTCATTGTGATCCATATTTAGAAAGATACACATACTTAATCAAGGGTCGACTATCACAATCGAACAGTTGCATAATATTAATGTAAGTGCAAGTGCTAGCTGTAAGCATGATATTTATTTTTAAATACAGCAAAACATCTCAATGGGGTTCAAAAATACAAACTCTGAACTAGGAAAAAAAAGAAAAACAGGAATGTTTTCTTTATAAAGAGAAAAAAAATCCGGTACGTAGATATCATGATGTGTGCTAAGATGTATTCATACGTGTAATACATTTGAATAAGATAATTTCGCAATGAATTTTAGTTAGACATGTCGTAACTTGAGAATAATAAGGTTCTATCTCTGTTTTTGAAAAAAAATGGCTTGTCGATATAGAAAGGTTCTATTTGTATCTATGAAGAGATTTTTGCATCAAAATGATGTTATATATAATTTATATATGACATTACAATTATATTATGCCATTATTTTAATCCAAAAATGCCTTCATAGATGCAAAAAGGAGCCTTTCTATATCAGTAAGTGAATTTTTTCAAAAACGCAGAAAGACCTTTATTATTCTCAGGTGACGATATGTACCGGGTGTCCCAAAAATAACTGATGGATTTTAAAATTCAATAACTTGCAAACGGTGACAGCTATTTAAAAAATTTTGCAGGAGGGTTATGTATAATGTCAGGAGTTTTTTAAAAGTAATGTTTTATTTTAGTCCGAATTTCAAACAATAGATGGCGCTAACGGCAATTGAAGGCCAGGTGATCAGTGCTGAGTGAAGCGTCGACCGGGCCTTCAATCGCCGTCAGCGCCACCTATTGTTTGAAATTCGAACTAAAATAAAAAATTACGGTAAAAAAACTCCTGACATTATGCATAACCCTCCTGCAAAAGTTTTTTAAATAGCTGTCACCGTTTGCAAGTTATTGAATTTTAAAATCCATCAGTCATTTTTGGGATACCCGGTAGATACCAAAAAAAAAAAAAAAAAAACCTAAAAATGTAAAATCACACTATGTGTAAGCTACTTAAAACATGACAAAAGTATTTAGTTTAAAAATTTTAATTATTTTTATTCTTAGTACATTAAACTGAAAACACAACACAAATAAAACAAAGACTTCGCCAGGGAATATAGAAAATATTATTATAGGCGTCTGATTTTGAAATTAGTCCGGGTGCTACGCATCAGAAAACTGCAAATCGTGATAAGAATATACCGCTTGGTGAGTATATACTTTATGATAATACAATGAATATTAGAGGGGGAGGCATCTCGTAAAGTCGTCGGAATTCAAGATGGCGGCCGTTATTCAAAATGGCGTCATTTTTTGAATTTTCTTAATATGCGTATTATAAATGTACATATCAAGTCGATTTCGATATTTTTAAAGTCAAATTTTCGTTTTTGACACCTTCCAACATTATTTAAAAGTGTATGAATTCGGTTTATCTGTCTTTTGTCTGTCTGTCCGCCTGTCCTTCCATGCTCTACCTCGCTTAAATATACTCAGATTGCCATGCAAATTTTATATGTTATATGGAGTTTATAATAACATGTTCAGAGTAAAAAACAAAGCGTATAGCTTTTATGGTCCATTTACAGGGCACTCAAAGTATTTATGAATTGTCTAGCCGTCAGTCTGGCCCTATTCTTTTTTGCTTAAATTTACTCGGATTTCCGAGTAATTTATATGTGTGCTATCTCTATATGTAATTTAAAGAAGTGGTATACTGCAAAATGTTCTACATCGAAAATATAGAGTGTAGAATTTATAGTTCGTTTACAGGCACACTCAAAATAATTCTCGTACATTTTGGTCTATTGGCGAAAATACTTTTTAGAGTGTTTTAATGATGTTAAATTGTTTCAAACATATTGAAATTAAAAGATATCACTGAAGTGCAGTACGAGATACTTGCTGTACAGTATGGTGAGCGTAGAATTTATAGTTCATTTACAAGTTTTCAAAAAAGAATACGTTTACAGTGCTGTCTATAACCATAATGTTGTGTATGTGCTTTTCAATTTATAATATGCTTTTTTAAACTTTGCCAAGTAGGAACGAATTGCAAAATGTCATATGATTATTTTTTTGTTTGAAATGCAGCTTATAAATGCACATTGTAATTACGATGATTAATCACTAACCAAAATGATATTAATCAAAAGTGATCCAAAATTTCAATTTGAATTTATTTTCCTTTCTTTTTGTTTCGATTCCTAACTCTTCTCGCAGACTCATTTCTTTCTGATCACCCTAATTATGTACGTTAATTACCAATCCATCTAAAATATCTGTTTGATGCAGATATTAATTTGCCAGACGTACATTGTGCATTTTTATCGGGACATTTTGTGAGAAGAAAATCAAACAAACTTTTCTCAGCTATGGGCATATATCAAGCGCATGAACAAAAAAATGCTGTTCTCAGAGGAGAAAGAGGTGCAGTATTGCAGGATCCATCGACATTTATACGTTGTATGGTATCTGGACCAGAAATCTAATTTCATACAAGAGTTTGAGTCTAACATTCAAGCAAACCCCAAGACAGAAATCGATACCGTCATGAACAATATCATTTATTTCAAATTAAATTTTTCTATAGAGTGCTAAGGTTCAAGCACTCTATAGCGTACTAAAGGAATTAGGGAACCCATTTTTAGAAGATAGTGAAGACTTGCTTGTAATCGAAAGCAGAGTTATTATTCATAAGGATATTAATGAATCAATTTATTCAGCTGAGTCAACTGGTATTGACCAATTCCACAGATTCATTAAGGGACGCCTAATAAAACAATTTTCATTAATATTTCAACCTTTAAAAAAAAAAACAAAATTCCAGTGTTTAGTACTCCGGCGAAAAACATAAACAATAAAAATACAGTCTTGAAGGTTTTTAAAAACAGACGTCCAGTTGTTTTCCGGGCTTTTAATAGTTATACAGAACCGTCAGTTAGACTTGCAATTTTTTTTCACATTTGAAAATCAACCATTTCTATCTGCATTTTCTAGTAACAGGGAATTTAGACCTAGCCATAAGAGTGATTTACCGCATATTTTAGAGGAAACTGTTGGGAAAAATGGCAAAGTTTTTCCAGGAACATGTGATGCTTTAATATATGTTGAGCCAGTTCTTACTAACATTTTAAAGCCTCAACAAATTTCAAACACATTTAACGACATTGATAGTTTTATATGTCAAAGAACAGATTTGGGATAGATATATTACACCAAGTTTTAAAAGAGAAACAAGACAGAAGAGGGGTTCAGGGACCAGATGACAAGTGCAACCGCATGTTAGATTTCTTAAAAGTTTGCAAATAACAAAGAAGAGTTTTTTAATCAACTTGGGACGCCAGCAATAAATAGCATAAAAATACACAACTTTAATATATCCACTTCAGGAGAAGAAGTTAAATTTACTGCTGTAAAATCCTTAATTGGAATGACTTTCCCTGGTCACGAAGAAGCTGATTCAAGAATAATACTGCATTTCAAAGACATGGTTGAAAAAGGACTGAAAAATATTGTTATAAGCTTTATATACACTGATGTATTAGTTTTAGCGATTGCATATTTTTTAATCATTTCAGATAAATTCCTAGAAAATATTTGAGTTGCATTCGTAACAAGGAAAAAATACAAATTTATTCCTGCTCATACCATAGCTGCAGCAATTGGACGAGAAAAGGCTTTACTAGAATTGCATGCTTTCATGGAATGCGACAGCAATCCGGGTTTCACAGGAAAGACAAAAAAGTCAAATAGGAAAACATGGATTCCATTTAAAGAAACTACTGTTGCATTTTCATACCTATCAAAACTACAAACTTCTATTCCTGAAAATCTTTTAAATCTTTTAGAAAATTTCGTAGTATATGTTGTGCTGTTCAACAAGCAATAGCATAAGTATCGATAATGCAAGATAAGAATAGCTTAAGGCAAAAAATCGTTCTTTTGAACATAATCCGCCAACCAAGGGTGCACTTCAACAACATATTTTACGCAGTGCTTTCCAACTTGGACACATTTGGGGACAAGCAGATCAGCATGAAATACGTCCACCCTCTCCAAACAAATGGGAATGGTGGTTGGATAATTTATCATTGAAAAAATAATGGTTAGATTTGCCAGAGATTTCAGACTCTTATGAAGAATTAATAAAATGTAAATGTAAAATATGTGTAAAAAATGAATGTATCTGTAGAAAAGTTGGACTTTCTTGAACATTATTGTGCAATTCCAAAAACGAATGTGAAAAATATGATTATACCAAGTGAAGTTTCTATATTCTACAGCTTTATATGTAACATTAATTTTTTAATATATTGTATAAGTAATATGTTGATAAAATAGTATTTTTATTATTTATATATTCCTTTAATTTTTCTACTGTAAATGACAAAAAATATTTTAATAATTGTCCTATTTTCATTTTAGGTACATTTCCAGTATTATAAAGAGAATTTTTGAGTTATAAAAAGTGGAAATTAAACATCAGAAATAGGCTTGTAAGATGCCGAGGAATAAAACTGCAAAAGATTTAGATAATAGTCGTCATTTTGAATTTCTATAAATTTATACGATGCCTCAAATTCTTATATGTATTTTTTTAATATACGATAGATATTCACTATTCGGGATATCCTTATCACAAAATGAAGTTTTGTCCCTCCTAACACCTCCACTAATAATACTTGAATTAGATCGTGATCTTTATAAAATTTATATACAAATTACAAACGCATATTTTCTTGTTTTAGTGTGTCACTTTTAATAAACGATAAATTTGCACACCTTATTATTTAGTAAGTATTTGGTAGTTCATTGTAGTATTAACATTGATGAAGATCAATTTGAATGAGTTTTAAAGCGTACAACATCATTAAAACACATTGCAAACGATTTCGCCGCATACACAATATTGTAATGTCATTTTTTTAGCACCCTGTAAATGGACTATAAAAGCTATACACTTTATATTTTACTCCGAACAGTTATTACAAACTTCATACAACATATAAAATTTGCCTGGCAATCTGATTACATTTAAGCGAGTTAGAGCATGGAAGGACAGACGGACAAACCGACAGATAAATCAAATTCTTACACTATTTTATATAATGTTGGAAAAGAGTTAAAAACGAAAATTTGACTTTAAAAATATCGAAATCGACGTGAAATGCACATTTATATTACGCATATTAACAAAATTCAGCAAAAGACGCCATTTTGATTAACGGCCGCCATCTTGAATTCCGACGACTTTACGAGATGCCTCCCCCTCTAATATCCATTGTATTATCATAAAGTACATACTCACCAAGTGGTATATTCTTATCACGATTTGCAGTTTTCACCTTATTTTTGTCGCGTAGCACTCGGACTAAATGTCACGTAGTTGGTGTCGAAAGGAGTGAAAGTCAATTTTTTAGATGCGGAAAACTTTGGGAAAATAAAATTTCGATATGTTGGAAAGTGGAATATTACTTGTTTTACGATTCTTTAAGCAAGTTAATCCAAATTCTGAGTATGTTGTAGAATAAAATGCATTACAAATACTATTTTCTTTAGAAATAATTTATATTTATATTTGGATGATTAATTCATGAAGAAGTATATAATTATTGCATCTTCGAAGTTAACTTGTATTTTCTGCTTCTAGTTAAGTTTTAACAGGGCTGTTGGTGGTAGGTTGTATTCCATATGTTCTTTAATGCGATTCTTAAAATTACGAAAAGTCATCCCTATGTATTATAAATATTATCGTCTTAAAACATTTTTTAGATTAAAAAAACGACTATTAACAGCCCTGTTGAGAGTTAACCAGAAGCAGAAAATACAATTTAATTTCGAATATGCAAAAATTATAGGTCCCTTAAAGAATTTTCCTAAATTAATCATCCGAGAATCGATAGAAATTATTTCTAAAGAAATGTTTTATCCTATAACATACCAAGAATTTGTGTCATTTTACTGAAAGAATCATAGAACAAGTAATATTATGCTTTCTTTTATATACATATTTTATTTTCCCTTTGTTTTCTGCATCTGAAAATTTGACTTTCACTCCTTACAACACCAATTACGTGACAATTCAAAACAACAATGTTTTTTTTAATTCTCTGACAAAGGCTATATTTACAGTTGAAAGTACTAAGATCTGAAGTAATTTAGCATCTTTTTTACATATTTTTGTCATGTTTTAAGTAATTTGCATACAGTGTAATTTAAGCTTACTTATTAAAGATGAATTTTGCAGTCTATTTATTTATTTGCTAACTTTAAACAGGCTTTAAAAACATGCATTCATACTTTGCTCAGTAATTTTCTGTACTTATTCCGTGCGAAATTATACAAAAACAACAAAGAAAAAATCCTGCGTCAAGCATAGATTATAAAGCACTTTCCAACACATTCAGAATAATGTAACAAAACTGCACCGCTTAAAAAATTAAAATATTACGTCTCATTTCATCATATGGAAATGAATAACACTCTTCAAATCCGAATTTCAGCTGTTTTTATCTACAGCAGGAAAATTATCCGAATATTTTAGCAGTACTGTACATCATATACAAATTTGTATCTATTTACAACATGCATTCCAAAATGTAGCTCATTTTAGATATACATATATTTCAATTGAAAATTCATCTTCAGCGATTTCCTGTGATAAAGAAAGTAGTATGCGAATACTTTTGTGCATCGCTGTATATAAAGTATAAAATTAATATATAAAGAGTAATATGCAAAAATTTATTTAAATTTAAAAGCGCAAATCGAATTTTAAAACATATTCTCCAGCAATTATTTCTAAAAGACACCGATATTATAACCGATTTCTTTTGTGCGTCCGTGAAAGTTAATAAAAATACTATGAATGCTCTGTTTGAACTTGATCGTCGTGAAATTAAGTGATTTATATCTGTTTCAATACATTTTAAATTAATTAATGTCATTAAAATTCTCTCCAAACGATTTTCCCCACATACCATAATGTAATTGAATTCTTTTGAGTGTGGACCGTAAATGAACCATTAATAGCTCATACTTTATAAGTAATACCAAATATGTTTTGGTGACCTTAAAGAAGCTTCCTGAATGACGTGAAAATCCGAGGATATTTACGGGAGTTAGAACGTGGACAGATGGACAGATGGACAGTTGGACAGACAAACCGAATGTATAAGCACTTTTCCAATTTGTTGGAAAGTGTTGAAAATCTTATTTTTCTGCTTAAATGGGTAAGATATACTGCTGGTTTAATTTAAAATTACTAGTTTAATATTGATTTATGACTTTTATACATAAAATAATCTGAGTACCAAAGTCATCATTGTGCCATATGCAATTGCATAATATCTTCTTACAAATACTTTAGAATGATAAAAGGTTAAAGAATATACACATTCAATTCTTATAGAATTTGAAAATACCTTTATTAAAAATAATCTTAAGATTATCTGAAGAAATACTTATCAGAAATCCTAGTTTTTTTAAAAAAAAAGGGCCAATTCCAAACAGATTTTTTTTACAGAAATTTTCTTCAGATTTTCTTCAGATTTTTTCTAGTGGAGACTTCATTTTCTGTTAACGACAATATAAATTTTGTTCCTTTATTTTTTTTATATACTTAAAGAAAAAATTACCAAAAGATTTGAAAAATTTATTTAGTAGTTACATATTTTTAAATATCTTATTGTTTCTGTCGTAGTTTCTTTGTTCTTTACAATATATTAAATTTTCTAAAGCTACATTATTACATCATTGATATTCTGACTATTAATATTTGGAAATCGGAAATATATATTAAATTTAAAAATATTGCTTCACAATTTAATTATTAGTATTTGACCTTTGACTGAATAGACTAGACATAATTTATTTTTAAAGTAAAAAATTACACTTCCCAACATCAAAAATGTTTCGGGCTCAAACTTAGTTATTTCCGAAGTATTTTGTCTCGCTAAACACGAAAATAAACATAAAAAGTTGAGATTAGCTCTTGTTTTCAAGATAGGAACCAACTTGAGAAATCTCACTATGGCTGTTTTATGCAGTATTGGGTATGAACGCGCTCACTGAACGAAAACTCACGAGTTTCGCTCACTATTTGTAAACTTTGAACTGAACTTAGCTCACTATTTTATAAACGAGCGTGAACTGAACGGAAACTCAAAAAATAGACGAGTTTGAACGAAATTTACGTTCAAATTTACGTTCAATTTTTTCATAATTTATTTAAAATTTTTCCAGACCTTAGTACACATTTTCCCTCTTTCAAATGGCATTTAGAGGCCTACACGAGTTAAGTCTGGATATCACTTCTCTGGGTAGTAACCTAGTCTTGCTTCTTCTGCAGACTCGGGTCGCGCCGAACCGGACCTGGGCTGTATACAATTTCGCCGAAAATAGATACATGTTTTTTCTATCCAATGTGGTTTCATCTTAGAAGATTTTACTTTTACCATACATCATTCCGTAGATTTTTGTCTCCATAACATGGAAGATGGATTAATAATACTGATGATAGCTGAAACATTTACATACAACTAAAAAAGGTTCATTAAAAGCATAAACATTGCAGCCTAAGGCACTTCTGCATAAATGGAGATTATAAACAGACTAAGGTAAGTTTTTTTGGCCAAAATTCTTGCGTAAGGGTAAATATCAATGTCCTGTAGAAATGTACTCGGGGTCGGGCCGGGTTCGGTGCGAAATTACAACTTTTTTTCCGGGCCGGACCAAGCTCGGGCCTTGTTTTTAGCAATTATATCGGGCCGGGTTGGGCCTTGTTTTTATCTATTATATCGGGCCGCTAAATTTTCTCTACGAGCCGGGCTGGGCTCGGGCCGAAATTTTTATTTTAATATCGGGCCAGACATTTTTTTTCTATGGATCGGGCCTGGAAATTTCCGTCCGTGCATACCTCTATCTTACATATCGAATAATCAAATGATTAGTTCACAAAATTTTGTAAATTTGGACAATAATATCCAAACATTAAAAAGTGAACTTTTTAGTGAGCTTCGTTCACTTTTACAAGTGAGTTTGATTTGAACGAGTTCGTTTGAAAATTTTTGAATTTGAACGTGAACTTAAATCACTTTTCAGAAATTGAACGTGAGTTTGAGTTAGTTCATTTATTTTGTGAACGTGCCTAACACTGGTTTTATGGGAAATCGAATGTTCCGAAGTTGGTACTCTTAATAACTGTAATTCCCCTCAACTGCATTCTCTGTGTAGAATCCAACCAGAAGTCATGATCACAGAATTCAGGGCTCGTCACAAGAATCTTCTTCATTTCTTTAAGAAGAAAGAAGATGTTGTTGCTTGTACTGATGTTAATGGCTTGATGAATTCAATGAACATAACTCATGATCCACGGAAGTGGAGATTATTTATCGACTCTTCAAAACTTACTTTAAAAGCAGTCTTACTACACAACGACAACATCATTCCTTTCATTTCCATTGGATATTCCGTTCACATGCAGAAAATTTAAGGGAATGTTAAAGACTTTGCGAGTCAATCAAATACGAGGAACATAAATGGCAGGTTTGGGGTGACTTTAAAGTAATTATTTTACTCCTGGGAATGCAATTAGGTTATACCCAAAACTGCTATTTTCTGTATTTGTGGGGCAGTCGAGATAGAAACTCTTACTACATAAAAGACAAATGGCCTTCAGGAAATCTAAATCCCAGAAAGAGAATTGTCCAAAATGAGCATCTAGTTGATCGAAAAACATTCTGCTTCCGCTCCTGCACATTAAGCAGGGATTAATGAACTTCGTGAAAGCCATGAACAAGGATGGAGAGGCTTTCCAGTATCTTAGAGCGAAATTTCCAAGACTGAGTGTGAATCAAACGTTAAAGAGGGAATCTTTGTGGGCCCTCAAATATGCACATAAATGAAGAACCATGCTTGATGAAATAAAGGATGAAGTTTTGGAAGGGAAAGAGAAAGCAGCCTGGGAGGCCTTCAAAAGTGTGGTACGAGGATTTCTAGGCAACAGAAAAGCCGAGAACTACCAACAGTTGGTGAAAGAACTCTTACAAAAGTACCATGACCTTGGATGCAACATGTCTCTGACACTTCATTTCTTCCATTCCCATCTTGATTTTTTTCCTAAAAACTGTGCAGCTGTAAGTGATGAGCACAGTGTAAGGCTTCACAAAGATATCTCTGTAATGGAACACTGATATCGGGATCGTTGGGATAATTTAATGCTGGCCGACTACTGTTGGACTGTTACAAGAGATGCTCCGGCGTTGACATAGAAGAGGCAGCTCAAAAGGAAACGTTTGCAAGAATAGGCTATGGTGATTGCTATGGTTACCACGGAAGGTTGAAAATATTTTGTAGTTTAGAATGGCAATGCCTTGAGCGGTTACCATAGCGATCGCAGACGGTTATTTGTTTACATTTCAATTAGTTGGTTGTTCTATAATAGATGGAGTCAGAATTTGCGCTCATAGTTCTGTAGAATAAAAATAGAACTAAGTTAAAACATCTGCGTGTTATTTTATGACCACCAATCGGGACATTTGGTGACCTCTGGACTGTAGAAAAATACCATGAGCAATTGGAAAGTGAGATTTTCGTAGATTGTTCAGGAGACTTTGTTCCATTGTGATGAAGTAAATCATGCAGAATGATTATGGATATGTTAGCTGCAAAACAGATAAGTACTTCTGAATCATTTTTCTGATATTTCTTCTATTATTTTACAGTAAAAATTTTAACTCGCGAATTTTATTTTGATTTAACTGTGCTTTTTCTATATTAACAATTATAAATCATGTCTAATGTCGATGCTGTTCAAATCCCCATATATAATAGATCGGATCCGGCGCTTTGGTTTGTAATGTGCGAAAGTACATTTGCTTTAGCTACCCCCAAAGCAATAACTGAATCTGTTACAAAATATAACTATATTGTGTCGCATCTTCCACCCGATATTGCATCAATTGTTCGTGACATATTAATGCAACCGGATGCTACCGATCCTTATGGCATCTTAAAAAAGGAATTAATTGCGCGTTCGGGAGAGTCATCTCAGCAAGAAATACGGCAACTATTGTCTGGGGAAGAACTAGGCAATCTGAAACCTTCAGATTTATTACGTAGCATGAAACGTCGCGCGGAATCCCTAAATATTCCTGACAATTTAATGTTAGAGTTATTTTTGACGCGTTTACCAAATTCTGTTCAAACAATTTTAGCGGCTGTTTCTGATTTAACCCTTGAAAAGGCTGCGGAAATTTCGGATCGGATTTCGGAAGTTACTCCGTCCCCTCTTTCTGCATTTACCGTGTCCAGCGCGAATGAACAGTCAATAGAATATACATTTATGAGAGAAATTGAAAAACTAAATAAGCGCATCGATCAAATTGCATTTTCACGTGGGCGATCACCATACCGTAGAAATTCGAGTAACCCTCGCGAGCGAAATAACAGTGCTAAGCGCGATTCATCTATTTGTTGGTACCATCGACGATTTGGAACAAAATGTAAAGAAGAAAAATGCGTAAAACCATGTTCTTGGTCGGGAAACGAAATAAGCAAAGAGTAGAGGCGACTTATTCTTTGCCTCAGCAGTCACGTCGCCTGTTCATTAAAGACCGGACAACAAATGTTTCCTTTCTGGTCGACACAGGGTCGGATGTGTCAATCCTTCCTGCCAATAATTTACAAAAACGGAATCCACCCGTACAAACACTTTTGGCTGCTAATTCTTCAACTATAAATGTTTATGGTCAACAAACCCTTTCTCTAGACTTTAACTTAAGGCGAAAGTTTAATTGGACTTTTCTAGTGGCAAATGTTAGTACACCAATATTGGGAGCAGATTTTCTCCATAATTTCGAATTGGTCCCAGATCTCCGTCATAAATGTCTAAGGGACTTAAAAACAAAATTTGAAACGACAGGCCACATGAAATGTGCATCCATTCATTCAGTAAAAACAATCACTATTGATAGCATATATAATGAACTTCTAATAAAATTTCCATCTATAACAAAATTACCAGATCCTAATCAGCCTGTTAAACACAACACAATGCATTTTATTACAACAAAAGGACCTCCAGTTGTGGCAAAACCTCGAAGGTTAGCTCCGGATCGCCTGAAAATCGCTAAAATGGAATTTCAAAATATGATACAACTAGGGCATTTAAGACCTTCATGTAGCAATTATGCATCACCTTTGCACATGGTTCCAAAAAAAGGAACTGTGGAGTGGAGACCTGTAGGTGATTATCGTGCCTTGAATGTGCAAACTGTAAAAGACAGATATCCGATTCCGTGTATAGCTGATTTTACTGCTAATTTACGCAACACTAAAATTTTTAGTCACATTGACCTAATCAAAGCGTATCATCAAATACCAATCAATCCTGATGATATTCCTAAAACAGCGATATGCACACCTTTCGGATTATTCGAAAGCACACGCATGCAGTTTGGCTTATGCAACGCATCTGCCACATTTCAGAGATTCATCGACGAAATAATACGCGATTTACCTGGCGTCTATGCTTTTATTGATGATATACTTATTGCCTCTAAAAATGAAGAGGAGCATTATCATCATTTAAAAGCCTTATTTTCCAAATTAGAAGAATATGGTTTGTGCATAAATGTTTCCAAGTGCACATTTGGTAAACCTACCATCGATTTCTTAGGATTTCGAATATCTGAACACGGTATTCAGCCACTTCCTGATAAAGTTAAATGCATAATTGATTTTCCACAGCCCACAACCTTATCTTAACTTCGACGATTTTTGGGAATGTTTAATTTTTATAGATCTTTTATATATAAAGCTGCACACATACTTGCGCCTTTAGTGCAATTATTAGAAGGCCATCCAAACAAAAAGAAATCTCGTTCCCGTGTTCCGAAAACTTCCGAACCGATTAATTGGAACGAAAATGCTGAAAAAGCTTTCACAGATGCCAAAAATGCCATAGCTCAAGCAGCTCTTTTACGGCATCCCATTCCAGGTGCTGAGTTAAGTATATGGGTTGACGCTTCAGATGTCGCGATCGGCGGCACTCTTATGCAATTTTTTAAGGAACTTTATGAACCTTTAGCATTTTTTTCCATGAAATTAAACAAGAGTCAGCGGAATTGGTCAACTTATGACCGGGAATTATTTTCTATATATTCAGCAATAAAGAAATTTCGGCATATGTTAGAGGGGAGAAATTTTAAAATTTATACTGATCAGAAACCGTTAATTTATGCATTTAAACAAAATCCCCATAAATGCTCGCCTCGGCAATTACGCCATTTAGATTTTATTTCCCAATATTCCACTGACATTAGACATGTACCAGGTTCCAAAAACACTGTAGCAGATTGTCTCTCAAGAATTGAAATTGATTCTATTTCAAAATCTCCAATCTTAAATTTTGATGATTTTGCAGAAGCTCAGAAAGATGATTCAGAGCTACAAAACCTGCTGCATAGTTCATCGCTAAAATTGGAACTGAAACCTTGCCTCATTTCTGATCGTAACCTACTATGTGATACTTCCACAGGTACGCCTCGACCCTTAGTTCCTAGCTCCTTTCGTCGACTGATATACGAACATTTGCACAACCTATCTCATACAGGCATAGCAGCTACCACAAAGTTAATTTGTTCCAGATACGTATGGCCAAATATGAAACGAGACATCAAAAACTGGGTTCGTTGCTGTGAGTCGTGTCAAAAATCCAAAATACAAAGGCGCACCAAAGCACCTCTTGGCACGTTCTCTCTTCCTGATGCACGTTTTTCCCAGATTCACATAGATATTGTGGGTCCCTTGCCTCCATCTGACGGTTTCAGCTATCTTTTAACGATTATTGACCGATTTACCAGATGGCCAGAAGCTATACCCATATCTGATACACTAGCCAAAACAATTTGCAATGCCATATTCAAGGACTAGATTTCAAGATTTGGTTGTCCTTCACTCATAACCACGGATCAAGGCCCCCAAATGCGATCAGCCATTTTTGATGAATTTACGAAAATGTTGGGAACAAAGAAGATCCGAACCACAGCTTATCATCCCATATCCAATGGCATTATCGAAAGATTTCATCGACATTTAAAGTCATCCATCAAAGCTCACGAAACCAATAGATGGACTGAAGTATTGCCGATAGTTTTACTAGGCATTCGCACAGCAGTGAAGGAAGATATACAAGCTTCTTGCGCTGAACTTGTTTTCGGCACTACGTTGAGACTGCCATGTGACATGCTGGATGAATCTTTAATCCAACCATGCAACGAGAACTTCGTCACTCAACTAAGAAACACCATGCGGCAGTTAAATCCAGTTGCTACATCAGCTCACTGCCACGAGAAGTTGTATATACACCCTTCCTTGACATCTTGTTCACACATCTTTCTAAGAGTGGACCATGTACAACCTCCCTTGTGTCAACCATATACTGGTCCTCACAAAGTTCTAAGTAGAACTGGAAAAACCATAACAATCGAACTCAATGGTCGTAAGTCCACGGTATCAATAGATCGTGTGAAGCCAGCTCATTTGATTACTCAATCAGACTTGTTGACGAAAGCTGTTCCAGAGAATTCTAATTTAAAACTCTCTGTTAAATCGGACAGCAATCCTGACCAAACAAAAACTATCACACGTTCGGGCAGACATGTCCATTTTCCTAAAAAACTGGCATCTTACATTACTTCCTGAAATTATTCTTAAAACTGTTCATTTTTGCATATCTATATATTATTTCTCTATTTTGTTATATTTCTTATTTTTGTTGCATTTCAAATTTATTTCAAGGTATATCTTTGTAATTTTTTTTCAACCAGCGTGAATTCTGACCTAAAACAAAAACAAAAAAAAAAAAAAAAAACTTAAAAATAATTATAAATTATATCGTTTCTTCGGTACCCTTCGTCACTGGGGGGATACTCTATGGTGATTGCTATGGTTACCACGGAAGGTTGAAAATATTTTGTAGTTTAGAATGGCAATGCCTTGAGCGGTTACCATAGCGATCGCAGACGGTTATTTGTTTACATTTCAATTAGTTGGTTGTTCTATAATAGATGGAGTCAGAATTTGCGCTCATAGTTCTGTAGAATAAAAATAGAACTAAGTTAAAACATCTGCGTGTTATTTTATGACCACCAATCGGGACAAGGCTAAAAACAACCACTGCTTTTTGAATAATGGATTTTGTTTACTGAAACAAGCCTATTGTATGGTATTTATTACACAGGAATTTTTTCTTCTTCAATTTGCTTTTAAATCGATGTGTGGAATGTTGTGTGTCTTTCTCAAGTGGGCTGTATTGTATCTTGAAAACAAGAGCTAATAAAAAAATTTCATTTACATATTCGTTTTTATCAACCCAAAATTAATAGGAATTGACTATCTAGAACCAGGAAACTGACAAAAATATTTTTCTTGTTGGCTAGTGTTATCAGTGAAGAGTATAGTACTTTATAAATAATTATATTTTATATCTAATCGTGCCAAATATAGGAGTAAGAATTTAAAAACATAAACACTTTAAATAACATAACAATGATTACATTATATTGTAGTAATGTTTCTGCAAGTTCAAAGTACGATAATTTAATAGAAAATGTTAACAAATCTGCAAACTGCATTCAAAGTAAAATCCATTATTATAAAGGAAATAAAATTTCAAAAGTCGTATATGCTTATTTTTTTTAACTTGGATTTCAGCTAAAAAGCAGGAAAAAGGATTTTACATGCATTGTTCTGAATTTAAAAATACTCATTTAATTACAACTGACATTGTGTCTTCTTGTTTTATTTAAAATTAAAGAGGCGATAAAAGAAACAATTGTTAATTAGGTTGTATTGTAGAAATTATTCAGGAAGTAAATAAAATTACTAATGCTGCGTATAAAATCGCGATAATAAGAATGCTAATTTCTCTGTTGTTTCGATGGAAACATAATGTTACAATTTGTTAACGTTTACGTCTTTTGTTAATTTTAACAGCTCACATGTAAATGAATTTAAAACAAACTAAAAAGCACGCATACATAAAAAAACAGTTAATTTATATATCGTCTAATGTCTGGTTTAATGTGGTTTAAAGCCTTTTTTATAAGATCTCATTAGTAAAGATGAAAATGCTCACAAACTTTAATACTTACTATACGTTTAGTGTGTTCCTTTCATCAAACACAATAATTTTCCTTCTGTGCTTTACTTTCATTTTGTCATAAGGCTATAATAAAAGAAATCAAGTAGTTAAAAAGCTTCTAAACATGCGTAGAGATATACGTATAGTAATATATATATATATGAAATATTTATTTTAAATCAGGATTACATGATTAATATTCTTTCCCATTTCATAAATGCATTGATACGCTAAGCAGATTGTAGTGAGTATTAGTGTGTGATACTCATTACAAACTCAAAACTCACTATATTTAAAAATCATATATAAAATATCGTTAAAAGTGACCCGCCACTTGCGGTTTTAGTCATTTTGTTAAATAAGATGAAAAATACAAGAGGAATTTTTCTGAAACTCCAGGTGTGTAAGCATAATAAAACAGTTCATATATTACCTTCAATATTGTTTCCTGAAACACCATAGGGGACAGACAACAACATGAAAATACGAATATCTTTTGGATAACACTGTCAAAACTAATATAGCAAAAGATTCAAAACTGTAGATTATAATAAAGTGGCTTATTATAATAACCTGTGTTCATTTTTGTGTGGATAGCGTGTATACTCGTAGAGAAATTAAAACATTTATAGAAAATGTCCCAAATTCAATAAAACTTATCACATCTAATCAGGATCTAATATCAATCTAATCTAAAAACCTAACAAACAACATTTTACATAATGCCCTGTAATCCTAATTTAAAAATTATAAAAATCTTATGAAGAATTAGAAGGTTTACTATTTTTTTTTTTTTTTTACTGAGAATGCGTGAACGGTATAAAAATTTCATTTGCATATTTTGTTAACTAAATGTATGGAGTAACTTTTGCGAAAGTTTCAAAAACAAACATTGGATATTCTGAAGTGATCGTCCATAGAATCAGCTCAAAATCGATTGTTCTTGAAATGGAGCAAAAGAATTAGGGGTTGTATCCATTTATCCATTGATAGCATGCACATTATGGCACGTATTACTATATTTGGATATAATCCCTCATTTTGTCTGCTACTTTTTTGGAACAATGATTTTGATCTTATTTTATCAACCATTACTGTGAGAGTCTTCAAACTATATTTTCGAGACTTTCACAAAAGTTGCTCTTTGCATTTAGCTAACATAATATGCATACGAAATTTTGATAACGTTCATGCATGCGCAGTAAAAAATGTCTAGTAATCCTATTTATTCTTCATATAATTTTTATTATTTTTTAATTCTGATTACAGAATATTGTGCAGAAAGTTGTTTGTTATATTTTCGAAAAAGAACATTATTTTATCTTTAGAACTCTGCAAATTATAAGCAAAAAACTTAGGACTGTTTTTATGAAAACCATAATTTTTTTACGAGTATACATGCTATTTGCATAAGAATGAATGCAGTTTATTACGATAAGCTACTTATGTATAGTTTCAACGCTTTTACTGCATTAGATTTGACAGAGTTATAGAAAAAATATTTGTTCTGTTTTAATTTGTTGACGATCCTCTATGGAGTTTCGGAAAAAAAAAAAACTTTACGGAAATTTATTACTTGTAGTGTTAGAGTTTCATGATAATTCCTAATGTATTTTTCTAGATATTTAACGAAATATCTGAAATCACAAGTGCCTGGTCACCTTTGGCCATACAGTTTGTTACTAGCAAATAAATATTATGTATTTTATAAAGTAATTTTCTAAAAAAAAAAAAAGAGATTGCTAGAAATAAACAACGTTTACGAAAAGCTTTTCTAAATTAAAAATCATTAAGGTTTTGATGACAAATTGGTAAAGTTTGCAATAAAAAATACATTTGCCGCAAAAATGTCGTTACGTTTGTTTTTATTTAAAATTAACCATACTACATTGAAAAATATCAATTTTAAAACAACTGGATAATGTTTTTATCATTTGAGCAGTACTTTAGGAACCGTTCACAAGTGATATCACATTTAAATGGGAGGAGGGGGTTCATGATATTGCGACAGTTTGTGACAAAGGGGTCGGAGTGTAGTAAGAAGAAATGTGACTTTACAAATATTGGTTATTTTAAAAGTATTAAAAATCAGGAGATTAAAATTTGAAACTATTTTGAAAATGAAGTACTTTGTGAGCATAAAATAATGATATGATAATATTGAAGCCAAATCTATTTTATTCCGTTTTACAGTCTAAAATACAACTGTTTTCGATTGCTGTTTCATTTTAATATTTTTTACTATTATTTATTAGTTATATTTTTGTTGTAAATCTTATTCGTATTTGAAACAAAATAAGTAAATGAATCATTTATATTATTATGCTTACAAATGTCATTAAAAGACATATTTAAAGTTAAAAAATAAAATTTTAAGTATGATCTATAGCATAATGCTTTGTTTCGGAATTCCAAGTATGTGTTTATGTGATATAGCCTAACATTTTGCAAGAGGATAGGGGAATGGTGAAGTGTGATATTTTGTGATAAAAAGACGACGGTGGCAATATCATTGAAAAAGTGTAACATATTTTTATAGGCAGCCCCTATTTGATTAGCAAATTTGTGCTGAAATAAAAAAAATAACCACATGGAATTCATTTTAAAAAATTCGTGAAACCTTCATAAACTGGTAATTTTTTTTTCTTTTCTAAAAAATGGAAATGATACTTGAGGTACATTAATGCAGAAAGTAGTCTTAAGGGCATTTTAAAAAATTATATACGCTAAAATGAATTTAAGAAAACGATTATACGCTATAATAGATGAAAAAAATATGGAAATAAATCCAGCAAATTACACAGCATTTCATTTGATAGCCACTTGAAAAAATCAGACCGCAATTTATTCGAAAAATTTTAATAGTAAAGAATAATATGAAATAGATTAATATTTTAATCATTTTTCTACATTTAAATTATAAAGAAAAACATGTTCGTAAATAATGTTGATATCTTACTGACAGATAATAGTAAGTAAGAAAAGTTTGTAAATTTCTAGGACTGTAGAGCTTGTGTCTTTAGAATAAAACTATATACATATATTCCTCACTTTTTATCGTTTGTTTGCATGACGTTATTACCCACCTAAGGAGTTAATAACGCCAAGGTCATTGGTCATGAATTCACGCCATTACATTTTATGAATACATATTTGCTAAAATATTCTTCATTGCATGCATATATCCAATAAATTGCTGTATTGTTTCTTTGATAAAAAAATTAAAAGTAAGCCATAAAAATTGTTGGAAGCTTAACGTGGCCTTATTCTCCAGGACATTATATTTACGGTACGGAATTCTTTGCGCTTGAGTAATACTTGCACTTGATCTTTTTTATTTATTTTTTCACATCTATGGAATTTGGAAATGACACAAGATTTTTGGTTATAAAAAAAATCTGATTTTGAATGATCAAAATATGAAAAAATGTTTTTATATATTGGATTAGAGGTCATTGGACGATGTAAAGTGAAACAACAACCGGTCCGCAACATTCCTATAATTTAGGCAAGCGTCATTTTGATACCGATCATGATCACATCAATATTTCATCTGCATTCTAATAATGTAACCTTCGATTGATACAAATTGTTAGTTTGCCTCAAAAAAAGACAAATATTTCTTGACAAATGAAGAATATTTTATTATTTGCTCTTATCATAATACATGGGCCAACATATACCACAATTCTAAAAAAAATTAAATAATTTTACTATCAATTAACAGATTTTTAGTGACTAAGCAATATTTCTTTTTTTATAAATAAATTTTAATATTGTAAATGTTTTAATATTTAGAAGCGGAATTTCTGTGACAATAGTTTGTATAAGTTATGATTATTTTTAACAAATGTTTGCAAGTGCATAAAAAATTATTGCATAGAACATTGGAAAACAAATACTGCTTACTTTATCTAACAACGGCGTTAAATAAGCATGTTAAAGGAGAAATTATAGCTCCATATTTAAAAGAGATGTATACTCTAATAAAAAATAAAGAAAATTTGCCATGACGATATTGAAATGTTATATTTCATTTCTCTTGATGTCTCAATAATATTGTAAATTTATAAACATATACCTAATTCAAAGGCGTATTTAGATATACTTACAGCTTTAAAAAAAATCTCATTCAAACCAAATTTTACAAAAAATTAATCAAGTGTAATTTAAGTTTTGCTTCCAAAAATATTTTTTATTATAAACTTTCAAAACAAACAATATCCAAATGTTATTTTTTCTTTTAATTTTTCAAAAGCAATATGATTGATTTAACGTACTACAGCATATTAGAAAAATTTATTTTAATAAAGAAACTAATTGATTTTCTGCGTCAGCACGTTTTTTATAAAGCTGAAATGGGTAGTTTTTTGTTACTATAATACCGACGCTAGACTATTAAAGTAGGAAGCTATCTTTATAGAAACATCCCTCTTAATTATGAGAAAAGCAATTATTTCCTTCCCGCATGTAAAGCGTCACAATGATAACAAAGTATGATTTATGTGTGAAGATGTCACTTTTTTCCATTCAGATTTTAACATCGATTATGATTATCAGTAGGTTTGTTCGTTTTTTTTTTTATATCACATCAGTTAAAATGCATTTGACGGCCAATTAAATAAATATACATTCGTGTCTTTTTCACTCTCATTGTTGTTTGGAATTATGGAAATAATGTAATTATAATCGTCTAATCGTATATTTAAAACAAAAAGAAGGATATGGTTGTTTTCAGTTTAATATGTACGTAAAGATTAAATATGAATAAAGTTTGAGATTTTTTTTCTATGAAATTATTTCAACAAACTGTATTTAGAATTTGAGAAATCAATAGGTAAAACTATAATATTTTCCACTTGTAACATACGAATGAATCATTTGTAATATAGATAAAATACGAATAATTTTGAACTTTTTTCTGTTAATTTAATATCAAAAACAGTATTTAAATTTTAGAGGATTTGATAATTATCAATTCCTCTAACAGGTTTTAATTATAATTAAAACCTGTAATATGCTTCACTTGACATACATAAAGTACACTGGACTCCAAAAGTTAAGGTACAGCCGGTTTTTTTTTGCGTCTAATTTGGAAATGAATGGAAATTGGCGCTAAACTGTTATTTATTAAATGTGCGACAGAGAAGTTTATTAAGTTAAACACATAAATGAAATAACAACAAAAAACCACACATGGTGGAAAATCTCATTCTTGGAGAAATCAGTACATCGCAGTATTTTGCAGTAAAATGTGACAGAAATATTAAAAAACTGGTTCTAATACGGATTATGGTTCCGTACTTGCTACTCCTTCAAAATATATTCAAGCGTACATTGCATTTTTGTATTAAACAATTAAGTCATTTATCATTCGTTATGATAAAGATAAGACAAACTACATGATTATAACGTAGCTCATAAATTGCGCATTCGATAAATGAAAAAAAATACCATTTTGTCATAAACACATGAATTTGTGCTATCTTAACCTAACAGAATGATTAAATTAACGTCAAAAGTGATAACGTTTAACTTTTTCTTATTCTGTTTCAAAGACCAAACTTGCAAAAGAGAAAAAAAAACATTTAACGTTCGGCTTTTATAAAAGATAAATTAGAGAAGATTTATTAATATTTGAGTTTATTTAACCCTTAGATTCTGTGTGTTGCCTTTCGGTAATATATCCAATTTACTTTACAGCAATTTAGAATAATACTGAAGCTTTAACGCCTAATGTTGCCCCAAAAATGTATACGGAAATGGTTATAAGATCAAATTTTAATATGCATACTATAACAATAGTCTTGTTTAAGAATAAAAATGGATTTATTTTTTCAGTTGTTGCTTCATTGGCTTTTTGATTTGTTCTGGAGCTTGCAAAATATCGTATTTTATTATGCAGTGAGCAAGTCATTTTTTTCCTTATCATAGTTTTTTAAATTCATTTGTATTTAATAATATATAATTATATTAAGAAGAAAATTTATTACATTTAAAACCAGGCTTCATCAATTAGAAAAACGCTGTACTTTAGCCGCAGACCATGTTTAAAACAAAATAAGATTTTGTATACTATTTTTCGCATCATTTATTTGAGGAAGAAAAGCCAAAAAATATTTTTACATTTATTTTTTTAAATATCAAGCGTTTAAAAGTTAAATAAATGCATACGTATCCAAAGAATAACTGCATACAAACTTAATGAGCTATTTTATATTCTGTTTATTTTTATAAAGTTTTTGGCGCATTTTTTCGTTGCATTACAATATAATTCAATACGGAGTATAATTTTTTGAACTGAAAAGTGAATAATGCACAAATTTATTACTTTGCTGAAATTGGAGAGAAGAAAACAATTTTAAAATAGACTTTCATTGGATTGAAATTTATTTTTGAAGTAGAAGTCTTGTCCCAACTGTAAACACATTTAGCTGTCATTTAAATTTATTTGGAAACTGAAAGTTAAAATAAGAAAGCAGGAAAAGCATTTAAAGTTCAGGAAGTCTTTTGTACTTATTTAGAAGTATTCTATTCAATTTCGTCTCTGTTTGTCCTTGATCGCATTATTTCCAAACAATAGTAGCAATGAAAGAAACGAATTTTGTTTAAATATGAACAGCACAAAGGATTCGACACAGAGAAAAGCTTTTTCGTGTTTTGCCTTTGAAATACGGCAATGTTTTTGACACCTCCCTTTTCGCGTCAGAGTAAATGTATTTTGCTGCTTCGAAGAATTTTAGCTACTTTAAATAAAATATAATACGAAGAATAAAATGGTAGTTTGAAGTATAGCAGTTTCACCTAAATATAACCATGAAAGAAAATAATATGAAATGAAATATTACATAAATATTATATCTGTAATGTAAGGAATTTTCTTTATGACATATTTTTTATAAATTTACTAATAAAAGTTTTACAATTCAAATTGTATAAACAATTAAAATCCTAATTTTTATTCTTTGATTTTTTTCTCATTGACTTGCTACAAATTTGTTATTATTTTAAATTCACAGTAAATACCAAATATAATGTTCAATCGGTCCGCCAAAACTACATGATATAATCACATTAATAACGAATTGAGTGTTATTTAATTTTTAAAAAAAATATGTAAAGTCGTAAAAAGGGAAAAGGAAACACTCCCTACAAATTTTGCAGCAAATTATTATAAAGAAAGTGGCAGTTACTAAACGATTTGAAAGGAAATCTATTTTTAAATAATGTATTGTAAATATTTATTGAAAGAATTTATTTTTAATATAATGCATGTATATAAAAGTAAATATTAATATATAATTTTCTTAGGGGGATTTCTACTTATCAAACCGAATCCATTTTTTTTTCAATATCAATACCCAAGTTTGAAACCGTAAATAGATTCTGCAAACTTCAGTTTGCCTAGTTTGACTAATTTCCGAGAATTTAATTTTTAGGTAATGACCCTGTTTTAGGGACTGTATCCAAACTGTTGATCGGTACTCGATTGCTGAAATGTTACAGAATGACTTTGTCATTATTATAAATATATTATTAGTTCTACATTATTATTAATGCATAAAACTGTTCAATGTTTCCAATAATTCTATTTAAGCAAGTTTTTTTAAACAATGAGAATCTCGAGTCTGATATTTTGTTGTCTCTCCTCCTCCTTTTCTTTCACCATAACCAAATGAACGTTTTCTATCGCTTAGAATTCGATTTGCCAATTTCTAGCCCTGTAGAGTTTGTATTTATAGAATTGAATAATTTAAACGACATTATTCCTTCTTATTTTATAGTTTTGTTTGCACGGCGTTAGTACCCACATATGTGAGCAATAAAGACAAATAGCTTTTACCAAGTAATCATGCCATTACATTCTAGGAATACATGTCTGTTATTTTTATTTTATTTACTTATTATTTTTTTATGAATAGTCAATGAACTGTAGCGTAAAATCCATATTTGTTTTAAAAAAATCTAAAACTAAGTCATGAAAATTTGTAGACTTTAATGTGGCTTTATAACATGTTGATAATTTACATGAATGTGAATGAGTACATATTCATTTTACAAAAGAAATTACTGTATATACGAAATTTGATCAGAGATTATTCTTTCTGTGGGGTGCATTTAAGAACCATTTTTTCTTCCCTCGTATTATGAAAAAAAATTACCGAAATTTCTTTTATATGCACATAAACACACACACAAAAAAAATAGTTTAACAAATTATAACACCCGTTTGGAAAATTATTTTTTCAAAGTCTAAAATTCAAGACACACAAATACATTGAATATACATATTTTTTAAAAGCATGATTTTCTTTACAAATGATTGGTTTAACCTTAGATTGTTTTCTTTTTCGTGATCGTCGAACATTTTGTAATCAATTTTCGTGGACTTAATAATCATTTATAGACATCAATTTTCGCATTCTAAGACGATTTTTTGTTTAAAAAAAATCTTTCCCAAAATGTCTTTCTTTGGATTCGGTTTTTCCCATATCTGATAAATTGCGTTTACCATTTTGTAACTTTTTGACTTTCTTCTTTATTATCAACTACAACTCAATTTTCTATTCAAATAAAAATTATTTAAAATGTAAAGAATATCGTATAAAAGATTAAAATGTGGATACCCATTGCCTAAAGTAGATTGTTTAAATATTTTCGATTAAGCTAATAAAAATCAGTAAACACATCATCTTTATTATGATCGAAATGTGGCTTATGTAATAGCAGAGCCATATATTATGTACGCCATGGATTAAACATTAAAATTCCTGGACTAATCATAAAAAAGTAAATAAATAAAATGGGGATACGACAAGGTCCATTCTAAAAATATATATTATATATATACATATATATATATTTTCAAATGATTATAAAAAACATGTGTTATATCGAGATAGATAGCACTTTAATGTACATGTTACGCACGTGTAGATTGAGAGGTACCCACTATTCAGATTTTTAAGCGTTCAAATATATAAGTGTTAAATATTGTAAAGGTCTTCGCTAAATAGAGGTGTTCATTTATTGTATGTATATTTTTAACCTGGAAATATATTTTGAATATAGTTTTGAAAAACCGACCCGCAAGAGTTAAAACTCACCCAGAATTCGGCCACATCCCTAAGCGTCGAAAGTTAACCGGGTTTGAGTCCCAACAGCAGAAAAAAAATGTTTAATTCAACCAGACAGAATAAAGCGTCAACTAGACTAGACGCGAATCGTTGATCGGGTCACTCCCTAGTAAGCAGGACTTCAATGCAAATAGCTTTATGTAGAAAACAACTTTTGATATAGAAAAATTTTAGTTGTTTCAAAATGCAGGCCTTCATTGCAAATAGCTCATCCAATAGCTCTTGGAAGTAACTTCGACCAAACAACCATCTCAGAGACACGTTAGTTCTGCAACACAAATCAGTTCTGAAAATTGTTAGACAAGCGCATCAAATTCTATGATTAGAAATAATGCAATTGCAAATAATTGTTTCTGCATCCTAAATTACACCTTGTACTTAATCAGCTTAAATAATACTCTGCATAGTAAATTTCAGTAAAATAAAAACACCCTACATTATTATTCATTTCATAAAAGAATTACTATAAGACAACCTTTTTTGTAAAACTTTTGTAAAAACCGCATTTATATTTTTATACTGGTAAAATTCTGGAGGATTCATTCGGAATATAAAGATATCCATCATTTCTTGTTTGGAAAATTAGGATCACAAAACTAGCAATTTTCTAAAATTTTCAAAATGAACTAAAATACTTTATTTTTGGTTTCAATTTAAAGCATGCATATATGCCTAGCAACATAAAGAAAGAAAGAAAGAAAGAAAGTAATAAAGAATAAAGAAATAACACTTAAGAAATACAAATAAGCAATTTCAAAATTTTTTTAAAACAGGAATCAGAAAATTCACGAATATTTTTAACACAGTGATCATTGTACTGGGTAATTATGTTTTTCATTAAAATAAATTGAATAATTTACTGGATTTACAACTTTGTTTATTCAACAAATTTGGCAACTGCACTCTTACATCGCGAGAACAGAATAAAAGTTACTGATGAACCGAATTATTTTACAACTAGTCATTCCATAATCGCAATTCTACTGCATAGCTATTTTTTTTTTCATACTATGAATCCAAGTAATTTTAATATTTATTTTAATAAACGGTAAACATAGATTCCCATATTCATATTTACAAAGCTAAAATTCGAATGATCCACAAACATTTTTTTTCTTCAATCAATAAATGTCTTGGTAATTAGGTTTGCTTCTCTTGAACTATTTTCATTATTTTATCAAAACTGACTCTAACTTCAATTACTGTAATTTCTTTATAAGTTTTGATTAGAATTTACAAGTTAATTTGTAAGAATTTTAATTTAGTGTCGCACTCTCGTTAAATATCCAGAAAGAATTTTCTGTAAATCAATTTTCTGTTTTCAATTCTTAGTATTAGATTGGATGGAAAACGTAAATTTCACATAAGTTTTTCAATTTCAAACTTTACATTAGTATATGAAGTAAAGAATTTCCTAATTATCTTCCATAAAAATTAATTCATGAAGTAAGAAATTTTTATACGTTGCTTTATTTAAATGAATTAAAATGTAAATACGTATTAAAAGTTTAAGGAAAATAAAGTTGTCGAGTGACTTGTATGTTATTAATATAATCTACATATTTAAAAGACAAATCTGTTTTTTTAGTCATCTGCCGTGAGCTTTCTATTCATTCAATTTAAGAAAGTTTTTTAAAGGAAACTTTTTCTGTTGACGATTTATCTGCAATACCAATTTTTTAAATATCCGCATTCATATATTTTAATTTTAATTTTAACAATGTTTTATAAATTTTCTTTGGAAACAGATTATTTCTATTCGTGCAAAAAAAAAAAAGAATAATAATGTGGTTTGTTTTTATTTATTGATGCCAGTTTTTCATAACAATTGAAAATAACTTAAGAAAATTTTTGAACAGAAAATTTTGTCCACTTTAAATAAAACGCGTTTTATTTTATTTTATTGTTTTAAACCAATGTTTCGAAAAGGATTTGTAAAATGTACCATTTTCCGGCCCTTTGTCTCTTTTTATTTTTAGGGTTCCATATTTAAAAAGTGAAAAGGGGACATTATATGTTATTACTTAGATTTTATGCTAACTTTTAAGGTAAGTTTATATACTTAAACAAACAATCCTGAAATCTATTATTTTGCATTTACTCATACACAAATATAATTTATTTGCATGCTGAATTTTATTAAAATCTGTGACGTGCCAGCCACAATTGATTTGCTCATTTTGTATGGAGTTTCCTAATTGATATTGGATATTGCTATTCCGTATAACTCTTTTTATGATTTCGTTCATCCGACGAAATCGTAATTATCTGTGTTATCTGTCTGTCCGTCACAGAGTCCTAAAATAGAACTGAATGAGTCAGATACTTCAAATTTTGTGTGATACTTACAAATAGATACCTCGTGTCACACGAGAAAAATAATTTTTGTTAAAGTTTATTATTTTAATTAAACTACTTTTTTCAATGCCATCCGTTCGTTTTTGCGATTTAAAAAAGAAGCTTATTTGAACATTTTGTGTGTAAACATCATAGATTGTGAGAAAAGACTCTTAACTCCTAGTTCGATCTTAGTGTTTTAGTTTATCCCCAATGCCGGAACTTGAAATTTTTAAGCTAAGATGGATTTAATAAGATGAAATTTCGTATTTTTGGCCAATTTAAGGGTATATATTATTAGTTTTCGCTTATCTGGCATTCATAATATTTTTTTGAATTTAATGAAATCACGAATGATTTTTAAATAAACAATAAAAATTATTGTTTATTTAAAAAACATTCGTGATTTCATAATGATTCAGCATTTTATATTTAATTAAAAAATCGCTTTTAGAAGATTAAAATTTTGTTTATATTACCGCTATTTTTTTTTTTTTAATTTTTCCGATTTCAAAAATTTTAGAGTTTTAGATTATATTTAAATGATTTGATTGGAACATTTTATAAACTGATTAAAATAAAGAACATTATTTTATATTTCTTTTTAAATTAAATTTATTAATGCTACGATCTATGTAAGATTTTAATAATTGTAAATTAATAATTTGTATTTATTAATTAATGGATAAATTGTTTTGAAATAAATATCAAATGAAACTCTCTATGCGATTTGCGATTATAATTAACCACTTTTTAAAAATTTTATCCAAATATTCCTGTGTCTGTCTTTTATGACAGTCATTTTACTCCTAAACTATGGATAATAGTTCGTCGTTCTATATGTTGGAAGTGATAAAGAATATTAATCCACAGATTATTTAACACTGGAAAATATATTTAGAAAAAATGTAGAGGATTTAATTCATGAATAAAAAAAATCTTTTTTTTTTTTTTTTTTTTTTTTTTTTTTTTTTTTTTTTTTTTTTTACTTTTTTTAATAAAAATATATCGTGTGGGGTAACATGTGAAACCTTCTGTAACGCCGAACTCAAGAATACATTTCTTTTAATTTTAGGTGTTACAGTTTCAAAGATATTGTCACAGAATTGGTGCAAAAAGATCTTCCCCTCATCTAATTTTGAAACTACTAAAACAAAAATTATGAAAAAAATTAGAGGCAGTAGACTTTAATTTAAAGATTGCTGGAAAACTATGTCGATTTCCTTACGAGCCCACACTACTGAGTGAAAAAGACCCGGATGATAATGTTAATTCTATGGGGGCGTTCTTTTCAAGTATCTCGCTCAATTTTTTATATTTTAACATGATTTTTTTTGCATAGGATAGCTGATGATGATCTACAACCGGGCTAGTTTTTACTTTTTTGATTTTGGTTACATATTTTTTATATTGTTTTTTTTTCATTATAATTTAAATTTCAGAGCCGGATCAAACCGGCTTCGAAAATTAAAGTAATTTTTAAAAAAATCTAAAACTAAAATTAAACTAGCCCGGTCAGATTGCTCTTATCTATCCTATGCAAACAAATCATGCAAAAATATTAAAATTTGAGTGATATGTTTGAAAAAAAAACTCCCCCATAGACTTAACATTATCAACAGGTCTTTTTTACTGAGTAGTGTGGGCTCAAGTAATATAGTTTTTGAAAAAAAGCGCATTTTTTCCGTTGTACACATATATCAATTTTGGGCATTCAGCAAAGGTGTTGAGGAGCAATGAAGATATGTATCAAAGAGTAAGTACAAAAGCATTGTCGGAACTAATTAAAAAAAAGAAACTATCATTACATAAAAAAAACAAAAAGGCTTAAAGATACGGAGGTTCGGACATAATGCCTGGAGTGGCGCACTCTATATATAATCGGCTTCTAAATTATAGATAATTTTTTTATGATATATTTGTGCAATGTAATACAAGTAGCTGTATCAAGCAATAGTAATCAATTTTTTAAAAAACAAAATAAAAAAATAGAATTAATTATACACACACACACACAAACATATATATATATATATATATGTATATGTATATATATATAACTATACATTAGAGTTAATTGCGTAAATACGATAGGATTCGTGACTAGTTTGCATTGAGTGTATCCCTCAATATTCATCCTGTCTTTAAATGTTACTTAAAAATATACCTGGAAAAACTTAGCACGGACCAAGGCGGCGTTGCTGCTTCGTGACCTCTTTAGATGCGCATTTAGCTCAATGCTAAGTTTAAACTTGGAACAAGGTTTTGTTTTAACCACATTGTAAAAAACAAAAATAAAAAATAAACAAAAAAAAAGAGAAAAAAAGTAGGCTTGCTGTCGATTTTAAATACATATAAATCAGTCTCTACGGATGCTTTATGTACTTTGACTGGAATCCACCCATCCATATTGAATTGGAATATGATTATAAGGCGTCACAGATCTATTCAGGTAAAATCAAATATACAATTAATAACATTTTGCTAGATTTTTCTCAACTTGATATAACTCCGGCCTCTTATATGTTTCCTGCTTACAATAGAATTAGTAATGAAGTTTTTGTTAATCCTGTCAGAGAAGCTTCTGATTTGGAAGAGGGACTTATTATCTACACAAATGGATCTAAGATGGATCAGGACACTTCTGCAGCATTCACAGTTTTTCATAATGAAACTTTCTCCAACAATATGAAGATTAAATTACATTCACTTAATACTGTATATAAAGCAGAAATGACAGCCATATTGTTTGCCCTAAAGTGGTTTATCGATACATCATATAAAATTGTTATTATTTGTTCTGACAGTTTTTCTTCTATTCTTGCCCTTAACAATGCATTTCCAGAAAATGAAACTCTTTTAAAAATCTATAACATAATCTATGAAAATCCTAACAAAATATTTAAGTTTGGATGGATAAAACTTCATGCAGGAACTGATAGGGAGAGAAAGAGCTGATGTTTTAGCTAAGTCAGTAATTTTAGAGGATAACTATGACGAATTTTATTTTTCAGGATTTACGAAGTCTTTGATTAAAAAATCTGATAAACATGATGCATGTCAAATATATTGAGCACGGTCTGAAAAGGCCTGGGACACCTATGCTATATTGAATAAAGTTGACTCTAACTACATCTGTTATAGACAGGTTCTGTTATATTACGTAACCGGATATGGAAGTCCTACTTTTCTACTTTTTGACATTTCCTACTTTTCTATTAAAAATTGGAAAACGCAATAATGACTTATGCATATGTGGAAAAAAAGGCAACGATTTTCATTATTCATTTGATAATTGTAAACTCATGAAAAACCATTTTTATTTCCACAGAAACTATTCACTACGAAAGAATTACGAAATTACTCTTTTAAATTATGATAACTATCATGCTTTTAAAGATAAGTATAATACATTAAACGATCCATATAAGCGATCTATAACGAGCTGGATAAAATACAAGTTTTAAAATTCTAAATTTCTCAATTACTTTGATGGTTGTGGATGTTTCCCGCCGGAGCGGAAAAACCATAAAACACGTGGTTGGTGCTCCGGTAGGGTGATTCCTAGATTCCTGTAAAAAGAAAAAATAATAGTACTACGCCGAACTTTGTTTTATGAAATGCCAAATAAAGTATAAATATGCACTAATTTTACTGTCAAGACCGAATTCAATTCATCAGAAAATAGGTTACGATAAGATTAAAAAAACAGTCTTACAGAATAGCATTATTTTACATTATTTAGACTGCATACCTTTTTGAATTTTTATGATATTCACATTTTTACTTTTCTAGTATGTATAATTATACCAAACAATTCGTTTTATGGAGCTTTATAAAGCTTTTATGTTCTTTTGGCAACATTTGTTTTAACCGTTACTCATAATACCGTTACAAATTCATAGATTTATTGTGCGTAACCATATAATCACGAATAATACTAGTTCTTGACCGTGCATTTTATTATTTTCTTCTGGTTCTTGATTTTCATATTATCAGTCCTCTTTATCATCATCAGTTTCAGTAACAATCACAGTCCTCTTTATCATCAGTCCCTATATCATCAATCCTTCATATCATCAGTCCTTTCATATCATCAGTCCTTTCATATCATCATCCGCCTCTCACTTTATATATTTTTATTTTTGTAACTTTTTGGTTTTAAAATGCAATTAAGATTCGCTCTCGATCAAATAAAGTGTTTTTCTAATGTACTATAATCTTAAATTTTTAATTCTTCAAGAAATGCAATAAAAAACTTTCTACGTTTGTAAGTAATTGTATACCGGATTTAATATATATTTTTTCTGTGTTAAATCGGAATGCGTAATGTTCACAAGTACAAATTATACACTCGTAAATACGAAATAATATAAGTTAAATGACATTATTGCTACTTAAATTAAAGTTATGTCTTTCAGGCATTAATTTCTATTTTAAATATTTATGTTTGTTTTAAACTCATGATTTGCATTTTACAATCAGCGTTTAATTAAAGTAAATGGATATCATACAACGTATCTCCAATAAAACGTGCTTATTTTTAATTTTTAATTCAATTTAAATAACTTTCTAATTAAAATCATTGTTATTTTTCTCATGAAGCAGTCGGATCATAAAGCACTAATTAAAGTGTATTTAAAATGTAATTATCTGATAATGAATTTTATAGAAAACGTATTTTGTTTTGTTGACTTTTGTAATTGATTATTTAGATAGCGATGGACAAAAAAAATTCTTCCTTTGCTGTGCATATCATTAATTTTTCCAATTAAAACTTCAAAATTAATTAGCAGTTTCAATTTGTTTTCATTCAACAAAATATGGCTTTCAGAAAGCATACCTTTAAAAAATATTATCTACTTTTATGTTGCGTATTAAATAACTTATTTTACAGCAGCAATGAAAAAAAAAGAGGAGTTACCTAAACAGTGATTTTTCAAAATTTCAAGATTGAAACACAAAAGATTTTCAAATGTGTTTTTTATGACTTTAAAGATAAGACAAGTGTCTATAAATTCAGTTTTTCTGTTAAGTTGACGTCTATTCGAGCTCTGACTCTCGTAAATAGACCCCAATTGCTTTGATTTTGTTGTATGTTGTTGGTGTTTATTATAGTGCGATTGTTACTGAAAATGAAGTATGTCACAATATTGGTTCAGTTACAGAGGCGGTCCAATTTTTTCGATAGAAAATAGATTACGATAAGATTAAAAAAAACAGTAATATTTTTAGACTTCATATCTCTTTGAACTTTTATGGTATTCGCAGTCATTCTTTTCTAGTACATACAGTTATCCCAAACAATAAGTTTCATAGAGTTTTATAAAGCGTTATTATTCTTTTGGCAACATTTTTCTAGCCATTACTCATAATACCGTTACAAATCCATAAAATTATTGTACGTAACCCTCTAATCACCAGTAATAGTCGTTATTGACCGTTTATTTTATATTTTATTCTGGTTCTTGATTTTTAATATCATCAGTTATTCTCACCTTTCACTTTAAATATTTGTGGGATGTGTTCGGTACTCTATATAAAGAACGGAGATATTACAGTCACATTTTTCGTGTAGACGACACAGCACAAAACACATTATAAACAAATCGCATGACGAAGCGCAAAACAATCAGTTAAACATTCATAAAGTTACTTTAGCGCAAAACAATCAGTTAAACATTCATAAAGTTACTTTAGGACAAAACAATCAGTTAAACATTCATAAAGTTACTTTAGCGCAAAAGAACATCTCTAAGGGAGATGTATTCCGAACACAGCTTATCTTCTTTATCCACGTCTAACTCTAATCCTGTGCCCAAATGAAACAAATTGATTTTTCCCCCTTAGAAAGAAACGCTATTTTTCTCAAATTAGCTATTGTTAATTTATGCTTAAATTAGAAAACTATTAGATACGTGACCCATTAAATAATAAGAACAAAATGACTACCTACCCCTTACAGGTAAATAAAACAGGAAAATATGGATAAACTTTCATAAATAACTGTTAAAAAAAATACAGGAAATAATTTAAAACATACTAAAATATGCCACTAATTTAATCATGAGCTCATGAAAATATTTTTAAGAAATATTATTAAACGTTAAAATTCAACTTTTTTACCAAATTAGGTTAACAGTGACATAAATTATTCATTTTAAATATATGAAATATTATAGGTAATTCAATGTGAAATAATTTTCAACCACACATAAATATGAAAACAACTCGAAATATGAATAAAGAACTTACTTTACATCTAAAAATAAACAACATACGAGATAATAAAATTCATCAAAATCATTTTTATACGCTGCGCACAGATTTAAATAATAATAATAATAATAACGAACGAAATTCACTTACTCGGAATCCTTGCTTTTAAAAAGAATATCAAAAGAAATCATTTTTTTTTCATTTTCAGAAAACTGTTTCGTAATAATCTTACTCAAAATCAACATTAAACAAAACAAACAAAAAAATTATATATATATATAACAGCATTCATCTTAATAGATAAAACAAATGAAAACTTTTTTTCCGCAGCTGGCCAACAAAAAGAAAGAAACAAACAAACAAAAAAATTCCAACTTTTACCGGTAAGAAAACAAAAAAATAAAAAATAAAAATCTGTTTTTAGATAAAGATTCCCATAACAATTAAAAGCACGCAGATCTAAATCGAAAGTATCGAACACTTCTGGGAATACAATCAGATTATTAAGTAATATATATCTTTATATGACGAAATGAAGGAAAATCACAAACACCAATTATGTTGAAAAATTAGAAGATATTTTGTTGATATAGCTCACTTTCTCAGAACACGGAATTATTCAGAAGAACAACCTTGCTTACGAAGATTGAAGAACTTTATTTATTGTCAGGTCGACAATATTTTTTAATTGGGTACGGATTACCCTTTTTTTGTATATATTGTCTTGATTTTTTTGTCGGGATGATACACTTAAAACACAGAAATGAAGAGGAAGCACTGTTAAAAATAAGAAGGACAGAAACTAGATTTATTGTCGAGTAGACAATATTTTCAAAATGGGTACAGATTACCCCTTTTTATATATACTTTCTTCAATTTTGTCGGGATGACACTATCACACACAACTTATATTAAAGAAATTAGCACATAACTGGAGTATATCTTGATACTTGATATGGCACAGTTAAAATACAATAGAACTTTTTGAAAACACAGAAGGAATTATTCCAAACGAACACGGCTCATTTGAGAACTCAAATCTTGATTTATTATCGAGGTGACAAAAATTTCAAAGTGTTTACGGATTACCCTACTTTAAATATAATATCTGAAACTTTTGCCAGGATGACAATAGAGAACTTGACAAAAAGATAACTTTGAAAGCATACAAATGTTCCAAAAGAACTCCATTTTTCGTTGGGCGCCAGTGTGGGATGTGTTCGGTACTCTATATAAAGAACGGAAATATTACAGTCACATTTTTATTGTAGACGACACAGCACAAAACACACTACATACAAATCGCATGACGAAGCGCAAAACAATCAGTTAAACATTCATAAAATTACTTTAGCACAAAAGAACATCTCTAAGGGAGATGTATTCCGAATACACATCCAAATCTACTCTCATAAAACTAAATAATCTCACTTCATGTTTTTAGAAAGGAAAGCAAAATATCTCAGGATATTTTGCCGAAAGTGGCAATAGCGCCACCTATAGATTCTATAATTTAAGGATGGCAGTCATCTTGTTACATATTTTCATTTTTTTAACTCTTTTTTGTTTTAAAATGTAATTAAGATTCCCTCTCTGTAAAATAAAGTGTTTCTTAATGTACTATAATCTTAATTTTTTACATTCTTTAAGAAATGCAATAAGAAACTTTATGCTTTTGTAACAAATTATATACAGTATTCATTTTTTTTTCACAAGTACAAATTATACACCCGTTAATACGAAATAATATAATGTAACTGACATTTTTGCTACATAAATATTGAAGTTATTCCTTTCAGGCATTCTTTTCCATTTCAAATGTTTATGTTTGTTTTAAACTCGAGATTTGCATTTTACAATCAGCTTTTAATTAAAGTAAATGGATACCACACAACGTATTTTCAATAAAACTTGCTTATTTTTATTTTTTAATTCAATTTAAATAACTTTCTAATTAAAATCATTGTTATTTTTCTCATGAAGGTGTCGGAACATAAAGCACTAATTAAAATGTATTTAAAATGTAATTATCTGATAATGAATTTTATAGAAAACGTATTTGATTTTGTTGACTTTTGTAATTGAGTATTTAGATAGCGATAGAAAAAAAGGCTTCCTTTGCTGCGCATATCATTAATTTTTTCCAATTAAAACTTCGAAATTAATTAGTAGTTTCAATTTGTTTTCATTCAACAAAAAATGTCTTTTAGAAAGTATACCTTTAAAAAATATTATCTAATTTTAATTTGCGTTTTTAATAACCTATTTTACAGAAGAAATGAAAAAAAGAGAAGTTAGCTAAACAGTGATTTTTTAAATGTTAGCTAAGCAGAAATTTTTTGAAATTTCAAGATTGAAACATAAAAGAATTAAGTGTGTTTTTTACGACTTTTAAGATTAGACAAGTGTTTATGAATTCAGTTTTTCTGTTCATCTATCCGTCTGTTCGAGCTCTAACTCTCGTAAATAGATCCCAATTGCCTTGATTTCGTTGTATGTTGTTGATGTTTATTACAGTGCTGTAGTTACTGAAAATGAAGCGTCTCGCGTTATTAGTTCATTTACAGGGACGGTTAAATTTTTTCGTTAAATTACCGAATATGGGGAAATATCATTTCAAGTCATTTTAATGATATTAGACAATTCCAACGATAGTGAAATAGAAGACCATTTTTGTAGTGCACTGAATCATGTATTTTGAAGAATATGGATTGCAAAGCATTTACTGTTCGTTTACAGGGACACACAAAATATTCCTGTTACATTATGCTCTACAAAGGAGTGCTTGAAGCGTACTTTAGTTCTGCTGCACTTTTCAAATATAAAGAAAATGATGCATATTATTGAGGTTTACTTCAATTGTTGTATAATTTGATGTACAAACATTTGTTATTCATTAACATGAGTAATGAATACACATGGGTACGAATCATTCCATCTTCCTCAATCTGAAGAGTAAATTTTATTTTATCATCAAGCTGATTTATATTATTAAGTAAAAGGTGCAATTCGTGTAAAATATGCTCTCAAATAAAAAAAATATCGTCTACAAATTTGTACCATACTGTAGGTTACTGTAGGCTCTGTTGACATTGATTTAAAGCCTACAGTATGGTATAGTATGGCTTGAGATTATTTAACATGACTAAACACATGAACTTTGAATGTTTGTTTAAAAATATTGTTTGTTATTCAGTTGAACTTGAAATACCTATTTAAAAAATAGCAACTAAAAATTTTCTCAACTGATATTAAACTAATATGCGTCATTTATTACAACACGACGAGTAAAGGAAATCAACAAACCTAAATCATTCTTAAAAACTACCTCATTACATATATATATATATTTGAGATAGCAATATTCGATATTTATTTATGTATTCGATAGCGCAATTCTCACGAAAATAATTTCGACTATTTATGCAGATATTAAGTCATCATTTAAAAGTTCCTGAATTATCTTGAAAAATTTTTCATTATTTTATATTATTTTTTATCTTTTATTTTCTAAATGTACTTGTTTACAATCTTTTCCTAATGTTTTACACAAATTATCGCATACTTTTATTTATTTTCTTCAAAAATTGCTCATATTTTTAGTCTTTTTAATTATAAAATATTAAAAAAAAATAATTTTTTTCGGGCTCAATTTATTTTTGATGCTTTAATAGAAAGTATAAACAATCTAAAACGGAATTTTTTCGTCAGTTATCTAAATATAAAAAAAATTTCTACTCCCATAATTGAATTTATTTTCAAAAATAAGACTAAAATCTCCTTCGATAGTTACTTGTCATAGCACCCAAATCTAAATATACTGAAAATTTTAATATGCTTATAGCATGTGTAATTACGCATAACATAAATACAATTACTGATTTTAATTATAAAAAAGATTAAAGATGAAAGAATAAATATGTTTTCTAGATTTTTTTTCAAAAGTTTATATCAATGCAAAGATTTTCTATCACTTGCTAAAAAATGAAAAAAGTGTAAAAATTCTAAAAAGAATTTCAACAGATTTTCTTCCACATGCATTTTGAATAATGCTGAAATTTTTCGGTCTTTTTTATATTTCTGACAACCGACCATTCTTCGATATAAAATGTTGAAAATATTTCTTTGAAAATATATTGGTGAAATACATACACATTTACTTTGCAGAATGTTCGATAAGAAAGTATTTTACTTCTTTATCTTCAGACATTGTTTCAATACCTTATAGTTTAGAATAACATGAAACGTATTCAAAACTTTTACAAATATTTTCTAAGAATATTTTGAAATTGAAAAATTAATCGAAAAATACTAAGAGGATATTTTGTTTATGACTCTCCCAATATAAGAATTCATGAAAATTTCAACCTCTATAGCACTTTTAGTGAACTTTTTAAATTACATTATATGATATACACAAACATTTTATAAATTTCAGTAGGATTTTAAAAATTAAATCTAAATTTATAGTGATTTTATGAAACATTTATAGCGCTATTCAATTATGTTAATTAAAATATTTTTTGTATACTGCAAAAAATCATTTTAGAACACATTTTGTCACTAAATTAATAATACATTAATGTGTTGTGAATTAGAAAACTTCATAAACAAAACGGTATTTGTGTTGTGATTTACTCTTAATATGTTACAAAAGTGTTGCTAACTAGAAATTTGCTCTAAAAATAGTGTTGAAATAGTGCTAATAAAAGTATTTCCTTACAATAGTGTTGTGCTGTACAGCACTTTGTCACTAAATTAGCAATACATTTTAAACACTACACAATTTGGAACACTATAAAACACCACATGTAAAATACTTTCAAAATACTTTCTACATGGTGCCTTTAAAATTACAAAATTTTAAAAAAGAAATAAAAGACAATTTGCAGTTTAGAATAAAAAAAAAATTTACCAATAAATATCAATAACTGTATCTCTGGGAAAAAAAAATTAATTTTTAACAACACTTTTTGCATAATCAAAAAAGATTTTAGTTAGAAGTGTTAATTATTATATTCATTTATTGTTGTAAAAGTGTTTCACGAATTTTCAATGTATTTTATAGAATTAAGAAATGTACAAATGTCCAAGGGCGGACTGTAAAAAACTCTAAGTCATCGAGCACAAGAAAAATTCTTTTATTTTACGAAAGAGTAGTAATAGGGGAATCTAATCATTAATGTCTGCCGGAAGCGAAGTGGTGCATAAGCCAAAAATGAATACCACTAGTGACTGACTCGTGGACTTAGCATTATGTTTTCCTGCACCCAATTTTCCACGTTTTCATACTTTTAATTGTATCACAAACACAATGCGCTAAGCCTACGAGTGAACCACTAGTGGTGTCAATTTTTGGCTTATGCACAACTCCGCTTCCGGCAGACGTGGATGATTAGATTCTTTTATTACTACTCTTTCATAAAATAAAGGAAGTACTTTTCTTGTGCTCGATGACTTAGGGTTTTGTTCGGTCGGCTCTTGGACTATAATTCTTTTGCAATAGAAATATAGAAACTTTTCCAATTTAAGCATTTCACTCACAATGTTTCAACGTCAAAAAAGCTGAATAAGATGAAAATGAAAATAAAGCATTTTAAACAATAAAAAGCATTTAAAGCATTTTTATTTTGTGCAATCAACAAAGCTATTGTGAAAGGATAAAAATGTTTCTGACTCATTCTAAATTGCATTAATATTAATCGATCTACTAAATTAATTTTATAAAAATTTATTTTAATGGTTCTTTAAAGTTTCGTTGGGACGTGACGGATTAAATTAAATTAAAATTAAATCTTACGTGAAACCAGACCAACTGATTTCGGTTTAAGTATGAAATTTTAGTTTTTGTCGAAATGGTTTAATTTTCCAAGAATGTAAATAACTCATCAAATCAGTAAAAAAACAGGAATGAACTTTGCAAAGCTTAAAAGCAAAGCGAAAAAAATATAATTATCTCTTGTGCTCTTCTCTTAAAAAAAAACATAGTTTTAAAATCAAAACAAAGTAATTATAATTTCTTTTTAGATCAAAATAAATTATTTTAGTATCCTATAGGTAACATTTTTTATCCCGATTTCTAGCTTTGCAACCACATGTTTTCAAGCAGCGTTCACTCTGCGGGACGACAAAATTACTGTAGCCCCTGGATATGTTCTGTAGAGCTATACACACGAAGTATTGTGCAAGATTTTATTTACATGTAAAAGCCTATTTTAAAAATCCATTTCCACATTTTTTTCTTTTGCTGTACGGAAATTGTATTCTTTTGTGTGTCTTTGTAAATAAACTATAAATAGCATATAAGTTTATATTATATTTTTAACATCTATTAGTGTACCTCAATGATGGATTTTAACTTTGAAATAATGCATCATTAAAATTTTCTGCTGAATTTTTGCATACAATATCGCTGCTAAAATATCCCTATTAATTCTGGGATAATGAATGGTGAATAAATCTTGACGGATATAATGTTCTAATATTTTAAAAATCAAATTAAAGGTTCTTTGTTATATGCTCTGGCTAGAGTTGTAGTTGCCTGCTATATTTCATGTCTAATACGTTCTTCAATAATTGTTTTAAGCTTTTTGTTTGTCATTCATGTGTAAAATTGCACTGTTTGCACAAAACTCATCTTGCAACAAAAATTGCACAAAACTCATTTTCGACAAGCATTTAAACTTAATTATGAACGAAAAATGGCTTCAGATTCTGTAACAACGATACATGCAGCATCAAGGATCGAAAGAGAATTTCATTAAAGATGACTGTTACCAGAATATTAATTATAGATCTCTTATAAGATTAGTTTAAAATATGGAGATTAACTAGAGAGTGTTGCCAGTGGGATATTTAAAAAAAAAATCAAATTTCTTTATTGCCACCATATTTTGGAAATGAAAAAAATCAACCTGCTTAATGAAATGTTAATTAAAGACAAAACAAGGGTGGATTTCTCCATTTAAAAAAGTTGTATCTATCAAAGTATCCTATCAAAAAAAGAAAGATAAAACATTGACAACATTGTAACTAGATGGAATAATGAAAAAAATAATGCGTCGCTGCCTCCCATAATGGAGGCTCTATGAAGAACTTATGGATAAATGTGATTTTAAACATTTATCTGGTGAGGCATGCAATTCATGAAATAAAAATGCATCAATTCCCAAAACTACAAAATTAAACTTGAAATGATTAGCATCCATAGTTCATTTACAGGGGCACTCAAAAGAATGCCCTTAAATACATTATGCATAGTCATTATGCTGCAAAATCTATAATGTACTTAACGGCAAAATGTAAAATAAATAAATAAAATTAATAAATAAAATTTATCTTTGTACACCGATGTCATTAAAATCGATTGGTATATCCTCTCCTGGCTTCCAGTGGTTTCACTATTATTCATATTGTGTGAAGATGCATGCAAGTATGTTTAACAGAAAAAATATGGAATATGGTTAATGCATTTTTGAACTCTGTATTTATTCTTTTTTGCTGTTATAGGCATTTTATCCAACAGACGATTTAGGAAATTTGACGTATGCCTAAAATATATTTTTGTGATAACATATGATGAATCAAAATTTTGAAGCATATGAAAATATTCTTTTAGTTTGTTAATTATAAGATGAAAAACATTTCATTATTTATAGAAAGATGAATAATAATAATAATAAACATGCAAAAAAATTGATGTAAAAAAAATAGAGATTTTCAAGTTGAAACAAGGTAATAAAGAAGACCTTAAGCAGATAATTAAACAAAAAATAATATATTTATATTTCGACTGAGTTCAACTACGGAAAGTAAATTTTAATCTAAACTCAGAATCATAATTATTTACATTAAATAATTATTTTATTTTAATTAATAATTTAAAACCCTTAAAAACAAAAGAAAAATAAATAAATAAAAAGAAAATCAGCCATCTGATAATTCAAGTTTCCTTTCATGAGCATTTAACATTTTAATTGTTGATTGCATTTCCAGAGGTAAAAAAAGTACCTAAATGAAAAGAAAATAACGTTTGTGCTTCTATGAATAATTTATGAAGACTCATTTTATTATCTTTCTAGAAGATGATAACGTCATTACGCCTTACCACCCAATCAATTACCATAATGATACGTAGTAATGAGCATAATTTGTTTTTCGTATAATTTCAATTACTTCGTGAATTTAGAAAACATACTAATGTAATAAGTATAATTAAAAGTGCTAGTTATAAAAATTTATGATGCATATAATAATTATATGATTTAAATTACAATATTGGTCCTTTATTGCATTTAAATAGCATGATTTCTAACTTCTAAATATAAATTGATGTTTTATAGTAACATTAAAAACGCTGTCTGCCCCAAAACTTTATAAAAATTCATTAACAACCTTTAATGTAATCCTTGTTTAATACAATATGTTGTAGTAGTATAGCAGTAACAACTATTAAATTGTTAAAAAAAGTTTCTCTAGAATTAAGTAGTAAGACGGTTTAAAATCACAGAAAGATACTGGTAGTGTACTCCATGTCCCAATGCCGCTCGCCATTGCACCAACTCGTGACTAAATACTTCACGCCGAGTAAACAAACAATAAATTTCGCCAAATTGTTGGTGCTTTTTTATGTGTTTGTATGTGTGGTGTCAAAACATTCGAAATCATTATCCGCGTTACTAAACGATTGGTGTCGCTTTACATATTCACACGCAGTGCGGTGCCATTAACATTGCTCTATTTACCAATCGATACACTAATTCAGTTTAGCAAAACTAGACACACAGAAAGGACTGTGCAATAGTTATTTCTTCATTCTCTGTTAATTACTATACATGCGCCAGCGTCGCACCAGTATTAACAGGAACAAAATTATTCACATCAAATAGAGGAGAATTTTGTTGGAATGCAGAATTCAAAGCAGCCATTTAACATATTGCAATAAATTCTCTATAAGATGGACTCTGAGTAAGACGGAATTTGGAAACATTTTCAATACCTTGTCAATCCACAGAAATAAAGTTCGGTTGAGGATAAATATTGTCTACTACGAAAATTTTCTCTTACAGGATCTATTCCGTCTTAGACAGGGTTTACTATATTAACTTTGTTGTATAGAAAATATCATTGGATGGTCAATTTTTTTTTCGAATCGTAAATGTTGAAATCTAATTTCTATTAGTACTTTAGTATTAATATTTTTCTAATATGAAATATAAAATCTTAATAATTAAAATCTTTATTATTATCTGTATTAATCATAAGTATTAATATTTTCTACTGGTAAAATGTCAGATTGCAGTGCACATTTTCACAATTGTAAATCAAAGAGAGTAGCTTTTAATTTTTATTTAAGACTGCTAAAAGAATGTCTTTAAAATTCGTACATTTAAAAGACTGAACTCCAACGTACTTAGAATGTACACACTTTAAAGAGTTTTTCTCATATTAGTCGAATTTCTATTTTCTAAGTAATTATAGAAAATTTGGTAATTAATTGTAAACATACTAAAACGGGAATACAATAAGGGGTTAAAGATAGATTTTTTGTATTTCACGTCGAGTCTATTTTGCTAACATTCCTTTTCGCTTGGCTACTGTTTTACATTTCTTATTCGCTAAATTTCTATTGTTATTAAAATACACTAAGAACTCTATATACAAGAGACCACACTACTGTCTGAAAAGGACCCGGATGATAATGTTAAGTCTGTGGAGGCGTTCTTTTCAAATTTATTACTTAAATTTTAATATTTTTACATGTTTATATATATATATATATATATATATATATATAGGCTAGATGAGGACGATCTGCAACTGGTCTAGTTTTTACTTTTTCAATTTTGATTTCGCATTTTTTTTCAATTACTTTAATTTTCGAAACCAGTTAGAGCCTGTTGTGAAATTGGAGCTGTCATAATATAAAAAAATTATCATCAAAATCGAAAAAGTAAAAACTAGTCCGGTTGTAGATCATCCACAGCCATCCTACGCAAAAGAATCATGTAAAAATATTAAAATTTGTGCGAGATATTTGAAAAGAACACCCCATAAACTTAACGTTATCATCCGTTTTTTTTTTAAATCAGTAGTGTGGGCTCTTAACATAAAAAATAATTACTGCATGCTGAACAAAATGGTATTTTAGTTCAAGAATTCATTAGGAATTTTGAGTCGGAATATGAGCATTTTCGTCATACATTTAGATAAAGAAATCTTTGTTTCCATGCAAATAATAATTTTATCTGATTTTTTTTAAATCGAAAACAACGATACGAAAATGCACCGACAGTGCTGAGAACCGTCGACTTATATTAAATAAACTTTTAAAGTCACTAACATATCACTTAATGCAGACTTTGCAACCCACCGACCACACGGGTATTTTGGGAAAACTTTTTTATACACACGTTTCTTACCTTTAAACTAATGCATACATTTTGTTTTACTAGATTTTGTAATTTTTAAAATCAGGGGTTGAAGAAAAGTCTTCATTTTATAACTTTTGAGAGTATTCATTTTTATATTGCAGTTCCATCTTCAAAAAATTGTTTCGAAGCAGCTAAAGTCTGCAGGTGTACAGAAACGTCAATGTAAGTTAATATAAATATTTAGATTAATATTAATATTAAAAATAATATATTTTTAATTTTTAAATTATGAAAATGAAACCAAATTTAAAGTTATGTTTTTTTTATATACAATTTTACGAAAAATGCTTAACACAAAAAGAGAAATAACAATTTTAATTTATTATTGTTTTAAGTAACAGTTTAAAATTTCCGAGTTTTGGTTATGAATAAAATGTCATTTTCAGGACAGATTAAATATTGCTTTAAAATTTTTGTTTAATTTCACTGCCTTCATAAATTACAAACTGTTATTTTTTTATATAATAGTTTTAAAGTAACATATTTTTACTGACTAACAGTTACATTTACAAGCTCATCCAGGTTATAAATTCAGGGAAACATTTGTTCGAGGATGCAAGTGCGGTTTAAAAATTAACAATCAGAAATATGTGATTTGCTGAAAAATTTGAAATTTCGACTTCCCCGTTACCTCGCCAACAAATTAAGGATGCCTATAAATGAAAAACTTGCACAGATTCAGACAAAGCTATGAATAATCTGAAGGTCTTTTTTCAAATATCTGCTTACAAATCACAAAAAAGAGGAAGTGACGTGGAATGACTTTTTATTTAATATCTATCTCTTTATAATAATCTGACTTTTTATATAATCATCGCAATCAATCGGTATGTTCTTAAAGTATATCTATTCCTTTTCAACTTCAATTATCAGGCTGTGTATATGGAATGCATATTGCTTTGTGTTTTGTTTAAAAATTCATTTTTAAGGGATTTAATAAAGGGGGATAAATAAATAAATATTTTATAAAGCCGAGACCCCTAGTATTTGAGAAATACATTCAGCATTTATCTGAAGAGGTTTTTATTCTATCTATAAATCATTTATTTCTGCAGAAAAAATATTCTTTATAGCTATAATAATTCTACTGCCTGACATCTCATTCCTATTTCGATCTCATTACGGAAATGTGATAGAATAGATGTAAGGTTTTCATTACTTTTCTCTTTTGGTATTTTGTCAATTCCTCTTTGTTAATATAAGATATAACTTGTATTAATCACGTTAATCATTTCCTATTCTGACATGATTAATTATCGAATTACATTTAGTAATCCAAAGAAAAAAAATCCCTGCTATTCATTAAAAAGTTATACAAAAGTTGAGGATAAAATATCTTTTCAGGAGTAACGCATTAATCTATAAAAGTTTTTTTCTATATAAATCTGAAACTATATTCTAAATTATTTTTATTATTGTTGTATTTCAAGAGATTTCAGGCAACAATAATAGTGGTTAATATCTCAAGGTTTCATAAATTTTGAGAGCACTTTAACTTTTTGTTAATTAGATAGGCTTTTCAACAACCTCACCGAAAATACTAGCCATTACAGTGTAATAAATGAAAACAACTTTTTATTGAAGTAAAAAATAAAGATAAAGCTTGAAAAAGAGCAGTCTGTTTTTAGGTACAAAACTCAAATTTAAGTTTAAATAATTCTAAAAACCACGGAAGTGAAGATCTACAAATTCATGTTTACTTAAATAATGTAAATGGCTGCTCAAGATAACAATAATAAGTTTCGGTTAAATGATCGCCCTCAGGTCTATCAGTCGTGTAGAAAAATGTGGAGAGTGTTCTGCAGTCCATTCCAACCGCTGTCAGTCGCGAGGGGGCAAGCGCCCTAACAAGCATCTCAACAAACCTGGACATTTCATCTTTCTTTCCGTTCTCTGTTGCTAGGAGCCAGTCTGTGCCTCAGCGGCCTGAGTTTATTCTTCTTATTTTCTTCTGGCTAAAAATGTAATTTTTAACACATTTAAAAAGTTAATCAGGATTTACATATATGCTCTACAGATATGGCTTCCTTGTCTCAGCAGTCCCTCCTCAAACAGGACTACCTTTGAAAAATAATACCTATTGCTACTACAACGTAATTCCCTAGCTATATTTTAATTATTAATATTTTTCTTTTAAATTATACTTATGCCGTATTTAAATTATACTTGTATGTAATTATATTTGTAAGAAATTTTGTGCATATATACGTTTGTGCATATACACCCGAAATTTGAAAATGCTCCTCGTGTTTTAATTTTTTGAGATACATTCTTACTTTTTTATTTTTATCACTTAAAACCCTATTATAATAAACATATTTCTGTAAGATTTTTTTAATCTCTTGAATAAATATTTTACAGATTTTTTTTCTATATTCCGTACCGATTTTCATCAAAATTGTGCCTTTTAATAAGTAAAAAATCAAATTTGACTATCTTAATAAAAACGAATTTTAAAAATCTAACATAATTTCTTTTTAAACAATATCAGGATACTTCCTTATCAATTTCACAAATATTGATCACAAATTACTTTGCAAGAAGTATTTCAAAATCTAAAAACGCTGAAAAATTAGTTTGAGAAAAACAAATTTAATGTATATAAATACACTTACCTTTATTATTTACTTCTTAAAACCTTCATAAATGATATTTTAATAAGAAAAAACTATTTTGGTACTATTATACCACAGAAATAGATCTTTTTGCGATGATTTTTCTATAGACGATTTTTCTCAAATAAAGGTATAGTCTCCCCTTAAGACCTTTATAAAGGCAATCGGGATTTACACATATGCTCTACAGATATTGCTTATTTGTCTCAGCAGTACCACTTGGGCATTCAAAAGGGACTACCTTTAAAGAATAATACATATTTCTACCACAACGTAATTCCCTAGATATATATTAATTATTACCATTTTTCTTTTAAATTATACTTGTATGCCGCGGGAAAATATTCTTTTAACAAATGTGCTTTATTTCAAAGAAAATAACCTGAAAATTGCATGAATCAATAAGAACAAAAATATTTTTTTTAAACACAACGACACTGTCGCTTGCCCTTGCTTTCATAGTAGAAGAATGTCTTCTTTGCGTTTGACGAAGAAAGACTCAGATCTTTCGAAAGGTTTAGAGCATTTAAAATTTCTTGGTGGTATTTTAAGATTATTTGGTTTTTATTGCGTTTTATTTTATTTCAGAACACTAAATCAATACGAATTAAGTATTTCCAACTGATCGAAAAATTACCCAGGCCGGGGATTTTTAGAATCCAGTTACTTGGCTTACAAGGCCGATGTTTTACCGATTATGCTAACTGGTCATGACAACTGAGCATTTTTCGTTCCGATAACCCGGACTAAATCAATAGTTACGAATCTGCTACAATATAAGAATGCATTTTATGAGCAAATGTAATATTCTCATAACCATTTTTGCCCTAAAATATGAGTTAGTATAAAAGCATTCCGTAAATTGCTTATCTTATATTATACTTCATGTTTTATGAAGCTACCTCTTTGTGAAATTGCATTATTTTAATTTAAAGCACTAAAGGTATTTAGTCATCAGCGACATCGTCAAAACTTACTTTAAGAACAAAAGATACTTTTCACCTAAGTCTTTTTTTTTTCAAATTATGAATAAATGAGAAAAGCCTTCGAAAACATTTTTCAAAAGATTCTCGTGAGTTATATGAAATGCCTTAGGAGATTTTTGCAGTAATTAAAAAAATATATTTCATTTCTAAAAATTAATAAACTCAATCTTTTTTTTTTTTTGTAGATATTTTGTGGAGCATTTACAATTCTATTGAAAATATATTTTTTAAATACTGCTTTTAGCTGAATTTTTTCAATGCATAAAGATGTACAAACAAGTCCTTACACACACACAGACACACACGCACACACACACACACAAAAAAAAAATAATAGAAATTTTTTTAAACATTAATATGTTTCAACATCATGAATTAATTGGATGTGCCAATACCAAAACTTTCTTCTGTCTTGTGATGTTAGTACTTCAAAATTCACTATCGCAGAGCTAAAATTAAATGACTATCTAAACCAATCATGGGGATTCTAATGATATAAAATTCCGTGCATATTTATTGAGATACGACTATTAGAAAATCCCGCAATTCATGCAAAATACAGCAAAGAAGCGCCTCTTATAGGGTGTTTTACACCAAAACATAATTTGCAACACCTTATGTCAGCATGTAACTGAATGTAAAGTTTGATAAAATTATGTACATTTGTTCTGGATATAGAGGTGCTGCAATAATCGTGAAAAATGCAGCACAGCAGTGCCACCTATTGGGTGATTTTTACAAAAATGTAAAATATACCAAGTCATACTAAGGACTAACTGAATCTGAAATTTTATGAATATCCGTGCATTAATTCTAAGGACAGATTTATTGTGGAAATACCAAAAATGCAGCATAAAAGTGCTGTTGAGCGATTTCATGTAAAATAATGAATAGGTTAATTCATGTCATAACTAACAGAATCTGAAATTTGATAAATATTCGTGCATAAGTTCTTGAGATAGAGCTATTGCGGAGATCGTCAAAACTGCTGCACAGCAATGCTACATGTTGAGCGATTCACACCGAAAACTAATTTGCACAAATTTATAACAGGGTCTAACTGAATATTAAATTTTATTAAATTCCCTGCATTATTTCTTAAGATAAAGCGTCCAAAATATTTGTGTCACATGTAGACTGACAGTCACAGAAACGCAGATTCACTGACAGATATTTTGTAAAAATTCGTTTGGTACCCCTGACTCCTAAAATACGTAAATCCGTCAAAAACCAGAAGTAAAAAATTTTCAAGAATCCAATACTTTCTTCTTGTAAAGATAGAAGAAAGTAAAAGTGATTAAGGCCCCACACTATTCACTGAAAAAGACACAGATGATAATGTTAAGTCTATGGGAGCATTCTTTTCAAATATCTCGCTCAAATTTAAATTTTTTTTTTATTGGATAGCTGAGGACGATCTAAAACCGGGCTAATTTTTACTTTTTCGATGTTGCTAATGTACTTTTTACATTATGATAGTTTCAATTTTAGAACCGGTTCAAACCGGTTTTGAAATATAAAATATTTTTTTATTTTATTTTTTATTTTATTTTTTAATCCGAAAGCAAAATTGAAAAAGTAATAATTAGCCCGGTTGTGGATCGTTCTCCGCTATCCTATGCAAAAACAAATCGAGTAAGAATATAATAATTTGACCGAGATATTTGAAAAGAACGCTCCAATAGACTTATATTATTATCTGGGTCTTTTTCAGAGACTAGTGTGGGGCCTTAAAAAAATAATAATCCATTTAATAATATTTTCAACTCTATATAATGAAAGATGGTTTCTAAATATTGTGTAAAGTAAATCTAAAATTTATTCTAAAGGGTATTGCTACCAAGCGATGATTTAAATGGATTGTATATTAGTTTATGATATTTTAAAGGGTAATAGCAGTTTTAACTAATATCGAGCATTTACATTTTCCAATCATTAAATTAATATAAACGTCGCTTTACTAAATATATTTTATACTACAGATTTTCACTTAAACATCTCTCGCATCTTACGTGATGTGAGTCTTAAATTTTCGTTGATCAGAGAGTGAAGTTTTTCATGCCCCGTTGCCATGGGAACAAAATCCTCTTGCACTTCGAAAGTCTATACCGATGTTTGACAAGGCCGATCTCTTTTTGGTAAATGGCAAAATACATCCAGAACAAGGCTTTACCAAGATTTTCCATGACTTTTCCGTAGATACCAAGAGAAGTGTCGGGATAGAACTGGTATTATCGATAAAACCATTTATCCGCTGAATATTTTCATGAAGAGTAAGATATTTTTAATAAAAGATTTTACATCTCACATAAAATACAACCTTTAATAATAGAACGAAAAAATAGATAAAAATTGTTACTAATTAAAAATTATGTATCGTATTGTTTAGAATTAAATATAATTTCATATCAAAAATACTGGACTGGCATAGGAGTTTTTTATTTGTTTTCAAAATAAATTTTGTTGCAAATCTTTTAAAAGTTGAATATACAACTGGCATAAGTATTTGTATTAATGACAATAGAAGTGATAATGGAATTTTTATTTTTTTTTATAATGTAAAACATGCTAAAACGATATCTTAAAATACTGAAAAAAATCCGTTTTGTTCTGACTTAAATTTTATGAAGTACTAGCTGACCCGCCCGGCGTTCCCGGGTCCGTATTAACAATATTAAACGAACTTGAAATTTGCATGATTTTATAATTAACTCGAAACATGCAGAAATGCATTGTTTGAAATACGTGGCCACTGACTGTGTAAAATATCGGTTTAAAAAACAACAACTAATATTAAGCTCTAAAAATACTCAAAATGAGCAATGAGAAACGCGGGAGGGAATATGTATCCAACGATTGCGTGATTTTCGTGTCAAATTGTTGATATTTACCCGTAAAAATCACTGTTAAGTCACGTAACTAATTATTTTTTTCACATAGAAATCCCAAGTGAAATATTTTGAATTTCAAACTAGTTATATCTCACTTAAATCCAACTATACCATGAATGAAATCGATACTCGATGGTATCTAAAAGGTTGGTATATAGTATTATAATTTCAGAGCCATTTAACAAAAGTAAGTGTTATTTTTAATCAAATCATGCATAATATTTACTCTGTGGATAAATTCCTAACCGTAAACTTCTGTACAGTAACCATAACTTGCCTGTAACCTAACTGCGACTTAACAGTACCCTACCGTAACTTAAATATAACATAAATGTAACTTAGCCTTCACTTTATTGTAACATATCCTTATTCTTATCATAAAATAAAAGCAATTTAACTTTAACCTAACTTTAACTTAACTGTAACCTAACGGGAAATTAAATAAAATCAAGGACTTACCGTAATGTAATTGCAACCTAATTGTTACCTAACCATATATTGGGTTCATATCCATGGAAATTATTTTGTCATGTTCAGATCTAGTTATGATTCATTAGTCGGGAGTAGACTATTTTCGTCGGGTTCAGATTTCGTTCAATTCAGATTTTAGGTATTTTTTGAATTGAATTTTAATGTTCGGATCGGATTCATGTCCATGGAAATTATTTTGTCTTACTCGAATCTGGTTATGATTCTTTCGAATATTTTGGTTACATTTAAATGTGGTTTGGGTCAATGTTCATGATTTTTCAAAGGGAATTTTTTAGGTTTGAGTCGGGTTTATAACCACGGAAAGTATTTTGTGTTGCTGGGATCGGGTTATAGTTCTCTGGAATATTTTTATCAGTTTCAGATTTCGTTCTAGTCATACTTCGGATTTTTTCTAAGAAAATATTTAGGTTCGGGTCAGGTTTCATGCCCACAAAAATTATTTTTCCTTGCTTGGATCGGGTTATGCTTCATTTGAACATTTTTGCGGTATTCAGATTTGGTTCGGGTGAGTTATCAAATCCACAGTTTTTCTCAAACAGAATTTTTAGGATCGGGTCAGGTTTATACTCACGGAAATTTTGTCTATCACGGATCGGAGTGTGGTCTGTTTTTTTTCTGGTTGTGATCGGGTTATGTTTAAATTAGTCTCAACAGGTTAAACATAACACGTTCAGCGATTAGGTTATAATCAGTTTTGCTACTATTCTTTTTATGGCTATTTCTGATAAATAATTTACTTTGCTATTTGATAATTTATTATATTGAATGAGACGTTTGCGGATTCAAACAATTGTACGCCAAACAGCTGTTTTATTTTTGTTTTAAAAACAAATTAAAGCCATATTACAATTTTAAATTGAATAGACCACATTTTAAATTTAATCAATGATTTAAAAAAAAAACTAATAGAAAAGTTTTTTTACTGCAACACAAATAATGACTCATACATTCTAATTTTCGAAATGTCAAAAATCTGCGTACAACCATACAGTAAAAAGAAATTAATAGAGTGGAGTTTAATAGAGTCTTGGGGTAACACCAAAAATGTAACTCTAAAATCCGCTATATTGTCCAAATAAGCACCAACAAAATTATGTGCTTTGACACTCCGATCAATTCAAACTGGTTTAAACCCGTATTTCTTTGTTTTTACTTTTTATCTTTTAAACTGTAATTGAATAGATGACTAAAATTTCGTTTAAAAATAACGTTTTGTGCCATTATTGGCTGTAATACACGATCGGAATGCATAAAAGATACAAATAGATCAATCATAGGCAAGAATTATTTGATTATTTTTATCACATGACTTTGAAATATCAATATAGAAGCATCATTTAAGATTTTCCTTTAAAAGTTAACATTCTTTCGTTAATGCCTAAAAATCGTCTGCACTCTGAAATCTAGATTTTAGATTAATATTTGTTATTTAAATTTTCATGATTGATTTTAAAAGAATGTTTTCATCAATATATTTTATATATTGACATAGAATTATTAATATGTTGTTAAATCATAAACATTTTTCATCTACGTTATAAAGTATTAAAAAGTTCTGAAAAAAAGAAAACTTTTAGTAATACAATTTTTAGTTCAAATCAAATGTTTCCAATATTTTATTTAATTTTATTTTGACATTTAATTATTTCTAATTTTCCAATTTCAATTATTTTAAAAGCAAATATTTATTTTAATAAATAATATAATAGAAAAAAACCATCTTAAAAAATTACTATTTCTTCGTAAAATATGCTTCAGCTGTAATTCATTTCTTTCAATTCGTCTTATTAATGCAAAATTCCTTCCTCGTGCTTTTGTTTGAGACATTAAAATTTCAGCGATAAATGGTTTCATATTGCAAACCTTTTTTTCGATTTACTTCACCTCCACCTATCTTTTTCTTCCACAGCGTACAGCAGCTCTGATAAAAAAAATCCGCATTTAAATTGACAGTTTGCAGGTCTATGAATTTTAAAGGTCTGTCCCAGCCTTCTTAATCATTTCAGCGAAAATTTTATGCAACCAACCAACCATATGCAAATGAAAGGGAAAAAGCAAAAAAAAGGCGATTTTTTAATGTGAGTGAGCTTCGGAATTTAATTAATAACTCAGTTAATAAATAGAATTTTGAAATTCTGAGCTTCAGGCGCATCAGGAGAGATATTGGGCTACTCTCATAAAAAATTTGAGCTTCGTACATTCCATAGATTTTGCTACCCATCGCAGACACACACACACACACACGCAGACAGACAGAGCGATTTGTTATTTTATTAGTATAGATTATAATAATTACAATTTACAAAAAGGATAATTTCTCTATTAAACGGATTCACTGGTAAAGTCACTAATTTCAACTAAGGTATTGTGTGGTAATACCGCCACGTTAAGATTTTACCAATTTTCACGAATAAATTTTCGATTTTTTTTTCAAATACGTACAAGATTTTACATAGCCACCTACTGGCTATGTATAGAAGAAAGAATATTTTAGCAGATATCTATATATGTAAAAGAAAATCTTGATTTGGTATTAATCAACGCAGAGCATAAACTATTGAAACGAAAAAAAATATTGGGTAAAAATTTTTTATGGCATAGAGTGCTGCTAAGAAAGGATCTTCTAAAATTCTACCCCTAAAAGCAGTAAAAAATAAAACGAACTTTTTGAAAATTCCTGTAAAATCTGATTTTATAGTTATTTTTCAACTTGTAACATATTTAAGTGTACTTTTGTGTACTGGATCAAGCAGCATTAACCAAATAATTTCAACCCCAATAGTTCATCATATATTTCACATTTTCTTAATTTGGCGATGTCTTTGGTGTCAAAGTGTCAAATTGTCAAATTAGTCCAATCAAATAAGGAAAGTTTGCCATAATAAATGCTAAGGAGATGAAAATTGGCACAGTTGTTCCTTGATAGCAACTGATGACTAGGTAAAAAGTCCCCATCGATAGGATGTGAGCGGGAGGAGGGAGGGGCAAAAATAAGTCCCCCTCTCTTTTTTTTTAGGATTTTGAAAATGTCTCAAACATTATGGGTTTTTATTAAAAAAATTACTCCAGCTTAAAAAAAGCATAAAATTCTCTACAAATGACATACATGCGCAGTGGAACCTCGGTTATCCGTCATTCACGGAACAGGAACCTTGACCTTTTTCGTCCAATCATATTATTAAAATTTGCAATAATAAATGCCACAGAGATCAAATTTGGAACATTTGTTCATTGATGCTACTAATGATTCTGTGAAAAGTTCTCATGAATAGTAAGTCAGAGGGGAGGAGGAGGGAGGGTCAAAAATAAGTCCCCCTCCATCTTTTTAGATTTTTGAAAATATCTTAGAAACTATGTGTTTATATATATAAAACACTCCAACATAAATTGAAGAACATAAAATCGTCTACAAATTACATTTATACGCAGTAGAACCTCGTTTATCCGTCAGTTGCGGAAACGGAACCGTGACGGATTTTCACAAACGAAAATCGTTTACGCCCAATTAAATTAGGATAGTTTGCCATAATAAATGCCTCAGAGATGAATTTCGGTACATTTTTTCATTCATGGCTACTAATGTATAGGTAAAAATTCTCATGAATTGGAAAGGAGCCGCGGGAGTCCCCTCCCCACTTTTTTAATTTTTTGAAAATGTCTTAGAAATTGTGGGTATCCATGACAAAATTGCCATGGCATAAATTAAAGAGCATAAATTCTCTACAAATAATGGGCTTACAAAATTAAACCTCGGTTATCCGTCATTCACGGGACTGGAACCTTGACGGATTTTCACAAAAGAAAATAATCTTCTTTTCAAACTAATTTAATTTCTATTCGATTTGCTTAGATATTGTCACAAAAAATAAACAAAATAAAACAGAAAATACTCCAATATGCAATACTGCACGAGATAATAGCATGTAAATTATTAATGAAAGATAAATATTCACCATTCATGAAGTATTTATTAAAATATTTTTGAAACATTATAACTGCGAGTGTAAAAAATACATAGAAAACTAAAAGTAAATACATACTAATTTATAATTAAGTCGATATTAGGTAAGTAGATAAAAATTTCAAAGGAGTCTTTATAATTCTGACTTGTTTTTTCCTTGAATATTACCATCAGCGGAAGTGCATGGGTTGTTAGGATTCAGAATCTTCATCTCATATTCTTCTTTTTCCTGTTGATCCCGTGGATAAATATTTAACATTAATCAAATGTTTAGTCTTGTGAAACATTGTTGGTGCGACAAAACATAATAGAGATAAATGAAAAGTGCTAATTTATCACTAAGCAAATGTTACGTACCAAGTCGCACTGTACTTTTCTTTTTCTTTCACACATTATCATCAGCTAAAGGGGATGGTGCATTAGTTGGTGTTCTCAACAGGATTGTATTCATAATCGAGTCCTCATCTTTTTCGACATTATGCTGATCTACATATTTGGATGTAGAATTTAGTCAGTCACCATGGCAGATGTTACAGATTATTGTACAATTCATGGCAGCTTTCCTGCATCCACACTTAGCCCCACACCCCGTGGTACATTTGCAGAAGATAATATTTAATACAGCCTCGGGTGCGATCGAATCTTTAGTTGTTATGGGAATAAGATGATTCTGTTTTCGCTCCCAACCTCAAAGTTCGGCTTGTTGTTCCTGACCAAGCCACAACCGTACTTGAAGGTACACCCGAAAAGAATGCTGTCTGGCCGCTCCTTCTGTTGGCGGAAGGGATGAAATATCAAGTTTGATATTCGATACAGATTTTGCGAAGGAGTGGTATCGGAAAGTATTAAGAGATGAAGCTGTGGGAGGTTGTCAGTCTAAAAAAAAGTCGGTTTCCTGCTTCTGCAACAGCATCATGGTCGGACTCCCTACTATTAAACACATTATCAATTTTATGCATATCTTCACATTGCTGAAGCAGTTTTAAAAACTTGATTTTTCCTTTTTTGAAAACTGCAGATGTATTACATTCAGTGAAAACATGCTAGAATGACGTCTTTCAGTCTTGTTTCTTGAGCTATCTGTTGTGTGGAAAAAAACCTTCCTTTCAATTTTTCCACGGCTCAGCTTAACGACAAAAAATTCTCGTTCGAGCGGAGTAAGGGCGATTAGGAAGACGAGAAGATCAACATCCTCACCAACAACTGCCACTCTGTCACTGGAAGATGATTTTTCAATGGCTGTTGTTACGATTAGTGTATCTGCATCACCAGTACTTATCCGACAATATATTCCATTGTCCTTCAATTTGGATGAAAGCACAGCAATTAATCTTAATTTGTTCTTTTCATTTGAAAGGAAGTTTTTTTGCTTAACGGTAATCTCTGTGTTTTTGTTGAAATTAATATCCAGAGACATTATCAATGCACATCTTCGGTTTTGTTCTGCTGATTTCGGGATGATTTCGTTGATATGGTTTAAAGAAATTTTACATGACTGTTTTCTTTGTCTTACTCATGCCACCTTCGTCATTATTGGTTTTGAAACTACAAATCTTTTGTCATTTTCCGGCTGCTCAACTTGATCTTTTCCCTTAACACTAGAACCGCGGTGACGGGTCATTATGACCCGTACAAAACGGATTTGTATCGATTGAAACCAGACATTTCTTCATAGAATAAGTTACATACCCCTTGAATTAAAATAGTATAAATAATTAAGTTAAATAATTTTAAATAAAAAATTTGGTGTAAAAATATTTTAATGAAATTTGAGTAAATTTTCCCGAGGTTCTAGTGTTAAGCTGCTTTCTGTTTTCATTTTTACTTAAAATATAAAATATAAATTTCAAAATATAAATCTGAAAAAACGATTTTTTTTCGGAAAATCTGTCAAGGTTCCAGTCCCGTGACTGACGAATAACCGAGAATCCACTGATTATAAATGCCATTTTTAGAGAATTTTATGCTCTTTAATTTAGGTTGGAGTAATTTTTTTTTATAAAAACACATAGTTTCTGAGATATTTTCGAAAATCTAAAAAGAAGATAGGGGCTTATTGACCCTCCCTCCCCCTCCCCGCTCACTTACTATTCATGAGGACTTTTTACGGAGTCATTAGTAGCCATCAATGAAAAATGTTCCAAATTTCATCTCTGTGGCATTTATTATGGCAAAGTTTCCTAATATATGATTGGACGAAAAAGGCCAAGGTTCCGGTTCCATGAATGACGAATAACCGAGGTTCCACTGCGCATGCATGTCATTTGTAGAGAATCTTATGCTTTTTTTTAAGCTGGAGTAATTTTTTCAATAAAATCCCATAATGTTTGAGACATTTTCAAAAACTTAAAAAAAGAGGGGGGAGGACTTACTTTTGCCCCTCCCTCCCCCCCCCGCTCACATTCTATCGATGGGGACTTTTTACCTAGTCATCAGTAGCTATCAAGGAACAACTGTACCAAATTTTATCTCCTTAGCATTTATTATGGCAAACTACTCCAAAAAAGGTCTTATTTGATTGGACTAAATGGTAATTTCTAAAAACACATCCGTTGCAATAAGATAAATTTTAAAAAATTCAAATTGAATAATTAAAAAAATCTTTTGATTAAATAATTAAAACAACTATGTCAATTAGGAAAAAGTTTAGAAACGCTTAAAAAACTAAAACTCAAAGGAAAAAATACTGTGGTACCTTTTAAATTTAAGCATTACCATGCCAAAATGTATGATACCGTGTCATTTAATTTCAACTTCAAGTCTAAACAATGCACAATATTTTTTATTGCAAACCGCTAAACGTTAACACTTGCTATTTAATGAATTTTAACATTTTAAGTATTATTCAATCGTACATTCACAACTTTTTAAAATGTTATTTTTTTATGGAAAATATTTATTGACAATTATAACTTACATTTATTATTGATACAGACATAGATTTTATCATTTGGAAGTTACAATGAAGTTGAGAAAGCTACTATAGAATCATTAAAAAATAGAATAATATAAACTGAAACAGACTTGAAAGCATGTTTTAAAAATAAATAAAATTAATACGCAAAAAATTAAAACTCCAAAAACATTTAAAAATACAAGAGTAAACGTTTTGCGAAGCTACATGTAAAGCCTCATCAGTACTGATGGAGTAATTCTTTTTAAACTTTGCTAATTAGCATTTCTAAAACTGTGCAATAGAGATGAGAAGAAATTCAATATGAAAATAATGCTAAATAAATTAGTATTTAGACATTTTTTTTTTGAAAAAATTATACATTTGATTAATAGCTTCTTTAAAATTTTAGAAGGTACAACCAAGCACACCTATAATCTTACAATATCAGTAAAACTAAAACTGATCTTTAAACTACACAGTGGGAATCAAAAATGATTAAGATAAAATTTACAGCTAGAGAAAATGATTCATATTATTATTTAAGTAACTTAAATCATATTTAGTATAGGTCACATACACTATTAAAAATTTTGTCCTAGTTTGAACCAAATTTTGGTGCTCAGTAGCTGCCACTGTAAGATGGCAAAATCTTGAACCAATATTTGGAGCTCCTGTTGAAGCTTAGTTCTAATAGTTGGAACAAGGTTGAAACAGGAAGCTCTAAATATTGGTACGAGATTTCACAATCTTATGGTGGCAGCTACTGAGCACCAAAATTTGGTTCATATTTGTACAAAATTTTTAACAGTGTAATTTAAATAGTATATGAATAAAAAAGAATACTTTTTTATTTGAAATTTTTAAATTCCATCCATCCTGTGACATTTACACTCATGTCCAAGATTAGAGTCACAAACATAAAATCTGGGAAACTAATGCATTAATCACTGTGTTGCCCCAAAATGTGGCCCACAGATACATTACAATGGAAGAAAAAATTGCAGCATAACAATATTGAAAAAATTTCAATTGTGATTTACGAAACAGAGTATATGAGAAAGTGTTAAATCATGAATCAGAGATAAACCATTTACCTCGGAAAAAATATCTATTATGGAGCGTTAGCAGCGTACACTGCTATACAAGCTTCACAACGAGCTCCCATACTGTTTATGAGTGTTTTAATGTTTGTACCAGCATATTCCATTCTTCCAAAAGTGCGATTTTTAACTCTTTGCGCGTCCTGGAAGAAGAATTACGCTGTGCAATGGCCCTTCCTTTATAATCTCAAACATATTCAAAAGGATTGTGGTTCAGAGACCTCGACGGCCGACTCATACTTTGAATTTCCTCTTCTTCTTCTTCAAAAAAAAATCATCACTTATGTGATCTCTATGAAGCTTCGCATTATTGTCTATAAACACGAAGTCGGGACCTACACAATTATTATTACTCATTAACATGGGCTTCTAGGACCTCGTCCCTAACAATTAACGTCATGCCATGTGTGTCTTTTTACTGCATCCAACACGAGAGCCCAATTACCGTAGAACCAAAGACAGGTCTTGTAAAACAGTCTTGAGCCCATCAGGAATGAGGGCGTGTTCTATTCAGTGATGAGTCGAGATTCACCATGCAGAGTAATTCTCGTTCAATCTTCATCAGAAAAAAAAGTAGAGCTCGCTATCATCCCTTCTACATATAAAATAAATCGACAGATTTTATGGCGAAGGAATCCTTATAATATAGGAATTATAGGCATATGGTATACAGTTGGGCAATCGTACACCACTGCATGTATTAAATGCGAGAAATGTTAACGCACAATGTTACCGCAGCGGCGACAGCAAAGTGCAAAGGATTAATTCACATTAAAGTAAATACTCTTTTTTGCAACATCAATCAAAATTTACTTTTATGTTTAAGTCTACATTATCCGAAAGTTATCAGTTTTTATGAAAGTGTAAGTATTTTTATTTGTGTATAGAGTTTTACAAGGTAACATAAAAAATTAATATTATAAAATTTAAACTTTTTAACATGTTTTTGAAGTTATTTCCACATTTCATAATAATTAGTAGAAATCTTTTCTGTCAAGAACTTGTTTTTACACATTTTTCTTCACTGTTGTTTAAATTCCAGCATCCAAAATATATGTTACTTTTCAGAAATGTTATTCGAGACAGAGATGCCGAAAATATCAAATTTATTGATTTCGCATTCATCATTTTTCTCCTGCAGATAAAAGAAAACAACGCCAAACCAGATATGTACTTCAAATGCATTTTTTTTTTAAATTACTATAATTACACGGAAATTTAAGATTTTAGATTTACATTATTTGCGGAAAATGAACAAAATTCAAAACCTTTTTCGAGAAAGTTTTTATATCTGCGTTAAAAAAATGTTCCTAATATTTATCCATGAAAACTAAAAATATCGCTATAGTACGTGTTTTATTTGGATAAATATTATTGAAAGATTAGAACTGAAAAATTGTACTTTTTAATTGTTTAACATTATTGTTAATTTTCTATTTCTTATATGAGTATATTTCTACACAATGACATTAACCCTTTAAACTCTCATTTTTAAATTTCGCCAAATACCAAAATGTCACACCGCACAAGTACTTTGCAGATAAAATTTCGTTATTTGACTATTTGTCATCGGTTGGCGATAGAACGCAATTTAAAAAAGTACTTTTTTATGTCAAATGTACTTTAAGAAGGAAAAAAAATCATGATGCGCTTGTTTAGATAAATTTAAACTGCTTTAGCTTTGTCAGTTTTAGTTTATTTTCAGTATAATTTTGTAACTAAGATATTTATATGTATTCATATTGAAATATAACCATCAAAAATTTGCGATTTAAAAAGAAATTAAAAAAATTTAATTATTTATTTTTTTCTCAATCTCAAAGTCCAATTAAGCATTGTCGATTCGATTTTGTTGCTATGGAAACATCTGGCTTTTATTTTTGGATATATTTAAATGTATGAAAATAATTTTTCTCAATATGAATTTTTAATGTGTAAAAATATCTTTTACTTTCATAAATTAAATAACTACAGCAGCAAGCAATCTATATATGTAATACAATGTATATATATGTATATATAATATATTGAACTCTCTCAATATTTAAGTGCATTTAATAGCACATGCATGCATTCTAAAAATCCAGCAGTTTTGCATTGAAATCGTTTTTTTCTGGGGGGGGGGGGGGGCAGGAAAAGTGCTGCTTGCCAAATCGTGTGATGCTTTCATGTTTTTACCCCAAATATTTAAAGTATTTTTTTTTCAGACTTTCTACTGTAATTCTGTCGCTATTTTTCTCCGATCCTTTATTACATACATAAATAGTCTAATTAGCATTTTTTTTCAAAATATTCTAAGTACGCACATTATGGTAACTTTCCTTGTTAGTGAGAATGAAATATGATTTTTATTTATTGCTGCTGTCTTCTAACAAAGCAGTTATTATAGATCATTAATAAATTTCGCAACATATGGTGATACTGAACTAATCTTTATGCCAAAGTTTAGTTTTTAAATTGAGCAGTTTCACACCATTATTGATAAATTTAAATTCATAATTTTTGTAAAATTAAAAATATTGGAGATGTCTAAAAAAGTAGATATTTTAAAGGTAAATTCTTATATTTTACAATTTTGTATTAGACAATTGAAAATAGTTATTAGAAGTACATAATTTTCTGTTTATTGTAGATATAAAAAAGTATCTTTTAGTCAATATATATATATTTATATTTTTAACTATTTTTTAAATGCTTTAAATGATGTATTCTAACATTTGAGTAAAAATGTTTCAAATTGATGTTATTCAGTTACAAAGGGTATAGATAGAATTCACACATTGGAAAAATTTGATTCTTTTAGGAACAAAACATATCAAGTTATAAAACTTTGGATTTTATGCACTTTTGGTGTTGAGAATATACTTACAAATATAACTGAAATAACCAAATGATCATGCAAAGATTTAAGTTTCATAACTAATAAAAACTATTTTGGCGTTTATTACAATTAGTCAACAAAAAAATAGCTTTTTTATAGCGCAAATAATTTCATATGATTTGTGTTAAGTGTGCTAGAATTAATGTAGCAAGACAAATAAAACATTTCTATCACGTCACAATTTTATGATATATAAATATTTATTTTTTTTACGTTTTTTACAAATTTTAACCTTAAACTAATTTATTTCGGATAAAAAAGCTTCCTTTTTCATTTTTTTTTGTTTGTCGACGTTACTTTGCGGTTGAAGTTTCCCTAATTACCAACCAGCAGTAGTCTGCCAACATCGCTAGGTTCCATTTTCTTTGATATCGTTTTTCAATAACAGCTATATCTTGGTGAAATCTCTCTCCACGTTCATCACTATAGCTCCTATATTTTCTGGGGAAAATCTAAATGCGAGTCCAAAAAATGTATTTTCAAAGACAAGTTACAATCATTTTATGAAAAGCTTGTAACATTTTCTCAATAAGGTTAACATATTGCGGGGATTTATGATTCCCAAAAAAGTTTTCAGTGACTGCAACGAACTATGTCCTTGTTAGAGCTCCCGATTATACGTTTATACGAGTATACGTATAATACGTATTATACGAAATACGTATTTGCTATACATATAATTCGGCATCGGCAGTTATACGTATTACACGAAACAGCATATACGGTACATCGTATATACGGATTTTACCCAAGCGATTACCCATTTGATTTTTTCCAAAAAACTAAGTTATTTATTATAAAATGTCTTACATTTGTTGTGGGTAGAATCAAACTAATCTTTGGAAAATCTGTGACGAAGTACTTAGTTTTTTATATTTTCTTGTATCTTTAGAAGAAGAATGTATTGGATTCGGGAATACTTTCGACGGGTTTACACGTTTTAAAGGTAAGAGAGTCCGAAAAACATGTTTTTACAAAATATCTGCTTGTCAGTTTATGAGTCTGTGACGTTGTCGGTCTGCATGTGACATGGATTTTGTGGGATCTCAAGACCTAATACACAGAATTAAGTAACATATATGGGGGAGACTGGGGCACATGCGAAAATGGGGTATATGAGAATATTGCCATTTTCCACTAGTTATTATATGTTTTTTTATTTCAAAAAATTACCAAAGATGGGAGCACCTATAGACATATGGAAATTTTTTTTGAAACTCTTCGACATTTTGTTTGTCCCCAAGAGCCAAAATACTTCTTACTGTACTTAAAAGTAAAATCTCCAGCTTGATTAAAGAATAATTTTATTTATTTATTCTTTTTTTTATTTAGCATATGCTATGGATACTAATAAATATTTATGATATTTTTTATTTTTAAAATTGAGAAATGCTAATGATTTGTCATTTTAACTCTTGTGGGAATGTGGGACACTTATGAAGAGTCTAGTTGGGGCAGATCTGAATACGTCATTAAATTGCCCAATAATCATTCAGTGATTCTATTCCTTTTAGTTAACGTCGTGAAAATAATGCCAGCTCCATTATCTATATTTTTATAGAAATAGAAGACATTTCTATCATATAAAGTTGATTTCGTGTAATAGAAACTTCTACAAACACAACTGTCAGCAAATACATAAAAAGCAACAAGCTACGTTCAATTGGTAATTTAAATAAATTTCATGTTTTCTAAATTGCAATAAATGCTATACATTATTTTATTTAACAGTTTTCAATACTATTTTTTATGCATCATTAATGCAAAAAATATTACGTTTAACAACTTTGCAAATTTTTCTGCTTCATTTGTTGCAAACTTGTAGTATTAGTTTACTTCCATTTCTAAAACAGCTATTTTATTTGGTGTTTTGAAAATAGATATATATATTAAGAAAATAAGATTTTTAAACTTATAACTACCGTGAAATCTCCATTATTGACACCCCTTTCTTTTAAAAGCAAAAGAAATTAAATTTGGAGGAAGCTTATAAATGTAAAACAATTTTTTATCTTTAATTTACAGGCAAATAAGGCAAATATAGGAATGAGAACCTTTCGCCTTTTGGTAGTTTTCCTATAAATATTATCCAAATGCACCTTCCCTAAAATCTCCCTCAAACAAAAAGCCCTAAGCAAAATTTACATTTTTAAATTATTTTCTCAAGTTTACTTCTTTATTTTTTTTGTTATATTGTAACAATATTTTATCAATTATCTAAGCCCCCCCCCCCCTAAATCTACTTATTTTTATTTTATAATATTTTGCTTAAACATATCACTCAAAAACTAAATAAATATACATATATTTTTCTTTATGGTGAATTTAATAGATAGTACAACTAATGATTAAGGTAACATATGAAAACGATAATAAAAACATGTCAATTTTTTTTCTTGTGTACACATGTTTCTCTCATGTGTTTACAACTGCTTTTTTGTTGGGGCACATATGAACATTTTTTTTTAATTCAATAAACTATTAAGAAAAGTAAGAAGAACTGTAAAGCTAATTAAAAAAAATACTATGCGTAAAAAAAGTTCTGTTTACTATATAGAGTAGTTTTGCTTATAGAAATTAACCCAGTTATGACAAAAAGCTATCGTTATGTGAACTGTTCACATACATCCCAGTCTCCCCTATATATTCAGGTAGTCCTTGGTTGAAATCGTTGCTGACTAGTTTTGTATGTAAATCGTTCAACAGGTGGCTCTACTTTGCTGTATTTTATTTACGATCTCTGCAATAGCTCTATCTCTAGAATTAATGCACGGATTTTCATCAAACTACAGATTCAGTTAATGCTTGATATGAAGTGATTCTATGTATGTTTTGGTGAGAATGTCAATACTAAAAAAATGAAATTTCATTATCCATTAACAGAGTTAGAAAATATTAGCTCCATGAAAAGAATAGCATTTACGCTCGGGTGCAATCTTGAGTGTAAAACAATAAGTGAATACAGAATTTAAACAATATTTAAATAATTCTGTTTAAATAATTAAAAAGAAAAAACTAAATTTAACAAGAATTCACAATAAATCAGAAACATTTATACTCTCATTCTTTCCTTAAAAAGTGTTTAATTTTGCTGGTTATTTACAATGGATACAATTTGAATACATTGCCTACACAAAATGTAAAACAACGGAGTATCTGAGCTCATTACCATGAGATGAATAAAAAAAATCTAAATAAATTCAAAGTACAATGTTGCAAAATACTCTTGCAATTCACGGTAATAACTCGCTATTTTGAAAATAGATATTTCACTGTTCGTGAAACGAGATTGGCAACATCGATTAGGCAACATCGATTGGGCGATATTTTGTGAAATTTTTGCTAACTGTTTTAAAAAATATACGCTTTTCATTGCTTGATCTTGTATATATAAGACAATACAGATTCTACATATACTACATAAAATACTATACGGATTCCTGTCGTAACGCCACTGATTTCCAAATTATTCTTCATTCAGTGACATAAGACTGATGAAGTCCAATATTTAAATTAGATACGATACGTGGAATATACGTATACATTAAATATACGTATTCTAAAATATACGTTTAACTGATACGTCTTATACGTATCCGGATACGTTTAAACGTATATTTTAAGGTATCCGTATAGCAGAAAAACGTATTATACGGATATACGTATATCGTTTAAACGTATAGCTGCTATACGTATCCTATCGCGAGCACTAGTCCTTGTCCAGGCTTCTTTTTCTACATCATTTAAGCATGAAGTGAATGTTGGATCTTTTATTATAAAAGGGAATTAGGTATTCTGTGATTAGGGACACCCTGTATAATGTAACAGAGCACTTTTTTTTCTCTGCTAACTAAACGTGCATTTGTCCCATCAATATATATATGTATATATATTAGATACGTTGTGTATCAATATATATACATACATAAATATATATTAGATACAGAAATATTTCCTTAAATCTAGTAAAAGTCATCAAACTGAATTTTCTTTCTCGTGACTTTATCTTATTTTAAGAGGATGAACAGGGAATCATTTTGCATTAATAACTATAAAGGCAAACATCTGAAAACGTACACGATCCAAACCATTAAATCAGGATAAATAAGAAGAAGGATTTTTTTTCCAAAGGGAAACAGAATATCCAAAAATATGTAGAATATTTTAAAATTTATCATTATTCATAAATGTAATAATTCTAATTGTGAATGGTAAGCATCATTAATATCTGTCAGCGAATATTTTATCTCTAAACATCATTTGAGTTCTTTTTATCTCTTTTTCCATTTACCTTCTTTACTACTTCTAGAGTAGAATATTGTGTGTTAAATCATGTAGTAAACAAAAAACCTTTTCAAGTAGTTAATGACAGCTTTATTGATTATGCATTTTTCATGTTTCTTTCGTTATTTTCAAAAGTTGTTGTTATTCTTCTTTAATTTTTTTTGTTCTAAAATTTTCTGCTGTAAGATGCATATAAAAAATTAAATAAAGCAAGAAGCTTGATGTAGCAACCTGCTTGAACTTTCGTAAGAGTCGTCTTTTATTGTTTTTTATTTAATTTTTTTTAAACATCTCTGGATGCATTATCATTTTTTAATGTTCTAAAATATTATTTACATAAAATTCACACTAAAAAATTGTCATACTAAAAAATCAGACTAAAATATGAAAAAAATATAAAAAAATCACACTAAAATATAAATTAGTTCTATGAAATGTGAAATAACAGCACGTATTTTCCTGTTTGTCAAATCATCGGTTAGGAGTAGGTCTAACAAAATCAGGGAATTTCGAATAAAGAAACTGTATTCTACGAGGGTTTTGCTAGATTTTTATGAGTTTCACGATAATGATTTCAGATATCATTTAAATGCGTTTTGTCTTTTACAAAAATCCAAGGATCATATAAAGATTTAAGAAACAAACTATTTTGAACTGAAAAAAAACTATTTTGAAATTTATTCCATTTCCTATGATGCTGAACAATATTTGTAACATTTTAAATATTCTAGTAAAATTTGTAAGATGACATTAGGTATTCGATTAGGGGCACCCTGTATAACGTAACATAGTAATTTTTTCTGAGCTAAATAAACATGCATGCTTTTCATTTAAATATTTATATATGCACTAACATATATATATATGTATATTAGATAACTGCAAAAATGCTCCCTACAAGTCATGTAAAAATCAACAAGTCAATTTTTCTTTCATGTTACGTTATGTTATTTTAAGAGGATGAACAATGAATCTTTTTGCAATAATAACTATGAAGACAAACATCTGAAAAAGTACATGATATAAGTTTAAAAAAAATAAGTCATGAAAAATATGAAGAAGGATTTTTCTGAAAGGAAACAGAATATTCTTAAATTTTTAGAATATTTTAAAATGTATCATTATTCATAATTGTAACAATTCTAATTGTCGATGGTAAGCATCATTAATATCTGTCAGTGAAATTTTTTTCTCTAAACATCATTTGAATTCTTTTTATCTGTTTTATCCATTTACTTTTTTTACTACATCCAAAGTAGAATGTCGTATGTTAAAGCAGTTAGCAAACAAAAAACGCTTTGATGTAGTTAATGACAACTTTATTGATTATGCATTTTTCATATTTCTTTTGTTATTTTCAAAAGTTGTTGGAATTCTTTTTTAAATTTTTGCATTTTGTTCTAAAGTTTTCTGCTGAAAGATGCATTAAAAAAATTAAATAATGCAGGAAGCTTGGTGTAACAACCTATTTGGATTTTTGTAAGAGTTGTGTTTTATTGTTTTCATTTATTTTTTATTATTTAACCTTTTTTTTATGCATAATTATTTTTTATTTATATTCTAAATATTTATTCATAAAAAATGTATACAAAAAAATTAATTCAATCTGAATACTTAATCAGCAAATATGAAGTGATTCTATGGAATGTAACATAACAGCACGTAGTACTATCAAATCATCGGTTAGGATTAGGTTTGGCAAAACTAGGGATGTTCGAACAAAGAAATTCTATTCTAAGTAGTTTGGGTTTTTTAATGAGTTTCGTTATAATGGATGCGGATACCATTTAAATGCGTTTTGTGTTTTACAAAAATCAAAGTATCATATAAAGTTTTATAACTGGAGAAATCTATTTTGACTTTTAGTCATTTTAATATGATGACGAACATTATTTGAAAAATTTTAAAAACATAAGTAAAATGTATAAAATGTATAAAATGGAATTAGGTATTCGATGATTAGAGGCACCCTGTATAACGTAACATAGTGTTTTTTTCTGAGTTAACTAAACATGCATCCGTTTCGTTAAAAAAATACATACATATATATATATATATATGTTTATTTATTTATTTAATATATACGATCAAAAATGTTTCCTACAAGTCTTGTAAAAAGCATCAAGTCAAATTTTCCTTAATGTTACATTATGTTGTTTTAAGAGGATAAACAAGCAGCCCTTTTGCATTAATAACTATGAAGACAAACATCTGAAAATGTATACGATCTAATCCATTAAATCGGGAAAAATAAGAAGGAAACAGAATATTTCGAAATGTGTAGAAAATTTTATCATTATTCGTAAATATAATAATTCTGATTGTGAATGGTAAGCATCATTAATATTTGTCAGTGAATATTTTTTTCTCTAAACATCCTTTAAGTTCTTTTTATCTGTTTTTTCCATTTAGTTTTTTTACTACTTCTAGATTAGAATGTTGTGTGTTAAAGCGTGTAGTAAACAAAAAATGCTTTGAAGTATTTAATGACAGTTTTATTGATTTTGCATTTTTCATATTTCCTTCGTTATTTTCAAAAGTTTTTGGCATTTTTTTAAATTATCGTATTTTGTTGTAAAGTTTTCAGCTGAAAGATGCGTATAAAAAATTAAATAAAGCAAGAAGCTTAATGTTACAACCTATTTGAATTTTTCCAAGAGTTGCGTTTCATTGGTTTTTATTTTTTATTAATTATTATTTAACATTTCTAGAGGCATTATTATTTTTCGTAATATTCTAAAAATTTATTCACATAAAGCTCACGATAAAAAATTCATTGAATTTGAATACTTAACCTGTAAATATAAAGTGATTATATGAGATGTGAAGTAACATTACGTATTTTCGTATTAATTAAATCATCGGTTAGGAGTAGGTTTCACAAAACTAGAGATTTTCGAACAAAGAAACTCGATTCTACACGGATATTTCTGGGTTTTTATTATTTTCATGATAATCGATGCGGATACCGTTTAAATGCATTTGTGTGATTTATGATAACCAATAGAAATATAATTTTAAATGGTATATTTCATATGGTACATTAAAATGGCTGCTACCATACAATTCATTAAATTAAGTATAGCTCTAATAGAAAACTTAAAATTTTTATGTGTATCACGTTTGAAGCTTGAATACTTCTCTGTGTATTTTTTTTTATTTTATGTATTTAGCTACTCATTATTATTCATTACTACTTTCAGCGTAGTCATTACTAATGCATTTTATTAATTATTCTTTGATAAGACACTCTATAAAAACCCAAATATATTGTGGATCCTTAAGTTGTATAAAATTGTCTTGTCTTATTAGCATCTTTTATAACCTATTTCAGTATTTAGAACATGATTCCAATTAGAAAAAAAAATTGAGAAATTGGACTTAAAAATTACACATAAGCAATAAATTGTAAATTGAAGTTAAATACTATAAAATTAAATTTCATGAGCAAAAAATAAAAAAGATAAAAATGCTTAAACAGTAATCAGCCACTTTATTAGTAGGGTTAATTTTCTTCTTTATATATAGCTAATTAATTGTTAATTATGTAACATACAGATTGTTACATTTATCTAATAAAATTATTATTACAAATTTAAAAAGTAAAAATATCTTTGTTTGATCATCATCATTGATCACCACCGTGTGGTCAAAACCACGACAAACACATACAAAAATTTTATCCAGTTTTGATGATGTGTGATAAATTACGGTGCAGGAAGAAAAATTCGTTAAAACATCGAATATTATGCACAGCTACATTATGAACTAAAAAACTCTATATATTACGATTAATTTAAAACTGTTGAGAATATAAACATGAAAATTGACATGAATTACCTCTAAAGACGTAAATTCTCGCTGTAGGATATATATATATATATTTAATGTGGAAAGGTGCATGAACAGGAAAGAGCTAAACTTTCAATTTCTGTGATAATGCAGGGGTTTAAAATTGGAAGCTTCACATGATGGTTCCTTTTACGATGTAAATGCTATATGATATTTGAAAAAAGATTCAAAATTCAAAAAATGGGAAATTTTCTAGATTTTGATACGATTGGAATTTTTAGGGATAAAAGTTTAAAATATAAAATATATTCATTTCCAACCAAGCAATCGAAACACTTCATGCATTTTAAATGCAACAGTTATCCAGAGTGATTCAAAATAACTTGTACAAATTGATATGGCAAATCAAGCATACGACAAAGATAAAAAATCACATAGGAAAATAGCGTCTCAAACTACTTATTGAGTCACAAACACAGGGTGTTTCATTCTAACTACGCCCGGTTTGAAAGTAATAATTTCGAGGAAAATAAAAATATTGTAATGCAAATGCAACGATATGTACCTTATTTTGTGTGAAATGTGATAACGTTACGAAAAGATCTGGAAAAACCTATAGCTCAAGCAATCGATACGATACCGTATAAACTGATTATCACAGTCCAAAATGTGAGGGGCCAAGTGCATATTACTGGTGCGTATAATGCAAACTTCTACCACTTTTGTTTGGTGTTATCACATTTAATACAAAGGTGAGAATGTCTGTTAAATGTTTTATTATAATGTACTCAAGTTTTCTGAGATTTATTACCGTCAACCCAAATTGAGTTATGATGAAACACCCTGTATTTGCGACTCAATAAGTGGTTTACGGCCCTATGCTCCTATGTGATTTTTTATCTTTGTCGTATGACTGATTTGTCATATGAATTTGTCCACGTTATTTTGAATCACCCTGTAGTTTGACACACAATTAGCAGAGGGAAAAAATCAATAATTGAATAAAAAAATCAACAAGTAATGTTTAATAACTTCAACAACTGTACAAACACGTATTTCTCTCATTAATTATCTGAAATTCTTTAAATATTCTTCGCTATGCACACATAAAAATATAAGTGTAGTTATTCTTTTTAAACAGATGTCTAAAGTGCTTCTGTTAATTACTTGCATTTCAAATTTGACAAAATATATTGGAACTGAATTCTTTTAAGTAGAAATTATCTTTATGATCCTTAGAAATTTTACTTCCATGTAAAGAAAAGTCACTTTGAATTAAAACAAATCTTTAGTAGAAGAAGGTATTATTATGTTAATCAAAGAATGCTATGTTTTGAAATTTTAGAAATTATTTCAGATCGCTTACAAATTTGATGCTTTAAGTTAATTTTAAACTTTTGTACAGTGTTTCTCATATTTGTTTGCACGTGAGATAAAATATTTCGAAGAATTAATTCAATTGTAAGTTTATCATATTTTTTTTCTTATATCATAACAGGCAGTTGAGCATGTTTTTTTAAGCGTGTTAAGTTAGTTTTTTTTATGTAAAATTTTACAGAGTTGTATCTTGAAATAGTACATACTATAAGTAAAATACTACAACTCTTATATATTTCAATTAATTTAAAAAGTTTTAAAGGACAAGATAAATTCATCAAATACTGTTTTAAAAATTTTCAGATCTGTTAAACGCATAGATTTCCCTATAATTACTTGAAATTATTTGAAATAATATTCGCAATATGTACAAAAAAACATAATTTCAGCAATCCTTTCAGCAATCCTAATTTTCTAAAGGGATGTCTAAAGCACTGCTATTAATTACTCGCATTTCAAGTTAGAATTGCAGCTGAATTCTTTCAAGTGGAAATTAACTTAATGATCCTTAGAAATTTTACTTCAATGCAAAGAAAGTTAGTTTAAATTAAAATGAATCTTTAGTGGATGATTGTATTATTACATTAATCAAAGATTGTTTTGAACTTTATTTTTATATGCTTAATTTTCATTTTGAAATTTTAGGAAGATAGAAATTACTTCACATTCTTAACAAATTGGAGGATTCAAGTGGATTTTTACCTGTGTTCAATGTTTCGCATCTTTGTTTCCTGATGAGATACAAAATTTTGAGGTATTTAAATGTGAGTAGATTATAATAGAGGCAATTAAGTATGTACACTACTCAAAACAATTAGGAGAGTATATGATTTAAATGAAATTATGCAAATACGTACACCAATAAATATCATAAAATAAACCTTCCATAATTTAAAGCTTAGCATTAAACAGAGTAAGCAAAGTTTTTCTGAAAATCAAAGTTCATGACGTAAAACACCAGAAAAAGAACATAAAAACATAAATCTGGATGTTGCAGAAACATCTGTTTCACTGCCTTAATTGGGAAAAACGATTGCTCAGTTTCTTTTTTTCGAGAATGTGTCACTTGAAAATGGATCAACAACATGATTTACCAGAATTCACGACACTGCGTATTATACGCAGACTCGAATCCGGACAAACACAACGAAGTGTTACGGGCATGTGTTGTTGTCGCCAGAAATGTCATTACAAGGCTCTGGAATCAATTCAAGAAATAGAGGATGTTAGACGTCAACCTTGGAAAGGTCGGCCACGCGCAAGTTCAGCAACTGATGACCAGGTTATACTGTTAACAGCTCATTGAAACAAAACAGACAATACTACTCAGCTGCAAATACATTGATCTTTGCAACAGGACGAAGGGTGTCCAGCCAAACAGTCCATAATAGGCTTCATCAGCGCAGTCTCTATGCACGTAACCCGATGATGTGCATTTCGTTGACCTCAAACCACTGAGTGGTCCGTAGAAGATGGGCTGTTGAGATTGGGAGCAACATGTTTGGATGCAAGGGCTGTTTCCAGACAAGTCCCGATTCAAACTGGAGTGTGACACCTGATGTGTTTTGGTATGGAAGGAAAGGGGCACTCGAAATAACCCGACATTCGCTTGTGAAAGATCACAATACAGACGAGTGATTTGATGGTATGGAATGGAATCAGCATAAATGATCGTACGGCACTGCGTATCATTCGGAATGATACTTTGACGACCCAAATGTATGCAGACGAGATATTGAGATCCCGTGTCATATTTAACGCTGCAGCCATTGGATATCACTTTGTTTTCAAGCATGATAATGCCAGATCGCATTCAGCTCGTCTTGTGAAGATCTTTGTTTTCAAAGATTTAAAGGTTAATGTAATTTTGGGAATTGTGAAGATCTTTGTCTTCAAAGATTTAAAGCTTAATGTAATTTTTTGTGACTTTTTTTCTATACTGCGCATTGCTGTGAGACCAAACCTCCTTTTACTTCCGAGACTTGGAGATTTCGCTTCTTGAGGGGATGGTGCAGTATTTCCTAAAGTCTTATTAATAACACCATCGCATCCATGGAAAAAGATGTGCAGCAGTCTAAGTTTTTTGAAAAGACCACACGTCATATTGAAAATCTTGCATCATTTTTTAACAGTGCTTTTTTTTTTATCATTTACATGTAACCAAATTGTTCCCCTAAATCAGTTTTTTTCCATGTTTTCAAAGATTTAAAGCTTAATGTAAATTTTTTGCGTCTTTCTTTTAAAGATTTAATGCTTATTTTAAATGTTTTGCGTCTTTTTTCTGTTCTGCACATTGATACGTGTGGTCTATCCATTTTAAGTCAAAACCTGGCTCTCTCGCACGGTTTTATTAACTCCTTTGCCTGATCCCCTAATTGTTTTGAGCTTTGTAATTTCTTATAATGTGCAGTCACAGCGAAAACTAAATCTTGACACTTACGGTTTTAAACGTTTTGTTAAATATCTAAAACTGTACATGAAGAATAACTCCGAAACTCCAGATAATGTAATCAAAATGGTACAAGTCATATATTTTGAGACTTTTACGAAAATTGTTGCATACATTTAGCCAACATATTATGCAAATTATATTTTGAATGAGATCACGCATGCGCACTGAAACTTTATTTAAAAAACCTGCTCATTTTTCATACAAAATAAAAGCAAAAAACTTGACGAAATTTGAGACCATTTTTATAAAAACCTTAATTTCTTTTCGAGCTTCGAGCTTACATGCTATATGCATAAAAATAAACACAGTTTATAACAATAAGTCACTTAATCATAAATTGTGGTTTGAACGCTTTTGCTACATTTGTTTTGACAGGATTATCCAAAAGATCTTCATTCTTTTTCAATTTGTTGTGGGTCCCCTATGGGATTAAAAAAAAAAAAAAAAAAATTCGCGAAAATATATCACTTGTACTATTTTGTTCATATATCTGGAGTTTCGGATTATTCCTCATGTATATTTTTAGTTATTTAAGAAAAAGTCTAAAATCGCAAGTGTCAAGATTTTTGTTGCTGTGATTGTAAAATTTTACAAAATTGAATCTTAGAAATAGTAAATACTAAAAGTAGAAAACCTTTATACTGAAACACACTATTAATATAGTAACTCATAAGCATTAATATAGGAAAAGTATAAAAAATTTTTATTTAATGAGATTTTAATATTTTCCAGATCTATAAAATACATGTATTTATTCTCAACGTATATTTCTCTATAATAAGTTGAAATTCTTGGAAATATTTTTCGCTATGTTTATAAAAAAGCATAATATCAGATATTCATTCTAAAAGAATGTGTTAAAGTCTGTTAATTAGTTACATTTCAAATTTGACAAAAGAAAATTGGCACTGAACTCTTTCAAATAGAAATTAACTTAATGATCATTAGAAATTTTGCTGCCATGTTTAAGAAAGTCACTTTAAATTTAAATGAATCTTTTATGTATGAAGATATTATTACAATAATCAAAGATTGTTTTGTTCCTTTGTTTTCTATGTTTAATACTCATTTTGAAATTTTACTAAGATAGAAATTTCTGAAAATCTCTAACAAATTTGATATTTCGAGTGGATTTGTATCTTTTGTTCAGTGGATTTCGTATTTGTTTCTAGATGAGATAAGAGAATCAAATGCAAGATGCTTGTAATTTTTTGGCTTTCAAGATAGGCAATTAAGCATGTATTTTCTTCTAAAGTGAAATTTTAGAGAATTGGGTCTTAGAAATAGTAAATAGTATAATTAGTAAACTACCCTTACTTTTTTAATATAAAAAAATTATAAGAGCAAAGCTATTAAAATAATTCAAAAAATATTATTTTAGTAATTTGAACAACTGTAAAACACATATATTTCTCTACCGGAAATTTTTGAGATATTTTTTATTCTGTATTTAAAAAAATACATAATTTCAGTTATTCTTACTCAAAAAAAAATGTGTAAAGCACGGATGTTAATTGCCTGGATTTCAAGCTTGACAAAATTAGAACTAAATTCTTTGAAGTACAAATTAACTGAATGATCCATAAAATTTTTACTCCCGTGTAAAGGATGTCATTTAACACTAAAAGAGATCTTTAGTGTGTGAAAATTTTATTGCGTGAATAAATGTTTGTTTTGATTTTTAGTTTTCTATGTTCAATATTCATTTTGAAATTTTAGGAAGAATTACCTCAGATTCCTAAAAAATTTTATGCTCCAAGTGAATATGCATATTTTATTCAATGTTTCACATATTTGTTTTCAGATGAGATAAGAATATTCGAAGAATTCAAATGGGAATCGCTTATCATTTTTTGGCATTCACAATAGGCAATTAAGCATGTACTTTTAGCTAATGTAATATTTTATAAAGTTGAGTCTTAGAAGTAGTAATTACTAAAATTTGTAAACTACCCTTACTCTTTTACTTTTAATTCATAATAAAGAGCAAACAATTAAAAGGAAAACTATACAATAAATTCACTAAATAGGTTTTTAATAGTTTAGAAAAACTGTAAAACAGTTATGTTTCTCAACAAGTACCTGAAACTTTTTGAAATATTTTCGACTACACAGCGTGTCCACTCTCAATGACGGACTCGCCAATGGTTAATTTCTAAATCGATAGTCATAGACATATAGTTCCAATTGCAAACATGTTTTACAAAAGATGAAGAAGTGTTGTTTAACTGATTTAGGTAAAAAAATAATGTTCTTAAAAAGTTACGAAATCAAAAATTTTATACGGTCACCTATAAGCGATATTTAGTAGGGGAAACTGGGGTACATTGATACTTGGGGCACATTGATACACCCCCTGTACAGCACACAGGGTCATTACAGGAAGTTTCACAACAGCTCCAAAAGGTGATACTAGTGAAATTAACAACATACAGAAAGTTTTTGAATGTTTCAATAGTTTGATGAAATGGGATGGGTGATTAATTATTTTTGTAGGTCAAAAGTAAATTTGAGATGTACAATTGAAATGGTATTATACAACTGTTCCAGTATTTTCAACCGAAAAGAATACCCTCCCTGGCAAGCAACGCTAATATTTATCAGTTCCTCATTTTTTATTGTTAGATAAATTATGATGTGTTGGATTTGCGACTCATTTTATTTAAAATGGCTGCATGGGGCACAATGATACAGTCTTTGTCGGGGCACATTGATACAACCTAAATCCTTTTCTAGTTCATTTTTTCATTACCTTTTATTTTTATTTTTACCATACACTCCTTAATTCAACCATTTTTCGTCAAAAAGTTCTACTATTAGTTTTTATTGAAGTGAAATAGCTCTAATTTCTTTATATTAGAACATTTTATAGTATTTTTGCAAACAGAAGACGTACAAACTTACACAATACCTAGTGTTAGTAGAATTAACAAAAGAAATGGACAGCAGCCTGGCAATTCTCATATTTATATCGATTCTCCAGAGAAAAAAGTATTATCGACATGAGAAATGTTAAGTAAAAGAAACAAGCAGCAGAAAATTATCAGATAATTATATTATAAGCATAATTTTTTATAAAATTATCCTTTATCTTCTGTTTGTAAATCGAATTATAAACTAACCTGATAATTCTTTCGCCTTTTCTAAGAATGAAGATAATTCTGGGGTTAAAGTGGCAAATATGACAAAGTTACCACAGCCAACAAACAGACAAGGAACAGCCAGAACATCAGGTCATTATACATTTCATTTTGATTGCTTTAATATCGCTTACAAATAAATTGTGTGCGATTTTAATGTCTATAAATATATATAAAATGGTTTACTAACTATTTTTCTGTGAAAAATATGCATTGGTGTTATTTTGTCTCCATTTTTCCCAGACGTTTCAAAGTGTATCAATCTGCCCGGGGATGGGGCACTTTGATACAAATTACTTTTTTTGATTTTTTTAAATTTACATGCAAAAATAATATATAAAACAACGATTGTACTTTTTTGTAACACACAACACAGGTTTTGCTGACATCACATAGAAAAATAACTTGAAATTTCTGCTTTCTAGATACCAAAATTTTTTTTTTTGAAAAAAGCTGTATGAATGTCCTCCAGTTCCCCCTTACATTTTTATCACTACTCTAACAAGAAAAAAAGTCCCATTCCTCTGCGATTAAAACTGACCGAATAATAGCTGCTTAAAGTTGAAGCATCTTTTTTACTGCAAAATAGGGATCAGTTACAAATTTACTGGAAATAAAAATAAACGTCAGATATAAATTTTAACATTAATCATTGAGAGTAAAATAATTTTTACAATATTATTTTTAAATTTATGTTGATGATTACATATTAAAGCAAAATATACAACTTGTATGAAAAAAATATTTGTAAAAAAAAAAAAAAAAAAAAAAAAAAAAAAAAATAGCAGAAATTTTGTTAAATTAAATTATGAAAAGCAACAGTCACAATTCGTTAGAAAATTTCCCATATTTAAAATTCTATTAGATTACGTAACCTAATAGAATTTGGTGTAGTCCTATAAAATAAATAAATGGTACACACCTAAAATCGTATTAATATTTTATTGTCATTGGATATATGTAAGTAAGAGAATTGAACCACGATCGAATATTTGGAACTAAGTTACAATTTGAATACAAATTATTTAATAATAGGGAAAAAATCTATTATTTTGTTAATTACTTGCATTTCCAATTTGGCAAAGAACTTGGAACTAAATTCTCTCAACTAGAAATCGACTTAATGATCCTTAAAAATTTTAGTTCCATCTAAAGAAATTCACTTTAAATTAAAACAAATTTTTAGAGAATGAAGGTATTATTACAATAATCAAAGATTGTTTTGAGCTTGGTATAATATATTTTTTTCCAATTTTAGGAGGATAGAAATTTCTTCAAAATACAAACAAATTTGATGCTTTAAATGAATTTGCATCTTTTGTTCAGCGGTTCTCGAATTTGTTTCAAGATAAGAAAATTCGAAAAATCAAATCTGAGTTGCTTAAATTTTGTTTTGGCTTTCATGACAGGAAATTAAGCATGTAGTTTCTTTTAATGTGAAAATTTGGAGTTTAATCTTAGAAATAATAAATATACTATAATTAGCAAACTACTCTTATTCTTGTTCTTTTCATTAATTTATAAAATAAACAATTATGTAAGTGTGACTGCAGATCGCATACAGGGTTTCGTTTAATATTAATTTCGAAGTAAACTAACCTTTAATTAATAAATCAAAATTATTAATTTATAATTATTAAATTATTAAATTTTTAATATATGGTAGTGCAAATAAATTTAATTTTAAAATACTTATGAAAGGAAGTTCTTTATTTAATTAAATTAAAAATGTTCAACTCGAATTATTTAAATAAATACCAACAAGAACAAATTTTTTGATGATCCGAAAAAAAAAAAAAAAATTAACGGATAAAGAAATAAAATTTTTAGTTTTTAAAAACCAAATAAATGTTTAAATAAAATTTAGAACGCTGAATTAATAATGAATTGCAATAGTTTTTTAAATAAAAAGTAAATTGAATTCCAAAAAATTATTATGAATGTCATTGATTAATATAAAGAACATAAACCCTAATACTTGGACTTCCAGCTCCATAGCTCAAACTAAGAAACTTCTGTTTACCAGCGAATTTTTAGAAACAGCGACGAGATGTTTTATCTTCAAGCTAGTAGTTCTACAAGCAAAACGTTGAAAATAAAATGTTCTTTTAAAATCTAAATCACAAAATTTGTTCGAATTACATTTAAAAAAATAATTTAATTAAAATAAAAGAATTCTTTCAAATTTTTATGATTTGTCATGTGACACGAGGTATTCAGCTGAAAGTATGCAAAATTTAAAATCTCTGACTTATACAGTTTTTGTGTGTGGACTCTATTTCGGGAAGAGAAAGGACTGAGGCGAACAGAGTTTCCTCAGATGAAAAAAAAAATCATAAAAAAGTATTAAATGAAAAATTATAAAATAGTTAACTTTGGTCCTGATTGTGGATTAAAGAATTAATCCATAATTTCCTTTTGTATCTTCTCATAGACCATAATTTAAAGAAATTTTTTGCTTGTCTCTGTCAATGAACTAGAAAAGCTACAACATCATTTTCAATAAGGAATATGATTTAGTTAACCTGAGTAGCATATATAAATTATTAGACAATCTGTATATTCAAAGAAGTTAGAGCACACACAAATGGAATTCCTAAAGACTTTTTCAACTGTATTGGAAATAGTTAAAAATGATTATTTGCATTATTAATTTTTTAATGAGTCTAAAAGTTACTAGTAACTTCCAGAATACTTTGCAAAAACGTATGCTGTTTAATCAATTCAAGAAGTTACATAAGAAAACAATTTAGAAAACCCATAACACATTTTTAATCCCGATTTTAGCAATTATTGCCACAGCCGGAAGGTATCACCAACTATTTTGTGCTAACGGACATATAATCTACAGATTTATATGCACTCTACATAGTATACTAAAATTTAGTTTAGCAAGTAAACGAGTTACACACTTGAAATTTTATTTTTGCTAATTTCCGCCAAAAGAGTATAGCATTATTATAGACAAATACTTTAATTAGTTTAACAATAAAATTTTAACATCTAACTTCGTTATTATATGAATGGTTATAATCTAAAAATAATCATATTCATCAGACAAAAATAATTATTAGCGAAAATAAATTTTTGCAAGTCAAATTTTTGTATGAAAAATTACAAACAACAGATAAATTAAAAAATATCCACGCAAATATTAAAGAAACAGTATCTCACTTCTGGTTTAAATAAATTTTTACAATGACAATTATGATATTCATTACAATGTTCAAATATTTAATCTAAGGAATTTTAATTTTTCATGGCTTAATAGATGTTCTCCCTCGATATACATTTCCTTAATGGGAAAGTTAAACATCTGCTTAATGATTAGATATATTTACCTTATTATGCATAAAAAAGAACAATATCATGGAATTAGATTGAATAAATTTTCGATAATTTAATTAAGAAGACGGGATCGAAGTTAATGAAAATTGTTCTTCGACTACAGAATGGTCTTATTTTCTCATTGAAGCGAATTAGGTCACCTGTAAAGTTTTTCTTTTTTTTTTTATATATTAATGTCGAATATATTAAATGCTGTTACTAAAGCTAAACTTCGTAAGATATGATAATTTAGTTATTGTTCATTACAATTTTACGCAACAAAAATATATTTTACTGAAATCACGATACATAATAATTTAAATGTAAATTTTCCACATATTTCCTAATATGAAATATTTTAGCAATATATTTAAAACAAAAATTATACATATTCGATTAATACTTTTTTTACACTTCCATATTGTTCGAATTAATATTTTTCAATACTAAATAGTGTATAGCCTTATGGTACTGTGAAAAGTTATTATCAATTAATAATTTTTGCAGACTTACTCTAATAATTATTCTAATTAATCTAAAACAAGTCAGAAATTCTATGTCAAACGTGAAGAATGAGGATTTGTTCTTTGATTTGTTACTTTAAGTACTTACTATTAGATCAGGAAGTAGCAGAACAGACAATCAATTTATCGAGCTTACAGTTGAAAACTTGAGTTAAATTTCGATTCGCATATTTAAACGCAATCGGTCTGTGGAAATTCATGAATGCTAAATATATTACGATTATATGTATTGAATTCAGACATACAGAAATAAGTGTGATTCTATCTTAAATAAAACTCAATCAACATGGCAATTCAGAATCATTACTTACCCCGGGATATCATTAAATTAATTACGTAGGATAAGGTAAATAGAGTATAGTCTTATGTTATTCTGAAAAGTTATTATCACGTAATAATTTTTGCAGACTTACTCTAATAATTATTCTAATTAGTTTAAAACAAGTCAGAAACTGTACGTCAAACGTGAATAATGAGGATTAATTCTTGCGATATGTACTTAATTTTAGATCATGAAGTGACAGTATAGAAAATCATCTCATCGACTTCACGGCTGAAATTCTAGGATTAGTTTAATTTCGATTTGCATATTAAAACGCAAGCGGTAGTCTTTAAAATTCATGAATACAAAATATATTGATATTATATATTTTGAATTCAGAAATACGGAAATAAGTATGATTCCATCTTAAGTAAAACTCAACTTAAGTCAACATGACAATTCAGACTCATTATTTACCACGAGATGTCAATAAACTAATTACGTAGGATAAGATTTAAAAGAACGGAAAAAACATTTAGTAATATTTTAATAATATTTTAAAACACACAAAAAATCATATTACATATATTAAATATCTTATATATATATATTAAATTTCAAAACCTTTGGTTGAGTAGTTTTTGCAGTTTTTAAAAAGAAAAGTCGGGTAGACAATCGGACGGAACCGACGACCATTACCAGCGTGCTGCGCATTTATATAATTACGACATTTCTCCCTAGCACCACAATAGAATGGAAAGTTTCTTGAATATGTCTGTAGGTAAACTATGAACGTTACTTACTTTACTTTTAATGCCAACCATAGCCTGATAAATCTAAATAAAATACAGGTTGGTCATAAAAAACTTTGCCGATATATGGAGCTCTAGCGGCCAGTCCGTTCAACCGATCGAGGTGAAATTTCAGATATAGCTATTCAGAGGTATGAGCTCGAGATTCTCGGATAGGCAACAAAATGGCGCTCACCGTTACGGTTATGGTTACAGAAACTCGAAATTTTCCAATGGCAACACCCATTTTTTTTTCATCGCAAAATGCTCAGGGCACGCGGAAACCCTAAAGAACGTTGGAACGGTATGGTTACTGCAATAAACGGACGCTTTATGCTCGCAGAAAAAGAGCTCTACGAACGGATCCAAAAAAAAAAACATGACCAAGGCGCACGAAGAAAATTTGAATATGACAGAGACAAAATACCAATCACGGAGCATCATTTGTCAGATAGTCAGCGTAGAAAACGGATAAAAAGTGGGGTGGGAATGTTAGTTCTTCAGTCAGAGCTCGCAGATGCCAGCAAAATGATTCGCTCGTGGTGAGTTGGTAAAAACTATTATCAAAATTGCATATTTTTCAAAACTATTAGCATAAATTGTTAATGCTTTATCTATTGAGCTTCATGTATCGACAATCGGCAAAAACTTTTCAATACCATAACCTTACAGGCAGCCTGATCTGATCTGCCATGTAGATACATCAAGAGAATATACCGGTACTGGTGGACATCGACCGATTTTCGGTCTATGTTGCTCAATAGGTTGAGTGTTGGCATTTATGCTATAAGACTTGGGTGTAGAGAGTTTTTCACTCTTTTGGAAAAATTTGAATTCATACGATGCCAAGTTTAATCAGTATGATTGATTTAAAAATTGTAATGTGTATCTTAGTGTTTTCCACCTCGTGGACTTACTGTTCCTACACCTCATTCTTGACTGTTCACGAATGGGTGATTTCTATACTGCTGTACCTTCCTATGAATTTTTTAAGATAGATCTATTATCTGGCAAGTATTTGGTTATAATTTCTACTTGTCAGATTTCCATGTATTGCCAATAAGTTAATCTGAGAGAAATGTATAGACCAATTGTAAGTCTAGGTAGAGCTCAAAAGGTGCAGCAATGGCAATTTAATTTAAATGTTTTGACTTCGAATCCTAACCTGTCACTTTTTTTTATCCACTTTAAAATTTTTCAAGTAATCTGATATATTTTTCAATGAATGTGATCTTTTAATTAAAAAAATAAAGTTAAAAGTTGATTCTTCAAAGGATTCTTCTTCGGAATGTTTGGAATGAATGAAAATAATAAGAATAATTGATAATAAAATAACTGAAGTTAATGAAAATATGAAAATCAGTAGAATGAGAATCAATATTGATATAATGAAAAAATTGAAGTTATACTGTTTGTACTAATAAATATACAGGGTGATTCTAAATTTTTTTTACAATAAAAAAGGGCTGATAATACACATAAAGAGAAACAATAATAAATAGGAGACCAAGGGTCCAAAACGTTTTCTAAAGGAGATAGCCGCCATTAAAATTTAGGGACCAAAAATTCAAATAAACATAAAAAACGGAAAAATCGGTCGATTGATTTGTGGTTTTCACTAAAATTATTCTTTATGTCGGCATTTCCTTGAAATTAAATAATAAAGATAAATTTCAAAAAATGCCGATAGAGGGTGCTTTAGACTTTGGAGTAACGAACAACTATTTTTTGCCGGTATTTTTTGCATCTCATTAAATGTTTTCGTAAGCTTAGAGTCAAATTTAAATTTTGAGCTCAAAATCTGAAAGTGGGAGTGGTTAAGTAGCACAAACTGAACTGTGTTCAGAGGGTTCAAATTTCAAATGATTAAAAAAACGGAAAAATTGGTTGATTTATTTGCAGTTTTCACTAAAACTATTCTTTATGTCGGTATTTTCTTAAAAATAAATTATAAAGATAATTTTCAAAAAATGCCGCTAGAGGGCGCTTTATGCTTTGGAGTAACGAACAACTGTTTTTTGGCGTTATTTTTTGCATCTTATTAAATGCTTTCGCAAGCTCAGACTTAAACTTAAATTTTGAGCTCAAAATCTAAATAGTTGGGAGTGGTTAAGTAGACAAACTGAACTGTGTTCAGAGGGTTCAAATTTCAAATTATTATAAAAAACGGAAAAATTGGTCGATTCGTTTGCGGTTTTCGCTAAAACTAATTTTTAAATGAGCATTTTCTTGAAAATAAATTTTAAAGATAAATTTCACAAAATGCCGATAGAGGGCGCCTTAGACTTTGGAGTAGCGTACAACTATTTTTAACTTTTATTTTTTAATCTCATTAAATGCTTTCAAATGCATAAAATTAAATTTTAGGCTCAATGTCTGAATCGGTGGGAGTGTTTAAGTAGCGAAAATTTGAATTGTGTTCGTGGAGGGGGGAGGGTTAAATTTCAACTCTTGATGACACTTCATTTTGTGCTACTTAATTACTCCTAATTATTCAGATTTTGAGCTCAAAATTTAAGTTTAAATCTAAGCTTCCGAAAACATTTAATAATTTTTTGCAAGCATTTTATTAGAACAAAAAAATAATGGTTAAAATTAATTATTGGTTATTCTGAAGTTTAAGGCACCCTCTAATGGATTTTTTTTTTAATTTATCTTTAAAATTTATTTTCAAGAAGATACTGGCTTAAAGAATAGTTTTATTTTAAACCGCAAACAAATCGACAAAATTTTTCCATTTTCTATAATTATTTTAAATTTGAACACCCCCCTCTCTTAAACACAATTCATTTTGTGCTACTTAACTACTCCCTACTATTCAGATTTTGAGCTCAAAATTTAAGTTTAAGTCTAAGCTTCCGAAAACATTTAATGATATGCAAAAAATGACGGCAAAAAATAGTTGTTCGTTACTCCAAAGTCTAAAGTGCCCTCTATCGACATTTTTTGAAATTTATCTTTATAATTTATTTTTAAGAAAATACCGACATAAAGAATAGTTTTAGTAAAAACCGCAAATCAATGAACCAATTTTTCCGGTTTTTTATAATCATTTGAAATTTGAACCCTCTGAACACAGTTCAGTTTGTGCTACTTAACCACTCCCACTTTCAGATTTTGAGCTGAAAATTTAAGATTGACTCTAAGCTTACGAAAACATTTAATGAGATGCATAAAATACCGGCCAAAAATAGTGATTCGTTACTCCAAAGTCTAAAGCGCCCTCTATCGGAATTTTTTGAAATTTATCTTTATAATTTAATTTCAAGAAAATGCCGATATAAAGGTTAATTTTAGTGAAAACCGCAAATCAATCGAACGATTTTTCCATTTTTTATGTTTATTTGAAATTTTGGTTCCTAAACTTTAATCGCGGCTACCTCCTTTGGAAAACGTTTTGGACCCTTGGTCTCCCATTTAATATTGTTTGTCTTGATGTGTACTATCACCCCTCTTTCATTGTAAAAAAATTTGGAATCACCCTGTATATTAAGGTTTCCCCTTAACTGAATATACATGTTATTTTCAATAAGTTATTTTTACCGCCAAAGAAGAATATCTGAGTACATATTCATTTCATAGTATAAATAGTTTCTTTGCAGTAACATTTATATTCACTATCTACATCAAGAGTGAGTTATGAGCTAAATTTCTCTGTCAAATATCATATGTTTAACGGTTGACATCATTGGACTTAAGTGACGACGAGATCAGAGTAATAGTAGACATTATTTATTTGATCTAAAGTTTCGTGTGTTAACCGGCAGTTATTACAGATGATGAATTCAACCGTTTAGGTAAGAGTAACAAATATCTCGAAACATTTCTACAGACTGTTTAGACTAAAATGTAAATTTATTTTGTAGAACACGTATTATTTTAACGGATATTAAAATTCAGTTTTTTACTATGTTATTCAAGTGCTTAAAGCTATTTTAAATTACTTATCTATGCATTCACGAGCCTTACTTAAAATTGAAAAATACCCCCTCCCCCTCTTTTTTTTAATTTTTAGTTATTGTATTTGTGTTCAATTTAGGTGCATTTTATCAAAACATTGTTTTCTTTGTTCAGCATATACAATAAGAAAAGAGAGATAACACGTGTTTTCTAAATAAATTGAAATTAATAATAATAATAATAATAATAAAGTTTATTATATAAATCATGTTCGAAACACTATACAATTTTCACGTTTTTTTTATGCACGTTTTCTATTACAATCAATTAAAAAATTTGCATATCTCTAATTATATGTTTCAAAGTTCTTTCTTCTGAAAAAAGGAGTAAAACAAATCTTAATTGCTATGGATATCGATAAGCATCAGTGATGACAGTTTTCAGTTTTACTAGCTTCAAGAAAATTTGTTCTAATTTCGTTTTAGTTTTATTTTCTTTAATCCGTTATAAACACACTAATAGTTATTTTTTTAATTATCATTCGAATGCTTTAGAATTTTATAAATTTAAAAATGAACTACACTTTACCAGACACACAAATAAAAAGTTTCCTAAATACACAAACAATTAAGAATGCAAACGTTTCGAGGCAAGTTTTAGTAGTGCAATAAATTTCAAATGACCAGAAAACTACGTATAATTTAATCATCATTAGCTTTAAACGTTTATTGAATCATTAAAAGATGAAATTATTAGTCTTTCTTAATAATAAAAAATATATTCCAGTTACATATTTTTAGTTGTTAAATTCTAATTCAATCAAGATACAATTTTTAATCATTCTGTTCTGAATTCCGAAACGCATAAAAACACTTATGATTTTCTCGATAAACTTATAACCATACTCAAAGTAATAATAATTATAAAAATTATTTAATAATGCAAAGAAGATTAAAAAGTAACGCGCTTCAGTCTTCACGTTTTAAATTTGTAAATACATTTTCAATCAAGTTCGAAGCGATAAATTAAGGACAAAATCTAAATATGCCTCCTATTAGTTATTTTGAAGTTATTTCATGGTAAAAAGAGCGTAAAAAAATCGTTACAGTAAAGCATTACATTAAGCATCAATGATGACCGCCTTCAGTTTTACTAGAATCTTAAAATAAGTTACTTGGGGTAACATATTTTTTTATTTACTTAATTTTAATTAAAATATTATTTTAATTCAATAAAAATCATTGGGAAAGTTAAAATAGGAATTGAATATTTCCAACAGATTTTTAAAATGCTTAGTCCTTGGGTTAGAAGAGGGAGACCAGATCCTTGGGTTAGAAATTCAATGCTCTACCTTTTAACCCTTTTATCTATCGTTTTATAAATTCATGGAAATTTTACATTCTAAAACATTTTATGTAAATTGTTTAAACTAAATTAAAACATTTTGATAATCATTTAATAAATTTTGGAAGGATTTTAGAAGGATTGAAGGATTTAGAAGGATTAATTAAATTTGAGTTTACAGGGATTTTTTGCAATATTTATAACCCGAATCAAATCTTTTATTTTAATTTGCTTTCTTAGAATTTTGTGGAATTATAAAATATACAAATATGATGTTCTTACAATAAAAATATCAAAAATATTTCTGAATTGAAAAATCTTCATTCCCCTCTCTCAGCGCCAAGAAAGCTGAAAAGATACAAAGCAAAATAAATTATTCTTTTAAGAATATTTTTGCTTTGTGTAACCAATAATGCTTTTAGAACAAAATAAAGTAATGTATCTATAACTCATTCCAAACAGTATTACAATTAATTGATGCATTAAAAGAATTTTATAATAAGGAATTTTAATGGTACTTATAAGCACCGTCGGTAGATAAAGGTTTAAGATAACTGGGTTGACAAACGTCAAGCATATTTCGCTCAGATGACTTTATTGGTTATAATATCCGGTCTGTCATGTAGACAGTTCAACAGAATTAACCGCAGGTAAAGGAACTGCAAATAAATTATGTGTACATACACTGTTAAAATTTTGCAGCATTCTTTCCAGTCATTCGACTGTTTAAAAAACGGTTACATAACCATAATAATTTAATATAATAATAATTCCGACCATAAAATGGGCAATAGTATTTACAGAATAGTGTAAAATGACGGTTGTGCGGCTGTTTTCATTGATATCAGTCACATGACACGGACAGCATGTTGCAAATTTTCAATTGTGTGATTAAACTATTATTTTAACACAATCAAACTGGTAGGTAAATTTATTATACGAATTGGATATTTACAACTGTGCGAAAAACATTCATAATTTTAGTTATTTAATTTTATGTATTTTGAATCTCTTCGACATGAATACAATAGTCTTTCATTAAAATCAAATAAGATGAGTGTATTCAAGTTATACATATTTTAGTTGTGAATTTTTGATTCAACTAAGACGTATTTTATGTAATCAGTCTGTTCTGAGTTAGGAAACACAGAAAACAACCTACTTTTTTTCTAGATAAATTTAAATCGAATGTTAAAATAGTAGTAATACTTCAAATTATTTAAAAATACAATACAGATTATATAATGAAACGATAGCGCATAGTCATAACGATTTAAATTTGTAAATGCATTTTCTTTCAAGTTAAAATCGATAACAAAAAGGTAAAAAATATATACACATGTCTCTTATTAGTTATTTTAAAGATATTCATTCGAAAAATGACCGTAACAATTCTTCATAGTTATGCAGATCAATAAGCATCAGTGATGATTGCCTTCAGTTTTACGAGCCATCTTAAAACAAATGACTTAATGAAAGTTCTTTAAAATTTACTTAATTACCGGAGATCTTTTCACTATAATTAGAGCGAGCTTCTTATATCGAACTGTTTTAATTCTTCAACTTTGAAGTATTTTATTTCCAATTTCTGTTGTTTAGATAACGGTCTTAATTGGTATTTTCAGTTAATTAGTGCGGATTTTAATTTCATGCTTTCTCATTAAGATGGCCAAAAGAATCTCATATTTTTTCCTTTTCAGTTTTAAATATTTCCTGAAAGAGAAATGTGTTCCTTATGAGTATGGCATTAGAGAGCTTAACAAATTTATTAAAAAAATCTTGGTATTAAATTCTTTGAATAGTTTAAAATATTATCATTCTAGTAAGTATAAAATATTTCGTTAATGATCAGAAAATATTCTGTTCTAGACTTAAGCATGAAATTAATTTTCTATTGCAATTTTTTTAACAAAAAATAAGAGAAAGATGTTTTTTATATAATCATTCTGTTCCGAGGTGGGGAAAAAAACAACAACAACCTATGTTTTTCAAGATAAAATTAAATCCATGGTTAAAATAATAATAATACTTAAAATTATTTAATAATACAAAGGAAATTAGAAGATAACACGATTTAGTCTTTACGACTTAAATTTGTAAATACATTTTCTGTCAAGTAAAAATAAATAACAAAACGGTAAAAATATATACACATGCCTCTATTATTTTTTTTAAGATATCCATGCGGAAAAGGGACGTAAAACAATTCTTCATAGTTATGCAGATCAATAAGTATCAGTAATGACTGTCTTTAGTTTTACTAGCATCTTAAAACAAGTGACAAAAAGGAAATAGTTTTTTTTTTAATTTACTTAATTACCGGAGATCTTTTCAGTATAATTAGAAGGGGCTGCTCATATCAAACAGTTTCGAATCTTCAGATCTGAAGTATTTCATTTCCAATTTCTGTTATTTAGATAACGATCTTATTTCGCATTTTCAGTTAATTAGTGCGGATTTTAATTTCGTACTTTATCATTAAGATGTCGAAAAAAATCTCATAAATTTTTCTTTAGAGTTTTAAATATTTCCTGAATGAGAATTGTATTTCGTATGAGTATGATATTAGAGAACGTAACAAACTTCTTTAAAAAAATCTTACTACTAAATACTTTGAACAGTTTAAAATGTGGATATTCCAGTAAGTATAAACTATTTCGTTAATGATTAGAAAATATTCTATGTTAGATTAAAACGTGATAGAAGTTTTCTGTTACAGAAGGTTTTTTTTTCCTTTTTTTAACAGAACATAACAGAAATTAAATCGAAAAAAAAATATTTTTTTTTATATTAACAGTCACTTTTATACTATTAGCCACTTTAACATTAATATCAAATATTCGTGTAATATTTTTCAATATTTTAAAATTATGATGATGAAATTAACAAACCATTTTTCATTCTCTTTTATCCGTTTTTAAAGAAAAAATAAGTTTTTTTTTCTTCTAAATAAAATTAAATTCATCGGTAAAATGATAATAATACTTAAAAATATTTAATCATACAAAGCTGATTAAAAGATAACACGACTTAATTTTTTTAAATTCATTTTTTATTAAGTTAAAATCAATAACAAAAAGGTTTAAAAAAGCATGCAGATGCCGCTTATTAGTTATTTTAAAGATATTCATTCAGAAAAGGGACGTAAAACAATTCTTCATATTTATGCAGATCGATAAGTATCAGTAATGAATGCCTTCAGTTTTACTAGCATCTTAAAACAAATGACTTAAATATCTAGTTTTTTTTTATTTACTTAACTTTTTTTACTTACTTTTTTTATTTACTTTCTAAGTTTTTTTTTAATTTTCCGGAGATCTTTTCACTATAATTAGAGAGGGCTGCTCATATTGAACAGTTTAAATTCTTCAGGTCTGAAATATTTTATTTCCAATTTCTTTTGTTTAGACAACGGTCTTAATTAGTATTTTCAGTTAGTGTGGATTTTCTTTCTCATTAAGATGTCCAAAATAATCTCATACCTATTTCTTTTGAGTTTTGAATATTTTCTGAGTGCGAAATGTATTCAGTAGGAGTACGGCATTAGAGAGCTTAAAAAATTTACTTAAAAAAATCTTGTTATTAAATTCTTTGAAGAAATTAAACTGTAGGCATTTCTGTAAGTACACAAATATTTCTTTTATGATGAGAAAGTAATCTTTGCCAGAATAAAGCGTGAAGTTAATTTTCTATTACAGAAGTTTCCTTTTTTTAGCAGGACACAAGTGAAATGAAGTCAAAATATATTTTTTAGATTATGGAGTCAATTTAATATTATCAAATGTGTGTGAAAACCATTATATATACTTTGTTATCCATTTTTTAACAATAAAATATTTGATGAAAACTCCCTTTTCATTAAAAAAATATTTATTTTTCTCTTTGAGCTTAGTAAATAACATTCATTTTATAAAGCTCCCAAATTTACTTCAGTCGTTTTTGAAATACATAAAAAAATAATATAATTTCTTATCCTAAAATCTCTATCAAAGCTGTTAAATACTGTTCGTCTATTAACAAATAAACATACAGACATGTTCGATCCTATGCTCATTCACAGCTGTAATTTAAAAACATTTTTATTAACATTTAATTTGATAAGCAATATGAATGATTATTTTTCTCTCAAAAATCTAATCTATTCATATTAAAAAAATGTGTCAGGTAATAAGTAATTTCAGTGTTGTTGCTTCTAAATGTAAATTTGCCTTTGCTCAATTTTGAAATCGTGTTCTTTAGTTTTGATACGATAATCGATAATCAAACGCTGATACGATAATCAAACGTTAAATCTTTGATACGACAATCAACATTTTCTTGGTAAGATAGTAATTCAAAATCCTCTTTAAGTGATGTATTCTTTGGGGCTATAATCTGACTACAATTTTTTAATTCTCTGATACTCGATTAATAAACATCTCCTGCTGTTGAGTAATACTCTGGTGCTGATATTTCATATCTGTCTTTACTAAAAATAAGAACATAAATTGGACTGCAAGTCGGTTTTAAATTCCATTTAGTTGTATTGTGTAAATCAAGGTACTATCACTAAACCTGAATTTATCTCTTTATTGAACTACAATAATAAATTTCAATCAAACCAGACGTTAATACAACTTACGATCACGAGAATTGTTCTCTGTAGCATCTTGCTATTGAAATTGTTCTAGATATCCGAATGTATATTCTATTTAAATGAAATTATCTGATATTCTGTATTAAGATAACCAAAAATCCTACATTATCGGAAAGACTAATTTAACCCTGAAATGAAACAAAAACAGCTAAATTAAGAATATCATATGACGCGCATATTGTTTACCAAATAACTTCATCACTACGCAAAAACTTCATGAAAGGTTTATTATATTTAAATAAAAACCATGAATATGTGAATATGTATAATCGGAAAAGAAGGAAACTGCATATTTGAATTATTCTTTAATTTCGTACAAATTATACATTATACCGTAAAATGGAAACTATTGTTTCATCTCTTATCGTTTTTATCAAAATATTTTATAGCAGCTAAATCATAACCTAAAATATCATTATTATTCATATGTTTTTTATATCGTCAATAGAGTACACTAAATAAATCTCTTAATTTTTCTAATAAATTAAAAATAATTAAAAATATACTTATGAATGTAAATTTTCTGGAAATTTTGTAGAGTATTCCACTATTCAAAATTTCAATAAATTAATATTTTTAGTGTGGAATATTTAGTCAGTTTGGCTACACTGTGAGAATACTTCGTCAATATACACTAAATTATCGTTATTATTTCCCAAATAATTTCCGTACACTCTCAAAAATCTCTCTTCTTTTCACGTAAAAATTACGCCAGCAATTCCGCCGGTATATTTCATTCAATTGACGGATATCCGTTTTTTTATCCGTTTCAAAAAGGTAAAATATCCGTCAATTCAAGAAAGTTTGGAAAAAGGGAAAATGGTAGACGCTGGGATTGAATCTGCCTCCTCAGCGTTGGAAATTAAACGTACTATCACAAAGGTACGATTGTTTAGCACCATAATGCTTTGAAGTTAATTCGTTCGTTTCAGATGGGTGAGGTTTGATCAATTTCTTTAAAAAGCTTTTATTTTTGAAGTTAAATTCGGGAAGATTTCGTATTTAATAAAAGTGTGGCTTTTTTTTTAAAACGCTAGTATTAATCTAATATAAAATATGAAATTTAAGTATATTTATGTAGATTACTTGGGGTAAAATATGGATGCTCTATTTTTATTCGATACGATTTTTTTTCATTTAATTTTTTTATTAAAATATCTTTTAAATGCCTTTACTTAAAGTATATTTTAAATACAAATATTTATTTTAAATAACTTTGTAAATTCAACTTTATTCAACTTATTTAACTTTAAATAATAAATTGTGAATATTTTTGAATGAAAGAAGAAAGTAATTTTTAAATTCGAAAACATTTTTTTCTTTTTAAACTAAATTAGACATTTTAATCTATAGAATTTTTTGTAAGTATTTGTATTTTTTCACAAGTAATTTCTGTATTCTTAGAAAACATAAAGAAAATACTCAAAAAATTCTTATCGCATAAAAATAGAACATCCTTATTTTACCTCTAGCAATCTTCGTAAATATACTTAAATTTCACCACTTAATGCTAGTCCATTACAAATGTAAAAAGAATAAGAAAAAAACCAGCCAATATCTCTATTACACTGTAAAAAAAAAATCTGCAAAGGTACAAAACTTTTTCTAGGAAACTGGGATTCCAAGAACTTTTCCTGTAACGGTAACAGAAAAAATTCAAGTTTCAGAATCAGTTACATGGATTTTTCCTGTTATCGATACATGAAAAGTTCTAGGAATCCCAGTTTCCTAGAAAATGTTTAGTACCTCTGCAGATTTTTTTTACAGTGTAGTTTAAAGAAATGTAAGATTTCATAAATTTTTCAATTTTCTTGAAACTTTAAAAAAGCAACTTTTCTCTTTCTTTAATCTGTTAACTTGCTTTCTCATATGTATCCACATATAAAGTAAGAGAATGATACAAATTGGTATGATAGCCAATAGCAAACAAATGTTTTCTATATTCTTTTTGATCAGTATTCAGAAATAAATGTGGTTTGCTAAATAATGCATGATTCGTAATTAATCATGCTGATATTTTAACTCCTGAAAAGGGATATTATTTAGATGTAATATGTGAAAACATCTTTCACAAATTTAAATTCTTGATGATTTAATTAAAATGTCAATAACATTATAAAGTAAAAGCAGACATATTATTCTAAGTCTTGAAATAAGAGTAATCATGGAGATAATATCGAAGATATGATATGAATGGGAAATGTTTAATTAAATGTACAGTTTTTGTTACTTTATTTATCATTCATTTATTTATTTTTCTAGTATATTCTATTCCTAACAAATATATGTGAAACTGAAACATTTAAAAGATCAAGCGAAAAGTTTCATTTACGTTTTATGCATTAAAATTTCTAAGAATTTGTATGTTATTCAGGTGTTTAGGGCTGCAGAAATCGTATCTCAAATACTTAGCAATGCTATTTAGAAATTTTGTACTTAATAATGGTTTCGTTGAAATGAATTCTATTCAATGTTAATTGAATACAAAATGCCAAAAGGAAATGCCACAGAATATTACCAGAATAAATGCTAAAGGCTTTAATAAAACTTTAATAAAGATTTGAAAAGGGTATTTAATCTTTAATAGTTAAAAGTAGAAGTGAGTGTTTAAAGCAAATGAAGTGAATAAAGCAAGGAGGTGAATAGATTAAATATTTAATTAAAGTGAAATAAGTACTTCTTAATAAATTTTAAAAGTACGCTAATTAAATTTTTTATTCATTTAACTAAATATAGCTTTTTTATATTATTTGAAAAGGGCTTCCTGTAATTAGAGAAAGGTTATATGTGGAATTAATATTTAGAATCCTTTGAAAGTATAATTTTTAATAATTAATTCATATAGTTTGCAAAGTTGTGTGAGAAAATATTAAACTGTAATCCTTACATTTACTTTTATTTGATACATTATTTAAATTTTTATGCTACTATAAAACTGTAATAAAATTATTTTTAATCAAAAAAATCAGTCGAATCTTGGTTAAAATTATTCGTGTTAAGCTATATCAAACACAGAAAAAAATGAAAAAAGTATTTCTAATGCATTACATTTATTTATTATAGATGGTACATTCTTTAAAAGGCAAAGTACACAGTGAAAATTTTGTACTGTGTAAAATTACATAAAATTCAATGCATTCAAAGGTTTTCAAAAATACTTTTTTAAAAAATGCATTCAATAAAATGAATTTAAAAGAAATTGCGCAGTTATGAAAAAATTCCAATGTATTTATTTTTATTAATTTTGCAATTATAGTTAAAAATCTATTGTTAAATTTTATACGTAATTATCTCAAATGCAAATTTTAATCTCAAATTAAGAATAATTTAAGAATAATCGGCAGTTTAGAAAAAAAATAACGAAGAATTTTTTTAAAATTTTAAAATAAATGCTTTACTTTTTAAGTTTATTGGGCGTTGTATTAATGAAAACAGATTACTACTTCATAACATTACCTTTATTTAGATGATTAATTATCAATAATTAACAATAATAAATGCTTATTGTTAGTTTTCATTAAAATTTATTAATCAAAATATTTAAATTGATGATATTATTATCTGTAATAAAAAGGGTATTTGTCACAAATATTTCGGAAAACTTTCCAATGAAAAAACTCCAGTAGAGGTTTTAATACGCAGAGTTAACAATTATAAATGAATTCATGTAAATTATATTAGTTTCAAAACATTAAATATTCTCATTTTTAATATTAATTGTTTCATTAATTAATATCTTAATAGAACTTTTAAATTTGTAGATACAAATGATAATTTACTGAATTTATTGAATTTTCATACAATTTATTGAATTTTCATGAGATGTTAATTAAATTAAAAATTTAAGAATAATTTTATTTAAAATTATTCTTAAATTTTTAATAATGAAGATTTTGAAAAATATTAATATAACATTAAATATGCTTTGCAAACAATGTAATTATTAAAATTTAATATGAATATAAATGTGGAAAAATAGGTATTTAATCTTAAAAATAATAAAAATGTGCATGTATACATTAAAAAATATCATAAATATACAGTATTGAACGTACAATTATTTTTAAAATATTTATGTTTATTTGTCAATAGCACGCTGATTTACACATAAAATTAAAAAAAAAACACACAAAAAAGTTCTTTTTTTCAAAAATTATCAAGTTTTTTTTAGTTCTTTTTTACTTGATAATTTCTTTATTTTTTTTCTTCTATCTATAATAAAAAAAAAGTATTGCAATAAAAATTTTCCCGAATTCTAGTTTTCAACGAAATTTAACCATTTTAGAGACCAGTACACAACCAAAGACATTTAGCTCCAGATTATGATTTTTACAATGTGATTGATATAAAGCTACGTGAATTTCATTTTATGTCAATCGTCATACAAAGATGTTCCACTGTGTGTAAAGTTGATCCAATCCTTTTCATCTTTTAAGAGACATAAACTGGACATATAAGTCGTTTATCGTGATCAAAAACCTCTAAAAATATGTTTATACGAAATGTCTGTCTATTAGTACGAGCGTTCGTCTCTCGCCCTTCTACAATAAAAAGAAAATGTATGATGTTATGCAAGGTGTTCAACCGTATTTATGCTTTGTAATTTGGCAATGATTTTTATCGTCTGCGTTTGTTTATATACGAATTCTGAGAATGCTTTTGTAAATAAAGTAGCCATGAGCGGCTGAGTTGTGATTAGTTAAATAAATTACTATCCATAGTGTATTTTAAAAACGTGTTTTTATGAATTTTCTAGTGCTTAATAATGAGTTATCGACACAAGGTATTGAACAAAAATCTAATCTTTCAGAAGTCAAGGAGTATATTTCGGAAATCAACGAGTATCTCGTACTATGCAAAAGTATCTCGTACTCAAAAAATCATGCATTTTTTTTTTTTATTATTATTAACCATATGATTAAATATCATTTACAAATATTTCGTTATATTACGTGTCGTATCAATATCATTATAAAAAAAGAAAGAAAAATAACTTATAAAAGTATATATTAGCAAGTATATATGATCTTTTTGTGTCTACTTTTAACTATGGACAGCAAATGTTTCTTGAATATGAAAATATTCCGCAAAAGTGGGCGCTATAATAGCTATTTTTGTGCAGATTTTTAATTATTTTATCTTCAAATATTAATAGAATTAAAAAAAATTCTGTATGATTTTGGTTATGGCCAGTAGGTCCTTGTTCATCAAAAAGTGTATAAAATTTGTGTATTATATTATAGAATTGAACCAAACTTCATATATATGTGTTTGTCTATGCCTATATATCTCGATATCCCTGTGGTACAATTACTTTTTTGAAAGCATTTTTATAATCTTTTTTAAATGGAAAATATCTATTTTTTTAGATTTATTTTACGATACATATTTTGAATAGTTATTCAGTTTAGATAGTTTTGAATTATGCCCATTTAAATATTATGAAATCAAAGAACAAACAATAAATGCCGTGCTAATATATACTTTTATAAGTTATTTTTCTTTCCTTTTTTAATGCTATTGATACGACACTTAATGTAACAAAACATTTGGGAATGATATTTAATTATATGGTTAACATTTAAAAAAAATTACATGCATTTTTAGTACGAGATACCCTTGCTTAACACGAGATACTCGTTGATTTCCTAAATTTACTCCTTGACTTTTGAAACATTTTGTTTTCCATCATTTTGGAAATACAGTAGGTGGCTAAATAATTTGTTAGATTACAATTTTTCTTATTGGCGTTCTTGGTTTAATGTTTTTGTGCAGACAACACTGACAGGTGACATTTAACAGGTGTCATTAACCGGTAAGAGACATTTAGTGCATAACGTGCGTCTGGGATGTAATGAGAATAACTGATTATTTAAATGTTTTTGAATTGTTTATAAAGAATTAAATTCTCTGTAAAGTATTACAAAAAAATTACGACAAATCAAAGAAATTTTATAGAAGCTTTGATTATGGTCTAGCACTATAATAAGTAATTAAAAGGAAAGCGTAAAAATTGTATACATAGCAGATAAAAAAAGGTACTACTAGGTTATCCCGTCAACCAAAACCCCCGGCGACCATTATCGCTAAACTATAAGATTAAATGCCAATAAAGGATGATCGTGAATGTTACATTCAATGACATTAACTACCATTCACGTGTTTAAAATGTCATTAAGGGATATTTATTTCGATTTTTTATTAATATATTTAGTATATTCTAGAAATTATTTGTTTTTCGTTATTTAAAATAAAAATTATGTCAATATGTATAATTTGGCTATTAGTTTGGCGATTTGTATAATTTGGCAAAATTGGTCGACGGGATAACAGAGTAGTACCAAAAAAAGTAAAATCCATAAAGTTAGATTCGGTGAAATATTGAGGAATTTGTCTTTGAACATTCATGTTGATTTTTTTTTTCACAATAAATTCAAACTTTAAGCGCAAAATTTTGGTTTTATTTATATACTCACAAGTAATCAAGTCATGTATACTGAAAATACTTTAACACTCCACCAGTAAACAGCAATAAAACAAAGTTTCATATTCTTAACAATGCAAAATTAAGGTGTATAATCAGCAATATGGCCACCCACTGTATTCTAAAAGCAGTCCTGCATTAAATATTTTGTGATTTTACTAGTATTTCTGTAGTTCATCAGTTATTCATGTAAATGCTAAGATGTGTAAGATAGAAAACATATTGAGATAGGCAAATCTAATTTCTTTTTAAAATTTTATATATAGATCAGTCCTGTTTAAACGACACTCCTGTTAATGGGGTTCAGAACGTAATTGGATTTTATTTACCGTAATTGTATATTTGATAATTTATTTAAAAAATTTTCTAATAAAAATTACTTTTAAAACATGTTAGAAGTATCATTGTTATTTTTACATAAAACGAACTTTTGAGAACAATGGAAATCTATGTTCATAAATTAATATTTGTTAAAAGTACCATTAAAAGGAAATTTTATATATATGTTTTTAATTATATCTATCAAATCATCATATATTTCACAGTCAATAAAATACTTCTTTAGAAAAAACGGTCATTTATCATTTTCCATTGAAAGGTACTAATCTAGAAAATATCTGTCTATTTCTCCACTTTTTAATGAAACTTACTTTCTATGTTTGCTGAACAAACACAAAACTGAAATAAAAGGGGAAAAGCAGAACCGATCTTTCCCCAATGTCTACACTGTGATACAGTGATACGAATCAAATGAATTTCTCAGCGGTATATTATTAATTAGTTTTTAAAAAAATATTTTTATAATCTGTTTTTAAATGCAAAATGTCTAATGTTTTTGAAGATTTCTGTTAGGGTACATATTTTGAATAGTTATTAATTTAATTAATTGTGAATTATTGAACTGTTGTAAAACAAAGAACAAAGCAGTAAATCATATGCTAATATACAGCCCACATAGCATGCATGGTCACAGTGACGTCACAGTGACGTCACTGTGAGTCACTGTGGTCACGTCACATCTGTGACCAAAATGCCACCGCTCAGTGACGTCACATTGTGACTGAAATGTGACGTCACAACTGTGACCAAAATGCCACCCCTCAGTGACGTCACATTGTGACTGAAATGTGACGTCACAACTGTGACCAAAATGCCACCCCTCAGTGACGTCACATTGTGACTGAAATGTGACGTCACATCTGTGACCAAAATGCCACCCCTCAGTGACGTCACATTGTGACTGAAATGTGACCTTCTTAGAAAATTAAAAAATATATACAAAAATTCTTCAAAAGATCCCTCAAAGCATGCATGGTCACAATGACGTCACTGCGAGTCACTGTGGTCACATCACATCTGTGACCAAATTACCACCACTCAGTGACGTCACATTGTGACTCAGATGTGACTTTCTTAGAAAACTTTAGAAAATTACAAAAATTCTTCAAACCATGTTATTTACTGACAAAAAACTTGTTTTCTGGCATTTCAGAAGAATATTGTGCAATCGCTGTTATGTCACACGTTACATGCACTGCGTGTAACGTGTACGTCATATCACATATGTGAGATAAACCTCCCATCATATGAAACTAAGCACCCAGCAATGAACCTATCAGTGAAACTTCCATTTAAGGAAATTTCGCGTTACACTTAAATGCTTCGTTATGAAAAAAATATCGTTGAACAGAAATTCACGAAAACTCATGAAATTAGTATAATAAGCTACAAATAAAAATGGAAGTATTATAAATGTTATAAAACTGTGCTTTAATTTGGATAGTAATTTTTGATATGCAATGTAGCCACATAAAAAAATTCATTAGTATAATATCTAAAAAACCACGTAATAACGGAAGGGAAACAAAAACTGAATCGCAGCGTTCTATTTCTCGTTTTCTCGTGTATTTCAAATCGAAAAATTAAAAAAAAAATTGGAATATTACTTTGTGTGCGATCTCTTATGAAAGATACAATCATAAAAACTTTCGCATCTTTTTTAAGTATTCAGAGAATGGATCTATAATATTTTCATGGAATTAGAATCCCTTTCTTAGCATATCGAAAAATTTTCGCATTTTTCCCGTTTTATTTAAAAGATAAAATAAATACATAATTTCAATTCATACAATCCGCTGAAATATATTCACCAATCGATCTTAACAGCAATCTATCCTTTTGAATATTGTGCACTCACGGAAGTGCAACAAATTTTGCTAAGTAGAATTTTTTTTAATATGAATATTAATTTAAATGTTAATTGCGTTCTAAATGAAGGTTCAACAGAAAAGTAAAAAAGTAGATAATTTCATTAAATATGGGCTTCGTTAAATGAAAGTTCCACTGTATTTCGAAACTAATTGAAAGTAAAATAGAAATGCGTGAAAAATTTTTTTTAACTCAAAATTTTAATTAGGGATACTCTCATAAAACTAATGCGCATGCGCATTCACCTTACAAATCTTCGAAGCTCAAACAACCAATAATAACAAAAAATCACCTGCTTAAAAAATATCGTTTGGCAACGACCAGAATAGTTGACACTATAGTATTTATTCTTTAGAATATTAGGCAGCTGCTCTAGTAACTTTGTTATGATGTTATGTGTGTATATTTAGTACGTAAGTTGAAAATTTTTAAAAAGTTATGCAGAAATGCTATCAGGTGACATTTTATATTAAATGTCGGTACGAAAAAATACAATTTCAGTGGCGTTTCGTTAATATGAGCGCGCCAATGTCATTGTACTTCATTCGGACATTCCTACTTCGAAATTATCTTCCCTATTTGGATTATGAAACTGGAATTAGAGGATAATGCCGATAAGAAAGAGGTAAGAAAATGTTATTTTCCCTGTTTTTTTATAATGATTTCTGTTAATTTCGTAAAAAACATGTTATAAAAGGAATAAATATCATATTAATTTAACTTTTTTGAATTCACTTACCTTAGTAAATTCAATAAATTTAACATTTATTTTGTTGAAATACGGAACAGCATGTCAACGATTTGAAAATAGTTAATAATATTATTTTTAAAATGCACTTTAATCACATTTTTTAATTACATGGTTAAAATCACATTTTAATAAATTAAAAAATATACACATAATCAAAAGTTAGCGTTATAATTAACATAGAAAGGAGTTTGGGGTTGTTTAATTGTTGAAAATAGTGATAAATATACTACTTTATGCACTAATATTGCAAAAATACTTTTGTAAAACTTTTTTATTACCTTTCTGAATTTCCATAATCCCAAAAATTTGATAACTGTAATTCCATGACATTTATTATTTTAAACCATGTATCTAAAATAATTAAGAAATTGATTTTGTGGTAATAACAATTATTGATTTTAAAAAATGAGTAATTATCGCATTATTTTATTAATTTTTGATATCTTAATTGTTAAATTGTGTTGAAAATAACAATTTTGTTTCATTAGTATGTGTACATTCAATCCTGGTTCTAAATAGTCATAAAAACAATTACATGTACACTTTTGTGGGATGTACATTGCTGAAATTTTTAGTGTTTGATGTATTTCTATTATTTTCAATAAAATTTTGTCTGATGTTGTGAAGTGAGACTGAGAATACTTAAATATTATTAATAGATTCATCTAATACAAAAAAAAATGAAATCTAACAATTATAACTATTAATAAGGAAACTTTTTTAAAAAAGTTCCTTAAGGATGTCCTTTACCGGCACATCTATACTATATGACATATACAATATATATATATACAGGGTGTCCGAAAAGTCTGGAAACGGCCGAAAAACTCGAGAAATACATATGAGATTGAAAAACGTAAATATACGTGTTAAATATTTTTAAATAAGCTACTCTGTGATACCAAATTTGACCTTCGAAACCGACCCCCTGGGGGTCAGAGGGGGTCCAACTTTGAAATCTTAAATTATAACCCCCATTTTTTATTGCAGATTCGGATTCTACGGACAAAAATACGTAACTTTTGTATTTGATGTTTATTTCAAATCTTCGTTTATCACGGTGTAGTCGAGCATATTAAATCGATACATATTCCCGCTTTTCCAACGGGATTTTCCCTAATCGAAACTGATTGGGCGGAATTTTTGACGTCAAATTCCTCGTCTTTTGTAGGAATAGCGTTTCCTGAAAATCACCCGTAGCGATTATTTCAACAGTGCTACACTGTTAAAAATTTGACCCATTTGCTGCAGCGTCACTCCACAGCTATTATAGAATATCTCTTTTGTGACAAATGAGAATGCTCCATAACACAGTAAAGTAATCGTTTTCTATAAAAGTGGTGGTGTGACGATGCAGCAAAAGGGTCAATTTTTTTTTACAGTGTACTTTACTGTGTTATGGAACATTCTCATTGGTCATGAAAGAGATATTCTATAAAAGCTGTGGAGTGACGCTACAGCAAATGGATCAAATTTTTAACTGTGTAGCATTACCGAAATAATCGGCACGGGTGATTTTCAGGAAACGCTATTATTGCAAAAGACGAGGAATTTGATGTCATAAATTCTCCCCAATTAGTTTCGATTAGGGAAAATCCCGTTGGAAAAGCCGAGATATGTATCGATTTAATATGCTCAATTACACCGTGATAAACGAGGATTCGAAATAAACATCAAATACAAAAGTTACGTATTTTTGTCCGTAGAATCCGAATCTGCAATAAAAAATGGGGGTTATATTTTAAGGTTTCAAAGTTGGACCCCCTCTGACCCCCAGGGGGTCGGTTACGAAGGTCAAATTTGGTATCACTGAGTAGCTTATTTAAAAATACTTAACACGTATATTTACGTTTTTCAATCTCATATGTATTTTTCGAGTTATTCGACCGTTTCCAGACTTTTCGGACACCCTGTATATATATATGAGTTTAACTACGAATTTAAACCGTGGTGTAATCATACATGCGCACAAGCCACTATAGTAAGGAAATAACTAAGCGTAATACTAGAACTAATTGCCTCATCTTCATTTGTACTCGATTTTCAAATAAAATCTGTATATTACGAATATTGCGCATAAACTTCACGTAGTTTTATCAAAAGATAATTCTATATTATATTTAACAGAATGATTTTAATTGGTAAATTAATCAAACGAATATTAATTTTCCAAAATGAGTAAAAAAGTGTTTAGGTTAGGACTCGAACTAGAGACCCTCGATGTATACTGGCAATGCTCTTCCAACAGAGCAACTTAGCACGCACAATTCACCCGGAGAAATATCATTATATACTCATACGAATAGTATGCATTTATCATACAGGTAGTTTGAAAAAAAATTAAAGTATTATTACATAGGGTTATATATAATAATGATAAGTATGCGTTCGTATTCACTGTTTAAATTGTGTGCGTCAGATTCTTCCAGGATAGTTCAGTCGACAAAGTATTGACAATTTGCGCGAAAGACTGCTTAGTTCGAATCCTGACCTGGACACTTTTTCAATCAGTTGGAAAATTACAACAAAAGATAATTAAAAGATATAGGGTGGATGCTCCAGTTTTGGCAACTGAACAAGTTTTGGCCACATTGGAATGATTTACCCTCTATTTAGGCTGTAAATTGATATTAACAAATTATATGCATTCTTATTCCTTAATCTAACACTCTTTTATCATTTCCAATCCCATTTGTTTATTTTTTGATAAAAAATGACTTGCAAAAAAAAAAAAAAAAAATAAATGTGTAAAACTATAGTGTGCACTCACATATATTAAGGTTTTTGCTTAGGTAACAAGTTTTCATAATCTTTCAATATTAGGCATTTATCGAACTTTATTTGTTCTGAAACAAATCGCTATGAAGCTTTATGAAGTAGGCTTTCTCTCTGTTGCCATTTCATATTTAAATTAATTATTTTTACAGCTTAAAGTAGGGGTGGCCAAAACTGGTACTTTAAATTTGCTATGTGTACCAGTTATGGCCATGGTGTGGCCAAAAAGGACACAACATTATGCTCCACTTTTGGCCACAAGACTAATTATAGTGAAAATTTCAGCAATATATTTAGAAATGTTTTATGACTTATAAATTTAAAAGTTCAATAAAATCACAGCATGATTTAGTGGTTTCTTGTATTTTTTCAAAACAAAATGAGGAAGTTGCATAACTTTTGCAAAATTTCAAGCACATGAATTTCGAAATAACAAATAATGTGAAAATCTTTACACTATAAATAGGATTCATTTTAACAAGTTTAAAAAAGACAATTCTGTACTCTTAAAAATGGTCTAGATTAAACACTGTTATAAGATAGCAAGTAAAATTATGGCTTTTCAAAATTCATTGTCAGCTTTTCAAGATGGTTAAGTTTTGTAGTATCTCGTTCTAAATTGCAACACAAGTTTACAGAATGGAGACCAGTTTTTACTATTTTTGAATCTCATGTAATAGGGTTGTGCTATTTATGATGGTCAATTATCTATATGAGAGATATGGGCCGAAGAGAAGGGGTATGCCCTCTGTGAAGGTCTTTCTAAGATCCTAGCCCATATTTACACAAGGAAATCTAAGGTTTGAAGAAAACTAACTCCAAATGATTAGGCTGACAGGCAGCTAAGTACGAGGAATTAAAGTTAAAAATCAGTTGAAAAAAATGGATTTTAGAGATTGTCAAAATACTATTTCATGAAAAAATGGAATAATTTCAAGATTCTAGTCATATAACTGTAAATATTGGTATAGTATAACATATGATATATATAAATGAAAATATGCAAAATGTTAAAATAAGCTTTTTATGTCCTATAAGTCTTTTTTATGAATTAAATATATTTTTTGTTTTTAAATTTAAATGTTCAGTTAAAATCAGCTTAAGTATAAAGTATATTTTATTTGATGTTTTTATGATTTCATTTTAAAAATTTCAAATCTTTTTTATACAGCAAACAAATATGTGTGTGGTAAAACAGACTTTGCACAAAAATGCTTTATTTTTACTTATTATCAGTTAAAATGTTTGCAAAATTACAAGATATTAGGGTGGCCAAAACTGGTGCAAATTGAAAGAAATTACTTAACGAGTTATTACTCACAATCTAAAATATTTGATAGAAAGTTATTATAATTAACAGAAAGCAACTAAATTTACTAAAGAATACTGTTATTGCGATTTAATATGCTTTATTCAGTCTAAAACTATAAAATTTCCATTTCAACTTTTCTCTTAATGTGGCCAAAATTGGAGCATCCACCCTATATATTTATAGACATCAGGATTATTGGTCAGAAATATTGGCAAGCTTTACAGTTTTAGATATGTGCTGGGATTTGTGGATATTAAAGCGAGTAAAAGTTAAAAAAAAAGTTCAAAAAGATTAAAGAGTTTGAGCAACATACTACAAAATGTGTGTCAGTTATAAATAAAATTGAAGCTATGCAATTTTCAGCATGTGGGGAAAAATGTATAAATATTTTTGAAAGGTAATATTTTTCAAATTTCGAAAACAACACCAGAGTTGTAAGGCATGTGAGGTAAATCGAATTTTTAACTTTAATTTAGAAGAAAGTCTCCTTACTGCAGGTAACTATTTTTATATATTATACAGTATTTGTTCATAAATTGTCAATATATGATTTTAGGACTCAAACCCTATTTTAACAGGTACATGGCATGGAGTTATAGTTTCAGCAGATCCTGTTTCTTTTAAATTGTTAGAGAATTGTTAAGAAAAGTTAAATCGTCACAGAATCATCACAGTGTTAACGAAAGTTTTGTCACAAATGATCTACAGCGTGAGTCTAAAATAATGGGACAAACTTTAAGGGAGGTGGTAGAGCTCACTATAATAAATAATTATGGCATAGAAATGTATGACTGGAAGTGACGCGTTAAAACGCCACACTAGTCACTGCAAAAGACACGGATTATAATGTTAAGCGTATGGGAGCGCTATTTTCAAATATCTCGCTAAAATTTTAATATTTTCACATATTTTTTTTTCCATAGGATAGCTGAGGACGACCTGCAACTGGGATGGTTTTTACTTTTTTGTTTTTGGTTACAGATTAAAAGAATAATACTTTAACTTTCAGAACCAGTTTAAACCGGCTCTAAAACTAAAACTATTGTAATATAAAAAAATATAACCAAAATCGAAAAAGTAAAAATTAGCCCGGTTGTGGATCGTCCTCAGCTATCCTATGGAAATAATATCATGTAAAATATTGAAATTTGAGCAAGATATTTGAAAACAACGCCCTCCCCCTCATAGACTTAACATTATCATCCGGGTCTTTTTTGGTGACTGGTGTAGCGTCTTGACTGGTCACTTCCGGTCATATATTTCTGTGCCATCATTATTTGTTATATAGTGAGTCCTACCGCTCCCTCAAAGTTTGTTCCATGATTTTGGACTCACCCTGTATTTCACAATTTGGTCACAATGTGACTTGAAAGCATTGTCACTTTCGTCACAATTTCGTCACAATTTTAATGACAAAATCGTCACAAATGACACACTTTTCACAAATTGGTCACATTGTGACGTCACAAAGTGGTCACAAACAAGCTCTAAAACGGCCATAACGACTTCACATTTTAGTCACAGTGACTTCACATCGACGTCACGTGACGTCACATCGACGGTCACAAAGTCACAGTGTGACTTCACAACGACGTCACCGTGACGTCACCATGTCTTACGGGAGGGCGTTTCTAAATTCATCGTCCAAACTTTAAGGGGTGATAGTACACATTAAGACAAACAATATTTAAATAGGAAACCAAGGGTCCCAAAGTCTTCCGAAGGAGATAGGCGCCATTAAAATTTAGGGTACAAAAATTCAAATAATTATGAAAAACAGAAAAATTGGTCGATTCGTTTGCGGTTTTCACTAAAATTATTTTTTATGTCAGTATTGTCTTGAAAATATATTATAAAGATAAATTTTTAAAAATGACGATAGAGGGTGCTTTAGACTTTAGAGTAACGAACAACTACTTTTTACCGTTATTTTTTGCATCTCATTAAAGGTTTCATAAGCTTAGAATTAAACTTAAATTTTGAGCTCAAAATCTGAATAGTTGGAAGCAGTTAAATAGCACAAACTTAACTGTGTTCAGAGGGTTTTAAATTCAAATGATTATAAAAAACGGAAAAATTGGTCGATTGATTTGCGGTTTTCACTAAAACTATTCTTTATGTCGGTATTTTATTGAAAATGAATTATAAAGATAAATTTCAAAAAATGCCGATAGAGGGCGCTTTAGACTTTGGAGTAACGTACAACTATATTTTACCGTTATTTTTCGCATCTCATAAAATTATCTTAGGAGCTTAGACATAAACTTAAATTTTGAGATGAAAATCTGAATCGTTGGGAGTGGTTAAGTAGAGCAAACTGAACTGTGTTCAATGGGGATGGGGAGGTTCAAATTTCAAATTATTTTAAAAAACGGAAAAATTGTTCGATTCGTCTGCCGTTTTCGCTAAAACTATTCTTTATGTCAATATTTCCTTGAAAATAAATTTTAAAGATTAATTTCAAAAAATACCGATAGAGGGCGCCTTAAACTTAAGAGTAACCAACAAGTAATTTTTAACCGTTATTTTTTGTATCTAATTAAATGCTTGTAAAAGTTCAAACTTAAATTTTGAGCTCAAAATCTGCATCGTTTTGAGTAATTAAGTGCGGAAATTCGAAATTTGTTCGAGGGGTGGGGAGGGTAACATTTTAACTCCTGAACACTGTTCAGTTTCCGCTTCTTAACCCCTCCATCGATTTAGAATTTGAGCTCAAAATTAAAATCCAAGCATTTGCAAGCATTTAATTAGATACAAAAAATAACGCTTAAAAATAGTTGTTGGTTACTCTAAAATTTAAGGCGCCCTCTATCGGTATTTTTTGAAATTAATCTTTAAAATTTATTTTCAAGGAAATATTGACATAAAGAATAGTTTTAGCGAAAACGGCAGACGAATCGACCAATTTTTCCGTTTTTTAAAATAATTTGAAATTTGAACCTCCCTACCCCCGTTGAACACAGTTCAGTTTGCTCTACTTAACCACTCGCAAAAATTCAGATTTTCATCTCAAAATTTAAGTTTATGTCTAAGCGTCTAAGGAAATTTTATGAGATGCGAAAAATAACGGTAAATATAGTTGTACGTTACTCCAAAGTCTAAAGCGCCCTCTATCGTTATTTTTTGAAATTTATCTTTATAATTTATTTTCAAGACAATACTGACATAAAGAATAGTTTTAGTGAAAACCGCAAACGAATCGACCAATTTTTCTGTTTTTCATAATCATTTGAATTTTTGGACCCTAAATTTTAATGGCGCCTATCTCCTTCGGAAGACTTTGGGACCCTTGGTTTCCTATTTAAATATTGTTTGTCTTGATGTGTACTATCACCCCTTAAAGTTTGGACCATGAATTTAGAAACACCCTGTATATTGTGTTAAGTTATTTTTTTAATTATAATTTATTTTTCATATGTTATTCATATGACCTTTTTCATAAAAAACAACTCTAAATGAATATTAAACATCTGATTTTTAATTTTTAAAAAGTTTTTTGATTGCAAGAATTTTCGCATATGAAAGAAATGAAAGAATGTGAAAGAATGAAATTATAAGAGAGTGGTGTAGTGCTCAAACCAGGATGCGTATGCATGTCATTTGCATATGAAAGCAATGTTCTGCTAATTGAACACTTGGACAATTACCTATCTTGGCACCCTTCTTTTGTCTATTTCAGTAAGGCTGCATCTAGAGTACAGGAATATTCTCATGTGCTCTAACCAATGACAAGAAATCCAATCCTGGCTAGGTTACGTTTCATTCTGTTTTTTTTTTTTTTTTTTTTTTTTTTTTTTACGCAATTTTGGCAATGCAAAACAAAAATTAATGAAATTAAATTTTAATATTTCGGGCGAAATATCGGGACTACAAAATTACATCTATATAGAATTTTACAGATGTTGGATTATTTTTTGTCAATACTGAATATTAATGGGAATTTTTACAAATTAGTCATCTTTTATTATAGCTGGTTTTGTTTTAAACAATTTATAAGGTTGCGAAATTCCACGATATCATGAAGTGTATGCCATTTTAAAACAACACGATGGATAAAACCATTGAGCTTGGTTAAAATCTTAATTCATGTTCACATGCACACTCACATCGAAATCAATTAATATACATGATGTACTGTAAAATTGATTTAAAAAAAATACCACCCACATTAGTAATTTAAAATGCTATATCTCAGGCGTTTTTTAAGGTAATGATAAAGCAAAACACATTCCGGAATTCATCATTAACATCAAACACTTTAGATAAACCTTTTTTTCAATTTCCAATTTTTTGTTTGTACATCATTAAACATTTAAAAGATTTTTGACAAACTAAATGGCTACCATTTTGAAACAAGATTACGGATGAAGTTGGCAAGTGAAGACATTGTTATGTACTATGTACACACGAAGTTATATCCAAATCAGTTTATAAATATGTGTATTATCGCGTGACACATTTCAGACCGTTTCAAAATGTCAACCATACTGGAAATTGAAAGTGCGATAACTCAGTCATTTTTCAAGATATAGATGAAACAAAAAATGCTCTGAAATCATTGTATCAAAGTCAAACACACAAAATTTTTTTTTAAATTTATTACTGTTTTGCACCTAATTTTTAAATTAAAAAAAATCCGCCATTTTGAAACAAGATGGCGGATGGAATTGGCCAACGAACTCGGTCTAGACAGCGGTATGTACTATGTACGCACCAAGTTACGTCCAAATCGGTTCATTGATACGCGTATTATCACGTGACGAAAATTATATCATTTAAAAATGTGAGTAACACTAGAAATTAAAAATGCTCTAACTGAGCCATTTTTTAAGATACAGACAAAACAAAAAAAGCTCTGGAATCTTTGTATCAAGGTCAAATGCATAAAAGAAAAATCTTTTTTAATTTCTTGATTTTTTGTACCTAATTTTAAATTTTAAGTTAAAAAAAATAAATGGCCGCCATTTTGGAACAAGATGGCGGATGGAGCTGGCTAACGAACTTGGTCCAGGCCTCATTATGTACTATGTACATACCAAGTTACAATCAAATCGATTCATAAATACGCGTGTCATCATGTGACAAAAATCAGATCGTTTGAAAATGTCAGCCGTACTAGAAATTCAAAGTGCTGTAACTCAGTCATTTTTTAAGATATAGAAAAAATAAAAAGTGTTCTGGAATCGTTGATTTAAGTTCTAACACAGAAAAGAAAAATATTTTTCAATTTTTTATTTTTTCGCATTTAATTTTAAATTGTTTTTTTTTAAGTTTTTTAAATGGCCGCCATTTTGAAACAAGATGGAAGATGATGCTGACACACGAACATGGTCGAGACATTTGTATATACTATGCACACACCAAGTTTCATTCAAATCGGTTCGTAAATACGATAGTTACAGCATGGCAAAAATCAGATATATATATATACCGGGTGTTCCAAAAATAACCGGTGTATTTTAAAATTCAATAACTTGAAAACGGTGACTACTATTAAAAAATTTTTGCAGGAGTGTTATGTATGATGGCAGGAGTTTTTTTGCCGTGATTTTTGATTTTAGTTCGGATTTCAAACAATAGATGGCGCTGATGACGGTTGGCGCTCAGTCGAAGATGAAACTGACCTCACTCAGCATTGATACAAAGGAAGGAGATTAAGGTTATGGAGTGCGTCTCATTCGATTTGATTTCAATGGAATGCATTTTTGTCATGGAAGTAACAGATTCTTCGATAGTGGAATACAGCGTTCAGAAATGGGTATAAATTTCGCAAACAGTATTTGAGTTTGCAGGAGATTTTACATTTATGAAGTTTTATTTGCCCGGATAAAATTACTTTCTTATGGCATGATTTAAAGAATATTTTATGCATCGTATTTCAAAACTACACTGTTAAAAATTTGAAACCTTTGCTGCATCATCACACCTCCGCTTTTTAAAAAAATGATTACTTCACTGCATTATGGAGCATTCTCATTGGTCAAAATAGAGATATTCTATAATAGCAATTGAGTTACGATACAGCAAAAGTTTCAAATTTTAACAGTGTGGTGAAGATATTTTGCTACAATCTTGCTCTTAGGACCTGATTCTGAACTCATTCCATATGATTTCAATAGAATGTGTTGTTGTCATGGAAATAACATATTCTTCCATAGAAAATAGTGTTCAGAATTGGGCTAAATTCGAGTTTGAAGGCTATTTTACATTTATGCGTATTTATGGGAATTTTGTCAAACCCATTTAGAAATTTAGTTAAATTTTCCAAAATTTTAATTTGGAATGAAATTCTAAACTAAGTTAGAAAATTCCTAACTTTCCTATTGGGATTTTTAAAAAATTAGTTAAAAGACCTAAAGTTTCTTAGAATATCACAAAAATTATAAAATTTTTAACAAACAAACAAAAAAAAAACTCTTTATCTAAATTTAAAATACGATGCATAAAATATTCTTTAAATAATGCCATAAAAAGTAATTTAATCCGGGATAAAAAAAAAACTTCATAAATGCAAAATCTCCTGCAAACTCGAATACTGCTTGCGAAATTTATGCCCACTTCTGAACGCTGTATTCCACTATCGAAGAATCTGTTATTTCCATGGCAACAACGCATTCCATTGGTCATCCCACAACTGATGACCAATGTATATTGTTAACAGCTTTTCGAAACAGTAGAGGCAGCGCTACTCTGCTGCAGACATTCGTTTGTGAAGAGTCACAATACAGACGAGGTGGATTAATGATATAGGGTGGAATCAGCAGGTGGATGTACGAACCTGCATATTATCCGAAACGGTACTTTGACGGCCCAAATGTATGCACACAAGATACTGAGACTTCATGTCATACCTTACGTTCCAGCAGTTGGAGATTCTTTTGTTTTCAAGCAAGATAGTGCCAGACTGTATACAGCTGGTTGTGGAGAACTTGCTGAAAAATATAGCTTATGGAAAGGCCAACGTACCGTCCAAAAATGATTTCGAACGAGCATGTTTGGAACATGCTCGGATAAATGTTTTTTTTTAACTTATATGCACCACAAAAAAACCGATAGGTGTAAAAATGGCAGCAAAATAGTTTAAAACACTGAATAATGAGAATCCCCACTAAGTGTTAATAATGCTGCTTGTTTTCAGGATTTCAGATATAAATGGATGTTATCCAATGCATATAAGAAATATGACGTAAACAAGTTAGTCATATTTTACAAATTTTGAAAGAAATGGGTTAATAGCTCTTAAGGAATGTACCTTGAAATTATTATAGGTAATCTTTTCAAATATTGGCCATTAATTTTTGAAAATCAGTTTTAATTATTAACTAATTGAAACATTAAATACGTATCATGATATTTAGATATGCATTATTGCGAAACCAAGCCCTCATTTTACTGTCCTAGAGTTGGAGACTGCACTTTTTGAAAAGGGGAACAGTATTCCCCAAACTCTTATCGATAACATCATCGCATTCATTCAAAACAGGTGTGCAGCAATCTTAGCCGTTCGAGGAGACCATACACCAAATGAAAAATCTTCCATGATTTCTAAACAATGTATATATTTTATCATTTACATGTAATCATACTGCTGTCTTAAATCGTCTTTTCATGTTTTTTTTTTATCTTTTCAAAGAATTAAAGTTTAATTAATTTCTTTTGCCTCTTTTTTGTATTGCGTATTGATATACGTGTACAATCCACTTTATCACAATACATGGCTGACTCGCACGGTTTTCTTAACTTCTTTGCTTGCTCCCTTTTTTTTTAAGAAGTTTATTATGGTACTCATAAGTCTGTTAAATTGGTTTGAGAAACAATAATTCTGATTTGTAAAACAAATATACATGTTGTTAAGCAATATCTTGGGCCTAAAACAAAGCAATAACCCAGTGCATAAACCCAGTGCCTATTTTTACAATAAAGCAATGGAAAGAAGAAAAAAATTAGTTTACTCATATTTTTCCTTTACTTATTAAACGCACAAATTTCTCAACACTGAGAATCGGATCTTTATTATACTCGTCCAGCAGTATTTGAAAATAAAGTCGGTAAAGTTGATGATTTATTTTTTAATATCCCTAGTTGCTTCCCTAGCTTCCAGGGTCTTTTGAGAAGTATAAATCAGCGTATTACTCTCCAAGTTTTTATCATCAAATGTTACCAAATGTTACTTCTCTGTCATCATGAATGTTTCTGTAGGTAACCCTCTGGATGTCTTGCTTTGCAGTTATTGTTTTTGACCTGGTTATTGTGTCGATTTGCTTAATTCCAGAACAGTACAGATCCATGGACTTGTGTGATAATGAAACTGAACGCGTCAATAATATATTTAAGATGCAGAAACTTCTGATGTTTTAAATGTTAAAAATGATAGGGCTCAGTTTGACAATTACAACGATTCATACATCACATATTGTGCCAATAATTGAACTTGGAGTGTTATAGAGCGTCTGATTTCAATTAAACATAGAATACAAATTAAAAATGGGTATAAATTTCCTTTCTTGTGAAAAAATAAAGCGGCTTTAAGACAATATCACATTATTAACACGATTGATTTTTTTAAAAAACAACTCCATTTCACTAGAAAGTAGAACTTTTATACATCGAATGCCAATTTTTAGAGCAGTATACTACAGAACGTCTTTAAAAATGTGTTTTTTTCTTATTTTAATGCTTGCTACACTATCTACCAAAAAGTATTTGTACACTTTCAGTTTTTGACATTTTGTCAAATATTTAAAAATATACTGGTCGGATTCTTCTGGAACTTCGGAAATATAAAGACTATGTTTCACTTTATATTTATTTACATTCATTTGTTAAGCGGGTAATTAGGGGGCCGGCAAAAAAACAAAGAATAATAGAAATATTTGGGATCGCCCTGTACATGAAAATGCCCGAAACGACTTATCGCTTTAGAATACAAATATATGAATACAGTAGAATATGTACACTAATTTTTGTGAGAATAGCATGTATATTTATGGCGATAGAGCGATTTTTTTGAAAAATTCAAAAAATTCTGGTATGTTTTTTGTTTATATCATGCTGGGTTTTTGACCAAATTTAACGCAAATTTCAGAAAAATTGGCAAAATGCAGTAGAAAAATGTAGCGCAATTGGAATATAAATATATTAAATATTTTATGAAATATGAGTAGTTGTATAAAATAATTTTTATCTGCGCATGCGCGAACTAGAAAAAAACTTTTTTTTACATCATTTAATAGTCAATTCTATGGAGTGACTTATAAAAAAAAATCCAATCAAATATCGTGAAAATTCAAAAAGATATCATTATTTTAGTGAGATGTTTTTACTCTGCTCTCTAAAAACGGCTGAATCTTAAGGGATTCTCCACAAATTGACATTTATTAATAACGGACTTAAAAAAAAAAAACTAGTATTGAATTAATACAATATCTAATACAATATTGCTGCTAATAAGTACTTGACAATTGTGATAGAAAAGAAAAAGAGCTTTATTCACATTCAGGGCCAAAACTAAGAGAGGTTTGGGGGAAAAGGGCATGTGCCCCGGCGCTAGGATGAAAGCGTCCCAAACGTACATTTTGTTTGGCGATTTTTTCCATGTCTATGTTTAGCATGATATTGTCAAAATCTTCCCATTCAAAGCATTTCTCCTATACCAAAGCATAGAAGAATCTAATGATGGTGGCATAAAGATCCCGCATAAAGCAGATTTTTTTTTTTTCGTTTTGATTCGGTTTCACGATTTTAAGGTATCATTTTTTTTAAAACAAAGCAGACTACTTTAATCAATATTACATATTTTAAGTTTTAAAATAAGTCGGCTATTAATAAATTAGAAAATTTTTCTTTGCAAATACTTTTGCAGATGCTTTGCAAAGAAGAAAAGGGAGGGGGGGGGGGAGTTCACCAAAATTCATTGAAATATAAATATATTAAATATTTTCTAAAATGTTCTATGTCATGCAATATTTTCAACCAAATATAAAGCCACATTCAGAAAAATTCGCAAAATGTAGTAGAAAGAATAAGGTGCTATTGAAATATAAATATATTAAAAGTTTTCCAAAATATGAGTATTTGTATGAAATATTTTTTAATCAGCGTATGCGTGAACGTTAAAATTTATCATTTTACATAATTTAATATTCAACTCTATGGAGCTACCCATAAAAAAATCCGATCGAATTTCGTGGAAATTCAGAAAGTTATTGTGGATAGGAGTGAACTGATTTTCAATTGGTCTCTGAAAGCAGTTGAATGACGTCAGATTTTACGCAAAATGCCAAATCTCCATTTACGTTTTTTACTGGTGATTTACTTCTTTTCTTAGATAAATACCTGAACGAACCTATTTCAGGATAAAAATAATTATAAAAAATCGAAGCATTTGTGTCAAATCTACCCATTGATACATAATTGATAATGGCTCTTATGCAAATGCCGATATCTGCGATCCTGAAATACGTCAAGTTCTCCACTGTTAAATGTGGTGTCGAAAACAACACTGACATCAAGCGCATGCATGATGCCAAGAAGAACAGAGCTGTCTGATTTTGAGAAAGGTGTGATCATCGGGTACCACCGAAATGGCCGATCTTTAATCGACATATCTAGCGAGCTTAATTACCCCAAAACGACTGTGGCTTATGTGATTAGAAAATGGAAGCTGAATGGTGATTGTCAGAATGTGGCCAGAGTAGGCAGACCGACGAAACTGGGAGATAGAGACCGACGAGTTCTGTCTAGAGAAATTCGGAAGAACCGCAACCAACCAATGTTACACATACGCCAAGAATTTCAACAAGCTTCAGGATGTGTTGTTTCCATGAATACCATCCGTAAGGAAGCTCATCTGCTTAATTTTTATGGCCGTGCTGCCGCCCATAAGCCTTTAATCACCAAGTCCAACCGCGCAGCTCGGTTAAGTTGATGCAAAACACGCCAGCAATGGACTGTACAGCAATGGAAACAGGTTCTCTGGAGTGATGAATCAAGGTTCACCCTCTACCGTTCTGATGGTGGGGTCTGGGTCTGGCGTCTGCCTGGAGAACGCCTCCTACCAGAATGTATTGTGCCCACAGTTAAATTTGGCGGAGGGGGAATAATGTTCTGGGGTTGTTTTTCCTGGTTCGGACTAGGACCCTTGGTCCCAATTCATGGTAAGCTCAATGCCGATGCCTACTGTAATATACTGGACAACAGTGTACTTCCTACGATGTGGCAATACTATGGATTGGACCCATGTTATTTCCAGGATGACAACGCAAGCTGCCATGTAGCGAGGTCCAGCATGGATTGGTATGCTGATAATGGAGTGCATCGACTCGAGTGGCCTGCCCAGAGCCCAGACCTGAACCCAATAGAGAACCTCTGGGACGAGTTGGATCGTCGAATTAAGGCGTGTGACACACGCCCAAAATCAGTAAAAGAGCTTACCTGCCTTGTGCAAACAGAGTGGAATAAAATACCATTAAATGTAATACAAGGACTAGTTGAGAGCATGCCCAGGAGAGTCGCAGCTGTAATTGCCTCTCGAGGAGGATCTACAATTTATTAAATGTGAACAGGGCCAAAACCAGTCTTTTTTTCCCGAGGCAAACGTGGATTTTGAAGATACCCCTTTCCCCCTCCTTCGCAAAGCATATTTACAAAGAAAATTTCTCCAATTTATTAATAGCCGACTTATTTTAAAACTTAAAATATGTAATATAAAATAACGTATTCTGCTTTATTAAAATACTCCAATTTGATACTTTAAACCGAATCAAAAAATTTCTACTTTCAACAGGATCTTTAAGGCCCTTGTCCCTGCCCGCGAAGACACTGCTGAGCTAATGCTATTCCTGTGGGGAGGCATTTTTCTAATAAATCTTTCGCATTTTGAAATTTTCAATTTTTTTTTTTTTTTTTTTTGCATTGGATAGCGGAAGTCCCTCTCAAAATTGCTCCTTGACTACTTTTTCGATTTGAGTCATAGATATTTTTTATAAAGTTAGTTTCACTTTCAGAACCGGTTTTGGAAGTGAAAGAAACATTATAAAAATATCTACGCCAAAATTGAAAATGTAATCACGGAGCGATCTTGAAAAGGACTTCCGCTATCCAATGCAAAACATATTATTTTAAAATGTCCAAATGCAAAAGAGTTAGAAAAATGCATCCCCATAGGAATAGCATTAGCTCGTGAGAATCTTCACGGGTAGGGGCAGGGACCTTAAGCCATCATCATTAGATTTTTTTATGCTTTAGCATAGCCCAGATATAATAATTTTAACAATATTATGCTAAACATAGCCATGAAAAAAATCGCCAAACGAAAGATACATTTGGAACACTTTCATCCTAGCGCCCGGAGCACATGTCCTTCTCCCCCCCCCTCTCTTAGTTTTGGCCCTGAATGCGAATAAAGCTCTTTTTCTTTTCTATCACAATTGTCAAGTACTTATTAGCAGAAATATTGTATTAGATATTGTATTAATTCAATACTAGTTTTTTTTCAAAGTCAGTTATTTAAAAATGTCAATTTGTGGAGAATCCCTTAAGATTCAGCCGTTTTTAGAGAGCAGAGTAAAAACATCTCACTAAAATAATGATATCTTTTTGAATTTTCACGATATTTGATTGGATTTTTTTATAAGTCACTCCATAGAATTGACTATTAAATGATGTAAAAATTTTTTTTTTCTAGTTCGCGCATGCGCAGATAAAAATTATTTTATACAACTACTCATATTTCATAAAATATTTAATATATTTATATTCAAATTGCGCTACATTTTTTCTACTGAATTTTGCCAATTTTTCTGAAATTTGCGTTAAATTTGGTCAAAAACCCAGCATGATATAAACAAAAAACGTACCAGAATTTTTTGAATTTTTCAAAAAAATCGCACTATCGCTATAAATATACATGCTATTCTCACAAAATTTAGTGTACATATTCTACTGTATTCATATATTTGTATTCTAAAGCGATAAGTCGTTTCGTGCATTTTCATGTACAGGGCGATCCCAAATATTTCTATTATTCTTTGTTTTTTTGCCGGCCCCCTAATTACCCGCTTAACAAATGAATGTAAATAAATATAAAGTGAAACATAATCTTTATATTTCTGAAGTTCCAGAAGAATCCGACCAGTATATTTTTAAATATTTGACAAAATGTCAAAAACTGAAAGTGTACAAATACTTTTTGGTAGATAGTGTAGTTTCACATACAATTACATTTTAAACACTTTTTAAATGCACTATTGATTTCTACTGATAGAATGCACTCAGTAGATATCTTTCTTTCATTTGTTTAAAGAAATAAGACATTTTATTCCAGATTTTTATATAAGCATGTTTTATTTACTCTTAACATATTATAGCTTTAAGAATTTTTACTTTTGTCAATGTCGATGATTCGGTAGCTTTCCGATGCTATAAAGTTTCTGAAGCACTAGACGTATTTTTTTCGATATTTTTCTCATTGCACGAAGTAAAACCTCAGAGTTCTATTGATCTTTTACGTTTTCACACCTTCACGCTATTATTGTAAAATGGAAGCTTGAAAATTTCTCCTTAAAAATTCTAAAAATGATTAAGTATTTAAGTTTTAAAATGCTGGAAATTTTTAGTTTCCATGAAACAATAATGTATATCTAAATATCATGATAGGTATTTAATGTTTTAATTAGTTAATAATTAAAACTGATTTTCAAAAATTAATGGCCGATATTTGCAAAGATTTCCTATAATAATTACAAGATACATACCTTAAGAGCTATTAACCCATTTCTTTCAAAATTTGTAAAATATGACTAACTTGTTTACGTCATATTTCTTATATGTATCTGATAATAGCCATTTGTATCTGAAATCCTCAAAATAATCAGCATTATTAACACTTAGTGGAGATTCTCATTATTCAATGTTTCAAATAATTTTGCTGCCGTTTTTATACCCATTGCTTTTTATGTGGTGCATATAAGTTAAAAAAAAAACATTTATTTAACTTTACTAAAGAAACTCTTGCAATGTTTAACTTTATATATATGTGTGTACATATGTACTGCATATGCATATATATATGTGTATGTATATATATAAGGTACCCTGGGGTAATAACGCCACGTTAAGGTTCTACCAATTTTCACGGCTCAGTTTTAGTTTGTATTTTTCAAACAAATATATGATTTGATACAGAAACTCATTGACTATCTATATAAAAAAATAATTTAACAGATATGTATTCATAAAATGTAATGGCGTGATTTCTTGACCAATGCTATTTGGCGGTATTACCCACCTATATGGGTAATAACGCCATGCAAACAAAACTATGAAATAAGATGGAATAATTGCATGTATATTGCCCAATTCTAAAAATACAAACTCTACAAACTTAGAAATTGACAAATAGCATTTAAACTATTGAAAATGTTAAATTTTTTGTGAAAGTGTAAGAAAAATTAAGATGTGGTGTGTGTGTGTGTGGGGGGGGGATGGGGCAAAAGAATATCAGACCGTGAGCTTCTTTTTGCTTTAAAAGGACCGCTTAAATAGAACTATTAGAAATATTGCACAGTTTTAACTGTGTTTATTTAAATCAGTATTTAGGATGTAGCTCGGCCACTGTAGGGAATCAACCGGGGTATTAATGCCAAGGATTGGCGTTATTACACCGTTATAGTCATTGCGCTGTATATTTTAAATTACAAATTATCTCGAGAAGCTATCCAAAATCTTCAACAACATTTTAAAAGTCCATGAAATGTACTACAAATTTATGTAATTAACAAAGTATTTCCGGATTAAAAAGAATAGTCTTCACATCTCAAAACGTATCTCGTAAATTTTAGATCAAGCGTTAATTTTAGTTGCTTGTAAAAACAATAAGACCTAAAAATGAAACAAATTAACTTGATGCTGTTTTTGGCGATTTATATGACTCAAAACCCTTCTGCGCAGAGCACATGGGTGTCATTTACCAGATTATTTCACAATTATGCAAAATATTAGCACTTGGCGTTATTACCCCGCCTGGCGTTATTAACCCAGACCACCTTATATAACTTTTATACATTCTTTTACAACAGCATTTCAGCCAATGTCAAACTCTCATTGTTCTCTAGCTCCAGAATTTGGTAAAAACTTATTATTGCAATATTAGAATGATAAAATAAGATGTGGCTATTACTGTTAAATCTTTTATTTGCAGAAATTTGTTATATTTTTATGCCTCTTTTTATATAAAAGAATGAATACTTATTTGTGTACAAAGAGGAAATTATGACATTGTATGTTAAATTAAATTTAAATATCATTTTTAAATAAAATGCTTTATATGTTTGTTAGATAAAACTACTTTTTACAAACCTACTGTATTTAATATTTTTTTTTACAATACTCAGGAATTACGCTTGAAAAAATCATTTAAATCTTTTTTTGTGCATAGATCACAGCACCTCTAGAAAGTTACAAAATTATTTTTACCTTAGATTTTAATTTTTTTATATTACTTTAAACAATAAAAAAAATTATGATTTTAATCAATGATTTGTAATCAAAGATTTAATATGTAGTATTATTATATATGTATGTATGGTCGGATTCATTAATAATGAGCCTCACTTTATTTTGACTCTAGAGTACATCATCTCGCGCACCTGTTGCTAGGAACATTGGTGGGAGGCGTTGACTTATATATTTACACATAAAGGCTGAAAAAAAGAGTCGCGCGCAATCGAAGGGACATCAAAGATGTCTGGAAGATTTACCACGATCACGCGCCCAGCCACACCTTCTTCAAAGTGAGCACTTACCTCGCTCGGATTACCGTTTTTATTGTCACACATCCTCCTTAGTCCGAACTTGTCGCCCACTGACTTCTTGTTTTCGCATTTAAAATCAGCACTGAAAAGTAAACACTTTCACTCGATCAAGGACATCCAAGAAAATGTCAAAACAGCCCTTGAAGCCATCCCGGAACAGACCTCCGTGGACGTCTTCGAGTTATGGAAATGCCACCAAGAAAAGTGTATTGATGCAGGAGGTACTTATTTTGAAGAATACTAGGCATATGTACCAATTCGCTCAATAAATCTGTCTCTTTGAACAAAGGCTCATTAAATAACACGTACTATGGAGTTCATTTACCTGCAGCCTATTGTGTTGAGCTGTCTAAATGACAGACCAGATGTTATGAACTACAAGGTTATCTGGGCGAAAAATATTCACCGTTTGTCGTTGCCGGCTAGCTTAAACAGTAACGTATTGGCCTTGTAAGCCAAGTATCTGGGTTAGATTCCCGGCCTGGGCAGTTTTTCGCTCACAAGGAAGGTCTCTATACGGGCATACCCCAAAAAATCTGAAAAAAGTACAAATTGTTCATTTCATATATACGTTTATAAAAAAAAATTCGGAAAAGCCTCCGTACCTTGTCCGTAAAAAATAATGAAATTTCAGTTATTTGGCGATTTATCATTTGTTGGCGATGAAAAGCAATTAAAAAAAATTAAATGTTAAATGCATTTTAAAGGAAAAAAGTTTCATATTCAGCGTGTTTAGATAAATTAAATATCTTTGGTTTTGTCAGTTTTATTTTGTTTTAAGTATAACTTCGTTATATTGATATTTATATGTATTTATATTCAAATTTAACCATCAAAATTTGAGATTTAATACGAAATTAAAATTTAAATTAATTAAAACTGTTTCAAATTCAAAATTCAGTTGAGCACTGTCAATTTGATTTTGTTGCCATAAAAACATCTGCCTTGTTTTTTTTTTTTTTTTTTTTTTTTTTTTTTTTTTTTTTTTTGTGTGTGTGTGTGTGTTTAAATGCATGAAAGTAATTTTACTGAATAAGAATTTTTAATATATGAAAATATTTTTCCGGAGGTAAATTAAATAACTACAGCAACAAATAATATATATATATATATATAATACCATTAAAAGTAGACAAGATTCACCAACGGATTTTATCAATAAAACAATAAACCAAAACGAAGAATTAAATTGAATTATAGTAAACAATATTAACCATTTGAAATTAACCATTGAATTTAATAACTTATAGCACATTGAACATGGAAGGAAAAAAAGAATAATATGAATACAATTGAAATTTGTAGAACCAAAGCAGAATCTTCAGGTCCCAAATACTTTGGAACTACAAATGGAGTGTGTGGTTTCATCTTCGTATTTGCCATGAAAAAGCAAAACAATACCAATTTGGGACTACCATCACACAAAAACCAAATTATTAAACAAGGAACAAAGATATTTTACAAAAAGGAGTTGAAAGTAAGTAAAAATAATAGTTATCCATAACAAACAAAAAAGATAAAGCTGAATGGAAATATAAGTGAACCGGAAAAAATAATAATCGATATTAACATAAAATTAAATTAATAAAATGATTAAAATTAGAATTAAGAGATAACATTCATATTAACATATAACTTAAAATACATTATTGTTACTTTAATCAGTAACATTTATTGTGACTTTACATGGTAAAAACTCATTATCTTAATATAGGATAATAAAATAATAATAATAATAATAATAATAATAATAATAATAATAATAAAAAAATAAATAAAAAAATAATAATAGTAATAATATTATTAATAATAATACCAAAAATTAAATCAATAACATTAAAAATAATTTGATATTTAAAATATAGCTATTTAACTATAGATATAACTAGGCGAATATCCATATATTGGTGTAAATTAAACAGTTTAAAAATTATGTTAAAATAAATAACCCACTCTCAATTTTTTTTAAATAAATAATTAACCTTTGCGTTTTTATCCGGACAACACCACCCTCCTCCGTACTCTAACATCTACCCACCCAACCAACCTATATATATATATATTTATTACTTTTTAACATTTTTAATTTTTTATTATTATATTTATGTTTTATAATTTTTTTATACATTTTTTATGCAAAGAATTAATTATAAGATCATGTAATATCTAACTATAAATTAAAGAATATATGAATTTTTTAGGATAACCATTATTTATAGCATCATATACAAGCTTTTTAATATTAGTATTAATTAAATGGGAAGAACATAGACATTTTATTCTATATAAATGGTTAAGTATTATATTACGATATACAGAATTATGAAGACATGATTTAAAATTAGTAAAAGTATTAACTTTAAAATTAAATTCTTTCCTTTTGTCATAAATATCAGTTATAAATTTGTTCTCTTTTAATATAATTTTAATATCTAAGAAATTGATTGTATTATTAAAAAGTAGGTTTTTTGAAAGTTCTAGATTAGAAGGATAATCAACAGGGAATTGAGATATACAGGTGTTATCAGTATCAATTAAAATTACATCATCTATATATCGATATAAATGTATTGTATTATTTAAATAATGACGTTCATAGTAATATAAGTCAGATAATACACTAGATGTACTACCACCTTGTGGTATACCAACATTTTGAATATATATATTGTTATCATGCATGATAAAATTATTATAGATAATGAAATTAATTAAGGTATGAAAATAATCAGAATCTATATTATGTGATATATCCAACTCGTGTTGATATTTTTTAAAAAGCTCATTTATGATATTATGTAAATCCGATAAATCGATATTATTAAATAAATCTTTAAAATCATAGGTAGTGATATTTTTTATACATTTAAAATTTTTCATAATATGGACCAGTTCATAACTATTTTTTATGCAATGTGTATTATCACTTTTTTTTGTGATATTATATATTTGATTAAGAATTACTAATAGAAGTTTGTTAGCAGCATTATTATAAGTATTGAAACCAATTGTAACAGTTCTGAATTTAACAGGATGCTTATGAAATTTGGGTATAAGGACTAGATAAGGATATTTAAAGTTAGTAGGGTTAATGTCTAATAATTTATAGAATCCTTTAATTTTACGATTATTGGCAAGTAAGTTATCATTAATTTTTTGGAATGTGTTATTATTAGATATACTAGATTTAAGCAGTTGATGATAATAAGATTTACAAATAATGGCATAATTATTAGGAGATTTATCAACATAAGTTATTACAAAGTTTTGTTGTAATTTATTGATTTGCTTAAACAGATGCTGTGTATTTACATATTCTAGGTGTGAAATATTATATTTTAAGGACTTGGTTAATTTATCGATATATATATATATATATTAAGCTCTCTGATTGTTTATGTTTTAAATTCATTAAATACTATTTACAAGGATTCTAAAAATCCAAAAGTTTTCAGTTACATTAAAATCGTTTGCTTTTATCGGGGATAAGTGCTGCTCGCCAAATCTGTGACACTTTTGTATTTTCACGCGAAATATTCGAAAGCGTTTTATTTTTTACATGTTTTCCACTGCAATTCCGCGGTTAATTTTCACATATTCTTTTTTACATACATGAGTAGTTTAGTCAGTACTTTTAAAAAAAATCTGAGAATCTCCAGTATGGAGACTTTCCTTGGCAGTTGGAAATATTTAATTCGTTAAGGCTCATTACTTATGAATCCAACTGTGTATATATATATATATATATACACCATAAACTTTCTTTGTAAAGATGTGGGAGAAAAGGAATTTAATATGCCTATTCTACTCCCATTACAAAAATATGTTAACGCATTATAACATTTCGAGAGTTTTTTGCAAAAATACTAACATAGCATTTTTCAAATTACTACATAATATTCATTCAATTTAAAAATAAAATCTCAAGCTGTGACTAAATTAGTCTTTATATATATATATATATATATATATATATATATATATATATATATATATATATATATATATATATATATATATATATATATATATATATATATATATACATAGTCTTTATATATATATTTTTTTTTCTTTGCGAATGTATGTCTTAACCAGCAAAATGTCTATGTTTGTCAAACAATATCAAGTGAAAATTTATTTCTTTAAAGTATCGAATAAAATAACATTTTTTATGAGATAAAGACATCATGATACTTAAAACAATACTGTTGATACGATACATATTAAATTTTTCAATGAGTTCAGTTATTTGACACTCTGTGCCTCCTAGAAAAACAATGTCGCTTAAAATAATATTTTTGAAGCCTTAATGTGAATCGTCTTTGATAACTCCGTTCACGCATATCAAAATATAGAAAAAGAGGTTATTAACTTTTATGAATAATATTTTTTATACAATGTCATTTGAAATACTACAAACAATGCTTTTATTTAAGAATTTTTTAAAATAAAAATAGTTTTTCAAGATGTAGATGAATTATTTTTTTAAAGTTATTTCTGAGAATATTTTTTTCCTTTAAAGAAATAGTTTCAAGAAAAAGCGTGTTATTCCTAGAAACTGATTTTTTTGTTTTCTGATTATTCGATTTTTTTACTTAGTCTTTTAAGAAATAAAATCGAGTGAATATATTCGTCAGTAGCAATGCACTCATAATTTGTATACTATTTCTTAACGCTTTTGTATCATGCTATGTATAATAGCTGTGCTACAAAGAATATACTAACACAAACAAAATATTTCATATGTTTTTAACACAAAAATGACTACCACACGTACGCGGAGAAAAAGTAATATTGGATCTTTTTAGATATTCTATTATTATTATTATTATTATTGCATGTTTTTCGGAATAGGTTTTGACTGTTTTCGGAATAGGTTTTGACTGTTGTTTTTGAGTAATCAAACTCACGTATCTGTACTAGGATTGTCATTTAATTGATATAACTATTCATTTGCTGCAACAACTTCAGAACTAAAAAAAGCCCGATTTTTCAAGCAAAACATGTGAAATTTTGAATACTGATTGGGCCATTTTCATATTTCGCTTACATATGTTATCCAAGAGTAAAAAGAAGAAAATTCAAATATAAATTAATATTTAAAGATTGATTTCAGCTATGCATTAGCTAAATAAAAATAAAATTTTAACATTTCTAACAAGAAAAATTTAAAAAATCAATAAAAATGTTGGAGATGTAAATCTTTAAAATTGTAATTCTAACCAAAAATGCCTGTCACATTCGAAGTTTTCTTCAATTAACTGTTATTTTTTAAACCTAATTTAACATTTTTTAAATAAACATATTTTATTATTTCAAATATGAACTTTTGGTGTTCTATAATAATAAAAAAAATTGTATACAACAGATATTTTCTTTAAGAAAATCACAGAAATTTTTTGTCCCTCATTTTGTATCAAGTCGTTACCTTGTGATTATTTTAGTCAAAATAGGTTTCTAATTCTGTCTAAAGTTAGTAGCAAATATTCGGCGATATAGTTAAACTATTCACGGAACTACTATTTGCCATTTTTACTTACCCATCTTACGTAGTATAGGGTAAGTCTTGCAAACGTTTTGAAAATCGAAAACTTTTTTTTGACGGATTTACACGTTTTAGATACTGGAGATTCCGAAAAACGTATTTTTAGAAAAAAAATTTTGCCGTCCGTCCGTTCGTCCGTCTGTGTGTCTGTCTGTCTGTCTGTCTGTCTGTAACCGCTCTATCTCCCGAACAAATTGAGATATGGACTTGAAATTTTGTATGTACTTAGTATGTAATAATGGGACGAAGCCTATTTAATATCAGTAACCTCGATTATCCGGAACTATTATCATATGAAAATATTTATGTACGCCCTAAACAATGTTTCCATGTATGGCGTTTTGTAATGGAATACATTTATGCGGCCTTTAAACTGAATAATAAACATTCATTTCATCACAGATTGTACAGGTTGTATATTTACGTTTATGCTTTATACATGCATATCATCTAAATTATGTTCAAAAGAGTTTAACATCATGAAAATGCACTTGAAGCTATTTTTTAATGTAACGTAACAAAATGCATTTGATTGTTCTTGTAATTAAACTATACATGAGGTTTTGATAAATTTTGAGGTGACTCGACAAAATTACGCACCAATTATGTATTTTAAATTTCAAACTTTTCGGTTGGGTAGTTTTTGCGTTGTTATGTGCAGACGGACGGGTAGACAGACGGGTGGACGGACGAACTGGACGACGGGTATAAGTGCTATTCATTTACATAATTACGAACGCACCTAAAACGTATTTGAATCTGTACACTTATGCATTTTATTTTTACTATAAAATAAGTAGTTTTTGTTTACATTAAAAGCATTTTTTCCATTAGTATTATTCGATTATGATACCAAGAAAGAAAATTAATTGAAGGAAGTAGAAGCTATGCATGCATCTATAAGTAATCATACATAATCAGCCACACATGCACCGACTGTATGGATCTTGATGTTTTTTTCACTATCATTATTCGATCAAGCTCTTCGAAAATGAGCTTTTGGTTGAACCATTATCTTCCCACGCCCGATAAATATTTCCACAATGGCATCCCTCAAAATTGAACAAATGCAGTATTTGGGACTTTCTGAACTGCGATTTGATACTGTGCAATAGGGTGGAGCGAAAAAAATTTTTTTTTGAAAATCAAAAACGGGTAGGTGCCAAAAGTAGCCTTTATACTAGTACATCAACTGCGTGAAATTTTACCGCTGAAAAAAAATGGCTTGAGTCTGCGCTTTTGCTCCAAAAATCGAAATTTTGGGTAAAATTTGTCATTTTTTGACATTTTTTCAAAAAAATTGAAAAAATCCTACAGAGCTGGTTAGTATTTAAAAGTGTTGCTTAGACCTTTATATTTATCTGCTTAACATATTTAAACTATAAAACAATATGTTTATTCCCTATAGCTGGAGCAAAACACACAACTTTTAGTAAGAAAACAGTATTACCACTCTATTGGGTCATACAACGAATTGTTGTTTTTAATACAGCTCTTGTTTTCAATACTACCTTGGACATGCGTCGTGGAGGTGGCTATATTTCCTATACCACCCGGCCCAACTATTCGATCATCTTAGTACAGTGTTTTATTTATACATTGATTTGTGATTTTCTTTATAAAAATTTGACATGTTTTCGATGCTTCCACCTTGTTCATCTGTTCTTTGCATCCACATGCTGCTGTAACTATCTTCATGTACATTTTTACAGTTTATACAAAAAAATGACAAGCAGAGTAATGTACGGGAATATTATTAAAGGGATCTATTCGGCCATCTATTATATTTATCAAATTTACATTCAGTTGATGAATAGTGATTGGAAGTTCTGTTACAACAACATTTTTTCATTCAACTATATTTTTTTACGTAATGACCTGCTTCAAAGATGATTTCAGGTATTTCAACTATAAGTATGCCATCATTTATTCTAGTTTTGCATTTTTTATATGTTGAGAAGCGAGCTGTTTAATGTGATGGTGATCGTCAGAGAGAATTGCAATGAAAATTTGTTCTCCATGTGTAAAACAACCGCTGTTGTAAATAACCTTTTTTTGCATTAGTTTTATGCCGTTTTCTAAGGATTTTCGTATCCAGGTAATTTTCTATGAACTTTTAGATCCCCTTTTTATGATTCACAACATTTGATGGTGAAATGTCCTGGGCATAAACTTATAATGCATAGTACTTTATGAGGGAATGTACGGATTCTAATCGAGTGCTCATTTAAAATTAGGAGAATTTTTTTTTGTCACTGTGAACCATTTTGCCTGGGGTAAGCTTAGAATTGTGTATAATATTGAATCATTCGCTACTTCAACTCCAGTGAATTTCCTCTGCGTCAATTATTAGAGAAGTCGATATAAAACGTCCTAAGCTACATGGATTCACTGGATCAATAAGGAAAATCTTTGTCTACGTACTATTCACTTCCTATTGCAATTTTTTTTTTTTTTTTTATAAAATAGAGAATAATTTTGAAAAATATTTTCTCAAATTGAGAAAAAGATACTCAGAACAAACTAGAAATTTCTGTCGGAGATTGCAAAGCTAATTCATAAGGAAAGCTATTTCTCAGAAATAATGGGGAATAGGAATTTAGAAAACATCTCACACAACAGACAGCTCATAAAAGTAATAAAATTTTCCGCTTTATATAAGCACAGATTGGCAATCAACGTCTATATGTTCACTCACAAAATATATAATCCAAGTTTATACCGCGGGATGTTTTATACCAAATGTACAACACACCTGAATAATAGATCTAAAATCTTATTAGAAATTACTAGACTACGGAACAACACAGGAAACGACATAAAGCATGCTAAAACTTCTTTAGAAATATTGTTGTTTTACACGCAAATTTTGTTTGCAATCCTCTGTGACGATCGTCATAATATTAAACAGCTAGCTTCTCAGCATATATTCAATGTAATAGGTTCAATAAATGATGACATACTAGAAATTGAATTCATACAATCAATTATTAGGCAAATCATTGCATATAAAATGTAATTGATTGATAGAATGTTGTGATAACTTCCAATCATAATGTACTAATTGCATGAAATTTTAATGAAGATAATAGACTATGCTGAATAAGTTCAATTAAGAACATACCCAATTTATTACTCAGCTTCTCTTCTGTTATACATGGTATAAAAATATACGTGCAGCAGGTCACCCCAGCGTGATCCAAATCATCCAAAGTCAGTGAACACAAAAAAGAGATAAATTACTTTGATATATAGAAAACTTTACTCGTCTTCGGGAAAAAAATAACAATTCAATACATAAAAAAAAACCACTGGGCCTAGATGATTGGGTGGTTGAGACGGGTGGGATAATGCAACCACCTCTATGAGTTATATACACAGTAGTTTTGAAAGCAGCTAGGTAAGAAATGCATTCAAAACAACATTTCATTGTATGCTCCAATAGAGAGGTTAACGCTGATTTTTCGCAAAATTTGTCAGATTTGCTCCAATTATACAGACTACAGATATTGTTTTATAGTTTAAATATGTTAAGCAGATAAATATAAAGGTCTAAGCAACACTTTTAAATACTAACCAGCTCTGTAGGAAGTTTTTAATTTTTTTGAAAAAATGTCAAAAAATGACAAATTTTACCCAAAATTTCGATTTTTGGAGCAAAAGCGCAGACTCAAGCCATTTTTTTTCAGCGGTAAAATTTCACGTAGTTGATGTACTAGTATAAAGGCAACTTTTGGTACCTACCCGTTTTTGATTTTCAAAAAAAAATTTTTTTCGCTCCACCCTACTGTGCAATGTGTTTATATACATAATAAACCATTTCATTGCGACAAGTCTGAAAACAAAAGTTTCAATATTAAAATAAATAAATAAAAAAATCCATCTTTTTTTGTACATTACTGTTAAACCGCATTTTATTATTATTTGTAATTTTTAATTATTAAATTTTACTTTTTTTAATTCATTTTGATTATCTACACTTTATTTTTTGACGATAATGAACATTTATTTATTTATTATTATTATTACTATTTATACGACATTCTAAAGTGAAATTATAATTCTTACTACAGAAGAGTTGCTGATCAACCGCTTTGCAAATGTGCCGAAATCATAAAAATAAATAAGTAAATAAATAAGAATGATGGTGAACGTTAAAGAAAAAAAAATATGTTTGAAATATATTTTTTTTATTCTAAAAAACTGTAAACTCATATTCAAATGCCTAAATACAGCAAAACGATTATAAACATATAACTTTGCTTAGGTCGAAGGGAACTAACACCAATAAATTAGTTAATGAGCTGCACATTTGAAAAAAATTTTATGGCAAATAAAATAATTTTACATAATTTCCTTGATAAGAAGAAAACTAATATTTCATTTTATCACTGTGAATAATACTGGAAAACTTCACTGCACTATTGAATTGTTAAATTTAAGATTTAATCTGTGTGGATTTTCTAAAAATTAGATGAACATATATTCATCGCATTGTAAAATGATGTTTAAATCTTGATGTTTGTTAGTCTTATGGACGTATATTTAATAATTTAAATCCATTGTAACTGAAAAGGGACGGAATTGCAGGAAACTGGCTTGAGATGGAGAATATGAAATATGTTGAATTGTCTACTTTATCTTAAAATTCAATTTGAATCTAAAGGAAAATATTAACAATCTCATTGGAAATATGGAATCATATGATGTACAAAATTTGTTTGTGCTGGATGTACAAGAAATTTGTAAAAGGAAATGCAGAAATATTTTCCTGCCCTTTGATCTGTCTTTCAACAATAAATTGATCGTAATTCTAAATCATGCATTTTAAATAGATGAAACATAGCGAGAATAGTTATCTTAATGCAGTTTTTGATGTAGATACCCGCATATTTCTATGAGGGAAAATTTAAATATGCAGTCGTGAAAAGTAAAATAAGTAGATAAATATAATTTTGTACAAAAGAGGAAATAACATATGTGGTAAATGTAAATTGTTTCACAAAAAATTTAATGAAGCTAAATGTGTATATTTTAAATAATTCTGTAACAGGTAAATATTAACGAACTAAAAAAAAGAGATAGTTTTTTGCGTAGATTTCCTTTTATTTAGTCGGATGTTTATTTAAAACTCCTAGTTCTAACAAGTTTTATTGTGATAAAGTTATTTTTCGATTTTTTTATAATAAATATTCTTCAGTATGTATATTAATATTTTTTGTTTCATCTTAAGATTTATTATACACTGGCAGGCAAGAAAATTGTGTTATTAATCTGCCATATTATTTATCATCTTGAAATGCATAATTATGCTGAATAATTGTCATAAGGAAAAAATGCACTATTTTGTCAAAAATGTGAAACAAAGTATTTAACTAAAAATGTAGTAGATAGTAATAATTTTCACATAGCTCAGTCATGTTACATCAGTGCTGATACAGTCACATGTAAAAGGATCACTTTACTGCTCGTTAGAATTTCCACAAACGGCGTGTAGAGCCTTGTGGTGTTCCGGTCCTGAAGAAATCAATTTGTCCGATTTCATGGTGCCATAATGATGTTTTTATCGTATTACCCTGTTTCTGTTTATTTTTAGCACTCATTTTAGGGTAAAGTGTTTATATTGTTTTCAGATCAGGACTATTCTCAAATTAGTCAATGTAACTTTAACACCAGAATTTTTTAGATAGGTCTGCACCTAAAGTGAGGAAATAAGTGGAAAATTATTAATATTCCAAAAGGAGGCTGGGAGTGGGCAGAAAAGACATTTGGATTTTTTTAATCAAATAAAGCTAGAGCCACACTCGTTATCAAATTGCATATTCTACTTTTTACTATTTACATCAACTTAATATTTTTTTTATAGCATTTCACTTTTTAATCTCTGGTTAGGGTAATTTTATATAGTAGCTCATTAACCCATTTATTAAGCTTATTTTTTTAATTTATATTTTTAATTTTTAATTCAGTAAATTATTGTCAGTTCATGCTATTGCTACCATTCAGTTCTATAGTTTGCTCTCCTGTGCTCTACATCAGTTACTAACTGGGGATGTGTTGTTTAACCACAGGCGCCTCAATAAAAACCTTATTCGAAGTCAAAATTATTAATATTTACTATATTTACTATAACTACTTTTTTACTATAACTACTATATTTTTAAATTAATATTTATTGTATTTTGTGGAGTAAAAAACTTGCAAATGACACAACAAAATCATTTTTCAATAAATTTTGTTCGCCTTACCAGTTTCGCCATAAGATAGAACATTAAATCTTGTTAAAAAATGCGCTTTCCATTTCATTGAATTTATTTTAAATTTTAACTGATTTTAAAATCTTGTTTAAAATATCAATGAAAACTAATGTTAAGTAACAATATTGTATTAGGCACTAAAATTATTACTTAACTTAAGTTTCAATGATATCTTAAAGATGTGTTTAAAGCCAGTTATTTAAAGTAATTTTAAAGTGCAGGAAAATGCATTTTTTGACAGAACTTAGGACTCCAATATATGGCGAGATAAATAAATAGACAATCATTATTTATAAATGATTTTATTGTATAATTTTCAAGAATTTATCTCCAAAACATAAAATGAATAAATAGAATAATTTTCTACTTATTTCACCACTTTAAATGAAATCCTTTCTGAAAAAAAATCATACATAAAGCTATGGTCCGACCTGATATTTGTCCTGATGTTAATCTATTTCGAATTTTTTGGCTAGTAATATGTGATAAAATTGCTAAAAAGAAACACACTATTAAGATTACCCAATGAAAATCATTATTATATTTTGTACCTTGAAATCCAGAAGTTGCTTTTTTCCATATCGGACTCCTTTGAAGGCTATCATCGCCGCTCGTGGAAAATCTAAAAAGTATTAAAGCAAAGGAAAAAGTATTAAAGCCTTTTAAGCAAGAAAATACAAACATTCATATACCATGGCTCTATTATTATTTATTGCATTTGTGATTAAATACTTTGTTGCATGTTTTGATGAAATAATAGTTATTTAGCATTATTATGTATTTGAAAAAACTAATTATTATTACAATCAAATTCCACAAGTAGATTTTAATTTGATAACATTATTTCGTATCTAAAACACAAGAATAAAACATAATATTTGCACACGTTTCCATTTTCCCACAGGTGCTGCAATTTATTGTCCGCCATTGATATTCTCCTATAATAAATTTCAAAATGATAGTAGACTATGATTATATGCATCATTCATCTAGAAAATATTAGGAATTCATATAAAAATAGTAGTCTTCGATTTGTATTTCTTAAAAAAATGATTAATATACCTATATTTTGTACCATAAATGTAATTGTAAATTATTACATGCTATCTTTCAGCAAGAAATTCGACCATATATGTTAAACAAACTTTGAAGCTTGTTTCTTATTATTTCGAAGAAATTTTGTCTATATATATGTTACAGGCTTAACCCGATTTTAGGCCAAACTTGTCTATCCTAACGTTCATTGGATAGACTAGTTTTTCCTAGGCGAAACTAGTTTGGCCGAACGGTCATTAGGATAAATTAGTTTAGCCTGCTATTCATTGGTTTGAACTAGTTTATTTTAGGCCGATCTAGATTGTCCTAGGCCAATTAAATTTGGCCTGATTTTATTGAATCTAAAGACCACCACGGCGCCAATTTTCTAGTTTTGATTTAATTTATCCTAGGCCGATGCAATTTGACGCAGTTTTAGCTCACATACTATCAAAGCCTGAGAGCTAATGTGCTCGCAGACTCTGTGTGTGTGTATGTAACCATGTACGTATGTATGTACGTATGTACGTAATGCGATAATTCCTGATAGAAATATCCAATTTGCGTCAAATTTTGTACATAGATTTATCTTGATAACGAACTTTCCTGATTAGTTTCAGGAGTTCATTGGATATGAATAAGGGGAGGACACAAAAGGCTAATCCGCACCCCCCTCCTTTTGTTAATTTAGTTAAGTCAGTTTTTCATGCAAAAGTATCAGATTTTATTAAAATTTTAGGTATAAGATCATTTTGATAAGGGAACTCCATTATTAGTTATGGGTGATCATTATTCATGTATAAGTAAAGGAAGAATGGGGGGTAACCCCCTTAATTTATGTAAATAGGTTTTTCACGTTCTTTGTTTCAAATTTTGGATGTAGTGTCCTTCTGACGTTTACTCGATTAATTTTGGGGGTTCTGAGGTTAAATATAAAGGAAGACCAGTTTACTTTTTTCAATCGGATAAAAACTTTTGGTTTTATGAAAAGATTTTTAATTCGTAACAGATATTGGTTTTTGCACACATCACTTCAGGCGAAATTCTTCTTATTAAAAAGCTAAATAGTCTATCCCTTTTAAAAATAAGAAAAAGCTTAAATAAAGAATGGCACTTGAAATTTAAAATGGGGGGATAGTAGAGTAAGGGGAAGCTAGAATTTTTTTTAAAAGCTCAGTCTTTTTTAACGTTTTAGCTGCTAATTAAATATTTCCATTATTTGAAGCTTTTAAAAACATAATAAAACATGATGTTAAATATTTAAGAAAAAGGATGCTGCGTCAAATTTCGTGCATTAGTTCTTCAAATACAGCACCTACAAAATTTATGTCATAGACTCACAATTTGTAAAAACATGTTTTTTGGAATCCCTGACCCCTAAATCGTGTAAATGCGTCAAAAACCGGAATTAAAAAATTTTCACGAACTAAACACTTATTGTAAAGTGAGAAGAAAGTAAAATAAATAAAAGAATGAATTTTAAATGAACTTCGCAAGACTTTCGCTTTTCAATAGACGTGTTTGAGCTGAGCAGAATTGTTTGAAATATTATGAATTTGAACTTAAACTTGATTAATTTTTGAGAAATTAAATTTGAGTTTGAAATAATTCTTTTTTTTTTGTGAGCGTGCCAAAGAGTGGTTGGCATCAATTACAGCACGCCAAATTGAATTGGCCTAGGATAAACTAGATTGTCCTAGGATAAACTAGATTGGATTAGGCTAAACCAGAAGATTGCCGCCGAAGCGGTCTTTTGGATCAATAAAAACCTGCTAAATTCATTTGGCCTAGGATAAACTAGAACGTCCTAGGAAAAACCAGTTCAGACCAATAAATAGCAGGTTAAACTAGTTTGTCCTAAAAACCGTTTGGCCATACTAGTTTGGCCTAGGAAAAACTAGTTTATCCGATGGGCGTTCGGATAAATTAGTTTGGCCTAGGAAAAACTAGTTTATCCGATGGGCGTTCGGATAAATTAGTTTGGCCTATGAAAAACTAGTTTATTCGATGGGCGTTAGAATAGACTAGTTTGACCTAAAATCGGATTTGGCCTGTAACATATACATACATTCCTAGATTTTTACACACACTTAGGCATATACACACACACACTTACATATATAGCATGGGTAAATGAATTGTTTAACTTCCTCTGATGAAAGTCGAAAAAAATGTATTTGGATATAAAAATCAATACACAAATTTAATAAATAACAGAAATATAAATTTGTTGTATTTTACTCATATATTACGAGAAAATATTTGTATTTCGTTCTGAATAATATTTTTCTGGTTCTAATAAATGTTTCTTTTTATTGATGAAATGTTCAAAACATAAGATTCAGTATTTCAAAAATTCCTTCCAAGCCGTAAATTTAAGTATGGGGGAAAAGAATAAAATTGATTTCTCATTTTTCAACAAGTAAAATTTTCAAGGGATTTCTAGAATTACATTTCTGATATATGCATATGAATCGTGAAACATTTCATCAAATATACAGCGGGATGCACAATGAAAGGAACAAAACAAAAACAACGAAATTTGTTTGTGTTTCCTATGCAAATGCGTAAATAAATTGTTAAATTTAAATGCAAGGCATTTCACTTAATATTACAGTAATTGTTTATAAAAACTTCATAAAAATTTTTAATCGTTTTTAATGTATATATATTTTATTTAATTTACGCAGATACAAAATGGTAAAAACGCAGTCGATATTTCTAGAACCGTGGAAGATGTTTAGCGAATATTTTTGTCTATTATTTAAAAACGCATTTAAAAAAGATTCTGAGCACATTAGTTTAGTTTGCAAAATATTTGGATTACAGGGTCAATCAAAATGTATTATGATTTCTGAAGAGGGGAGATTCTAGCTTATAAAAACATCGGAATGTAATTTCAAACAATACTTAATGAAATTAAACTTTCAAAAACTATCATTTTAAATTTCTTACAGAATCCAACTATTTATATTATTACAAAATCTACAGGGAGGTTAAATATTCTTATGAAACAATCCGAAAGTTTAATTATTTGCACAATTAAGCTTTCGGTAAAATAATGTCAGTAAAATAGTGACAGCAAAGGAATTTGGAAGCCAGATAAAGACGCAAATAAAAATATAGGTTATGAGAAGGACAATAAAAATGTCGAAAGTTCTTTAAAATGTGAATCAATGTTCACATTTATCATCTAGAATTTAAAAATTCCTGCTTTCTGTTTGTTGAGAAAACCCCAAAACAACAAAATAATTAATCTAAAATTATCTTTAGTGCTGAAAAGAAGTTTAATTTCGATATCCCATATGGTATTTATCTATATTTTCATGGACTTGAAATTGAAAAAGACATATTTTCCAAGCGTCTATTATGTGGGGACTTGTTAATACTTTGATCTATTTTCTTCCTGGTATGTAAACTTATAATTGATTTCCCAGATGACTATAACAGAAATATCGTTTTTTACCTGATAGAGTGCCATTTGTTGAACCTGAGTAAAAAAAAGAAATACCGAGTTTTGTACCAAACACAGATAAAATTTGCATTTTTGAACTTTAATTAAAAAGGAGTTTGGAGGAATATTATAGAAGAAAACTCTTGAGAAAGCTTTATATATACATCTATTTGATATTTTCATTATCTTTCCAATATATAATATTTTCGATATCGTGCATAAAATTGTCGTAGCTTTTGCGTATATTAATATGTAAAGCATATGTTCAAAAATTGCTTTGATCGTATGAGCATTTCGCATAACAAATTAAATTCAAGTAATTTAAATACATTAAAATTAAAAATAAACCTTTCTCCTATTCTTTTAGAGCACACATACAAAACAACAATGAACCATCTGCGAAAAAATCTTGAACAGATAAACAGTAATATAGATCTTAAATGACATTAAAATAATCGAAAACTTTAAAGAAAGAAAAGAAAATACGTCGAACAAATAAATGCAGAAGCTTCTCATATTTTTATAGATTATTAACACTTTCCAACATAGTTGAAAAGTATTTATAAATTTGGTTTTATACTTACGTCTATATGTCCGCCTATATGTGCATAAACTTGCGTAATTATACTTGGATGGGCATTTATTCGATATTTTTAGCATGGGGTTTACGATTGGATGTTCGGTATTGAAATGAAGGTTCCTTTTGTAATTAAAACAAGGAGTACTCAGACAAATTCCGTTATATTATGGCCAAAGATAAAAAATCCTTTTTAGTGGATTTTCACAAACTTAAACATTTTCAAACATATTTAAATTTACATACACCTTTGAAGTTGACTGCAACATGTTTTCTATACTGTAAATATTAATTATGAATACTGATATATGCTGTATATACGTGAGTTAGAGCACTGCAAGAGCCCTGCCCAGGCACACGGGTGGACAAACCTATAGATAAACCGAATTTAAAAACATTTATGGACAACGTTGGAAAGTGTTTAAAATATCGGATTTCTAATTTATATATGTCTCGTGAGGAGTGGTTATATTTACTTGACTATTTTGTCACACGAGATTTTAACGAGCATTGTCATCAAATGCAGATGTTTTGTGGTTGACAAGTACGTGCGCCTTTTATTAAGACAGCATAACAATTATTAGTACTACAACAAAACATTTATCAGAATAAAATATATTAAGCACACCATTATACAGGGTGTCCCCGAAGTCATGGGACAAACATTTAAAGGAAGGTAGGGGAGATCACAAGGATTCAGAATTGCACAGCATCTTATGGTCGGAACCGGAAACGACACAAAACACAAGAAAGAAGGGACACGAACAGGGTAAGGAAACATGTTTATTATTCTTAGTGTTGCAAAAATACTGAGACAACGCTGGGAAGTGCCGTGGAACTTGTTACACTCATCGTGACAGCCATTGGGGAAGTTCGGGACATTCTTGGTGTTTTCGAGATTATTAGACCATTCATGCGCTTCTAGATGCGCTCCGTGCATCACGGCCCGGGATCGCAACTTTTAACATTTTTGATGACGATCGTTGTCTCTTTAATGTTGTTTTTTCTTAGTTTTTTGCTGTATTAAGGATAATAAACTTGTTTTCTTCTCTTATTCGTCCCTACCGTGCCAGGAAAACGTTTCCACCATGGGTTGCTAAATAAAACTGAATCTTTGCGATGTCCCCAACCCCCTTTAAAATTTGTCCCAATATTTCTGGGACACTTTGTATATACGAGAATTTTAAAACGCCGCAATCATTTGCAATTAGACATGAAAATCTGTGAAAAAACTTTGATTCAGCACATACATAGGCTCACAGAAAAAAGTGTCTTTTTCTAATGGAATATTTCAACATTAGATAGTTTTATGCATAATTGAAATGAACTGTGCTTAATATAACAGATTTAAATTTTACGTTTTTAAAATTTTCTTGTTATCTTATTTTCTTAGAATTACACACAAAATCTAACATGTAATTGTCAATTTCATGAAGTTAACTATTGTATAACGTAAACACTTAAAGTCGCTTGCAATATTCACGTCGAAGATTCAGATCCGAAGATTTAGAGTTTTTATATTTTTACTTAGTGTGTAGATAAAATAAAGGGCTGTGCGAAATAATTGGCACACATTGCCGACTATAACAGGAATTGCTCAAAATACATTTTTTACTATTTTGTGTTTTTAGGTTCAATGTAAAACATTTGAGTAACGTTACACCCTAAAATGGGTAGCCAATTTTATGGAGTAACCTTGCTTCCTCTAATTTTAAGGAATATTTTAATCGATATAACCGGTGTAACATTGTAATGTTACACCAGTAATATATGTTTACATTACATCACTATATAAATGAAAAAAACACGCCATAAAACTGGAGATAGCAAAGTTGAAACCCATATTATGGCGTAACGTTTCCCAAAAGTTTTACAGTGTTTCTTACTTAAAAAGTAAAAATGGAGCAATTATAAAATCTCGGATGTATTTTTCTGTCTTTCTGTTACAGCGGTATTTCTCGGTAACTATCGAATGTTGGAAGTTCAAACTTCCCAGAATTTTAAATGCTACTGACTAAAATAATTTTAGATTATTAAATACTAACAAATATTTAAAAAAAATGGGTGATTGGCGAATTAAGTTAATTAAAAGATCATTTTTTAAAATATTGCATCAATAGACAGCTCTCATGACAGTGAACTCAAAAACATATTTGTCTAATTTCAGGAATTATATTTTCAGCAATATCGTAGAAAATGGACTGCAAAAATATCCCACTTCTATTTCCTGATCTACTGAATCTAAAATTATGAAAAAAGCAAATATTACTAGCAGTCTATAACCTTTAAGAAAAACTATAGAAAATATTCCTATGTCATATAGTTTTAGAGAAAATTACATTTTCTGTTTCACACATGCATATTTTACATACATTGATTACAAATCTATGTGGAAATAGGCAGCATGGGAAAGGTATCTTGGCAAATTTGTGACGACCTCCTTTCAAAACGCGCTTGCCGCAATGCCAAATTTAAACTTTTTCCACCGTCTTTATTGTACATAACTCTTTATGTTTGAATGAAATACGCGCTTGAATGATTATTATTTTATTAAATGATAATTTATATAGCTATTTCATTTAATTATATGAACAAAATAAACATGTCTTAGAATATAATGGCGCTCTAGAAATTCTATTTTTTTAGACTTCATAGGTTACAGCGATTTGGAACGAGGTGATACATAATTAAATTTGTATATTATTATTTGAAAATAGGATAAGATAATTACAATTACACATATTATTAAGTTTTAATGAATTAATGAAAGCAACTGTCGTTCTTTAATTAAGTATGTGTGTATTATTATTCCGCTATAATTAACTAATTTTCTCTTAAAGTTTCAAGCTTTATATCGCAACTTCAGTTCAAGTTTGTATGCTGTTAAATATTCTGAATGACACACTGTTAATTACAAACGCCTCACATTCGGCAGAAGAAAATGCAAAAAAGTTTCTTTCATGTTTGAATATAAATGATCCCCAAGAACTTTTGGCGGAATTTAAAGTAGGTTCTCTTTAAATTAAGGTGATTCTTTTGCGGACAGAAATTCTGTTAAGTTAATAGATATGTATGTCTCAATAGTTTAATTCCTGTCTGGATTCAGAGTTTCAAATTCTGTATCAAACCTAAAATTAGAATGTCGACTGCTTTGAAACTTTAATCAGTTTAATATTTCGAGTAGTTTGAATCTTTTTAACATATTTTTGTGAGCTATGTAAATGTTTTAAACCATTAAGGGGGGGGGGGCTGAAGCATATTTTAAAATAATTTTTATTTATTAAGATAAAAGTTTGAATAGTTGACGATATTACTTGTCAACAAAATCACATCATAAAACTACTCATAGGTATTTTTAGAAAATTATAAATTATAATTTGTTAAAAAAAAGATAATTTAAAACTGTTATTACTGGAAATATTAATTGTAGAATTTTAAACTGTTTTATATAAAAAAAAAACAGAAATATATAAGTTTTAGTTTTGGTTCAGCATTTCTAAAAATATTTACTGAAAAAAAATAAATAAAACGTTTAAAGGAAAAAAATCGTATTTTTAAAAGTATTTTTATTAAAAGTATTATTAAAAGTATTATTAAAAGTACATATTTTTTTTCAAATTTGTTAAATCAAAGTTAAAGTAAAACAATTAAGAAAGACATGTTCCAAGTTTAAACCAATTACCTTTGAAGGTTCTTGATTTATAAAAATTTAAATAGGAGAAATGGTGAAAAAAAGAATTATAAAGTAAAACGCATTTTCACAAAAAGCCGTTTTGATGACAACCATTGCTTGATATTTAGATTTAGAAAATAAAACAAAACGAAAATATTAATATTTCCTGTACCAGGTAAAATAGAATCATGATTAACGTTCATTTTAAACTGAAAAAAAAAAACGAAGAAATTTTTAATGCGATTTTTTTTAGAAATTTTGAAGATTTTTGTGTTTCAGATCCTTTTAAAAATATTTAAAAATCAGAAAATAAGAAATAGCGCTAGTTATCGAATAATAATGGAGTTAGTTAAAAAAGAAATAAAGTACCAAAAAAATCAATGAATTTGATAGTATGGATAAGAAATATGGTAACACGTAAAAGTATATTAATAAAGGTAGAATTATTGCTATATTTCCAAATGCGTGTAGAAATATTTCAAATAAATAATTCTTCATTGATGGCTCTAAATTGTTATAATATACGATTATATACAATATTTTTCGTTACTGAATAATGTATCTCAATAAATGTTATGACCATTCAAAAGGACTCCATTCCTTTTAATTTATATGGAACTTACTGCAGTAATTTTGTTTTACGCTTCCAAAAAGGATCAAGCTATGCATTACTCTCATTGTCGAAAAAATAATCATATTTAAATGTATAAAAATCAATAATCATATGGTCCAAGCCCCCCCCCCTTCTTGTCTAAATAAAAACAGTTATAAGTATATTAATGCACAGAAAAAAATACGCAATAAATTTTAGACAATTTCAAAGATATCTCTACTCAACGCAATCCCTTAAGGAAATATTGAATTGAAAAGCGAACGCTTTATTTATAGGTTCGTTCGTAATTATATAAATGCGTGACACCCATAGTCGTCGTTTAATACGTCTGTCTGTCCGCATATAACAACGCAAAAACTACACAACCGAATTTTTTGAAATTTAAAATATATAGTTTTTCCATTATTTTGTCGAATCATTTCAAATTTTATGAAAATCGGATGTATTGTTTAATTACACTGACAATCAAAAGTAATCCGTTACATTACGGTCAAAGGAAAAAAAATAGATTCAAGAGCATTTTATTGATGCTATACAATTTCGAGAATAATACAATGAATTTGCATCTATGAAATGTATACTAAAATATACACTCTGTACAATCTGTGATGCAAAGAATATATTTTTTTAATATACAGGGCCACACAAAAGTATTCTATTACAGAATAGTATAGGGGAAAACATTGTTTTGGGGTGCGTTTTAAGTACATTTAAATATTTCATATTTTATGAAATTTATATACGTTGCTGAGGTTTACCATAAGTTAATTCCTGTGTAATAGACGCATTTAGTATTTACAAGGACACACAAAAGTTATTGCATACTGTTTTGTATCCGAAGTACTGTATTTTTTTTTAAATTTATTATAATATGAACGCATCTCATTTGCTACGACTGACATGCAATTTCCGGCTTGTTTCAGTTAGACTTAGCTTCAGTTATTCAGATTTATGACGTAGAAATTAAAAATGTTTTACGTATTTTGAGAAATAGAAAATGACTAACATTGATTAAAAGATTTTAAGGTTTATTAAGATTTAATGAATTAAAGGAAGTAACATTTCTTCTCGTATGTGTGCATTGTTATTCCCCTACAATTAATTAATTTTCTCTTAAACTTTTCTACCTTTAATTCAGGAACTTAAAGTTCGTTAAATATTCTAAATGAATTTCTGTTCATTACCAGCATCTCACTTTTAATATAAGGAAAAAAATAACTAAAAGATTCCACCAAGTTTGAATTATATAAAAGTTCTTTTGAACTTTTGTTACAATGTAAAGTAGTTCTCTGCAAATTAAAATGGTGTTTTGCGGATAGCAACTTTGTTAATTCCTGTGTAATAGTAGCATTAGTATTTACAAGGACACACAAAAATTTTTGCATACTGTTTTGTATCCGAAGTATTGTATATTTTTAAAAATTCCTTATAATAAGAACGCATCTCATTTGCTACGTCTGACATTCAATTTCCGTCTTGTTTCAGTTAGACTTAGCTTCAGTTTTTCAGATTTATGACGTGGAAATTAAAAATGTTTTACGGATGTTGAGAAATAGAAAATGACTAACATTGATTAAAAGCTTTTAAGGTTTATTAAGATTTAATGAATTAAAGGAAGTAACATCTATTCTTGTATGTGTGCATTGTTATCCCCCTACAATTAATTAATTTTCTCTTAAACTTTTCTACCTTTAATTCAGGAACTTCAAGTTCGTTAAATATTCTAAATGAATCTCTGTTAATTACCAACACCTCAGTTTTAATATAAGGAAAAAAATAACTAAAAGATTCCACCAAGTTTGAATTATATAAAAGTTCTTTTGAACTTTTGTTACAATGTAAAGTAGTTCTTTGCAAATTAAAATGGTGCTCTGTGGATAGCAACTTTGTTAATTAGTGTGTATTTAACTCTTTTGATACATGTTTCGAACTGAATTTTGAACGCTGCAGCAAGGTAGAAATTACAATATCAACATCGTTATTCGGAAATTAATTTAATTAGAATATTATAAATTAATTTAATTTTTGAAGGTAGTTCAAATATTAATGATATATTTTATGGTTTACCTAAATCTAATAACCTATTTAAGGAATTTTGGTGCATAGAATCATAGTAGAAAATCATAAGAAATGTGATTTCGGAATTAAGTTTATGGAATATTTAAAATAAATTGTGTGTCCATCTGTCTGTATAGATTCTGATGTATATTGGATAAGGACAGTGGTACTATTGGGTGAGTGCAAAAGTTCGTGCGCAAGTGCAATAGGTGGCGTCAGAAACGGCGTAAAGTGTTGTCATTAATACTTCCATCTGCGTAAGACAGATCGTTGGAAAGGTTTGGGGCTCAACGTCAACTATTATCAAAACACGTTTCTCAAAATCACTGTAGAAGATGACATTTGGGCATTTTAATACACTTTCAGAAAATTAATATTTATTATTTAAGTGATTTGAATGTTAATAACTATTTCATAACTGTCTTTTGATATGACCGCTAATGGCAATTATCTAAAATATAAAACTTTCCAAATTAATTTATTAAAACAAACAAAGGTTCTTTTGATTTAAATAATACCATTCACTCTATTACATTAAAATGTGATCAAAGAAGCAATGTTTACCTAAGGATTGTATAACTGAATTCCCACTGTTGCTTGACTCACTTATTCAGCTAGTTTATTGAATTTAGGTTACATGCCAAGCAAAAACGCAAATCTTTAAATCTATTTAACATAATGGAACATTTTCAAAGTTCACATGATCTTTATAAATTGTACCGCGGATGATTTGATTAGCGTTCTAGTCTGTCCCAGGAAGAGTGTTTTTTTTTTCAATGTATTTTTTAAAAAATTATTTCTTATTTCTTACTACATTATGGCTTATTTTGTTAAAAATAATATCATTAACAGTCAATGTTTCAACAATTTGCATCTTACTTTAAATTGAAATTGATAAAAGGAAAACTGCTCTATTTTTCAATAAAACATTATTTTATTTTATATATTGGTATGAAATTGAGTTGAGAGGCAGGATGCTAGAGTAATCACATATAATGTTTTTTTTCTCAATGGAAGAAATATGAAACTATAATCGTAAATAAAATTTCTCTCTATGTGTACTCTCTATGTGTACATATATATACAGGGTGTACAACAAGTAAGACCCTGATTTCAAAAGTAAATTTCTCAAAAGCAAAGATCGATAGAATTATCCGGCATAATGTTTGTTTATTAGGTAAGATGTAAATATGTTATACTGAAGTTTCGAACGGTAAATATTTTAAAAAGATTGTGTTCTGACTGGAAAGAATGCTTGACGTGGCATTTTTATGGCTTTAGATTGCTTGAAGAGAACGAGTTTTTCGGCATATAATGCCACATTTTACCGATTTTTGGGACACAATTTTTGAAATTCAGAAGTGTCGGATGATACTCGAAAATTCTTAATATTAAACTAAAAGATATAAATAGGTAAAGTAATTAAGGGATTGGAAACAAGCTGGATGGAAGAAAGGGTGGAGGTATAATTGCTGAACAGACGCGGTACTAAGAAAGCGGTTATCGAACACGTGGAATTATGCGGATACTAGTTCAGAACAATTCTAACAAAAATACAAGAAATAAAGTTATTTCAAAGGTCTGAAGTGCTTGAAGAAATAAGTAAAAATGAAAAATCACAATTAACGTTAGTTCGAATCAAATGTAGTCAGCAGAAAATCAGTTCGAATAAATGAAAAAAATTAACGTTTTTCTGCCATTGAAAATATTGGGACGTGTTTAGTTCAAATTAAGCAAAGATTAGGTTTATGCGATTTCAAATTAACGAAAGCCGACTTTATATACATATATATATATATATATATATATATATATATATATATATATATATATATATATATATATATGTGTGTATATGTGTATATATATATATATATATATACAGGGTGTCCCTAAACAAATGGTATATACGCTAGGGGGTGATAGAACACATCAAGACGAGTAATAGTAAATAGGAAACCAAGGGTCCCAAACGTTTTCCAAAGGAGATAGCCGCCATTAAAGTTTGGGGTCCAAAATTTCAAATACACATAAAAAACGGAAAAATTGGTCGATTGATTTGCGGTTTTCGCTAAAAATATTCTTTTTGTTGGTATTTTCTTGAAAATAAATTATAAAGATAAATTTCGAAAAATGCCGATAGAGGGCGCTTTAGACTTTGAAGTAATGAAAAACTATTTTTTGCCGAGATTTTTTGCATCTCATTAATTGGTTTCGTAAGTTTAGACTTAAACTTAAATTTTGAGCTCAAAATCTGAATAGTTGGACGCGGTTAAGTAGCACAAACTTAACTGTGTTCAGAGGGTTTAAATTTCAAATGATTATAAAAAACGGAAAAATTGGTCGATTGATTTGCGGTTTTCACTAAAGTTATTCTTTATGTCGGTATTTTATTGAAAATGAATTATAAAGATAAATTTCAAAAAATGCCGATAGAGGGCGCCTTAAACTTCAGAGTAACCAACACAAATTCTAACCGTTATTTTTTGTATCTAATTAAATGCTTTCCAAAACTTCTTAATGTTTTCGAAGTCTTAGATTTAAACTTAATTTATGAACTCAAATTCTGAATCGTTGGGAGGGGTTAAGAAGCGCAAACTGAAGTGTGTTCAGGAGTTGAAATTTAACCCCCCCCCCCCCCTCGAACACAGTTCACTTTTGCGCTACTTAAACACTCGCAACGACTCAGACTTTGATTTCAAAATTTAAATCTAACCATTTGAAAGCATTTAATGAGATTAAAAAAAAATAACGGTTAAAAACAGTTGTACGCTACTCCAATGTCTAAGGCGTCCTCTATCGGCATTTTGTGAAATTTATCTTTAAAATTTATTTTCAAGAAAACACTGATTTAAAGACTAGTTTTAGCAAAAACCGCAAACGAATCGACTAATTTTTCCGTTTTTTTTATACTTTTCCGTTTCGTTCGAAATTTAAACCCTCTGAACACAGTTCAGTTTGTGCTACTTAACCACTCCCAACTATTCAGATTTTGAGCTCAAAATTTAAGTTTAAATCTAAGCCTACGAAACCATTTAATGAGATGCAAAAAATAACGGCAAAAAATAGTATTAGGATGGATTATTTCTTTAATCCAAAGTCTAAAGCGCCCTCTATCGGCATTTTTTGAAATTTATCTTTATAATTCATTTTCAATAAAATACCGACATAAAGAATAGTTTTAGTGAAAACCGGAAATCAATCGACCAATTTTTCCGTTTTTTATAATCATTTGAAATTTAAACCCTCTGAACACAGTTAAGTTTGTGCTACTTAACCGCGTCCAAGTATTCAGATTTTGAGCTCAAAATTTAAGTTTAAATCTAAGCCTACGAAACCATTTAATGAGATGCAAAAAATAAAGGCAAAAAATAGTATTAGGATGGATTATTTCGTTAATCCAAAGTCTAAAGCGCCCTCTATCGGCATTTTTTGAAATTTATCTTTATAATTCATTTTCAATAAAATACCGACATAAAGAATAGTTTTAATGAAAACCTGAAATCAATCGACCAATTTTTCCATTTTTTATAATCATTTGAAATTTAAACCCTCTGAACACAGTTAAGTTTGTGCTACTTAACCGCGTCCAACTATTCAGATTTTGAGCTCAAAATTTAAGTTTAAGTCTAAGCTTACGAAATCATTTAATAAGATGCAAAAAATCACGGCAAAAAATAGTTTTTCATTACTTCAAAGTCTAAAGCGCCCTCTATCGGCATTTTTCGAAATTTATCTTTATAATTTATTTTCAAGAAAATACCAATAAAAAGAATATTTTTAGTGAAAACCGCAAATCAATCGACCAATTTTTCCGTTTTTTATGTGTATTTGAAATTTTGGACCCCAAACTTTAATGGCGGCTATCTCCTTTGGAAAACGTTTGAGACCCTTGGTTTCCTATTTACTATTACTCGTCTTGATGTGTTCTATCACCCCCTAGCGTATATACCATTTGTTTAGGGACACCCTGTATATGTTTATATGTATATATATATATATATATATATATATGTATATGTATATATATATGTATATATATATATATATATATATATATATATATATATATATATATATATATATATATGTATATATATATATGTATATATATATATGTGTATATATATATATATATATGTATACATATAATATGTGTGTGTGTGTGTGACCGCAGTTGTAATATGTCCAAAATATGCCACATCTTCTATCGTCCAAATGTCGCACTACTGTAACATTTCATATCAGTAATCAACAGTTACTCATGTATATGAATATTAGTAAATGGATTAACAACACAAACACTAGAATAGTACAAAATGACGGTATTTAAAAAAAATTTTACGGTGCCGTTGTCCAAGGGTGGGAAAGTTCGTAGTCTTGTTCTTGAGCCGAGCTCAGTTCCTCTTTAATTGTAGTAATAATAGAGAAATTTTAAAGTCAAATAATAACTCGAATAATAATATAGAAAATTTTTGGAATAAAATTTTGGTATAAAGCATAGATTTAAAAGCAGATAGTAACAAAGAAAACCCCCACCCATTCGTGCTTAATATCTAAAAACTGGGACATTTACATTTGGATAAATCAAATAAATACTTTTCACGTTCATTTTACACCATTTATTATTATTAACTAGAATATTGAACTGACGAAAAAAATCTTGCAATATAGAGAAATTTGTTAAGAGTATAAATTGATTACTAACATAAAAAAATAATTTTTTATCATTTTTAGTGTAAATGTAAGAAGATAAATCAATTTACTTGAAAAAAAAAATCTTTTCATTGTATATCTAGTGGGATATCGCGTGAAAGCTTTCGTTACGCTGAACTCAAAAATATTTTTTTTAATTAAATATTAAATTTTCTGAAATATCTTCAAAAATGTAGTTTAAAAATATGTCCCTCCCTTATTAATTTCCGAATCTAATAAAACTAAAATTATGAAAAAAAAACTAGAGGTAATGCTTTAATTTAAACATTGCAGGAAAGCAATACTAAATTGGTCTTCGTCATACAGTTTTCAAGAAAAGAGCTTTTTTGTGACTCACACAAATTTCGATTTGCGGTCAACAAGCAAAAGGATTGAAGAATACTGCCGAAAAATAAAAACATTGTTTATAATGGTCTTCGAAAACAATCGTCAGTAAAAAGGCAAAATATTAACCATTAAAGACACGGACGGTTTGGAAATATATAATGCCAGCGGATAGGGTATGTGTACCATCGGATTTTAAAGTTAATTAGGGGCTGTTCATATACAGCGTTATCAATTGTTTGGCATTGACACTTTCTCCCCTTACGATAGCATACGTTATCATACCTCGAACTCAACACCTTATGCCTTGTAGTGATATCGTTATAAATGTTTTAAAATAAAATTTTCATTTTTTCAAAAAAAAAATTTTGTTGTTTGGAGTGATTTACAGCTAATTTTATTAAATTTATTTTTCGCAAACTTTATTATTCAAATAAAAAAAATGAATAAAATATAATTTTGCATATGAATTAATTTTAAATAACACTTAAAGAAATAGCTACAATTTAAAATTCTTCAATAATAGCTCTTTCTTACATAATGTATTCAAGAGTATTAAACTCTTTTTTAACTTGTCCCCTCACTAAGCATGAAAGGCTGGCGGCAGATATTCATAACAACTGAACAGATAGACAACTTCCTTGCTCATATATTTATTAGTAAACAAAAGAAGTATCATTTAAAATATACTTCCCATATGGTTTACAAAACTGCAGTTTATATACATATACACATATGACAGAAAAATTTCAATGCCAAACGTTGGGGTACAATATATTTTGGAATAAAACTATTTTATAATAATTTTGTGATTTTATAATTTAGAAAGGACTTAATCTTTCAAAAAACAGATAACACATTAAAAAATACGGAGTATTTTAATCTAAAATAATATTTATAAATAAAAAAGAAATTTTTGGTTGAATCAGAAATGATAACGATATCAAAAGGCACCCCCCACTTCTCTTAGAGATATATTTCGATATCATGTGGCAGACATCCATTACCCCCTAAAATGATAACATTATATACACCCTAAATTGATTTAAATGATATATTTTTTAATGCAATGCATAGTAGCAGCATAAAAACGATAAATATGAAATTGTTAAAAACCGACTAATTTAATTAGAATTAATGACATAAATACTATGTGACCTCATTTGCGACCTACTTTCGAAGCATGCTGAGCACAGAGTCAAGTTTAATCTTTAGAGATCATTGTTCTTTTAGATACATAGTAAAAAGAAGAAAATATGACTTTGCGGAATTTAATTTCCTGAAATGATATGAAGTTTAAATATATGCACTTATTTGTGAATACTAAATTAAGTTCATCATAAACAGTTGAGGATAAAATTAAAGAAAATATTTAAACATAATAGCAATATTTAATATAATTTAGGCGGCTTCATATCTCTTTGAATTTTTATTGTATTTTCTTTTATAATTTTATAGTATATACAGCTATACCTAACTCTATGTTGTATAGTTTTTTACAAAGTCTTTTTACCCTTTTATCAATGTTTTTTTAATTATGCAAACAGTAGGTTTTATTATTATTGTACTGAGTAACTTTCCTGTATTGTATTGAGTATTGTAAAACCTCTGAGCGCAAGTAATACCCGCTTTTGGCCATTTTTAACCGACTTCAAAGAGGAGGTTATGATTTCGACCTGTATGTATTTGTTGTTCACGCATAACTTTTGCAAATATGAACCGATTTTCATAATTCTTTTTTTGTTTGAAAGCATATGAAGCCCATGTGGTCCCATTCGAATTTCATAAAAATCTGATAATTAGAACTTTTTTAAAAATAAAAACTTTAAATTTCAAATTCATTTTGAAGCAATCGACCAATTAGAAGTGTTCCTTTTGCATGCTTTTATGTTACACTTACATAGACACACGATCTTTTCACTGTTAAAAGTTTGAAGTTTTTGCTGCATCGTCACTCCACCGCTTTTATGGAATATCTCTATTTTGACCAATGAGAATTCACCATAGTACAATGAAGTAATCAATTTCTATAAAAGCGATGGATAGACGATTAAGTAAAAGTTTCAAATTTTTAATAGTGTTCAAAGTGCAAAATCCTAACTAGACGAGGGCCAGGATTCACATACATTTTGCGCTGTTTGCGAAATGAGATTTATTAACAAGAAAATTTATTTAAAACATTGAAAAATGTGCTAAAATTCAGGCTTCTGATTCGTTAATCTGGTTTCGCTAACAGCGCAAATTCTACCTGGATCCCGGACAAGTTCTCTTATGCAAAAAACCGGAAATATAGCATCTAGGGGATATAGTGTGGAAATCGGCTATCTCAGGGCGTATTCAGAGCAACTTACAAAAGTAACCAATGTTACCTACCGATTGTAGGGCAGTACGAAACAAATTTTGGCACCAATGAAAACTATTCTGTGGAATTGTAGCTGACATCACACTTCGCTTTGATTTTCATTTCGTACTTGTCTACAATCGGTAAGTGGTCTGTAAGTAACCATTAAGTTGTGCTGAACACGCCCTCTGTAACACTTAAAAAAAGCGCTAAAATGTTCTGTTCTTTAAATGTGCAACAATGCTAATGAAATTTAAAGATAGAAGCGATATCTGCAGAACATTTTCTAAAAATGCAAGCATTATTGTTAGTCTAGATAATGTATCACAAAAATGCCTCAGATGTCGCTGTGATCGACACTTTGGAATTCAGTAGCATCGTTGCACATTTAAAAGATACAAATTTTTAGCATTGCTTGCATTGTAAATATTTGAACCCTTTTGCTGCATCGTCACTCCATCGATTTTATAGGAAACGATTACTTTGCTCTATTATGGAGCATTCTCATTGGTCAAAACAAAGAAATTCTATAAAAGCGATGGAGTAACGATGCAGCAAAAGGGTCAAATTTTTTACAGTGTCGATAGCGGATTTTCACTCCATGTATTTCAGACTCTCTCCTTCGAACAATGAAAAGTTCTCAAAAATAAAGGCTTATGATTGGTCAATCTTGTTTTGCTTAACAACGATTAATCCTTCAGGGTCCTAACCACTGTTGCAGGGATGCTAGTTTTTTTTTTTTTTTCAAAGTACGAAATCTTAGCTGGAACAATTCTCATATCCACCAAAGTAAAAGATCCACATCGATCCAGACATGAGAATTCGATATCGAAAAGCTGAAAATCCATCTCTAAAGAGCCTTACGCGTTAAAGCAAGAGTGTCTGTGTATCAGGGTGCTTGTTATGCCGGATTCACAAAGTGATTAAAGTACATTGCTATGTGCTAGATTTACATTTGGACAAATATAAATGGCGAAAAATTTTCATAAGCTTACCATTAAAGTTAAGCTAGTTAACTTCTTTCACCCATAAAACAAACTCGTTCAGGCGACTAACGCCAAGTTCTGGAATAAAAATTCTTAAATTTTCTGTACTTTGGAAAACCGCGTTTATCAAAGAACATTCTTAACTTCAAATATTATTATTTTCATATAGACGCATGTTGAATCATGGTGTGATTTTAATAATATCTACCTTTTTAGTTTTCATGACTGAAAAGGATATTTTAATACATACGAATATTTAGAATTACTTTGCTATGCATTGAATCATAGAAGCAACTTGACGCGTTCTGATTGTGCACGCGTACTTTAAACTGTAAAAAATCTGACCCTTGTGCTGCATCGTCACTACCCCGCTTTTATATAATATCTCACTTTTAATCCTTGAGAATGCTCCATAATAGGCTGAAGTAATCGTTTTATATTAGCGGTGGAGGGACGATGCAGCAAAAGGGTCAAATTTTTAACAACACCTTGTTTAAAATATCTTGAAAAATTACCTCTGTTTTTAAAGACTATCTATTTTCTGACCAATGAAAACGCTCCATAGACGTTTTTAGATAGCTCTCATTAGTCAGAAAATAGATAGTCTTTAAAAACAAAGGTAATTTTTCACAATAATTTTAACGTATACTGATGGATTGTCAGCTTTTCAATGCCCATTTACGAAGTCTGTAGATTTCAATGTGGACCTTAAGGCAAATCTCAGTCAAAAGTCTCAGAAAAAGTCTCAGAACGATCGATTAGTCTCAGAAAAAGACCCGGATGTTAGTGTAAAGACTATGGGTGTGTTCTTTTCAACTATCTCGCTCAAATTTTAATATATTTACATGATTTTTTTTGCATAGGATAGCCGAGGATATTCTACAACCGGCATAGTTTTTACTTCTTCGATTTTGCTTATGTATGTTTTATATAATGATAGTTTCAATTTCAGAACCGTTTAAACCGATTTTGAAATTTAAAATATTTTTTTTAAAAAAATCTTAAACCAAAGTTGAAAAAGTAAAACTAGGTCAGTTGTGGAATATCCTCAGCTAGCCTATGCAGAAAAAAATCACGTACAGATTTTAAAATTTGAGCGAGATATTTGAAAAAAACGCCCCCATAGACTCCACATTATCATCCGGGTCTTTTTCTGTGCCTCGTGTGGGGCCTTAAAGTGTGCTGAATGCGATAAATTTCCGAAATGCTAAAGTTTAAATGGACAAGTTCTCGCATCCTTTAAAGCGGAAATGGACATCGATACCAATCGACATCCTTAAGTTGTTGAAAAGATGAAAATCCTTTCGTATATATTTTGCTCCGGAGGAAAAAATTATCTCTACATATCAATGCAAAATAAAGTGCATAGATGTGTAGCAAAATTATCTTTAGATTCAGATTTGGTTACCGGATTAGACACCAGAATGATTTCAGATTTTATTCATGTAGGATTCCTCGATGTGAATATGACGACACATGGAGCACAGTATACGATTGATTGAAAAGATTCTGGGCAAAATTGAGTCATCAAGGGAGTCCTTGTGTCCGAGTGGTTAAGACACTACGCTGCTAATCTCTTGAGAGCGTAAGAGACTGTGGGTTCGAATCCCACTGGCTCCGTTGCACACACTCTTTATGTTTAGCTCCCGGTTGTACTTTTCTTGTGTCGTAATATTTCCTTGTGCTATCTTGTCCTTGTATGTCCACGAATTTGTAAAATAATATGGATTATGTATTTATGTCTCTGTAGAAATAAAGGATAATTCGGCGTACAATCGAATTCTACCAGGAAATCATCATCAAATTTTATAATAGAAAATGCCTAGCATTGCGATACATTGTTAAAAATTTAACTTTTGCTGCATCGTCAATCCATCCCTCTTATGGAATATCTCATACATACACTGTAAAAAAATTTACCCATTTGCTGCATCGTCACTCCCCCGCTTTTATAAAATATTTGTCTTTTGACCCATGAGAATGCTCCATGATAGGCTGAAATAATCGTTTTCCATAAAAGCGGTGGAGTGCGTTTCAAATTTTTAAGAGTTTAGTTGGGACAAAAGCGTCCGTGAAAAAAGTATTTGGGCATCGAATGCTGTCACTCTCTTATAGATGCAGCCAAATACAGGTTATGATTTTCGGATTCCTCGTCGAAACATCACCGCTCATTTCCGTTGCCTTTACTCCATTTATAGGAATTAGATTGTTGTTGTCTATCTATTGAATCATAGAGCGATTTTTGTTAAAATCATTCTTTTTGCTTTTCTGATTGAAGGGGGAGTACTTTTGACTACACTAGAAAAGCATTTTACTATTCATAGATACATGTGGAATCATTTTGCTGTTTACTCATATATGGAAGCACTTTGCCGCGCGCTTATGTGTAAAGACACTTTACTTGAGGCATTGTCACCTTTCGATAGCCACTTCCGATGTCCGTACGATTAGATGTTGACTTTAAGATTTCATGAATGCGGTAGCTTTTCGTCGTGCCAGATCTGAAGAAGTTACCACATCCAGAAAATCTAAAGATTCACAACGATACTAACCGATATTGTAAGTGTCTTTTGAAAAGTTGACAATCAAACGGTGACAAGTAAAGCGAATACATCAGAACTCAGCAAAGTGCGTTCATTAGTAATGCGTTGCAAAGAGCCATCATATGTCAGTACACATAATTATGTATTACGGTATAAATAACTAAAAAGTAGGAAATAAATTTAACTTTTTCAAAAAAATGTATAACCGACTCCAAAAAAAAAGCGCTAAAAAGAATTAAATAATTCTATAAAACTCTCTAATGACAAATCGTTATCCAATAACCACACATTGACTATCATGTACCGGTATAAAACGGTTAAATTTTATATATAGAATTTAATATCCACCAAACATAGGTTTTCCAGAGAATATTTTTTACAAGAGATTAATTTACATATTTTTGATTTAATTTTTGAATATATACATATAAAAAGTAAGGAATTACTTTTTGAAGTTGGTGCCAAACTATCTTAAGTATAGTAAGAATTGTGGATATATTATGTCTAGTACCATAAATAAAATGGGGAAATCATTATCGACTATGATTGTTTGGCACCAACTTCAAAAAGTAATTCCTTACTTTTTATATGTATATATTCAAAAATTAAATCAAAAATATGTAAATTAATCTCTTGTAAAAAATATTCTCTGGAAAACCTATGTTTGGTGGATATTAAATTCTATATATAAAATTTAACCGTTTTATACCGGTACATGATAGTCAATGTGTGGTTATTGGATAACGATTTGTCATTAGAGAGTTTTATAGAATTATTTAATTCTTTTTAGCGCTTTTTTTTTGGAGTCGGTTATACATTTTTTTGAAAAAGTTAAATTTATATTTTTATATGAATTACTGCTTTTCTTAAATTTCTTTAAAAAGTATTTTCTAAATATCTTTACTAATATAAGAATTATATGAATTAGAATAGTTTAACTTGTTACCGCCCAGAGACGGCAAACATGGATATTCAAAGATCATACAGAACCGAACAAAACTTTTTTAGTTCAATTCTGAATTTATTGCAATTTAAGTATTGAAATTTTATCATTGTATAATCTGAAAAATTAATCGATTAAATCATCAAAATTACTACATGGAAAAAATGTACTGTCGAAAAATTAAGAGAAGTGTAAAAAAAGTTGGGCCTTAACGAGTTAAATTAAAAATAATTTTTGAAAAAAATTCCTAAACTTCCAGAAAAATTCATTTTTAAATCTTTTTATCAATTCATTTTATATAAAAAAAAATCTTCTTCCTAACATATATTGATTTTCTTACATCAAAATATCTATTGGTGTAAAAAGAAGAATTTCAGGAGCTCCCAAAAAGAGTTGTCATCGGTTGTAGAGACAAGGTTACAATCAATCAATTCTCCACTGATTGCCAAAGTTCGTGACAAGAACTAGGAATGGATGTTCCCTTTAACCATCTCAAACACTCCTTTCAGATGAGAAGGGAGGAGAATATCAGGAACAGAAAAATGTTGAAGTAAAGGTGAATAGAAGATAAAAAAAAGTTATAATAAAGTATGTTCTTTGACATTAGATTAAATTTTCTACAAATAAATCCGTATCATTAAATTTAAATTTTATTTTTCATTGCGCTGGAAGAATTTTAGCTTGGGTTATTTCAGAAGGGGGGAGGATTAATACTAATTTTAAATAAACAAACAAAAAATAAACAATGCTTTAGATGTTTATGATGTGCAATTTAAAATTTAAGAACTTAACGAATTAAATTTAACGAAAGCAAAACATAGCAAAATAAATTTAATATGCAATTGTTTCCAGGTTTCTTAAATTGAATCCCCCCACTTGAATCTTCAGATAAAAATGCAAGAAATTGACTGGGAGACAGCAGTAAATAAAGGTATGTAAATAAACATTTTCCGAAACAAAAAGACCTAAAGATATAAAGGTATAACATTATCCAAATATAGTAGTATGTGCCATATTGTGCATTCTATATTGACACTAATCAATTGATATATGGATACAACCCCTCCCCCCTATATTTTTGCTTCATTTTGGAAACAACGGATTTGAAGCTTATTCTATCGACGATTACTTTAAGAATTTTCTAACTATGGTTTTGAGACTTTTACAAACGTTGATCTATACGTTTAGTTAACACAATATGCGAATGAAATTTTGATTACATTCACGCATGCGTAGTGAAACAATATTTAATAAACCTATTGATTTTTCTCACAATTTTTATTATTTTTTAATTATGATTATAGTGTTGTGTACAATGCCGTTTGTCATATTTACTGAAAAGGACATTATTCTATATTAAGAACTCTGCATATTATAAGCAAAAAAGTTGGCAAAATTTTGGGACTGTTTTAATAAAAACCTTAATTTTTCTACGATTATAAATGCTATCCACATAAACATGAACACAGTTTATAAGAATAAGCCCGTTAATCATAACCTAGAGTTTCAACACTTTTGCTACATTAGTTTTGAAAGGGTTATCCAAAAGATATTCGTTCTTTCTTAATTTGTTGACGGTCCCCTATAGAGTTTTGGGAAAAAATCTGGTTTGGTTTATTTTGTGTCGGCCGATTATCTGCTCGAAGGATGTAGGGCCAGGGGGGAGCGCCCTTCGTGGGGGTATTTCTAAGGTCCTAACCTGTATTTACACAACGGTTCCCCATGGAGTTTCGGTAAAAAATCTTCATATATGGACTTGATGTCAAATTTATGACTTGAACTTGTTTGTTTACACATAAGATAATTGCTCATTTATTTCTCTAGATATGTAGCAAAGCGTCTAAAATCGCAAATGGCCCGTCACCTTTGGCCATTATAATGTATATCAATAACGTAGAGATTTTTTTGCTTTGTTTCATTAATATAAAATAAACTGTTAATTAAAATTAGTGTAATAATGTTTCTTATCAAATGTCTCACAGCATATGTCCTATTCAGTCGTTTAATTGAAATTATTTTACTTTGAATAAGTCAGTAAAACATATAAATTCTATAAGAGCTAAACTGTTAACCTGACATATGAACTAAAATATTCTTATTTATCCTTTTACAAAAAGGCATTAAAGTTTTTATATTTCTTAGAGTGATATTAAAAATATTTTTATTGAAACGGAAAAGAACGTTAAACACAAAGGTTTGAAATTTTCTTAAATGAAATCGTTAAGTGCCTATTCTTAAAAAAGAAATGAGCGATTTCTTTCAACATGCATTGTTCCGCCATCTAGTGTCAGATAACAAAAAGAATGAAGAAAAAATACTTCACATCTTTGAAAGTTTTATAATATATGAGGAGCCAAGAGGCCAAGGGGTACAAGTGACAAAATGTCGATTTGGAGTAAATTGAGTTTAAAGATAATTGATGTTAAATTGGAACATCAATAACAATTAACTAAATTGAAATAGGAAACAGCTGCTTGTTGCATTCTAATATTTGAACTTTCATTTCAATAACTGTTAAAAAAATAGCGTACAATTTTCTTTAAATGTATAATTAATCAATATTGTTTGTTTTTCGAAAAAAGTGGTTTATCTCTATAACTCCCCAAATAATCAGAAAATGACCTATATTTCTTTACCTGAAATGAAAAAAGCATATTTCCAGATACCCTGTGCACTTAACTCAATTTTTTTCAATTTTGTGACTTATACCCCTTGGCTTCTGGGGTCCTCATATATTGTCTAGTGTTTTAAGTTTGAAAAAAAAAATTCCGTTTCTAAAAAATAAAAATAATTTTTTTGACATCAATTGTTTATACGTTATTAAATTATACTGTTCACATCCCAGAAATACTGATATACCCTTTACTATCAATAGCTCATTTTTTTTAAATATTTGGTGCTTACTTTAATATTTCTAGAACTATTCTTCTTAAATATTGTAAATAATGTGTAAAATGGATCATAGAATATGTTCATATAAAAAAATAAATAGAGTATAAAATAAGTATATTCGTCTATGTTTTTTCGATAAATTTAAATTTTAATAACTAACTTATTTATTATAAATAAACATTTTTTCAGAAATATAAATTTATAAACAAAAATACGTATTGTATAATTTATATTTAATAGCTTATTTATTATAAGTAAACTTTTTTCTAAGAAATATAAATTTATAAAAAAATATTGTTACATTTATATTTATTATGCATACATTTTCAAGCTATTCCATGTAATTTAAGTCTTGTTTAATTCATTTTAAAGTCTCAATTGATGAATTCCTTCAACTTTTCTCGCAAGTTAAGTCTCTAAATGGGCATACTCTGAAAAATCTTAAAAAATTATAAAATATTTTTTCCTCAGAATATACACGTTTATATATATATAAAAAAAAAAAAAAAAAAAAAAAAAAAACTTTGGCGGAATCTCCATACAGAGGCCGGAAAACAATAACAAAAATTTTATTATTTGGCGATTCATTATAAATTGGCGATGAAATGCAATAAAAAAATACTTCGATGAAAAAACATCGATGTGCCAAATAAACTTGAAGTAAAAAAATTTCATTTTGAACTTATTTAAATAAATTTAAATTAAATAACTTTAGTTTTGTCAGTTTTAGTTTGTTTTAAGCACAATTTTATTATATCAATATTTATGCGTATTTATATTCAAATTTAATTATTAATTATAATTTAATAATTCAAATTTAATATATTTGAATGAAAAACACGGTCATGAAAAATCGAAGAATGTGGAAAATAGGATAATATACATCTCGGCAACTAGATATTCAATCAACTCTATTCTTTTTGCAAAATTTATTTTCTTTATTGTTTTTTACGGCCATTTATTAAAATAAAATATGTATATATATATACCATTTATCAGAATGAATATTTCGAAAGTCCGAAAAAAATAGTGTCGGATAATCGAGGTTAGTGATATTCAATAGGGCTATTCCCATTATTACATACTAAGAGCAAAACAATTTTCTAGTCTCTAATTCCATTTTTTGGAAGATAGAGCGATTATAGCGATTACAGACAAATAAATGGAAAGCAATCTCATTTTCTAAAAAAATGTTTTTTGTAATCTCTATTGTCTGAAATGTATAAATCCATGAAAAATTTCTTTTGCAGTTAAAAAACGATTGCAAAACTTACTCTATACTACGCATGATGGGTAATTAATAATTCGTTCTGAAAACTTTATAGCTATATTCGCTGTAAGTCAAAAGCTATAAGTGTGTTTTTATCTCTGATCTCAATTCTTTACTTAACGTAACATTACGTGATGCATATCAATTTTCTCTAAAAAGTGTACAAAGAATTCACACATAATTAGAATGAAATTACTGAAAATGAAAATTCACTAAATTATGATGTTTTTAAATGATTTATTTACCTATGTAATATTATTTCATCAAAAATTGGAATTTTTCAACAATAACTCTTTAGAGATTGAAACTGTTTCACGATCTGTGACGCTTATATAATTTTTGCTCCTATTGAAAAGCGACATCTGTTATTTGTATATAAATTCCGTATCTAATTGAAACTTTTTCTCGTATTCTATTCTCTTTTCTATATTCATAAGGCTATTAAAATATACTAAAATGAAATTTGAATATTTAAAAAGAGTTTACAGAAAATGAAATAGTTTTTGCCGAAATATCCATATTTTTTTCTTATACGAGTATTTAATTTAGATGGAAATTACGTTACAAATAAATGCCATCATAAAATAGACGTGATCATATTCATAACACATGTACAAGCTAAATAAGAGCTGTTATTCTCCTTTACATTTTTTATTTACATATAATTAAGCATTAAACATTCTTATTTTTAAATGTAATTGTTTAGTGCCATGAATGGAGATCATAGGGGAAAAAATTTTTCGTAAAATTTTTTCATTTACTTCGAACACAACCATATTATTTACTATGTACAACTTAACTTAAAAAGTTTTAATTTTGTAAATATTTACACGCTTTCAAAGAACAAACGTGAAGCTTTTGTACCTAAAATATTTCTGTGTATCCTGTTCAAAAAAAATTACAAAATACCTTATTTTTATGTTCTTCAAAGATTGTAACAAAAGTAAATTCAAAACAACATACGTTCTTTATGGATTAAAAAAGAGAAAAGTAGTAAAACTAGTAAAACTTTCAAAGAGATAAACCGAGCTGAAATTTTATAAAATTTAGATTTCATGAATTCTTAACAACATTCTTTTGTTTGAAAAGCAGAAGGTAAAAAATTGCAGTTATTTGTATGTTTTTTTACTGTTTTCTATTATTTTACTCATATGTATAAAAGAGTTAAGGATATTGTTTTTCAAAAATATGTTGAAATGAAAATGTTGCGTGCAGTAGTAAATAATTGAATAAGATAAATATCATAACAAATGCAAATGAGATATTTAAACTAAATTTGAAGCGTAATACCTTAAAACAAAAAAAAAAAGGAAATGCATGCCTAAAAATTTTTATGCATGTAAAACTTTAAAGATCTAAATAAATATTTGATGTATTTATCTTAATGTTAACAATTTGTAATCTTTCCATGTTTAAATGTAATTGTTTAGTGCCATGGCCATAGATTATAGGGAAAAAATCATGCACGATTTCTTCATTTTGAAAGTAACCATATTGGTTATCTCGTACACCTTTACTTTAAAAGTTTTAATTTTGTAAATATTTACCTGCTTTAAAACAACACATGTGAAGCTTTTGTACCTAAAATATTTCTGCATATTCTATTCAAAAAATATTTACAAAATACCTTATTTTTATGCTCTTGAGAGATTGTACCAAAAGTAAATTCAAAACAACATATGTTCTATATGGATTAAAAAAAAGAGAAAAGAGAAAAATGGGCAAAGAAAATACGACGACTTCATTTTCCTTGCTAAACTTGTAAAACTTTTTAAGCCATAAACCAAGCTGAAATTTAAAAAAATTTAGATTTCATGAATTCTTAACAACATTCTTTTGTTTGATAAGCACAACGTAAAAAATTGCAGTTATTTGTATGATTTTTTCTTACTGTTTTCTAATATTTTACTCATATGTATAAAATAGATAATGTTTTTTTTCAAAAAGTATGTTGAGATGAAAATGTTGTGTGTAGTAGCAAATAACAGAATAACATAAATATCATAACAAATGCAAATGAGAATCATATTTACACTAAGTTTCAAGCGTAATTCCTTAAAGGAAAAAAAATGAAATGAATGTCTAACAATTTGTATTTATAATCGATAAAACAAATCGCTAAACAAATTATGTAAAGCAATTTGTATTTATGTAAAACTTTGAAGCTCTAAATAAGTATCTGAAATATTTTATCTTAATGTTAACAAATTGTAATCTTTGAATGTTTCTAAATATGATTAACTGCTCCCCTCCAATAATTTTTAAGTCGCTCCGCCTTGCAGGTAGCGAACCAACTTATAATTTGTAGATGGTAGAATGTGTCTCAAATATTTGCTGTTTATTCTTAATCATAAATAGATGATTGATTCAGCATTAGGAGAGAAACTGCTGTTTCCAAGGCCCTTTTTAAATGAATTTAAATATACATTAACACTGCGAAGGAACATAATGCTGGGGCTCCACAAGCCCATTGGCGGCGAACATGCGCAAAGTTGTGTGATAATATATTTTAAAAAGAAAAAAAAAATTCAAACGGGACACAGAATTGAGGATCCCATTCTGTTCTGTACCGTTTGATGTATATTGCGTTCTACTCTCTGTCTGATTGGATTCATATTTTTAAATAAATGATCTGCCTATCTTGGAACTGCTATGATAAAATTAATTGTACCTAAAATCAGTTTTGGTTAAATGTATGTGATAATGCTTAGTAAAAATGACTATAAGGGTTATGTGTTAAAAATAGACAGAAAATACTAAAATGAATTAAGCAGCATATTTGCCGATTAAATTTTCACATAAGTACAAATCTCTTTATTTGAATGTAAAGACCAACATTTTTACTATCTTTCTAGATATCACTAACCATTGGGCAAGCTTTCTGCAGCTGTTGTGTAATCACTGTCTCAAGAGAACTTCGTTCCAAATATGTGTTCCTTCAATCTCGGAAAGATGAAATAGCCACTGGAAGCCAAATCTGGACTGTATGCAGAATACAACTTAATCTTTAGCTGAAGTTTTAAATGAAAAGTAGCCTGCCATTATCATTAAGGAATATGACATCATCACTTAATATTCAAGGGCATTTGCTTTGACTTTTAAAGTGTCACCATAACGATCGTTTATATCATTTTGACCACGCTCAAGCTACTCGATAGGTGTAAGTCTGTGTCCCAGAATGTGTTGGCCATAACAATATCGGCAGAAAATGAAACTAAATTTCTTTCCGTTGGTGATCCTGTGTGTTTCTCTTTTACAGAACATCTTTTGGTTCCAGGAAAAAAATAAGGAATCCAAGTTTCATTCCCAATAACGATGTGATCAATAAAGCACCAACTTTCAGGATGGCAATGCTGACGAAATGTGAAGTATCACATCATTTGTGTGACTCTCTGCTACATGGATAACGCGCATGGTACCAAACGGGCACAAATCTTGGAATACCGTAACATATCTGAAACGATAAGTTTCATGGTACCATAGCTCAGTCACAAAATTTATACGATTACATACACACTTACTTGTTGATCATTTTGAATGTTAACTTCATCTTGTATCGTGTAGGTGTCTGTCGTTGAAGTACTTGGATATTGATTTTCTCAATCCTCTCTGACCGATTGAAAACAAAACACGATTTCATTACATGCCGTCAGCTAACTACTTCTTCACCACATACGCATAATGGTGTCACTCTTTACGAAAGAGCTTAATTTTTCAATGTTTAATTGTAAATCTTAGATGTGGACCCATCATTTCCAATTTGAAATCTTTCCTAAATGTCATTTCACTGGCTCTGAAGCGTTTGTTAACTTATACGACCTACCTCCATAATAGCTGTAAGACAACTAGCACCATGTGTTTGGGAAAAAAATATTCCTTTCGCAATAATTACTTTTCCTTTGCTGCTATTTATAAACTGTTTTTAGATCTTGTATTTAGGCGAAAAATTTTCCAGACGGATCTAATGCTGGGGACGTTCCTGCTTTCGGCAGAGTCCTTCTCGTGTAAGCATAATTTTATATTATTAAATGAAAATCTCTCATACGAACTAAGAGGCATGTGTTAAAGTGATTGTCGTAGTAATATCTGACATTTAAGTTTATTAAACTTTTAATTCTGACCAAATTTGGCTCAAAGAACATAAATAATTTAAATCAACGTTCTGCACTGCTTCATTTAAACTCAGAAATATTATCCTCTGATAAAAATATTGAGCATTCTCAAAAACAAAAAGGCTCTAAAGAAGAAAGAAAATCTACCTTTAAATCTATTAAGACAGATAAAAAAGTGAATTCTTAATTTCAATTTTTAAAAAAGGATTGACATTGATATTTTTTAAAACAAAAAGCATCGTTTTAAGGAGAATGTAAGACGTTTAACATGATATGTAGTTTTTTCTTGTTTTGTTATAAGTGTTTTTGAGTGGAGTGACATTTATACTTTTTAATGAATTAAATTGTTAGAAAGATACAATTTGGTAGATAGAAATGAGCATTTTGAAAAAAAAATGGCCTTTTGAAACGGTCAAAACTAATATATTTCTATACGGATTTCCGCGTTATGAATAATAAAGTACAAAATTTATGAGTCTATCTTTATTTTATCGTATTTTAAATACTTAAATCAATGGAAATTCAGAGAGACGAGGAAAAACAATCGCTTTTTGACCCTCGAGCTTATTTTTGGCGCCACGACAAGACTTTTCATGCTATTTTGGAATGTTCATTATGGTTTTTAATAAATTTTAAGGTTCATTAACAAAAAAGGAATACTGTCCTTCAAGCGCCCTAAGACCTATGGGATATTTTAATTCAAATTATCAGATTCTAAATATAGTAGATTATTTTACTTAATGGTCATACAGGACAGACTTTTCTTTTTACTTTCTTCCACCTTTGCAAGCAAAAAGCATCTGATTCGTGAAAAATTTCAACTTCCGGTTATCGAAAAATTTATATGTTTTAGAAGGTCCAGAACATAATTTGAAAATTTTTAGAAAATGTCTGTGTGTCACTTTTATGAGTCTGTAAGTAAATAAATTTGATGGGCACTCTATCTCATGAAATAGTGCACGGAATTTCACAAAAATTTAGACTGAATTAAACCTTGATACAAACCGGCGATAAATAATTTTGGCATGATTCGTCTAACTGGTGGCGTTGCAATGCTGCATTGTTCATGATTAGGCCAACAGCTCTATCTCAAGAAGTAACACATAAAGTTTCATCAGATTAAGGTTATCCTGATATGGATTTGTGCTATTGGAAATCGCCCTACAGGTCGAGCTGCGATACTATATTTTTTTACAATTTCTTAATATCTGTAACATAAGCAATCAAATATTTTATTCAAAATTAATATTCAGTAAGTACATGATAAAAATTGGATCGTATTTGTTTATGGTGTTATCGCTCGACAAGCGCGCTATTATTCAGATTTTTTTTTCCGCAGTAGATCTGTAATAAAAACTACTGCACGGATTTAATGAAATATTAGAATCAGTTTTAGGGCTTTAGGATTTAGTTTTTAGGTTTCCATATCCGACAAGTATTTAGTTTAGGTAAATAATAGCGTTTTTCTTAAAAGCTATTTTTTATAGTCGCACCATACATCCTTCATTTTATTGCTTGCCTTAGGTATAAATATAATTTCCACACCAAATATTTAAATGGTTTTATGGTTTATTGTAATATAACTTTAAACATACCGATAATCAATGTGACTCTAAAAATTCATTTAATTCAGTATTGCTGATTTAATTTTTCAATCTTAATCGATGTTATCGAGCAGCTTTGTGCTAAATTTTATTTATACAATGATTATTTCTAATATTTAATGCAGTAGAATACATTTTTTTACTTTTAACCTAAAAAAAAAGAATAAATAAAAATCATTTATGTACATATATATTTAAATTGCAAATTCGAAAAATTCCCTTTTTAATTAAAATAATTAAAATTACTTTTAAATCGAGTTCATTAAATTTTTCCAATACATAGGTTTTCTGATTATATTTCTATGAAGCATATCTTCTAGATGTTGATCGTAAACTTTAGTGCCCTTTTAGAGAATGCGTTACTATGGAAACAAAATCCTGCAGCACTTTCAAAATTCATAGCTATAGATGACAAGCGCGGTCAATGCTAGTAAATCGATGTTTACTCATCCCGTTTATGGCAGAAAGGTTTTACCAAGAGATTTCACTAGACTGCAGCAAGAAATACGTAGATAAACAGAGTATCATAGATAAAACATCACTGTTTAAATTTTGTAGTGATTTTTTTTCACTCGTGATTTTTAAAATGTGTTTCAGAGAAAGTCAAAAGTTTTGAATACATATCAAAAGGATTCAGCATCTTTTTCTATCATTTTTTTCTAACATTACTTCTGAATATTATATGTGCAAAGCCAGAAATGTATATTTTTGGAGTTTTGTTTTGTTTTATTTTAGAAAAATGAAATAATTCGTTAATTTTTGCTGTAAATTTAGAAAATGTCTTCTTCTCAATGTGTTACATCGATTTTCGTTATTTATATATCTTATCATTAGTTTTCTAATAAGTGAAATTAATGTATATTGCCTTTATTAGTATACCTGAAAATTTTCAAAACTGGCTAAGGTATTGTCCATAAATGATACACAATATTGTTTTTAATATTTTGACTCATCCACCCATTGACAAAAAGTGTCACATTTCCCCATATCTCCTCCCCCTCCTGCCTTATCACATGTGACGCTTTATCAAATAAATATGTACTAACAGTTCAGAAACAAAGGACTACGTTTTAGATCATATTTCAAATTTTATTTTTAACCTTTAACTATGTGTTATAATGACATTTGTGAGCTAACAGTAAAAAATGATTTCTGCTCTTTTTTTATGAAATAAGTTTATGGTTTACCGAAAAACATAGTTAATATACATCTGTAGCAAAATATTAATATAAAAGAGTAATTTAAAACAGTAATATTTTGGAACTTCTAATGGATTTTAATATATTTGGCTTTTAATCTTATATTTACTTTAAGAATACAAAATATCTTTATTTCAAAATAATTTCAAAATTTAATCTGCTGATGTTTAATTATTCTATTTTAACCCAAATGTGTTATGTCACATTTCTTATTACCGTATCCTACCCCTTATGACAATTTCATGTACCCCACACCCTCCTCCAAGCGAGATATCATTTGTTGATGACCTCTAATATTTACTGACATTTATTTTATAGGAAATCAATTTAGATTGCAACCATATGAAAAAAAGTAAAATTTTGAAAAAAAAAACTTTTTTCTTCAAATTTCTAAGTAAAAAATATAAATGATATAGTTGTTTCCTAATTAAGAAAAAATATATACTACATGAATGAAATGAAAGGTAATTTTTCAAAATTTCTAAAAGAATTTCATAATATTACTGCTTTGGTATTATCTAAATTTCTTAAAATTTCTTAATTAAGATATGATGATGAGCTGTAAACTATTTCAATACATCTTCTAACTATATGACAAAACTTCAAATTTTCATGAGGATAATACTAAAACTAGTAAAAATGAAAATAATAATAATAATAATTGAAAAATAGAAAAAAATATGTACTGAAATAAATAAATTCAATGGTTTTACTCACTATTTAAAACAGCTGACATGTTTTTGCTAAAACAATCAGTGTAGCATGAATACTAATACGTGTAGGAGAATTTTATTTAAAGTAATTCTTCAAATAAGCTATTTTTCATGTAGGTTTCATTACAAAACGTAACAAGTTATTGATTTCACGTGATGCGCAGCAAATAATGTGCGTTCGTACTACAACGAAATTTTAAAAATATGACTCTCAAATATCAATCTCATAAAATTGTAAATAGTTAATTACAATTAAAAGGCGCACCAAACAATGTTCTCCCTATACCATTAAGCAATGGAATACTTTTGTGTGGCCTTGTAAATTAATAACAAATGTTCTATGCGCCACATATTATGGAAAATATATATTATGATATGTACTTTATGGATGCATATCAATTTTACTATGTTCGAAAGAGTGTAACACCATTAAAATACATTTGAAACATTTTCACCCGTTGACCATAATGTAACGAAATACTTTTGATAGTCCCTGTAATTGATCTATGCTACCTATTTTCATTTTATTTGAAATGACTAAACAAAATTATATAAAAATTATGTATTTTAAATTTCAAACGATTTAAATGCATTTGAAAAATTTTCCCTATTGACCGTAATGTAACAGAATAATTTGATTGTTCCTGTAATTGATCTATGAATCCGATTTTCATAAAATTTGAAACGACTTGACAAAATTATGTAGTAATTATATATTTTAAATTTCAAACGATTCGGTTGGGTATGTTTTGCGTTGTTATATGCGGACAGATGGACAGGCGGACGAACGGACGGACAGACAGACGGACAGACGGACTTACTGAACGACAACTATAGGTGTTACGTATTTAGATAATTACGAACGCAACTAAAAATATACCTATTGCAGCTATTCAGAGATAATAAATTCCAGACACCTTTTATATATTTTCAACAATTTTGACACCGACCCAAATACCATCCGCTGTTCAAATGTTGATATACGTTATGCAGGGATATACATCGGATTTTTAGCATGCTGTAATTTTCGCATAATATGATCGTAGACAAACTCATTACTATAAAACCGACTTGGTAGTGACTAAGCATGTACCAAGCTATTGATGGAGCTCGATAGCAAGCTTCATCCGCCGTTTTGTTACAAAAGGCCGGTCATTAAAAAAAATACAATTTAAAAAAAATACATATATATATATAAATACAGAAATTAAAAAAACATTTTATTCTTAATTTTTTATCTTAATGCAACTATTCCGCAGGATATTTTGTTCTCTCTTTATGTTAAAAATTTCCTGCCGGCTTGGCCTACAGGCACCGAAAAGTTTCAAATCTAAGTACTAATTTCACGAGCAATGAACAACCAAATAGGTGTATTACTCTCATACAGCTGGTTCATACAATAAGTATATTAATTATTAACTGTATTATTACAAAAAAATCGTTTCTAAAAGAATAGGAAGACTTTGTAAAATACTACATAAAGTAGAGAAGGGTATAGCTGTATATACTAGAAAAGTATAAATGGGTATACTATGAAAGTTCAGAGAGATATAAAACTTAAATTGTATCAAACATTGCTATCCCAATCTTTTCCCCCTCATATATTTATGATGAACGTAATTCGGTACTTACAATAAAAGTACTGAATGTTTAAAGCTAATTTGATATTTTACAAATCCAAACTCATCGAAATAAGAATTTTTTCGTTTTACAATGTACTTAAAATGATATCATTGTTCACTGTTTAAACATGGAATTATTTTAAACGCGCTTCAAAAGAAGGTCGCAAAGTTTTATCGCAGTCTTGATCCATTCAATTTTTTTCCAGATAGGTTTTTAATTAATCTTTAAACACACGGGTGACATATTGAGATTCATTGCAAACTTGTTGCGAAATGAATAGTAGCTATGTTATTAATTCAAATTAAATCAGTACGTTTATTGCTTTTATACTACTAATGTGATTTACACGCGATGTTTAAAGAAATGTACCGACCGAGTTTTTAAGAGTTAAAATTGCAGATAATTATCCACAGTTTTTTTTTTTTTCAAAATTCATTTTTAACATTCCTTTTATGTATTTCTGCGATAATAGATGCCTCCATCACTTTTAAAATTTTGCTGAACTTCCGCCAATCGAAATTTGTGTGTACTGGAATGATGGAATTTCTCAAAAACTATGTGATCTACTGTACTTTCTAAAATTTTCCTTCAAGTTTGAATTAACTTCTACTCCCCCTAAATTTATCATAACTTTATTTGCAGTAAGCATGAAAATGGAATAAGGGACATACTTATGCATTATATTTTTTGAAAATTTGTATTATTTGTTCGGCGTTTTGAAAATTTTCACGCGATACTCCATTAGATATACAAAGATATTCATATGTATTATGAAAAACGTCTTTGTAAAAAACTAATAGTTAAAATTAAGAAGATTTATAATAAATTTAAGGGGATTTGATATCCTGTAGTTCGATAAAGTTATTATTTTTTTAATAATATTTTTTTTCACTCCTTCATTGTTAAAAATAAAGGTTGTATATGGCACTCCTACGGGTGAAACGCTTGTCCCATCAGCGACTCCCCTAAGGGATTCAGAATTGCACCAATAGAACACCACTAGAGGTGCTACTTACATATTAAAATTTATTTGTTTCCATGGGGCATTGCTACTTTGCATTGTTATGTTGTAACAAAGTACAGTCAAAATGACGTTTTTGTCCATTTTCTGCACTTAATATCTTATTTAAGCAATAGTACCCCAAACTTTTTCTTAAAGACTATGAAATTGCACTAGTTGGTCAAGCTAAATAATATAGTGCTACACGGATATATTGTTGCTGTCAGTAGATATAACCAGTTAAATATTCAAAATTTCCAAATATTTCAACATTTAAAGTAGTTTATTTTAAAAAAAAGTGACACAGTTGAGTGAAAAAAAGTATATCTTTCAGTAATGGTATATATGTTTAAAAACATGGAAAAGAAAAAGAAGAGTGGGGCCTCGTCATATTTTTAAGCAAAAAACTTACAAGAGTTGGATGAAAAGCAATGTCCATTATCACATTTTTTCCCCTAAGAGAAAATGAAACATCCTACACTGTTAAAAATCTTGTTCTAGTTTGAACCAAAAAAGTTTGTTATTTGGTGCTCAATAGCTGCCACCATAAGATGGTGAAATCTCGTACCAACATTTGGAGCTTCCTAGTTCAACTTCGTTCCAAGTATTGGAACTATGCTTCAATGGGAGCTCCAAATTTTGGTCAAGATTTCACCATCTTACGGTGGCAGATATTGAGCACCAAAAAAGAAACTTTTGGTTCAAACTAGAACAAGATTTTTAACAGTGTATTTCTCTTTCGGAAGGGGCAACAAGAAGGGATATTTCATTTTCTCATTGGATAAAAACACTTAAAGAAGAACGAGAAATGGGATTTTTCATTTTCTGATAGGGAAGAAATGTTATCACCGACATTGTTTATTGGAAGATTTTGTAGAACAGTAATGGTATATATGTTCAAAAATATGGAAAAGAAAAAAAAGAGTGGGGCATCATAATATTTTTAAGCAAAAAAACTTACAAGAGTTGGAAGAAAAGCAATGTCCATTATCACATTTTACTCCTAAGAGAAAGTGGAACATCCTATTTCTCTTTCGGAAGGGGCAACAAGAAGGGATATTTCATTTTCTCATAGGATAAAAAACATTGAAAGAAGAACGAGAAATGGGATTTTTCATTTTCTATTTGAAAATTTTGTCATTTTTTAAATAAAATTGTCACGAGGCCCCACTTCTTTTTTTTTTCATGTTATTGTAGATATATTCACCTACTGCGTGACATATTTTGTTTTATTTAACTGTGGCGCTTATTTGAAATATCATTCCTTTAAATGTTGCAGATTTTGAAAATTTTGAGTATTTAACAGGTTATATCTGCTAACAGCAACAATATCTCGGTACAGTACTACATTATTTTGCTTGTCCTAGTAGTACACTTTCATATTCTAAATGTTTGAGATACTATTGCTTAAATAAGATATTAAGTGCGAAAAATGGACATAAACGTCCTTTTGACTGTAATTTGTGGCAACATAAAAATGTAAACTATCAATGCCCCATGGAAACAAATAAATTTTAATAAATAGGAATGGTTATACTAACAGTTTATGCCAAAAAGAGTTTTGGGATATTGTTGCTAGCGAGAGATATAGTGCTCTAAATATACCAGTATTTCACTTTTCTCGAAAAATGGCATTCACAACCTTGAACTTTGACATTTTATACAAAAAAGAGGCTTCAAAATTACAGATTATTCATTAAATATGATCTACTTTAACATGTAAAAAAATTAATCAAATAAAAAAATACAACTATCACACTTTGTCTGATTTTCAAAATAAGGGCTTTAAATCTATATAGACTGATTCCTCAAAGCTCTTTTTTATTTAAAATATACTTAGCATTTTTCACATTGCAATGCACACACAAACATATATATAAACTTTAAATAGTGGGATTTAATACGTTTTTAATTAAGTTCATTAAATCCAGGGAAAACTTTTAAGTTCATTTCGACCTAAATATCTAGCAAACAGAGTTAATTACAGCCATGAGTATAAATCTAAAATAAACTAGCTAAATGAAATAACTAACTTAATTAATTAAATTAATTACATTAATTAAAGTAACTAAAATAAATTAATCTAAATATAACTAATGCTGTAACCATCGTAAACGAATTTTTTGTGACAAGGGGTCTTTTTATCTGATTTAAAAAAAGCACTGCATATAACATGTATGCGTAGTAGTTCTATAAAAGAATGTCAAATAAGCATGTTCATGGAAAGAGGTTTAAAACAAAGAATTATTTAAAGAGCTATTTAATATCGATTACAATAGTTTCAATAAAATATTTCACAGGAGTAAATATTATGCATAACAGTTTAATAATAATTTAAGCGTAATGCTTTACACATATATGCTTGACAAAATTATGTTATCCAGAATGCAATTATTTATTTAATTTGAAGAAAAAAAGAGTAAATTTTTAATATGCCATTTTTTAAATTATTTAAATTGAGATTCATTGCGTATTTAGAAAAACGTCATTTGTTCAAATTTATCGCACAGAGGCTAATATTTCTTTTCAATCAAAAATTATGTTTATACATAAATATTAAAAGAATAAAGAACGTTTATATATATTGAACGATCATGTGTTAAAAACATGAAATGGGGAAGATTACCATGTAAAAAAAACGTATTTTCTCGCAAATTTTAAAACAATCTAAAACAAATAATCTAGGGTAGATGTGCCAGTAATGGACCACCTTAAGGAATTTCTCTAAAAAATAATTTTTATTAATAGTTATAATTATTGTATTCCAATTTTTTTCATATTATATTAATCTTTCAACATTATTTAACTAATCCCATAGTTACATTTCCCAATAGAAATAAAAATTTAATTTTAAATAATAGAAATATGTCTAAACACCCAAAAGTCCAGTAATGGACCACCTATGTTCCAGTAATGGACCGCCTATGTTCCAGTAATGGGCCACTCTACAAAAAATTACAGATAATTGTTTTTAGGTGCGTTCGAAATTATGTAAATACGTGGCACCTATTGTTGTCGTTCAGTCCTTCCGTCTGTCTATCTGTCCGTCTGTCTGTCTGTCCGTCTGTCTGTCCGCATTTAACAACGCAAAAACTATCCAACCGAATCGTTTGTAATTTGAAATACATAATTATTACATAATTTTGTCAAGTCCTTTCAAATTTTATGAAAATCGAATGAATAGATCAATTACAGGGAAAATCAAAAGATTCCGTTACATTACGGTTAATGGGAAAAAAGTTTAAAATGCATTTTAATCGTTTGGAATTTAAAACATATAATTATTACATAATTTTGTCGAGTCATTTCAGATCTTATGATAATCAGATGCCTAGATCAATTACAGGGACTATCAAAAGTATTCCGTTGCATTACAATCAATGGGGGAAAAGTTGCAAATGCATTTTAATGGTGTTACACTGATTCGAACATAATAAAATTGACATGAACCTATGACGTATATATATACTAAAATATAAGTTCTGTACAATCTTAGATACAAAGAATATTTATTATTAAATTACAGGGCCACACAAAAGTATTCCACTACATAATGCTATATAGGGAAACATTGTTTGGGACATGTTTTAATTATATTAAACTGTGCCACATTTTATGAATATGATATATATTGCTAAGGTGTAATGAAAATTACTTCCTGTATGTTTATAGAAACACAAAGAGTTCAACCACTGTGCTGTATCCGAAGTATTTTCTACTATATCAGGAAGATCTGTATATTTTTAAAACTTCGTTATCGTACGAACGCACCTTATTTGCTACGCTTCACCTGCAATCTCCAATTTGTTTCAATTGTATTTTGCTCCAGAACCTAATGAAAGCATACTAATAAAAAAATATTAAAACTTAAGTTAGAAATTCATTACATTAAAGGATTTATAATGAAAAAATATAAAAAAAATATTTAAATTTAAGTTATGGATTTATTATAATCAAGGATTTATAATGTGGATATAAAACAAAATATTAATGATATTATTAACTGTTTATTATTAACTAACATTAAAGGATTTATATTGTAAAGATATAAAACAAAATATTTAAATTTAAAGGATTTATAAGATAAAGACAATGTTTTACTGAAATCAAGTTTAGATAAAATAAGGCATTAAAAAAAGTCTCCAATCTTCATTCATATCATTATCTAAATGATGTGCTGTGCAGCCATTGAATATAAATAACAGATCTTCAATTTTATCATCCCTTTCCGATAGTCCAAACTAGTCAATATGGAATTTTAGAATGCATTTAAAATGATAAATGTTCTTGCACTATCCAACCATTTTCAGATAATCATATAGCCCATCAATTTGGCACAGATTGATTCCACAATTTCCTTCAGAGATGTTTATATGGATATATTATCACAAATGGAACAATCTAATTATTTGCTGAAAAACACCCCATAACAGTGATTTGTTCTTTTTCGTTATTTTGTACTACATAATGCACATCTTTAACTGATTTTGGTCCCAAAATTTTCCTTGTTTTAAGTGCACAAAAGAAACCTTGTTTTAACCTTATTGAAAATTCTCTCTGTATGCTTTAGAATTCGGAAGAAAATATTAATAATATCTTCTTCCAAATATGATTTTACGTTTCTGAACCAACTTAAAACAACTTCTCTTGTAATGGCACATCTAGATTTTGTCAAATGTTCTGTTTGTTTTTTATACCAATTTTGAATGACTTTTTAAAAAACAACTATTTATAAAGAAATTGCCTTTATTAAATTCTAATAGGTAAAATTTAAGTATTAAATTTGATTATTTAGCTTTTCAGTTAAATCAAAATATTTTATCTCTACTGGAATTACACTTGGTCACTTGGGTGGTCCATTACTGGAAAATCACGAAATAAGCAATCCAGTAATGGACCACCCCTCCTAAAATCTTAAAAATAAATAAAATTTTGTAAATGGTCATTGGTATATTAAATTCAATGTTTTATATTGCTAACCAAACAAAAACATTCAATTTTTACAGAAAAATAAAAAAGATATAAACTAAGTAAGTAAAGTCAGCTCTTAGCATGTTCATTAAGATTTTCAGTGAAAAACAGAAAAACTGTGAAACTTTATTTTCTGCTTCCTAATTTTTGACGAAAAGTGTAAAAATTTAATCCAGCTTATAAAGCATGCAAGGTGGAGTTCAGAAAAAAATAATAAAAGCTCAACTATTATTTATTATTTTTTATAAACCAAAAAATGCGAGGTGGCCCATTACTGGAAAGTGGTCCATTACTGGCACATCTACCCTATTACCCGTAAATTGCATTTAATGTTGAGAATTACATCAGATAATAAAACAATATATTTAAAAGGATTCTTTAAAGATCAATAGTCATATGATGTCACAGTGGAAATTACATGGCATAAAAGTTGCGCGGCTAGGAAATTTAATTAGATATTTTATTAGTTAAAGCGCCATAAATACAGGTAAATGCATTAGTAAAATATTTTTAATTTACATTGTACGAATTAGTATTCAATAAATGTATTTTAGAAATTTTGTATATACTTGTCAATTAAAATAAACAGTTCACAATTTTACAATATAGTATATGACTAGCGAGCTACGCCCGCTAGCTGGGCCACTTTTTCCAAATGAACCTCGGTATTAAGCAGTATATAATAAGCAAAAAATTTCATTTAATAAGCACAAAAAAAAGTAAATTAAAGAGCCATGGTCCCGTTAAAAATATGTGATTTCTCACTGTGGGCCACGTGCACTTGAAAAAAAGAGATTGTGGATCGGAGCTATGATCGCTTCGCGCCCATAGTCCCGTTAAAAATATTTGGTATTGCACGGTGGGCACTACGCGCCCATAAGACATTTTTTCGTATTTTTTAGTTCATCAGAAGCAGATTTTTACGCAGATTCTGAATATGTAATCAGTTTTTTTCTACTTTAAAAACTGTCTGCATGATGGTTTAAGAAAAAACGCGCCAAAAAAAAGTTTCGATAGTCCTGTTTTATTTCTAATTTCAATATTTTAGCGAAAACTATGGTAAATATTCTACGGCAAGTCAAAAAAATCGATGCGAAAAAAAAAAGCAATTAGCGCCGGTAGAAAAAGCGGTTTTCGGCTGTTTCTTCTTTTAGACAAAGGGGAAAAATTCATGTCCTTCACCACAAGGTGGCGCAGTGTTCTGCTTCGGAGCTCCGTTTGGGAATTGAGATATTTTTCGTTTCGATTCCCAAGGGGTTTTTAATTCATAACTTTTTTAATTTTGGTCCTACAGTCTCGAAAATGCCCGAAATGACTTCCCCGAAATTTTTTCAATCGAAAGACACCTCTCGCGACTTCCAACTCGCCCGCGTTGCGAACTGTAATCGGCTTCAAGCAGACAGACAGACAGAGGCGCACGGATTTTATTAGTATAGACTAGCGAGCTACGCCCGCTAGCTGTGCCACTTTTTCCAAACGAACCTCGATATTAAGCAGTATATAATAAGCAAAAAAATTCATTTAATAAGGAAGTCTTGGAGTTCGAATCCTCAAGCACAAAAAAAGTAAATTAAAGAACTATGGTTGTTATGCGCCCATTATCCCGTTAAAAATATGTGATTTCGCACAGTGGGCGCTACGTGCCCACCGTGCAAAGGCGGCCCATCGGCCTACCACCCACCGGCGCTACGCGCCATGGTCGCCATCGTCCCGTTAAAAATATTTGGTTTTGCACGGTTGGCGCTGCGCGCCCATAAGACATTTTCTCGTATTTTTTGGTTCATCAGAAGCAGACTTTTACGCAGATTCTGAATATGTAATCAGTTTTATCTACTTTAAAAACTGTTTGTATGATGGTTTAAGAAAAAACGCGCAAAAAAAGTTTCGGTATTAAAAACTGCAAAAGACTGCTATTAAAAAAAATAAGTAATTTCATTAATATCACAAACAACATAACTAACAAATAATTTTGGCAGCTCGTTTTCCGTTTGTACGAACAAAAATTAGCATTAATCGCGTAAATCTTAGGTTACACAATATTCGTGTATGCTACCAAAAAGAAAAAGTATGAAAATAAACCGTATAAAAACATTTCATATTTATTTACTTAGAAGGTTTCACAAATAAAAATTAAATTAAAGAGTTGACATGTTTCGGTTCATTAATAAGAACCGTATTCATAACATATAAAATCAGTAGAAAATTAAATGACACTGGATATAAATATAATTTAAAAATCAAAACAAAACATTGCGCCCGCTATGATCGTGAATATAGCCATTGCCAACGCGGCATATAAATATAATAAATTTTGACCATATATTCAATTTAAAATGTATAAAATTAAAATTAAAAAAGTAGAAAAACTAAATGACTCTGGATATAAAGGTAATTTAAAACCCCCAAAACATAAAATATTGCGCCCTCTATGATCGTGAATAGCCAATGCCATCGCGGTTCCTCCTATTTGACTCATCCTTTAAATATTTATTTAGTAATTCTAACCACAAACTCGGAATGTCATAAGAATAAGAATCATTACAAACTCTATCCCTCCTAGAATATATCTCTATGGATTCACGGATGATTAATTTTCGGAATAAACTGGAAATGAACACTAATCTACTATCTTTAAAACAAATTTTAACCCCCCTCTTTAAAAACAATCTTGATAACGCAGTCTTATCCCTACCAAATTTTATGTCACATTCATGCTCTTTCTTTCTAACCCCAAATTTTCTAGCTGTCATACCGATATAAAAATTAATATCCCCCTCTTCATTCTCATATGGAATTTCATATACCCTTGCTAGATCATCTTGTGGAACCGGATCAAAAGCTCTGTATAGAAGATGTTTTAACTTAGGAGGTGGCTTAGCAATTAATTCTATTTTAAACTTTTTTAATTTAGCTTTAAGCCTCTCAAAATTACCCTTTATATAAGGAAACGATAGTCTTTTAACCCCAATCTCTTCCCCCTTCTCACAGGCATTATCAACCAAATTACAATTAACCTGAGAATTATTTTTATCCCTATAATTTTTAACCAATTTATTAATTTTATCCTTTTTGTAACCATTCAACTTAGCAATATTAAAAATATAATTCAACTCTTCATACAAAAATTCATCAGAAGAAATAATAAACGCACGATTAACCATGAACCGGAATGTAGAAAACTTATACCCAAAGGGTGAATACGCAGAAAATGGAATAATATGCTGACTAGCTATATCTTTCCTGTAAACTTTCCTTTTTAACAAAGAACCCTCTCTAATAAGCCACACGTCTAAAAATGAAATAGCACGATCATTTTCCAATTCAAACGTAAATTGAATATTCCTATCCAGTTTATTAACTTCATCTACAAAAACAATGAAAGACTCAACTCCCCCCTCCCAAATTAAAAACACATCGTCAACATACCTCTTCCAAAATTTAGGAACTTTCTCGAACTTTGCGAAAATATTCTCTTCAAAAGGCCTCATTTTAAACTCAGCTAAAAATCCCGAAATAGGAGAACCCATAGGGGCACCCATGTTAAATTACCTTTAAATTACCTTTATATCCAGAGTCATTTAGTTTTTCTACTTTTTTAATTTTAATTTTATACATTTTAAATTTAATATATGGTCAAAATTTATTATATTTATATGCCGCGTTGGCAATGGCTATATTCACGATCATAGCGGGCGCAATGTTTTGTTTTGATTTTTAAATTATATTTATATCCAGTGTCATTTAATTTTCAACTGATTTTATATGTTATGAATACGGTTCTTATTAATGAACCGAAACATGTCAACTCTTTAATTTAATTTTTATTTGTGACACCTTCTAAGTAAATAAATATGAAATGTTTTTATACGTGAATGAAAAAAGGTGAAGTGATTTTGTTTTAGTTTTTGAAAAAACGAAAGCTAACAACAGTTTTAACATTGAAAATAAACCGTGTTTAACATTTTTTACCAATTAGTTCTTTTTCAAAGAACCGAAACGAAAGAAAAAGTCGTTTTCCGGGAGAAAAAAAGAGGTTTTCGGCTGCTTCTTCTTTTAGCCAAAGGGGAAAAGTTCAGGTAGTTCACCGCAAGGTGGCGCAGTGTTCTGCCTCAGAGCTCCGTTTGGGAAATTAGACGTTTTCCGTTCCGATTCCCGACCGGTTTTTAATTCATAACTTTTTTAATTTTGGTCCCACGGTCTCGAAAATGCCCGAAATGACTTTCCCGGAATTTTTCGAATCGAAAGACACCTCTCGCGACTTCCAACTCGCCCGCGTTGCGAACTGTAATTGGCTTCAAGCAGACAGACAGACAGAGGCGCACGGATTTTATTAGTATAGATGGGACATTAAAATACAGAAAAAATGCATGCATAAACTATACAAGTTCTTTAAAATATGTGAAACTAAATGTATACATACAATTTTAAAACAGACTTTTTTTTTCAAAACCGTGTTTCTGAATGTTATTTCCATGGAGATAAGAGATATATGGAGAATATATTGTTTTGATTGGCTGTGATGCTAAAAATACAAACCTGAAACCGAATAAAAACGCTCAAAATTAAGTCAAAATACCTGCGGTTACACAGCGTTTGAATGCAGCTGTGTCAAATCAGAGCATTTAAATTTGGGTGATAAGAGCTTTCATATCACATGCTGTTTTTACTTCATACACCATCTCCATTATTACTTTAAACTTGGTAAATATTCCAAAAATAGGTATGTTTATAACTTCGGATCCAAAAGAAGAATATTATTAGTAGCATCGTTATAAAAATCTGTGAGCCAGCGACATTTTTAAGTTATCTATTTCTTAAATATCTGCTTATGAAATGCTCAACTGATCTTATTTATCAAGCCCAAAAGCAACAAGCAGCCATCACGACATCTGTGTATGAGACCACGGTAATTGCAAAAAATAAAAATTATCCATGAGTATAAAAATTCGAATTATATAAATATGATCCATACAAATGGAAATGTATGGTAACCCGATTGCAGAAGATCGTCACCGTTTCTAATAATTTCAGTCAATCGACCGTAACGGAAAATTTTTTTATAAAAATAAAGAGTCAGGAAAAACAGGATTTTAGAGTCTGCGAAGATTGAAAGGATATTGGCAGGCGTAGGTTGCAGAGATCAGAGCCCACTATTATTCGTTATCCCCCCCCCCCTTCCACGATAAATAGTTGCCTCAACATCACCAAAACCAACAACATTTTTTTTCTGTTTTGAGGTTAGCGAAACTGCATCTTTAAACTTACAGTTTTGAACAACTACGTTTCAAAGAAAAATGCCAAGTCTTTCTCTCAAAAAAAAAGTTTTGTTTTGTTTACTCTGTATACAACTTTATAATTTCTGATTCATGCATGTGTACGGTTACATTCTACATTGATAAATCGAATTTGCCTATGTATTTGAAAATTTCATTTCTCCGTTTAAAAAAAATCGTGTTTCGAATAATCAACTCGTTTAACGTAAATGTCAATTAATTTTGTCTATTTGCACAACTTATGGAACCCGCTTATATAATAAAAACTTGTATTGAATGGATGAATGAATTTTTGAATAATTCTCCTCTATTTTTTCATATATGAGGTAAGTCTGTGGAGTTTAGGGCTACGGAGTGCAATAAGATATTTCTTCGTGTAGACCATAAACATCTACCTTCTACGATACATATAAAATGATTTACTAGCAACTTTTGGTGGAAGAGTTTTCGGGCATCACCCTGTATATATAACTATCACAAATATAATGAAAAAAGGTGTAATTAATGATTAACTATTTCAGCCATATTTTCTATAAAAAGATCTTTTAAAGCTGCATAAAATTCAAAAAGTAATAATAGTAAGAAGAATAAATTTGTAAATATTATTTCAAACTAAATAAATTTTCAGTAATTTGTTTTATTAAAAAACACATATTTGTTTTTTGTCCAAGAGTAGCATATAAAATATTCACTAAAATTTTCATGAAACACATACAGTAAACATATATTATTAGCATCATTAAAGCTATTTATTCCGCATTCATTTCACAAATTTCATCGGATATTTAGGACTCAATATTTAACAGGAATAACAAATAATCTTGCTGTACGAAAATGTCTTACCGGGTTATAATTTAAAATTTAACATATTTCCTATCATATACGTACATAACTCGTTAAAACTTTACACACCGAGATTTCGGAAAAAAGAATGAAGCATATCTTTTCATGGGAGCATATCTTTGAGTTGTTGACAGTCATAAACTTCCGACGATCTTTGAGTGCACTTTTAAATACGGCGTTGCTATAGGAACAAAATCCTTCTGCACTTCGAATATTCATTCCGATAGATGACAAGTTCGTTCTCTTTTGGTTAATGGTTATACACTCGCTCCGTTTAGTGGTGGAAAGATTTTACCGTGATTTTACACTTAAATTCAACAGGAAGTTTGAAAGGGAAAATGATGTAGTTGATAAAATGTCATATTTTAAATGTTTTCTTGAAATTCAAAATTTTGTGATAATTTCGTACTTGTAATGAAGTAATAAAATAGTTCTGTAGTAACAGATTAGAAATTTTCCAGTCAGAGATGGATGATATTTAAATGTGTGAAAATCCCTGATCTTCCACTTAAAATGGAGTTAAAATGAATAATTAATTATGAGCAACAAATATTGTTGATTTTTTAAAAATCTTACATTTCTTTAAAAAAAATAATCTAAATTCGTGCGTAAATGTTATACGTATAAAACAGATGTTATTAATGGCTATTAAGTATTTTTTGTGACGTTTTAATTTTATGATGCATTATTACAAAAAAAAAGTTAAAAAAAAACTCATTTGTGATGTTTTTGTTTAGATCTAACGATAAAAACTTACTTGTTATAAATCTAGATCATTAAACCAGATTATCAGTTTACATATGGACTAAAATTTTCTTGAAACACATGCATAAAAATTTTTATTATTAACATCATTACTGTTATTTATTCAGTATTCATTTTCTAAATTTTAGCGAAATATCTGACTCAGTTTTTAAAAGGAATAACAAATAAACTTGCTGTATGAAAATTTCTCACTTGTTTTATAATTTAGAATTTACTATCATTTACGTACATACCTCGTGAAAACTTTACACACCGAGTTTTCGGAAATAAGAATCAATCATATCTTTTCATGGGAACATATCTTTGAGATGTTGACAGTCATAAACTTCGGATGATCTTTGAGTGCACTTTTAGATACGGCGTTGCTATAGGAACAAAATCCTTCTGCACTTCGAAAATTCTTGCCGATAGATGACAAGTTCGTTCTCTTTTGGTAAATGGTTATATACTCATTCCGTTTAATGGTGGAAATATTTTACCGTGATTTCACACTTGAATTCAACAGGAAGTTTGAAAGGAAACATGATTGACATTAGTTTGAAAAGGAAAATAATGTAGTTGTCATATTTTAAATGTTTTCATCAAATCCCAAATTTCGTGATAATTTCGTACTTGTAAATAATTCATAAAAAGTTTTATACTGAGAGATTAGGAAATTTCCAGTTAGAAATGTATGATATTTAAATGTATAAGAAATCCTAATCTTGCACTTAAAATGGAGTTAAAAAAATAATGAATTATGAGGAATAAATATTGTTGAACTTCCAAAAATCTTAGATTTATCTAAAAAATAATAAATTAAATTCATCCATAAACGTTATAAGAATTAAACAGATGTTATTAATAGCTATTAAATTTTCTGTGACACTTTAAATTTATGATTATTACAAAAGAAAACTTTTTGGTGATGTTGTTGTTTAGACATAACAGGGTAAAAACGTATTTATTGTGAATTTAAATCATTAAACCAGATTATTAGTTTAAACACACGCACTAAAATTTTCTTGAAACACATACACCAAACATTTACTATTAGCATCATTACAGTTATTTATTCCGCATTCATTTCACAAATTTCATCGGATATTTAGGACTCAGTATTTAACAGGAATAACAAATAATCTTGCTGTACGAAAATTTCTTACCGGGTTATAATTTAAAATTTAACATATTTCCTATCATTTGCGTACATAGCTCGTTAAAACTTTACACACGGAGTTTTCAAAAATAAGAATCAAGCATATCTTTTAATGGGAACATATCTTTGAGGTGTTGATAGTCATAAACTTCGGATGAACTTTGAGTGCACTTTTAGATACGGCGTTCCTATAGGAACAAAATCCTTCTGCACTTCGAAAAATCTTGCCGATAGATGACAAGTTTGTACTCTTTTGGTAAATGGTTATATACTCACTCCGTTTAATGGTGGAAAGATTTTACCGTAATTTTACACTTGAATTCAACAGGAAGTTTGAAAGGGAAAATGATGTATTTGATAAAATGTCATATTTTAAAAGTTTTTTTGAAATTCCAAATTTTTTTGATAATTTTGCACTTGCAAAGAAGTAATGAAGGAGTTTTACAATTAGAGATTAAAATTTTCTACTTACAGATGAATTATATTTAAATGTATGAATAACCTTTATCTTTCACTTAAAATGTAATTTAAAATGAATAATTATAAAAAACAAGTATTGTTGAATTTTCAAAAATCTTGCATTTATAAAAGAACTACTAAGCTGAATTCATGCATAAAATTTACAAGAATTAAACTGATTTTATTAATAGCTATTAAAAAGTTTTTCGGCCTTTTTATGTTTTGGGAGCATTAACGGAAAAAAGCATTTCTTTTAACGTTCTTGATTAAAATTTCCTTGAAACGCACACACTAAACATCTATTATTAGCATCATTATGGTTATTTATTCGGCCTTCATTTCGTAAATTTTATGGGATCTTTCTGATTCAGTATTTAAAAGGAATAACAAATGAACTTGTTTACCAGAATTTCTTACCAGTTTTACAACTTAAAATTTAACATATTTCCTATCATTTACGTACATAGCTCGTTAAAACTTTACACACAGAGATTTGGGAAATAAGAATCAAGCACATATTTCATGGGAACATATCTTTGAGATGTTGACAGTCATAAACTTTGGGTGATCTTTGAGTGCACTTTTAGATACGGCGTTGCTATAGGAACAAAATCCTTCTGCTCTTCGAAAATTCATTCCGATAGATGACAAGTTCGTTCTCTTTTGGTAAATGGTTGTATACTCACTCCGTTTAATGGTGGAAAGTTTTACCTGTGATTTTACACTTCACAACAGGAAGTTTGATAGGGAAAATGCTGTAGTTGATAAAATGGCATATTTTAAACGTTACCATTAAATTCAGAATTTCTGATAATTTTATGTGTGTAAAGAAGTAATAAAAGAGATGAGTTTTTTTCAAAGAGATATTGAAATATTTCGTATGAAATATAAGTTAATTTTAAATGTATGAAAACCCTTATATTGTACTTAAAATGGAATTTAAAATAATAATTATTAAAAAAACAAATATTATTATTCTTCACTGAAATTGCGTTTATAAAAACCACTAATCTAAGTTTATATATAAGATTTACAAGCACTAAAAAAATATTAATTAAAACTATAAACGGATTTTATGTGACATTTAAACCTTGTATGCATTATACAAAACTAAAAAGTAAGAAAAGAAGGAACAAAATCGATCTGCACTTCAAAAATTCATTCCGATAGATGACAAATTCGTTCTTTTTATGTAAATGGTTATACACTCACTTAATGGTGGAATGATTTTACCGTGATTTAATATTTGACATCAACAGGAAGTTTGAAAGGGTAATTGATGTAGTTGGTAAAAATGCTATATTTTAAATGTTTTCTTCAAATCCCAAATTTCGTGAAAATTTAGAATATTTAAAGATATAATAAGAGAGTTTTATAATGACAGATTTTTCCGCTCACAGATTTTTTTTTAATTTTCGCCGATTTTTAAGATATGAAATAATCTGTGGAACTTACGGCTACGGAGTAATTCTTTGTGTAGATCATAACCATTTACATCCTAGGATATAGGAAAAGGCTTTACCAGAAACGTTAGGTGAAACAGATTTCGGGTTCTGTTCTACCCTGTACATATAAATATGCTAAATAAAGGTGTTATTAACGTTTAACGATATCAGTTATATTTTCTTTTAAAATACTTTTTTAAGACAGCATAAAATAAAAATAAAATATTAAAAAATAATAATAATTTTCTAAGTATTATTAAATAATATATGGTTATATACTCATTCCTTTTAATGGTGGAAAGATTCCACTGTGATTTTGCACTTGCCATCAACAAGAAGTTTGAAAGGGAAAATGATGTAGGTGGTAAAATGTCATATTTTAAATGTTTTCATAACATTCTAAATTTCGTGATAATTTTGTGTGTATAAAGAAGTAGTAAAGAGTTTTATAAAGAAAGATTAAACTTTTTCTCCTCATAGATGAATTATATTAAAATGTATGAAAAACTCTTATCTTGCACTTAAAATCAACTGAATAATTATAAAGAACAAATATTGTAGAATTTCCGAAAAATCTTACATTTATTAAAAAAAGACTAAGCAAATTCATGCATAAGTTTTACAAGCACTAAACACATATTATTAACAGCTATAAATGATTTTCTGTGGCATTATAAAATTTGGATGCCTTAACCTGGAAGTAAAAAAAAAATGTGACCTTCTTGTTTATATCTAACAGTAAAAACGTACGTATTATACATGTATGCTATTTAAACCAGACTAGTAGTTTAAATAGTCACTAAAATTATCTTGAAACACACACTAAACAGTTATTATTAGTACTATTACGTTTATTTATTCCGCATTTATTTCTTAAATTTTATCGAATATTTCTGACTCGGTAGTTAAAAGGAATTACAAGTAAACTTGCTGTACGAAAGTTTCTTACCAATTTTATAATTCAAATTTAATATATTTCCTATCATTTAAGTACATAGCTTGTTAAAACTTTACAAACTGAGTTTTCGGAAATAAGAATCGAGCATATCTTTTCATAGGAACAAATCTTTGAGATGTTGACAATCATAAACTTTGGATGATCTTTGAGTGCACTCTTAGATACGGCGTTGCTATAGGAACAAAATCCTTCTGCACTTCGAAAATTCATTTCGATAGATGACAAGTTCGTCATCTTTCGGAAAACGGTTATATACTCACTCTGTTTAACGGTGGAAAGTTTTCACCGTGATTTTACACTTGACCTCAACAGGAAGTTTGAAAGGGAAAATGATGTATTGGATAAAATGGCATATTCTAAATGTTTTCTTGAAATTCAAAATTTTGTTATAATTTTGAACTTGTAAAGAAATAATGAAAGAGTTTTACAACTAGAGATTAAAAATTCTCTACTCACAGAAGAGTTATATTTAAATGTATGAAAAACACTTAACGCTCACTTAAAATGGAGTTAAATTGAACAATCATAAAAAAACAAGTGTTGTTGGATTTTCAAAAATCTAAAAAACTATTAAGCTGAATTCATGCATAAACTTTACAAGCACTAAATAAATGTTATTAACAGCTATTAAGAATTTTTTTCAAACATTTAAAGTTATGAATGCATTAACGCAAATAAAGCATTTCTTCTGACGTTCTTGCTTAAAATTTCCTTGAAACAAATATACCAAACATTTATTATTAGCATCATTACGGTTATTTATTCGGCATTCATTTCGTAAATTTTATCAAATATTTCCGATTCAGTATTTAGAAGGAATACCAAATAAATTTGCTGTACGAAAATTTCTTATCCGTTTTATAATTTAAAATTTAACATATTTCCTATCATTTACGTACACAGCTCGTTAAAAATTTACACACTGAGATTTCGGAAATAAAAATCAAGCATATCTTTTCATGGGAACATACCTTTGAGATGTTGACAGTCATAAACTTCGGATGATCTTTGAGTGCACTTTTAGATACGGCGTTGCTATAGGAACAAAATTCTTCTGCACTTCGAAAATTCATTCCGATAGATGACAGGTTCGTTCTCTTTTGGTAAATGGTTATACACTCACTCTGTTTAATGGTGGAAAGATTTTACCGTGATTTTACACTTGACATCATCAAGAAGTCTGAAAGGGAAATTGATATAGTTGATAAAATATCATATTTTAAATGTTTTTATGAAATTAATAAATTCTGATAATTTTGAATGTGTAACGAAGTAATAAAAGAGTTGAGTTTTTTAAAGAGAGATTAAAATATCAGTTACCTTTAAATATGTGAAAAATACTTAGTTTGTATATAAAATGGAGTTAAAAAAATAATCATTGAAAAAAAAAATTGTTGGTCTTCAGTGAAATTACATTTATAAAAACCCTTAAAAATAAGTTTATATAAACGTTTTACAAGCATTAAATATACATTAATAATAACACAAAAGGAACTTTATGTGACGTTTTAAACCTTGGATGTATTATCAAAAAATAAAAAGTATTAAAAAAGCTTTTCTTGAAATCAAACATTGAAGATTTTGATCTTGAGCTTTTTTAGATCAAACATTTAAAATATTTTAAGGAGATCAACATTCATACAGAAAAGAAACATGTTAAAAAAATATTTTCCAAATGGAATAACTGAAAAAAAAATGTTTCTTTGTAGAATGTGGTCTCCACGAATAACCGAAATGTTCTGCTCTCAATGCCTGTACATGGTAGGATATGCGTTCGAAGCCAATCGTGCTGGTTAGTTTAATTTTTCGTAGTTTACCATGACTTTTTTTTTAACCTTAGATATATTTGTGTATATATGGGTTAAGTTCCTTTAGAAAGAACGCCATCGAAGGACTCATCTTTCGGGTATAAATCCTTTGTGTAGATGTCACATAAAGCCACAACAACATGTAAGATGTTGTATTTCACAACTATTATTGTATTTATATGTGATAAATTTTTAAAAATGTATACAGTTTTTTATTGTTATTTTCGGAAATAAGAATCAAGGATATCTTTTCATGGGAACTTATCTTTAAGATGTTGACAAACATAAACTTCGGATGATCTTTCAGTGCATTTTTAGATACGGTGGCGTTGATAACGGAACAAAATATTTCTGCACTTCAAAAACCCTTTCCGACAGATGACAAGTTCGTTCTCTTTATTTAAATGGTTGTATACTCACTCCGTTTAAATGGTGGAAGATTTCACCGTCATTTTACACTTGACATCAACAATAAGTCTGAAAGGGAAATTGATGTAGTTGATAAAATGCCATATCTTAAATTTTTTCTTCAAATCCCAAATTTCGTGAAAATTTTGTACACGTAAAAAAGTAATGAAAGAGTTTTACAATAGGAGATTAAAAATTTTCCGCTCACAGATTTTTTAAAATTTTCGCCTCTGACTTTTTCAGATATGAAGCAAGTGTGTCGAATTTATGACTACGGAGTAGTTCTTCGCGTAGACCATATTTATTTACATCCTAGGATATAGGAAAAAGCTATACCAGCAACGTTAGGTGTAACATATTTCGGGCTCCACCTTGTATATATAAATATACTAAATATAAAGAAAAAAGTGCTATTAACGTTTTAAGATATCTGTCATATTTTCTTTAAAAATACTTTTTAAAACTGCATAGAAAAACTTATAAAAATAATAATAAATTTGTAAATAAGTTTAAATAATAAATGATTATATACTAACACCGTTTAATTGAGGAAAGAATTTTACTTTCATTTCAGACTTGATATCAATATAAAATTTGAAAGGGAAAATGATGTAGTTGATAAAATATCATAATTTAACCCGGAAGGACGCGCGCCGAGCCTTTTAGACCCAGAGTGCGCATGGTTTTTGCAATTGTAACCACTGATTTTTTAAAAGTAATCTTCAGCTTATTTCAGCGCCAAATTTGTAAAGATTGTCTCCTTGTAAAAAAAAAATGATGATTATAACATGATTTTATTGGTGACAAAATTAAAACCGTTTATACCCTGGGTAAGCGCGCGTTCACACGGGTTAAAAGTTTTCATGAAATTCTAAATTTCGAGATGATTGTGTGTATGTAAAGAAGTAGTAAAAGAAAGGTTACAAAGAAAGATTAGATTTTTTCTGCTCATAGATGAATTATATTTAAATGTCTGAAAAACAGTTACGCACTTAAAATGAACTTAATAATTATGAAGAGCAAATGTAGTTGAATTTTCAAAAATCTTACATTCTACCTAGCAGACATTTTACCGATACATTAACCTAGCAGTACAAGTATGGTAAAAAAAATGTGAACTTCTTGTTTAGATCTAACAGTTAAAACGTACTTATTGCAAATGTAAACTATTAAAACCAAATTAGCTGTTTAAATATTCACTAAAACTATCTTTAAACACACAGTAAGCATTTATTACTAAAATTATTAACTTCATTTATTCCAAATTAATTTCTTAAATTTTATCGGATATTCCTGACTCGGTATTCAAAAGTAATAATAAGTAAACTTGCTGTACGAAAATTTCTTACCGGTTTTATAATTTAAAATTTAACATATTTCCTATCATTTACGTACACAGCTCGTTAAAACTTTAAACACCAACTTTTCGAAAATAAGAATCCAGTATATCTTTTCATGGAAACATATCTTTGATATGGTAACAGTCGTAAACTTCGGATGATCTTTGAGTGCACTTTTAGATACGACTTTGCTATAGGAACAAAATTTTCAGAAGGTCGAAAATTCATTCCGATTGATGACAAGTTCGTTATCTTTTCGTAAATGGTTACATATTCACTCCGTTTAATGTTGGAAGGATTTTAGCGTGATTTTACTTTTCACATCAACAGAGAAATTTGAAAGGGAAAATGATGTAGCTGATAAAATGTCATATTTTAAATGTTTTCATGAAATACCGAATTTCTGATAATTTGTGAGTGTAAAGAAAAAATGAAAGAATTTTTTTAAAGAGTGGTTAAAATATTTTATCTCAAAAATGAATTACATTTAAATGCATGAAAAACCCTTATTTTGCACTTAAGATATATTTAAAAATAAGAATTATGAAGAATAAATATTATTGGTTCTTCAATAAAATTACATTTATAAAAACAGCTAACCTAAATTCATGTATGTGTTTTACAAGCTCTAAACAAATATTAATTATAGCTATAAGTGGAATTTATGTGACATTTTTATCTTTGTATGTATAAGCACAAAATAAAAAGTAAGAAAACAGATTTTCTTGTTATATTCTTGTTTAAATCAAACATTAAAAATGCTTTAATGAGATCAACATTCACACAGAACATAAAAAAAACTTGCAAAAAGATATACCTAATTGAATATTTGAAAAAAAATGTTTTGCTGTAGCATTTTGGCCCCACGAATAGCCGAGAGTTTCTGCTGTCAATGCTGGTAGGATCTGCGTTCGAATCCAATCACGTTAATCAGCTTAAACGTTCGGAGTTAAAAATAATTTTCTTCGAACCTTCAATATTCTTGAGTTAATATGTGTTAGGTTCCTTTAGAATCAATCACAAGGAAGGCATTCCACATCTGGCCTATCAACTTTGTGTAGATGACTGGCCATTACAAACAACAACAACAACAACGGCATGCAGAATGTTGTATTTCATAAACATTATTGGATCTACATGCTATAAAAAGTTTAAGAAACATATTCAGTTTTTTATAGCTGTTTTCTGGAATAAGAATCTAGCATATCTTTTCATGCGAACATACCTTTGAGATGTTGACAGTCATAAACTGCGGATGATCTTTTAGTGCACTTTTAGATACGGCGTTACAATAGAAACAAAATCCGTCTGCACTTCGAAAGTTCATTCCGATAGATGGCAAGTTCGTTCTCTTTTGGTAAGTGGTTATATACCCACTCCGTTTAATGGTGAAAAGATTTTACCGTGATTTTACACTTGACAGCAACAGAAAGTTTGAAAGGGAAAATGATGCAGTTTGTTAAAATGACATATTTCAAATGTCTCTTGAAATACTGAATTTCTAAAAATTTTGTGTGTGTAAAAAAAAGAAAGAATTCTTTTTAAAGAGAGGCTAAAATATTTTATCTCAAAAATGAATTACATTTAAATGCATTAAAACCCCTTATTTTGCACTTAGAATGGAGTTAAAAAATAAGAATTATGAAGAGCAAATATTGTTGGTTCTTGAATAAAATTACATTTATAATAACTGCTAACCAAAATTCATATATATGTTTTACAAGCTCTAAACAAATATTAATTATAGCTAATAGTGAATTGTATGTGACATTTTAATCTTTGTATGTATAAGCACAAAATAAAAAGTAAGAAAACAGCTTTTCTTGTGATATTCTTGTTTAGATCAAATATTAATAATGCTTTAAGGAGATCAGCATTCACACAGAACATAAAAAAACTTACAAAAAATATACCTAATTGGATATTTGAAAAAAATGTATTCCTGTAGCATTTTGGCCGTACGAATAGCCGAGAGGTTTTACCACTCTTAAAAGTTTTGAAATCTTACTATTATCCCAAGAAACATTTTCCCTCAACACTCCCTATCGAAGATATTTGAAATTATATATTTTAAGATAGAAATTTGAGCTAGACATGCGAAAGAGATAACAGGTTGGAAATTGCACGTGAAGCGTAGCAAATGAGGTGTGTTCGTACGATAACGAAGTTTTAAAAATATCACTATCACCTATAAATCTCAAGAAATTATAAATATCTAATTACAATCAAAATGTGCACCAAACAATATTCTCCCTATACCATTATGTAATGGAATACTTTTGTGTGGCTTTGTAAATCAATAACAAATGTTTTTTGCATCACAGATTATATAAAATGTATATTATAGTATGTACTTTATAGATGCATATCAATTTTATTATGTTAGAATGGGTGTAAAACCATTAAAATGCATTTGAAACATTTTCCCCATTTACCGTAATGTAACAGAATACTTTTGATTGTCCCTGTAATTGAACTATGCATCCGATTTTGATAAAATTTGAAATAACATGAGAAAAATTATGTAATAATTATGTATTTTAAATTTCAAACGATTAAAATGCATTTGAAATATTTTCCCCATTGACCGTAATGTAAAAGATTACTTTTGATTGTCCCTGTAATTGATCTATCTATATGATTTTCATAAAATTTCAAATGAGTCGATAACATTATCCAATAATTATATATTTTACATTTCCAACGATTAAAATTTATTTGAAACTTTTTTCCTCATTAACCGTAATGTAACGGAATACTTTTGATTTACCCTGTAATTGGTCTATGCACTCGATTTTCATAAAATGCGAAATGACGCGACAAAATTATGTAATAAATATATATTTTAAATTTCAAACGATTCGGTTGGGTAGTTTTTGCGTTGTTATATGCGGACGGACAGAAGGACGAATTGAACGACAACTATAGGTGCTACGTATTTACATAATTACGATCGCTTCTAAAAAAGAAGGGAGTCTGGTATTAGTTTCCTTCGTTTTTACTATTCTTAATAATGTATTTTTCTTGTTTCTGTTTATTTAAATAATAGAACGCTGTTTTTTATTACTATAAAATTATACGTTAAAAATATTTATTTTTTAAATATAATATTATTAAAGCATATGCTCACAGGTAGCTCATTCGTTCTTTAAATTTTATATAAATATGTGCATAAAAGTAAATTAAATCTTCAGAGAAAAATATTCTTAAGTAGAAATTTATAGAACACATTTACATGATTAATTCATGTACTACAATGTTACATTTGAGAGCAAATAATACTTCTATCTTCAGTTTTATATGTGATTAATTAAATTGTTATGGAAAGAATAACGACCAGTCTATTTCTTTAGTTTAACTTTGATAGACTAAATGATATTTGCTAGTATTATAATTTATTTTTTACAACTTTTTTTATATATTTTTTTCAATCTTTAGTTTGACAGAAAAGATAATTCAAGTGGCTTTTTTGAAAATAAAAGGCAAAAAAATTAATATTTTCTCCCACACCATAATTTCTTTTATGATGAAAGAAGGGCGCCTGCATGTTGTCCGCTGGTCAGTCATCTTTCGATTTTTATCACTCATAAAAGATTTGAAATCTTATTGAAAAATGAAAACGTCCCCTAAACATCCCTATTGAAACTATTTGAAATTAAATTTCTGAAGAAAGACATCTTAGCTAGATATGTAAAATAGATAAAAACGAAGAAGGGAGTCAGACATTAATTTCCTTCGTTTTTATGATTCTTAATATTGTGTTTTCTTTTTACTCTTTTCATTCATTTCTTGTTTATATTAATTAAATGAACGCTGATTTCCAATTTATAAAATTAAAAAAAAAATATTGTAAATTAGTTAAAATATTATTAAAGCATGTGACTACGGGTAGTTCGTTCGTTTTTTTTAAATTTCATATAAATATTTGCATAAAAGTAAATTAAGTCTTTAGAGATAAATACTCTTATGTAGAAATTTATAGAAAAAAATTATACGATTAATTCATATACAAAGGTACTTTTGAACACTTAATACCTCTACATTTAGTTTAACTAAGGTTATATAAAATCACAGGGAGAGAATACCGACCAGTCTACTTTTTTTTTATTTAAGATTGTTAAACTAAATGTTACTTTCTAGTATTGTAATTTATTTTTGAAATACTGCTGTTTTATTTCTTTTTAAATGTATTGTTTGACACAGAAGATAATTCAGACGGCTTTTTCGAAAATAAATTCGGAAAAATTACAATAATTTATTCCTCATAAAAAATTCTTTTATGATGAAAGAAGAGCGCCTGCATGTTGTCGTATGGTTAGTCATCATTTAATTTTTATCACTCATAAAATTTTTGAAATCTTATTGTCCCAAGAAAACTTTTCCTCAACACTCCCTATCGAAAATATTTGAAATTAAATTTTTGAAGAAAGACATCACAGCTACACATTTGAAAGAGATAAAAACGAAGAAGAGAGTCGGATATTAGTTTCCTTCGTTTTTACAATTCTTAATAATGTATTTTTCTTGTTTATGTTAATAATAAGTAATTGAATGCTTTTTTTTTCATTATTATAAAATTATAAGTTGAAAAATATCATAAATTTGTTATTAAATGTTATTAAAGCATATGACTACATCTAATTCGTTCGTTCCTTAAATCTTACATGAATATGTGCATAAAAGTAAATGAAGTATTTAGAGATAAATATTCTAAAGTTGAAATTTATGGAACAAATCTATACTTATACGATTAATTCATGTACATTGATACTTTTAAAAACTATATACTTCTATTTTCAGTTTAAATAAGGTCAATTAAAAGCATAGTGAGAGAATAACGACTAATCTATTTTTTAATTTAAGATTGTTTAAATGAATGTTACTTCCTAGTATTATAAACTATTTTTGAAATACTACTTCTTTATTTCTTTTTAAATGTTTTGTTGGACACAGAAAATAATTCAGGTGGCTTTTTTGAAAATAAAAGGGAAAAAAAGTCAATAATTTCTCCAACATCAAAATTTCTTTTACGTTGAAAGAAGGTCGCCTGCCTTTTTTCTTCTGGTCAGTCATCATTCTACTTTTACCACTCATAAAAGTTTTGAATTCTTATTATTCTCCCAAGAAAACTTTTCTCTCAACAATCCCTACCGAAAATATTTGAAATTAAATTTTTGAAGATAGACATTTGAGCTAGATATATGAAAGAGATAAAAACGGAGAAGGGAGTCAGATATTAGTTTCCTTCGTTTTTACGATTCTTAATAATGTATTTTTCTTTTTCTTGTTTATATTCAGTTATTGAACGCTGTTTTTCGATTGTTATAAATTTTACAAGTTAAAAAAATATTGTATTTTGTTTTGCTATAAAATATTATTAAAGCATATGACTACAGCTAGTTCGTTCGTTCCTTAAATCTTATATAAATATGTGCTTAAAAGTAAATTAAGACTTTAGAGATAACTATTCTTAAGCAGAAATTTGTAGAACAAATTTATACAATTAGTGCATGTAAAATCGTATTTTTGAATACTTTTAATACTTCTATCTTCACTTTAAATAAGGTTAATTAAAACCATAGGGAGAGAATAACGACCGTCTATTTGCTTAAAATTTAATATTGTTAAACTAAATATTATTTGCTAGTATTATAATTTATTTTTGAAATACTGCTTTTTTCATTTCTTATTAAATGTTGTGTTTTACAAAGAAGATAATTCATGTGGCTTTTCTAAAATAAAAATAAAAAAATCAATAATTTCTTTCTCATAAAAATTTCTTTTACGATAAAACAAGGGCGTCTGCATGTTGTCGTCTGGTCAGTCATCATTCGATTTTTATCATTTATAAAAGTTTTGAAATTTTATTATTGTCCCAAGAAAACTTTCCCCTAAACAATCCCTATCGAAAATATTTGAAATTAATTCTGTGAAAAATGACATCTGAGCTAGACATGTGAAAGAGATAAAAACGAAGAAGGGGGTCTGATATTAGTTTCTTTCGTTTTTACGATTCTTAATAATATATATTTCTTGTAATTGTTTGTATTAAGTAATTGAATTTTGGTTTCCATTATTATGAAATTACAAGATAAAATTTTTTGTAAATTAATTTGTTATAAAATATTATTAAAGCATATGACTACAGCTAGTTCGTTCGTTCTTTAAATTTTATATAAGTATGTGGTTAAAAGTAAATTAAGTCTTTAGAGATAAATATTCTAAAGTAGAAATTTATAGAACAAAATTATACGATTAATTATTCGATTAATTCATGTACAATGGCACTTTTGAAAGCAAATAATACTTCTATATCCAGTTTTATATGGGATGAATTAAATTGTTATAGAGAGAAAAACGACCAGTCTATTTTTTGCATTTAACTTTATTAAACTAAATGTTACTTGATAGCATTAAAATATATTTTACATACTACATTTTTATTTCTTATCTTTTCTTTGACCAAAAGATAATTCATGTGGCTTTTTTGAAAATAAAAGAGAAAAAAAGTCAATAATTTCTCCCACATCAAAATTTCTTTTATGATGAAAGAAGGGCGCCTGCATGTTATCTTCTGGTCAATCGTCATTCTACTTTTAAAACTCATAAAACTTTTGAAATATTATTATTATCCCAAAAAAGGCTATCTCTCGGTACTCCCTATCAAAAATATTTGAAATGAAATTTTTGAAGAAAGACTCTGAGCTAGACATGTGAATGAGATAAAAACGAAAAAGGTAGTCGGATATTAGTTTCCTTCGTTTATTTCCTTCGTTTTCGTGTTCGTAATATTTTTAAGTAGAAATTTATAGAACAAATTTATACGATTATTCAATGTACAATGATAGTTTTCAAAGCAAATAATATGTTTATCTTCACTTTTAGAAGTGATTAATTAAATTCTTTTGGAGAGAATAACGATCAGTCTATTTTTTTAAATTTAACTTTGTTGAACTAAATGTTACTTTTTTAGTATTAAAAATCATTTTTTTATACTACCTTTTCATTTGTTATCTTTTTTTGACGCAAAAGATAATTCAGATTGCTTTTTCGAAAATAATAGAAAAAAATCAATAATTTATACAACATCAAAATTTATTTTGTGATGAAAAAATGACGCCTACATGTTGCCGTCTTTTTAGTCATGTTTCGATTTTTATCACTCATAAAATTTCTGAATTATTATTATTATCCCAAACAAACTTTCCCTTTAACACTCCCTATCGAAAATATTTGAAATTAAATTTTTGAAGAAAGACATCTGAGCTAGACATGTGAAAGAGATAAAAACGAAGAAGGGAGTCGGATATTAGTTTCCTTCTTTTTTACGATTCTTAATAATGTATTTTTCTTGTTATTATTTATATTAAGTTATTGAACGCTGTTTTCCATTATTATAAAATTATAAGTTGAAAAATATCGTAAATTTGTTATAAAACGTTATTAAATCATATGACTACAGCTAATTTGCTCGTTCCTTAAATCTTATATAAATATGTGCATAAAAATAAATTAAGTCTTTAGAGACAACTATTCATAAGCAGAAATTTACAGAACAAATTTGTACGACTAATTCATGTACAATGGTACTTTTGAGCACTTAATACTTTTATCTTCAGTTTAAATAATGTTAATCAAAATCATAGGGAGAAAATAACGACAAGTCATTTTTTTTTAATTTAAGATTGTTAAACGAAATGTTACTTTCTAGTATTGTAATTTATTTTTGAAATACTACTTTTTTTATTTATTTTTAAATGTATTGTTTGACACAGAAGATAATTCAGACGGCTTTTTCAAAAATAAAAGGAAAAAAGTCAATAATTTCTTCCTCATAAAATTTCCTTTAATGATGAAAAAAGAGCGCCAGCATGTTGTCCCTGGTCAGCCTTCTTTCGATTTTTACCACTCATAATAGTTTTGAAATCTTATTACCATCCCAAGAAAAAAAAATTTCTCAACACTCCCTATTGAAAATATTTGAAATTAATTTTTTGAAGAAAGACATCCGAGATAGACATGTGAAAGAGATAAAAACAAGATACGAGCGAGATATTAGTTTCCTCCGTTTTTACGTTTCTTAATAATGTCTTTTTCTTGTTCTTGTTTTTATTAAGTAGCAAAACGCTGTTTCCCATCATAAAGTTATAAGTTAAAAAATATTGTAAATGTGTTTGTTATGAAATATTATTAAAGCATATGACTATAGTTAGCTCGTTCGGTCCTTAATTCTTATATAAGTATGTACATAAAAGTAAATAAAGTCTTTAGATATAAATATTCGTCAGTTAAAATTTATACATGTTTATGCAATTAATTCATGTACGATGATACTTTTGAACGCAAATAATACTTCTGTCTTCAGTTTTATATGTGATTAACTAAATTCTTATGGAAAGAATAACGAACAGTCTATTTTTTTAAATTTAACTTTGTTAAAGTAAATGTTACTTGCTAGTATTAACATTTATTTTTTAGATACTAAATTTCCATTTCTTATCTGTTTTTTAACACTAAAGACAATTCAGGTGGCTTTTTTGAAAATAAAAGGAAAAAAGTCAATAATTTCTTCCACATCATAATTTCTTTTATGATGAAAGATGAGCGCCTACATGTTGTCGTCTGGTCAGTCATCATTCGATTTTTATCACTCATAAAAGTTTTGAAATCTTATTATAATCCCAAGAAAACATTTTTTTTCTCAACACTCCCTATCGAAAATATTTGAAATTAAATTTTTGAAGATAGACATCTGAGCTAGACATGTGAAAGAGATAAAAAAGAAGAAGGGAGTCGGATATTAGTTTCGTTTTTATGATTTTTAAAAATGTTTTCTTTCTTCTTCTTGTTATTGATATTAAGCAAAAAATGTTGTTTTCTATAACCTCAAAGTTAAAAGTTCGAAAACATATTGTAAATTTGTTTTTCTAAATCATTATTAAAGTGTTTAAATAACTAAAGTTAAAATAATGTTAAAGTTTTAAAAAACTACTTAGACGTTTACTTATAAAAATTACATACATATTAAAATGGCTGAAATAATTTTTGAGAAAAGAATATTCTTGCTTTTATAAACTGCACATTCTATTTTTTAGGATAATCATTTTTTTTAAACTCAGTTTTTTTATTTTAGTTTAAAAGTTTATTTTTAGTTAAAGTGTAATTCAGACGGGTTCTTAAAGAATAGGAAAGAAAAATCAATAATTTTCCATACATCTTCTTTTTTTATATCATCAGGTCATTTATCTTTCAATTTTTATTATAGGTGATTATAGATGAATTTACATTCCTGATTTTAACTTTCCTGTATTGAACTAAAAGAGATATTTAAGTTTTTTAAAAAAATTATATACTAAAAAAGATTATAAAAAATAACATAATTAGAATATGTGTTTTACAATTTTTATATGGAAAACTAGAATTATACCAGTATGAAAAATATGCACCTTGCATTGACAGAGTGTGACAATAAATAAACAATTTCTTTTAAAGAAATTTTAAAGTAAAAAATAATAATTTGTACAGTAAAGTTTAACTAATATATAAAAAATTTTCATATTTCTTCTTATATGGAATTTCTTCAGTAATATTATTTTTTTCTATTATTATTGACAAAAATAATAATTTGTTTTTAAAATTTTGCAGAATTTAAAAAAAATTATAAAGTGCACACTTTATGTATTAAGATAATAATTTACTTCTGAAACTCAACTTTTTTTCTTTCATCTTAAAATCTTATTTTAACTGAAAAGATTATTCAGTCGGCTTGTTTGAAAAAAGAAAGAGAAACAAATCGATAATTCCCCGCACATCAAAATTTCTTTTGCGATAAAAGAAGGACGCCTTCGTATTGTCATCTGGTCAGTCCTCATTCAATTTTTATCATTCATAAAACTTTTGAAATCTTATTATTATCCCAAGAAAACTTTCCCTCCCACAAATCCCCATCGAAAGTATTTGAAATTCAAGTTTTGAAGAAAGACATGTGAGGTATACAAGTGAAATACATAAAAACGAGGAAGGGAGTCGGACATTAGTTTCAGTCGTTTTTATACTTATAATATACTTGTTGTTGCTGCTATTGTATGAGACATTAATTTATATATATATATATATATATATATATAAAGAGAGAGAGAGAGAAAGACATTAGATAATAGTACAAATCAACATCAATTACTGTAAATATTTGTTAATTCCAAATTAAATCATACAGAGGAGTTGTCAGAATTAGAAATAAAATTGGAAATGTGGTATTTAGCTCGTTATCAAGGGCAATACTAAATAGCCACATTAATTGCGATTAATTTCTGAGTGGAAATCAGGATAGACCTAATAATAATTTCCACATTGCCCGATTAATCGCAAATGAGAACTTATTTCAAAGAAAAATATAAGAAAAATAATAAGACCATAATAGAATTATCAATATAATAATTGCAATTGTCAATATAATAATTGCAATTTGCAATTTGCAATTGCAATTATCAATATAATAATTGATAAAGATAACTTACAATTGCCAATCGCAACCAAAATTTCCATTGAGAACAGGAAAAAGAAAATAATAATATAATTGAATTAACATTGATTAAATTAAATTGAAAATCATGTCAAATGGAAACAATTAGACAAATTAAATTATATAATAGGTTAACTTACAAATAACAATTTGGACCATGTGATAGCAATACAATTTTGCATTCAGTCACATTAGACAGTTAATGTGCAAGTTAAAGTAGTAAAATAGTTTTTATTAATATTAGATATTTAAATAACTATTATCAAAAATAATTAATTACAGAACCTAAGTAGACAAAAAAAATTTTTTAACATAATAAAAATAGTTAAACTATTTAATACTAATTACAAGTTTTAAATTATAATTATAGAATATATATATATATATATATATATATATATATATATATATATATATATATATATATATATATATATATATAGATGTTTATTCATTTTATTTTTTTCCTCCATGTTCAATGTGGTATAAATTATTAAATTCAATGGTTCATATATTGTAATACAATTAATGGTTTTATATTAGCATTCAAATTAATATGCTGCTTTAGCGCAAGCAATTATGAATGTATGTACAAATTAGTATTTGATAGTATGATATCTTTTCATTTTGAATAAAATATTCACTATGAATTTTTTCTCTTTATGGTATCTTTTATATATTTTAATATATAGCGAAGTTAGCTAAATTTTTCTACCAATATTATAAATATTATGCGCTAAGGTAATTACTGCGATGCGCATAACCTTAGCGTATTGTCATCACGATTTCTACTATGTAGTTTTCTGATACCACTTTATAGGAATTTCCATTAATAGTAAGAATATATCGACTAATCATACATACATTGGATTTAATGTGCTATTTAATGTTAATTTTGGATGTTTATTCATTTTAATTATTTATTTTTTCCCACCATGTTCAATGTGGTGTAAGTTATTAAATTCAATGGTTCATATATTATAATACAATTAATGGTTATATATATATGTGGGATATTGAGTGATTAACTTATGATTTAAGTAAAACTAATAATCTTGATAAGATAAAAAGGTTTAATAGACATAAAATATATACGTAGCATTCAAAAATAACAGTAGAACTGAATAATATTCATTATAAATAAGCTTTCCTGAGCTTTGGATTAAAAATCCATCAAACTCGCCATCGCTGAAATCTATAGAACACCTCGTTCTTTCCACGCATCATCACATGAGTCTCATTTTGGATATCACGTTCATTAAATCATTGAGTTTATTATATTTTATTGCTGGATACTTTATTCTTTAATCCCACATATATATATTTATATAAAAACGATTATTAAAATACATAAATATAGCTATAAAATTATTTAAACTACATTAAAATACCTGAAAGTTTTATTTAAACCTCTAAACGTTTATATTATATGTATAGATCTCCAAATAATTTTAGAGCATATTATTTGTGTTTTCAGTAAAATTTAATCATCGATCCAAGGTCAATTTAGCGCTGGAATTTAAACTTTACTTTATTAATATAAAATTATGCTTAATTTTTTAAACAAAATTTAAATACAACAGAAGATATTGCATTATCTTTAGAAATATTTTTCAATTTTTCAAATAAAATGATAGAATTCTTGTAGTAGGAATAAATGCACTTTGCACTAACAGATTATCCTTATTAATTTCGAAAGAAGAAAAGAGAATTTGTGTTGCAAAGTGTAACTACTGTTCAAAAACTACATTTTTTATCTTCTGAATTTTTTTTTTCAAAAGTACCAAAATTGTTTCATTTATTAATAACAAAAACATTCATTGCTCTTCAAAAATTAAAAAAATAATAATAACTTTTTATTAATTAGATGCTTATTTATGAAAATATTATATGCATATTTAAAAAAAACTAGAGACATTTTTGTGAAATGAATATCCACGTTTTTATAAACTGTACATTTTATTTTTTAATTTAATAATTTACTTCTTAAACTCAAGTTTTTATTTCATTTCAAAATTTTATATAACCGAAAATGTAATTTAGTCGGCTTTTTTAATAAAAAAAAAAGAAAAAAAGAAAAAAAATTCGATACTTCTCCTACATCAAAATTTCTTTTACGATAAAAAAAAGTATGCATGCCTGTTGTCGTCTGGTCAGTCATCATTCAATTTTTATCACTCATAAAACTTTTGAAATCTCATTATTATCCCAAGAAAACTTTCCCCCTCAGAACGCCCTATCGAAAATATTTGAAATTAAATTTTTGAAGAAAGACATCTGAGGTAGACACGTGAAAGACATATAAACGTAAAAGGAAGTCGAATATCAGTTTTCTACGTTTTTATGATGCTTCTATTTTGTTTAAAGACATTGTGGTTGTTAATAAGCTACTGAGGAATATTCTGATATTAAAAATAGATATTTGTGTAATTTATTTCGTTTTTTCAACACGATTGTTGGAAAAAAAATATTTGATATCGTTACTTTGTTCAATAATTCCTTATTAACAAAATGATAATAACATTGATGTATTACAAAAATGTTGTTTCTAAAAAATAATAAATGTTGTATTGGTTAGTTTTACTCAAAGATGATATAAAACGCTTTCATTGAATACAATCCCAGCTAAAAATGAACTGCAGTTTTTTTGTAGAAGTAAAATGTTTTTGAGGTTTTTCTAAAGTTAACTGTAGACTTTCTGCACAGCAATCTCAATTATAAAATCACTTCAGTTATTTTGTAAATAATTGAAGGCGATTTTGAAGTTATTTATTTTAAACATTCTGCGAGCTATTAGCTTTAAAAACACTGCAGTTTTTATAAAGACATTGTATAATCAAAAATTAAAAAAATATATATGTAAGACTTTATAATCATAGAATCACTGCAGTGAATTTGAAGTTATTATAAAACCATTAATTTAGAAATACATTTTCTGATGTATATCTCTAGTATACCTGTCGGTATTGTCCGATAAATTCACAGACTACACTTTTCACATAAATTAATCGGAGACAAATAATTTCAGTTATACTTCAAAATCGAATTAGGGTTTTCCCATCACATCCACCCACTTTCTTATCGAAAAATTTGTTTAGTTCCTACTTTTTATGTTACTTAAACATTACAAATTTTAATACCTTAAAATCCATTTTTTTAAATTCAGGCATGTACATACTTATCACTGCTTCCTTCCCCCTAACTTAAAATTCTTAGTTCCTTTATTGTTTTAAGCTAAGAGAAAAAAAATAAATTTCACTAAGTTACATTTTAAATTCAGTGCGGGATAGTGACTATCTATTCCCTCTGCCTACAACGAAAATTTCTTAGTCCCTTTATTTTAAGATGCTCTAAACGAAAAAAAATTGCTATGTTTATCAAAATCAGAGAAAAAAATATATTAAAGAAAATAAAGAAAAAAGTATAAATATCAAAAGATGGAGTTTATAGATAAAAGTTCAGAGATAAAAGTTTATTGGAAAAATATATAAGTTTGAAAAGTTTCACTCACTAGCCTCTAAAAGGGAAATTTCTTCTTATTTTTTTATTGTAAATTACCTGAAAATTATACACTTTACTATGCTTAAAAAAAAAAAAATAATCGTTTTTTTCCTCTTACATTTTAAGATAAGAAAAAATATTAAATTTTAGTATGCTTATTAGTATGTATTATGTAAAATCGAAGAAGAAAAATTTAGTTAAATTCCAAAATTGATGGAAAATGACTCAAATATGCCACATTTCTTTAACGGAAAATTATTCGTTTCTTTAATTTAAATTACTCAAAAAGAAATAATTTTATTATGTTTTTGTAAATTGGAAAAAAAAATTACTAATTAAATTTCAAAATACAGAGAGGGGAAATGAGTATACCCCCTCCCCTTAACTGAAAGATTCTTATATCTTTTTTTTAAGTTATTCGAAAAAATTACATTATGTTTTAGAAAACAGAAGAAAAAAGGAATTTTTTTAAATTAAATTTTAAAATCCCAGGAGGGCAATTTTTTCCTCTGCTTTTTGCACTCATCCCCCTCCATCTTCATAACTGAATAGGACATACAATTCACATACAAATACTTCATTTTAAAACGGATTTAGAAATATTTGAATCATCAAATAATTTTTTATAACGCTCTTTAAAATTATTTTTAGTTCTTAACTTAATTATGGAAAGAAAAAAATACTTCATCAATAAATTGAACTGCATGATCTAATTATATATTCATTTTAAAAGTACAGCTAAGTTTCTTATTTCATACAAATTTTAGTAAAAAGTGTTTAAAATTATTTTACATGCTATATGTATAAAAAAAATCTAGACTTTTTTTGTATTAAAATTTAAAAGAAAGACTCAGAAATTTCCTTTTGTAAAAAATTATTTACCAAAGAAAAAAAAGAAAAACGGTAAATTAATGTTTCTATTAATTTTTAGATAATAATGTTCATAAGATAACAAGTAACGATTCCACATAATCATTAAAAACATATGCTACATTAAATTATCAAAAGACATAAAATGAATTCTTATTCTAATTAAAAGTGATAAATTAACAACTTTTTTATAAAAATTAATTTTTCAATTTTACAAATATATATTTCTTAAATTAACATCTTTAATTACTGTGATATCTTCGAATAGTACCACTTCCTAAATGTAGATGGCGCAACGATACCGTAATCTGTTTTGTGAGGCAATGCATGTTGGCCAAATAAGATCGGAGATGTAAGAATGTTTTGTTTTTCGGATGCTGCGAGAGCGGCTATTGTAATATAGTGTAAATAAATGATGGAACTATAAAGGTTGTTTCCCTGGTGGAATTACAGTACAAGTAATTCGAACCCACACGATATTATAAAGTGGCGATTAAGATGGGATTATTTACCCATATTATTTTGTAAAGAAAAATATTGTGAAAAAAAAAGTATACGCCGGAAAAAAAAATGGCAGTTGAAAAAGAAATTATTTCACTGGGTCGGCTAGAAGAATATGACTCAAAGGTTCCTTGGACTATTTATGTTGAGAAAATGGATTTTTATTTCTGTGCGAATAATATAAAGAATGAAGAAATGAAAAAGAATATTTTGCTTAGTTCTGTTGGTACGATAACATTTACGATTTTAAGAGACATTATTGTCCCGAAGACGTTAAAGGAGATAAAATATGAAGATCTTTTAAAAAAAGCTAAAGAACATTTTTCTCCTTGTCCAAGTGAAATTGTAGAAAGATTTAAATTTCAGAAACGTCTTAGAAAGACAGGGGAAAGCATAGCTGAGTTTGTAAGAGAACTTAGAAGATTGTCTGAATTCTGTAATTTCGGAAACACCTTAAATGACCGCCTGCGTGACCAGCTTGTATTCGGAATACAAGATGAAAAGATACAACAAAAGCTGCTCGATTGTAAGGAATTAAATTTCCAGACTGCGGTGGAGATCGCAGAATCTTTTGAATCTGCGGAAGCCGGTGTGAAATCACTACATATAGGCGAAAGTACAGCTGTCAACCAAGTGCGCGCTAGAGTGGAGAAACCGAAACCAGAAAAGTTCTCTCACCCATTTAAGCCCAAAGAAGAAAAATTCGCGTCTGAGAAACCTTGTTCCAGATGTGCGAAACACCACAATCCTAAAATGTGCCCTTTCAAGAATGCTGAGTGCCATCTGTGCCACAAATTTGGCCACCTAAGAATTTGTTGTAGAAATCGAAAATTTATGATGAAAAATGATAAACAGAACAAAAACAGTAAAATTAAAACTGTTCAAGAGGAATATTGTTTTAATTGTGTGGACAACAACTCCAATAGTGTAACATGGCAAAAAAATGTAAAAATAAATGGGGTGAATGTTAAATTTGAAATTGACACCGGGGCGGCGCATACGATTGTAAGTAAAAATGTGGCAGAAAAATTGTTCTCAGGTAAGCTACCTTTAATTAAATCTAAAGTTAAGTTACAAACTTATACTAAAGATTTTTTAACTGTATTAGGTGAGTTAAAAGTAGATGTTTTTGATGATGAATATTGTATACCTGATTTAAAATTGTTAGTTATTAAAGAAGAAGGTCCGAGTCTAATTGGAAAAACTTGGTTAAAAGCATCAAAATTATTTTGGCCTAATGTAAATATGATTAAAAGTATTTCGAAAGATGATTTAATTAGAAATTTTCCAAATGTTTTTGCTGACGGGATCGGTACAATAAAAGGTCCTCCCGTTTCAATAAATTTGAAAAGGGATGCAAAACCAGTTTTTCTTAAGTCTCGACCTGTTCCGTTTGCTTTGAGAAGAGCTACTGATTTGGAATTGGAACGATTAACAAAAGAGGGTATTTTGAAACCTGTCGATCATTCAGATTGGGCTAGTCCTATAGTAATTGTTCCAAAACCAAATGGTACTGTTAGAATTTGTGGTGATTATAGAGCCACAGTAAATGCAAATACAGAAAATGATAATTATCCTCTTCCTAGGATGGAAGAATTATTCTCTAAATTGTCAGGTGGAAAATTCTTTACTGTTTTTGATTTAAAAGATGCTTATTTACAACAACCTGTAGATAATGAAAGTAGTAAAATTTTAACTATTAATACTCATAAAGGATTATTTAATGTGTTAAGATTAGATTTTGGCGTAAAGTGTGCTCCTGGAATGTTCCAGAGACAAATAGAGAATATATTAAAAAAATATGAGTATGTTGGTGTATTTTTAGATGATGTAATCATAAGTGCTAGGAATGAATCAGAACATTCTGAAAGAGTTGAAAGTGTTCTGAAATGCTTTTCTGAGCATGGTATAAGATTAAATAAGGAAAAATTAAAATTTATGGTTTCGGAAGTTTGCTATTTAGGACATAAAATTTCTCAGGAAGGAATTAGACCTATGCCAGAAAAAGTTAATGCTATTTTGAATGCACCTATTCCAAATAATGTGTCACAGTTGCGTTCATTTTTAGGCTTAATTTCTTATTATAGAAACTTCCTACCTAATATTTCAGATGTCTTAGAACCTTTACATAGATTATTAGATAATAATGTTAAGTGGACATGGTCAGAAAAGCATGATAAAGCATTTCAAAAAGTTAAAGAATTATTATGTACATCACCTGTTTTAGAATTATATGATGTTAACAAAGATATTGTTTTGAACTGTGATGCTTCAGAATATGGCATTGGTTCTGTATTAAGCCATATTATTGAGGGTAAAGAGAAACCCATAGCTTATGCTTCTAGAACTTTAAATAAAACTGAAAGAAATTATGCAATGATAGATAAAGAAGCTTTATCTGTAATATTTGGTGTTACTAAATTTCACCAATATTTAGCTGGTAAACAGTTTAAAATTATAACAGATCACAAACCTTTAATTAGATTGTTTGATCCTGTTAAAAAGGTACCTGATACATTATCACCTAGAATGCTGAGATGGTCGCTTATGTTAGCAGGATATGATTATACAATTGAGTATCGCGAAGGTAAAAGTAATAAAAATGCGGACGCATTAAGTAGATTACCTCTCCCAGAAACTGTAAATATAGTTAGTAATCCTGCTGAAATAATGTTTGTGTCAAATAATAATGATTGGCCTGTTACTTCTAAAACGATTGCAAAGTGGACAACTGAAAATCCTGTAACTAAACAAATTTTAGAGTGGGTACTACATGGGTGGCCTCGAAAGGTTAAAGCAGAAGAATATCAACCTTATTTTCGTAGAAGGGATGAAATTTCCTGTTTAGAAAATTGTCTATTATGGGGGCATAGAGTAATTGTGCCAGAGGAAGGTAGAGAATATATATTGAAATTGTTGCATTCTGTTCATCAGGGTATGTCTAGCATGAAAGCTAAAGCTAGAGGGGTGGTTTGGTTGCCAAACATGCATAAGGAAATTGAACAAATGGTAAATTCATGTAGTAGATGCCAAATGTGTGCGAGGGATAATCCAAAAATGAAACCCTTAGAATGGAAGTCTGAATTACCCTGGGAAAGGATCCACATCGATTATGCAGGTCCGTTTGAAGGGAAATTTTTTTTAATAGTAGTTGATTCTTATACAAAATGGTTAGAAGTAGAAGTAGTGCCCAGGACCGATAGTAGAAATACTATTAGAGTATTAAGAAGAATTTTTGCGACATTTGGATTACCTTTAGAATTAGTCAGTGATAATGGATCCGCGTTCACAAGTGAGGAATTTGAGGAATTTCTTAAAAATAATGGAATTAAGCATACACCTATTCCACCATATCATCCGTCGTCGAACGGACAGGCGGAAAGATACGTGCACACTGTGAAAAATTGCCTTAGGAAACTGGATAAAAATGACATATCATTATCAATTGCACGACTTTTGTTAGAAAATCATTCAACTCCTCATTCGGTGACTGGTAAAACTCCTGCTGAATTAATGTTTGGAAGGCCAATTCGAACAGCCCTTCATTTGGTATTACCATCAAAACCTAAAATACAGCAACCCCTGCACAAATTTAAGCTTCATGAATTAGTTTTCGTTAAAAATTTTGGAAAGGGGGAGAAATGGGTAAAAGGAAAAATTATAAAATTATTAGGAAGTAGATGGGTTTTAGTAAATAGATGTGACGGAATAATGTGTAAGCGTCATGTAAATCAGTTGAGACGTAACAGAGAGATAAGTTACGAAAAATCTGAAAGAATTGAAGAAAGTGACCACAATAACAAACAAATGTCAGAAAGATTTGAAAATATGGGTTATAGTGGTAAAAATTACAATGCTTATGATAATTATGAAAGGGTTAATAAAAACCGTTTTTCTGAGATTAATGGAAAAATAAAAGACCAACGTGATAATGAGAATATTATGGAACCAAACAAATCTCAGCCTTCACATGATATTGTGACAGGTACTGTTGTGAGTAATAAAAATGATGTTATGACAGATACATCTGTAAAGGACACTGTGACTAAAAATAATAATGAGGACCCGAAGAAAAGTGTTCCAGTTCGAAGAAGCAATAGACCAAGATTGCCTGTAGTTCGTTTGAACTATGAGGAGAGGGGTGTGATATCTTCGAATAGTACCACTTCCTAAATGTAGATGGCGCAACGATACCGTAATCTGTTTTGTGAGGCAATGCATGTTGGCCAAATAAGATCGGAGATGTAAGAATGTTTTGTTTTTCGGATGCTGCGAGAGCGGCTATTGTAATATAGTGTAAATAAATGATGGAACTATAAAGATTGTTTCCCTGGTGGAATTACAGTACAAGTAATTCGAACCCACACGATATTATAATTACATTATAATTCCTAAAGAAAATTAAACTATCACAAAAAATGTTGAAGAATTTCCCCCATTTATAAAATTCACTACCAAAATAAAAGTACTTTTATTTTATTTTTAAACTAAAAAATACTTATAAGTAACAATTTATTATTTAAAAATAAAAATAAAAAATATGTTCTATCTTAAATTATCGAATGACATAAAATGAATTCTTATTCTAAGTTAAAGTTATCAATTACCGACCTATCATTTACTAAAATAAGTATTTTATGTCAAAAAATATATTTTATAACTTAACATAACGCATGTAATTACATTATAATTCATAATAAGAAAATTTTATTAATTTCACAAATACTTTAAAAATAAAATTATTTAATGAAATATTTACTGATTCTTAAATTTATTTAAAAAAATCATTTGCTTTAACCAATTCGCTAAGATATTTATTTCATTCACTTAAATATTAAATAATTTTTAAAATACACGCCCATAAGCCAATTACAATAAATAAATGAATAATAAAATAAAAGCACTTTAAAACTCGCAACTTTTCTTCCTACTATTCACAGCGAGCGACAAATCACCTTTTATTAAAAAGTCTCCCTTATTATTATCCCTTATTAGTTATCCTACAACACCTCCCGTCATGTCTAAGAGGTTCAGTGGGCAAGGCTCTTCTGTGCTTGGGTTCGACGGTTCAAGTCCAACCCTTTCTAGGGTTGAAATGTCTGCCTTTGGAATGTTAAAAAACGTGCAAGATAATGTGGTCAATAGATGGCGCCAGCAGAGCGGATTTTTTTTCACTTAACAACAAATTCACTGCAGTGAATGTGTAGTTATGAACTACACACTTACTGGAGTGCATTTGTAGTTATGTCGACTTCAAAAACACTGCATGGATTTGTGTGAAATCACCACAGTCTTCCAACTGCATTTTCTTTATAGTTTCACTGCAGCTCATTTTTAGCTGGGATATCTATCTCATAAAAACATGTGAAATGCATAAAAAAATGCAGTCAAATCCCTTTAAGCGTCTTTCAGTTTTTTCATTCATGCTTGACTATTCATAAAATAGCTTCTGTGAAAAGTATTGTTATGAGTATTCTCATTTGATAAGCTTATATACTTTTATCTTATTCAAATCTAAGAATTAGCCTTTTTTTCTTTTTAAAATTTTCAAAAAATTAGAAACTTTCATTAATTTGATTTTTTTATGATAGAAATTACATAAATATTAAAAAGGCTAAAGGAATTTTCGAGAAAAGAATATCCACGTTCTTATAAACTTTACAGTTTACTTATTAGTATAATAATTTACTTTATAAACTCGACTTTTTTATTTCATTTTAAAAATCTTATTTTAGCTGAGTAGATAACTGAGTCGGCTTCTTGGAGAAAAAAAAATCGATAATTCCCCCGCATCAAAATTTCTTTTACTCTTAAGGACGCCTGCCTGTTGTCGTCTGGTCAGTCATCATTCGATTTTTATCACTCATAAAACTTTTGAAATCTCATTATTATCCCAAGAAAACTTTCCCCCCTCAGAACTCCTTATTGAAAATATTTGAAATTAAATTTTTAAAGAAAGACATCTGAGGTAGACACGTGAACGACATAAAAACGAGGAAGTAAATGAAATATCAGCTTTCGACGTTTTCACGATGCTTTTTTTTCAGATGTTAGAAAGACCTCTATGATTATTCTTATATTTAAAATAAATATATAAAAATTAACTTAGAAATTGTTACGAACTCATTTTTCTACAGGATTATATATATAAAAAAATAATTGATACTGATATTTTGTTCAATAATTCCACATTAGCAAAATGATAATAATATTGATAAATTATAAAAAAGTTGTTTCTGAAAAATAACAAAAGTTGCATTAATGAGCTTTAATAACAAATTGTATAGTACTCTTTCATTCAATATAAGACCTATCTATTAAACGTAATCTGTCTGATTAAATGTTCAAAACGCATAAAAAGAAAAATGAGGTCTAGCATTGCGTTTTTTGATTCTTGATAATGCATTTATGTTCTTGCTGTTTTATTGAATTATTGATTTTTCTAACCTTTTAACTATAAATTATTAGTACATTTTTGAAATAATGACAATTTCTTCTAAACTATTTTTCTAAACTAAGGACTACATTTTATAAATTTATAAAAGAATAAATTTGATAAGTAAATTATTAAATTATACATATGTTGTTTCATAAAATTACTTTATGGTATTAATTGGTGACTTTTATGATATTAATGTTATTCGATTTTTTTTATAAAGATGTTACAGTACTCTTTCATAGAACATGAGATGATTTTCTAATACAGAATCTTTTTGAGCTACATACATGAAATATACATAAAAAATAGAAAGGGAGTCGAATATTAGGTTTCTTCGTTTGTAAAACTTTAATAATATTTTTAAGTTGCTGCTGTTGTTATTAAGGGCAGCTGGAATCTCTATACCTGTCATGTTAAATTAATGTACCTTTTCTCATAAACTACTTAAGATATGAACTTAAGTTATTTTTATGCATAAAATAAACAATTATTAATAATCTAAAGTTAAAATTATAACTAAATAAAGTTTAGAGATTAAAAAAAAAAATCTTAAGAAGAAACCACATTCAAATTTCAAAAAACATGTAATTTTTTCAAAGGTAATGATAATAATAAAAAGAAGTTTTTTTTATGAGTTTAAACAATTTACCTCAGATTAAACAGGGATATGTAAAGAATGTTCAAGCAAAATTTCAAAGCATAATGTATAATAATTTTTTCAAAAACGTACATCCAAGTTAAAAAACAAAATTTTGAGAAAATCAAGTTCAAAGTAAATAAACGCATTTACTTAAAATATTCCTGCTCCGTAGTGCTTATTTTTAATTTTAAAAAAGCTCGTATACCTCTTGGTATTTTCTTTTCAATCTTTCTAAACACTCTTTTTTCTTTACTTTGCTGCAAATGGCCATATTTTGCACTTTGTATTCGTTCGCGATAAAGAATTTTTAAGGTTTTTCTCAATATACAAAATGAGGAGATAAACAAACAGAATTACTAAAAATTTTACAACTTCTGGAAGCCGTAGAAATAAAAATAATATATCAGTAGAAAGAAGAGAAAAGGTAAATTCTAAATATTAAAAAATTGAAAAATCGATAGGTTTTAGATTTTGACCTTCCATGTGCCTTTAAATAATTGTGTGTTGTGTTCCAATAACTATAATATATTAGTCAGTTTCTGAAATAGTGAAAAGCATTTCTTCTAAACTATTTTTTTAGATTTTTTTTAGATCTGAGTTACACATGATAAAAACATAAAAATGAAGAACGGTGTCGAATGCCTTCTTTCATTTTGCGATTCTTAGTAAAATCTTAGGTTCTATTGTAAATAAATTAACGATTACCGTAAATATGTTACAAAATAAAACTTTGTAATACAATACTAATATTTAAAATTAAATTTGTATATTGTGTATTGGTATTTAAGAACTATAAAATATTTGTTGTTCTGTAATATTGGAAATTCTTTTTCTTTAGTTAGAAATTAGTTCTAAGCTATTTTCAGGGGACTAAATTAACACTTTTTTCAACTAGTTTACACAATTAACAAAGTAATAAAAATAATACTAATAATAAATTCCAGAAAGAGTTCTTTTTTCATAAAATAATAAAAGTAGTACTGAAGAATTTAAATTAAAGATTATAAAACAGCTTTTTATTCAATATCTATCCGTCTATCTTTCAAGATATATATTTGTAATACAAGACCTATCTAAGTTATAGATATGTGAAAAAATTCAAAACAAAGAAGAGAATCGATTATTATTTTTCTTCGTTTTTGCAATTCTTAACCCGGCAGTATTCGCCTGGTCTATCTTCTTGTCGCCCATACATATTATTTTCTTCTAACTCTTATTTTCTTACGAATACAATGGAGAATTATCATGTAACTGATTTTAAATGCTTCTTCTCAACGATATTGGAGTAACAAAACATTCCTGTTTTTCCTTGAGAATCTTACAAGCAATTTTAAAATTGCTGGAAAAGCCTGTAGAACGATCCGTAATTTAAGTTAATTTTTACTTTATCCCGTTATTTCAAATTACATTAATAAAATGTATTATTTAAATATATTTCAAATTTATAACTTCATCGAAATATAATATTAGAGTTCAGAAAATGCTTCTTATTTTATATTTTCTGTTTGTGAGGGAACGCCGACAAAAAGACCAATCTCGACTTATAATGTTTTGTAAAAAAAAGAGTGGTTAATCTTGTGTTAATGTATGCATATGCATTTTAGTTGTTGATGTTATTATTGATTTCTATGCTCTATAACTATAAAAACATTAGTTATTTTGATAAATATTTTTTATTCTAAATTATTTTTAAAGGTTTCAATGCTATTCGTATTTTGTTCAATATTTCCAGATTAACAAAATAATAAATCAATAATAATTTACAAAAAAGAGTTGTTTCAAAAATAGAAAATGAGATATATATGAACTGTGAACAATGATAATTCAACACACTTTCTCGGAAAATAAGATTTGTTCATAATTCGAGATATACAGAGTTATTCATAATTATCGAAACAATTGGCAATCTATTTAAATTTTGCCTTAGGAATGAAAAAATGAAATTTTTTTCGAAACGCTTTTGCGTGGAAAAGTTCCTGAAGCTCAAGTTCCAACGCGTATACTATTTTATTTATTAAAATACATTAAACATTTATTTTATCTATTCCGTGAAAAGTGCATCAGTATGTTTCGATGTCTATGGAAGTTGCATCTTTTTTTGTTTGTTTCTTTCAAAATACAAGTTTTTATTTTATGTTGTATATATTTATTTTTTTATTAATTAATTTTATATTCAGCCCTTTTAATAGGAAATTTTATATTTATGTAATTTTTTTATATACAGTTACTGCTTGTAATATTTAATCAATATTTATTCTTAATGCTCTTCTAAAAAAATATACAATTATACAAAGACTTAATTTTTCTAGTTACAACATAAACAAAACAATATAGTCGTAAGTACGAAACACATTTGATGGTTTTATTCTAATTTTGCATTTTAGTTCTATAATATTTGTAAAAATAAATAAATAAATAAATAAATGAAAAAAGAAAAGAGAAATCTCCAGTTTCTAAACGTATTTGTTAAATCTGTTTAGATAAATACACCCAAAATATGAAATACATTATAATATTTCGTATTTGAAGTGTTCTAAAGCAATCGAACATGCAATTTATATACTACAATTGGAACTTCACACAGATATTGTTCATCTCTTTTAGTAAAAGACGTACAAAACTATAAAATTACTTTCAGACCATTAGTAATATATATTTTTCTCATTATCATCAATAAAAATAATTTAAAACAGAAAAAATAAATGACAATTGTTGTAAACTTGACAATAACTCATGACTAAAGATTTAATCTAATAAGTAGCAATTGAAAAAATTAAAAAATGACACTGTTTATATAATAAAATGAAATATTTTTTAGTCTTCTCAAAATGTAATTTTATTCCACTTGTCACAAATATTAGTAATGATAAAAATCTCCCGGGGAGAAATATTAATAATAATCCTCTTCAGGGATTGATATGAATCAGAGAATTACTCCTTATTTTCAACATAAGGAGGAGATGAATAGGAACTAATTTTAGAAAAGAGGACATGATTAGTTGGTAGAGGATAAGGTCGACATAAATAGGAAATTCTGCCTGAAGTAAGGTTTGTATCCAAAAGATATATTTTATTTGATTTAGGACGTACTGATTTAGTAACACTTTAACAATGTATAAGGGTACGGAAAAACTGGCAAAATAAAGTTTATTTTAAGATATATAATAAATTTTTAAATATGTTATGAATAGAAATTCAAAACATTGTTTCATACATTCAGAATGATGGATTATTCATTAGTACATATGATTTTTTGAAAGCTTTTGTATAATTTTATTAGAAATTTTAGTGAAATTTTAATGTTTAGTAGGACGTAAAATTTTTATCTGAGGTAAATATATCAAACAGTTTCGGATGCGTATTATTTCATATTATTAGAGAAAGCTATTTAAAGCCGTGATGTTAAGCATTTTGGACAAAGAATTGTTTTTTTTTTCAATAATCTAAAAAAGGATTATTTTTTACGATCTTACACATATAGTAATAATTTATAGAAAAGTAACGCATTTTTGAAAACGGAATTTCGGGAAATCGAGACGCACAAAATAATGAGACGGCATTTAAAAAATAGAAACATGTATTTCATGATTACTTTTTGCTGCTACAGTTTTACCTTCTTCTGTCTTCAATAGAAGAAAGTACTGTAATCGTTTTTTTTTTTCGACGTCCGGTTTTTGACGTATTTACAAATTTTAGGGGTCAGAGATACCAAAAGACGTGTTTTTACAAAATGTCTGTCTGTCCGTGTGTGTGTCCGTATGACGCCATTCTACCATCAAAAAGTGTATGAATATATGCATAGAATTTAATAAAAATATTTTGTGAACTGTTTTGGCTGTGGCAAGCAGATCCTTCTTCATTTTTGTAGTAGGTAGGTTCTCCCTGAATTTGAAAAAAATCCGCTGGAAGGGGGTTCTATAATCGCGATGTCTGTGCCATTTTCATTATTTTACCACAAAAAGTGTATGAAGTTTTGTATAGAACTAAACTAAAATTTTTGTGTATGATTATATGTGGGTATGGCAAGTAACTCCTCACTGAATTTGAAAAAAAATGTCTATCGTTCTATTGTTCATCGGGTCGTGCAGAGACGGAAACTCGTTTTTACTCCAATTAATTGACTGAAGCAGTAATTTAAAATGAAAATCAAAGTTGGTATAGTATTGAATTAAAATTATTAAAGCATTAACATATATAACTATTTTTTAAATATTAAACTGTACATATGAGATAGAAGAAAGTTTTGGGATTGGCACACACATCTTGTTTATTTTGCATAGCCGTCATTGAAACTTCATTCTGAAGCGTTTATTCAATTGTCAACTGCCTCAAGTAATGCTTAGATAATGCTTAAATGATAATTTATTTAAACGTATTTCGATTCGTTTATTTTGGAAACTGATTTTTTTGACAAAAAAAAAAAAAAAAAAAAAAAAAAAAAAAAAAAAAAAAAAAACACTGGCGATATAAATGACTCGATGTTTTCTTGATCAGAAATGTCTTTTAATAAATTTAATCATTGTTAATTGTATATGATGATAACGAGATAAACAATACCTAGATAAGTTTTCTTTCTAATCAATTCACCAACGCAGTGACAAAACTGTTGAAACTAGAAACTTGAATTCCTGAATCTATATTCTGAAAGCAGTTATCCACTAGAAATGATTTTCTAAAATTGAAGATTTTGGGCATATATTCGAGCATATAATAGTGATTCATGACAAATGAATTTCTGAAATTCAACTTCTAAAGAAATTAAAGGGGTTATCAAATGTTTTAGGTCATTTTAGCATGTCTTGTCGACTGTGTTTCATAGGATCCTAATTTGTAGAACTTTTTATCTATTAAATTAATAGATAAACAAGTCGCTGATTTTTTGAACATCTATGCAGATGATTTTTTTAGTAATCAGGTTTAGAGGCAGCTTGTGTATTTTAATAAGTTACCTTTGGCATAAAACTAACTTAATTGCCTCAACCACTGTTCTTACTGTCTTTAATTTAAATACTGTATCCATAATTATTCATGTTTGTGGCCAAATTTATCTATGGACCCGTTTATGGAAGATTAGATAATTGAAAGACTGAGAAATCGTTGCCAATTATTCATTTTGGATTTGTAATTAAATATTTTGTGCTGGTCATTTTTGTTTAATCACATTTTAATTCATATTTTAGGGATTGTTTTTGAGGTTTTCTTGTTTTGGCGTACAACGTCCATTTCTTTCTATTCCCCAAAACATTTTTGTAGAATAGATTTACGATTTAAATATTATTCCTTATTCATCCTCAATCCTTATTCATATTTTTAATCCGCCTTAGTCACTTGCGATTTATAGGACAAACATGCGCAGGGAACGGGTGATTGTCATATCAAAGATTTAAATGCGGGAAACAAACATGATTTTGTTTAAATGATTGTGGTTTTAACATTTTATAGACCTAAGCCCCCAAAACCTCTAAACTGATCGTGGATATAACATTTATCAGTGAAGCAAATAGGGCTTATTCATTTTGATTACCGTATTAACCATTTAGGAGACCGAAACGCACATGTCCTGCTACAGTTATCGCCAAAATTTTAGGTTACCCATTTTTTATTAATTTTACACGGATACATTTCCCTCCGCATGTTTCTGAACTGGAAATGGAGGATAGGTCTGCTAGTGTGGTATAAGAATATATTTTCAAAATGAAATTTCGAAAATAATATAGTTTGTAACTTCTGAATTTTTCAACAGAAGTCATTTCTGGAATCTTATAATACGTAATACCAAAGCTGCAGCTCATTTCATCAAAATGTTATTAGTTATAATTTAAAAACTATACTCAGTTAAAACATCTTTTAAAAATTAAAAATCACGTTAAAATTATGCAATGAAAATTTTAAATATGCATATTTTATAATTTACTTCATTTGTTGACTTTCCTTTCAGTATGCGAAGCTAAAATCAACAGAGGAATAAAAATATTATGGATAAATTTGTTGCTTTAGAGCAAACAGAGTTGTTCTGTAACTTTTACAATCCGAGCAAGTACTATCATATGGATTATATAGTAGGATGAAGTAAAAAAATCGAAATTCGAAAATCAAAATGTAATACCGCGCAAAGGTTGTGTATGGTGCTCAGTTATAAAACTACAGAGATGTTTCGAAACCATGTTTTATATTCTAGTGCCCCCCAATCTATCAAATTTTGTAAAATTCCTCAAAAATGCCTGGCAAAACTTATAATTCAAATAAACATACATTACAAAAATTAAAATGTAATATCTAGCAAAAGAAAAACCAAGTAAACATAACATTGGAAAAAAAAATGCCACGTCTTGGAAAAAAATGCGTATGGTGCGAAAACGCGATAGATTGGGAACCCGAAAGATATTATGTGATTTCGAAAACAGTGTATACCCATTCTAGGGGACTCAATCCCCGGCGAGCTATCCCAGGAAGCTTCCGTTCAGATTTCGCGAGCTCTAAAAACATAATAATGTGCACTGTTTTAAAAATATCACCAGATTATGGAACATTGAATGATACTATCAGTATAAAGGTGGCTATCTTCTGTAATCGGGTTGTCATGTTTTTCTCTTTGAAAGTGATATTTTTCATTTACGATGGCTTCATCCATCACTGTATTTACAACTGGAGGCTATTTTCGGGACTAATAATTAATTCCACATTTGAAAATCAGCTTGTATAAAATGGTTTGGTTTAAAAATGTTGCTATCCTTTTGCCTTATAACGACGCTGTGGATATTATTATTCTTTTAGATCCGCGACTAAAAAAGCTATGTATGCCCGCGAATAGCTTCCAAAATAGCGTAATGCTATATTATGCTGGAATCGAGTTTTAGATATTTCTAGGAACACGTATAGCTTATACATGAATCATTTTTCTATATCAATACACCATTATGTATATTTTCAGGTTTTTTTTTTTAAATGTATATTGTTTATATTAATTAATACGAATAGCATAATTTCCTGCATGTACTTATCGAATATAATTTCTACAAAATAAATCAAAAGTATTTATTTACCTGTAACTATGAAGCATCAAATCTATACATATAATAAAACAGTAGGACCCGGTGTGTCTGTACATTGAAGATAATTGACAAAAATGGAGTCAGGGCGATAAAAGAAAACCAATGAAACACAAAAAAATTTTTTTTGAATTTTTTGTCTGTCTGTCTGTCTGTCTGTCTGTCTGTTTGTTCGAGGTTATCTTCGTAACTACTGAATGGATTTTTATGCGGTTTTCACTAATGAAGAATGCACACTCCCGGGCAGTGTATAGGCTTTGTTTCATCAAAATCGGACAACAGACAAAAAAGTAACAAAAAGAAACAAAAGAAACTATTAGGTGCGCTGCTCACGTTTTTTAGTACATAACGTTTTTTAGTACATATAAAATCCAATAGATGTCACTGTGCGATTTTAAAACGCGCTATCGTTATGTTTTCGCCAGTCTACTTAAGTATGAGAAAGTTTCAAGCTGGCTGTCGTTCCATGTGGTTTAGTCGGTAGAACGTCAGTGCGCCATACTGATGGCCCGGGTTCGATTCCCAGCATGGAATTTTTTTTCACTATGTTGGCATTAACGCCTATAAGCAATTAAAAGAATTTGAAATATTGTATTCAAGGCGAATTTTCTCTCTGGGAAAATTTCCTTGCATTAATATGTCAGTGTAATTTTTTTTTCGATTTAATTTTTTTTTTCGAAACTTTGTTTTTCTTAAAAAATTACAGTAAATATTTGATATTTCCCAACGTTTTTTGAATGATCGACTTGCTTTTTTTTTTTTTTTTTAATGTATGTCTGAACCTTATCTAACTACTTCTTCAAGATTTCTTTAGATAAACCGACCAGCGTAGCGGGCAAAGGCCGCTAGTGAAATAATATATAAACAAATTGGCTACTTTCCCTACTCTTATACCATATCATGACATATTAAAATTATCAAAAATAAAAATCGTTTAAAAAGATTTTTTTTTAATATATAACATAAGTTTCACAATTAAATGCATTTTATCATACAATATATTTTTTTCACTTTTATGATTCGCGAGTACATATGTTATTTATTTTAAAAGTGTTTGGAAATATTGTTTTAGCTTTAAAAATTCGACCTAAACTTTATCATTAAAAGTTTTTTCTCGTGTAATAAGTCAATAATTTTAGGCATTTTAAATACAACAATGTTTAATACTTAGACATTTTGCATAAGATTCAATTACAATCTTTAAATTCGTTTCGCGTACAATAAATTTAAAATTTTCGTACTAATTTTCGTTCGTTATCAATATTACGTGTAAATATATTGCCGTATTTTTTTCATATAGTTAGATTTCTACACATGATCATTTAATTTTTATTTTAAAAATTTCCTTCTGTATTTCATAATTTTACTTTTCAATTTCTCTCTGTTAACAGTAAAAAAATTTAAGAATCCCTTTCTTCTTTTTTAACCCACAAAAATAGATTTTTTTCATGCAATTGGGAATTATGTCAAATTGTAAGATTCAAACAATCTTGGATTTTTAAAAAGTACTAGCTCCTTGAAACGTAATATATATATGGATACACGTCTATATACACGTGTATATACCGGGTGTCCCAAAAATGACTGATGGATTTTAAAATTCAATAACTTGCAAAAGGTGACAGCTATTTAAAAAAATTTTGCAGGAGGGTTATGTATAATGTCAGGAGTTTTTTTTTACCGCAATTTTTTATTTTAGTTCGCATCTCAAGCATTAGGTGGCGTTGACGGTGATTGAAGGCCAGGTGATCAGTGCCGAGTGAAGCGTCGACCTTTCTTAGAGATGAAATTTTTATTTTGCAATTCATGTATACTTCGATTTAAAAGTTATGCAAGGCATTTTTGACAAATTTCATGAGAATTGAGAGGGGGAGGTCAGCGGCATTCAAAAATAAAACTTGATTAAAAAAAAAAAAAAAAAAAAAAAAAAAAAAAAAAAAAAAAAAAACTATACAGTTTTATAGCTGAGAACCATTCACAATTTTTGCGTGGTATTTTGATTTATCTATTGTCGTTTTTTTTACTCTTGACTATTATATAATGCATATCAAACTTTATATATTATACTATTATATATTATATTACACACTTTTTAATGCAAATTCACAAACATAATATTTTCAGTATCCCTTTAAATATAATATTGATTTCTTCCAAATATTTAATTTATTAAAATATTTTCTTTTGTAGTTTCTAAGTAAAATTACTTTTACTATTTCTGAAATATAACAAAATATTCAGAAGTAAGGAAAAAAATACGTAACAACATAAATATTACACTTAAGTAAATGTCATTTCATACATTTTACTTTTTTATCGGTTAAATGATACCGGTAATGGCCGGTCTTCCACTTTTTTCGTTGATGGTCACTTGAGGTTTTATGTTACGTATGTTAAAGTAATTTATACCATACAGCAGAATTCCACATGAGAGTAAAATAATAAGTGGTCATTCCTGTTTCATCGTTGAGAAGATGTTTTTATATAAAAAAGAAAATCATGTGCAAAGAGCTTTTGCTTATACCGCATTAGAAATCTTTCGAAAAATATTTTGTCGTACAAGATGTGTATAGAGCCTCTATTTTGATATTGAAGAAAAAATGTATGTTTAAAGGAACAGAGGGCATAAAATAATAAATTCCTCTGTTTTCAATGGATTCATTTAAAAAATGGCAAAAGTGTTAATGATAAGCTCAAGTTGCTATATTCAAAATTTGGTGATAAAATAATCAAATATTTTAAAGTTATTTAATTTTTAAAATAACGAATAATTATTATATTTAAAAACGTCCCATGCGCATTCCTTTTTTCATAAAATAAGACACTATTTATTCATAACATACTTTATGTATATTAAAAACTAAGTTGACATGAATAGTAAAAGTTCGCTGAATATATACATGGAAAAAAATATTAGGCTATTTATGCTTCGTTTTCCAAAAAAAGTAGCTACACTGTTAAAACTACAGGTGGCACATTGTACCTTTTAGGGGTGAAAGGCTTGTCTCACTGGTGACACCCCTACGGGAACCAGAATGGCACCTTTAATTAGGGTGAAAAAAGGCGCTTCTAATCCAGAATGCCAAATAATACAAAGAAAATTATGAAAACGAATTTAGCCCGCGAAGGATTTGAACCCACAACGTTTGATTTCAAGCTCCGCACTCTTCCCACTCGGCCATCGAGCTCACCTTCAAAGCCTCCAAATGTTCAAATGGCCTGAAATTCAAAGGTTGCTTTATATAAAAAGTAGGCCAAAAGATAGCCATCTGCAGGTTTAAACGAAATTGGGATAGCGATTGATCGGTAATAGTCTTCGAAGGGAGAAATTGCTGTTTTGATCCACCAGTGACGGCGAGTTGAAGGGGAAGACGCAAATGAATAAGGTGTGAAAATTTTCCAACGGTATGCAATGCGCGACACTTTAATTAGCGTGAATCTCCCATTGCGGGATCAAACGGCACCCGAAACACATTTTCAAGCCCACGGCTATCAAATGGTTTGGTTTGGTTTGGTTTATTTTTGTCGTCTGATTATCTACACTAGGGATATAGGACCAGGGTGGAGTGCCCTTCGTGGGGGTTTTTCTAAGGGAACCTAACCCGTATTTACGCAAGGTTCGAAGAAAACCACGAAAACTTCGAACGGTTAGGCCGACAGCCGCGATTGGGTTCAAACCCAGCACCTGCCGTCTACCAGTTGAGACGTCCGAACCTCTCGGCCACTGGTGGGGCGCTATCAAATGGTAACTTCTTTTCACCCCTGGGAGCCAAATGCAACTGGTTTGTCACCATTATTTTTAACAGTGTATATATTGTTGATATTCACTTGAATATTCACATTACAGTATTTTAGAAATGACACTCTTCATGCAAATATTTATTCACTATTGTACAGAGGTTATAAAATATAAATTTAATAAAATACGATTAATAGGAATGTGTACGGGGCGTTTCAAAAGTTAGAAATGTGCAAAATTTCCGATTTTGAAAAACCAGCATTTTAAGTAAAACAAAATACATAACTATTTAAATTTTTTTACAAATTTAAAAGCTTAATTCTACGAAGAAACTTCAGATTTGAAAAATTATTTTTGTTTCGAATAAATTTCAGTATCTACTTTCTTTATTCTCGAAAAGGAAAAAATATATTTTTGTCAAATTTCGTCTTTTTGAATGTCCACTGTCGCCGTAAAGAAAGGTATATTTAAAATGCTGCGTTGACCATGTAATAGCTATGTATATATTACACTATCGTATGTGGCATATAAATTGCGATTATTTATCAATAGTTTAATGGCAACGCCCGAATGAAACGTATCTGATTGGTTATTTCCCAAAAGTCCTTTGGCGGGATTTAAGCCGAGGTAAATCAAGTTTATTTACTTTCGTTCTTTTGCTGCAATCTCTTCCAATTAAAGAGCTTTATCATTTTTTGTTTCTTTTTTCTGCTCATTTTACTTTAAAAAATATATAACAGATATGAATTTTAAACTTTTGAGTTTAGGATTAAAGTTGCGTAATTTTATAAATGAAATAAGTGAAAATATTATATTTTAAATGAAATAAATGAAATATGAAAAAGAACCATGTGATCAATGTTTGGCAATTTTTTACTTGCGCCCAACTAGCATAAAAACACCAAGTTCTTGATTTTTCTAAGTTAGTCTTCTTATTTGGGAAAGAAATGAGCAAGAAAATTATATGAATAAAAGTAATACGATACAATGCTTAGCATACACTTAAGGAAAACACAACTGGTCACCAAGGCCGGCTATTATATAATATTTGCCAAGAATATTTAGTATTGTTATTTCCAATGACTATTTGATAAAGGATCTTCAGCAGCAAGATTCTGCAGTATAAAGTATCGGAATTCAGAGGTCATCACCATTCAAGTACACGAAAAATATTAAGTCAATTCGGACAATTTCGGTCAATTATTTTCTAAAGAATATAGTAACACAAATTTTAATTTATCCATTTATGATTCATAGTTTTTAAATATTAATTGAATTTGAATATTAATAAATATTAATTGCATGCAAATGACGTTCAAATAATTCATAACAGCTCAAAATACATTAGCATAAAAGTGAATTTTCAGTTTAAAAACGAAGTTAATTTTGAACGAAATCGAGTTTGCAACGTAGTTCAATTATTAAAATGTTGCAAAAAGAGATTTTCAAACATATTGTAAATATTAAATCCTTTTACTTATACAGGTCTCATATGAGGACACATAAATATTGCCCCATAAAGCAAAGCCAAAAAAAAAAAAAAAAAAAACACTCCTTTACAGAGATATTATTTGTAGAACCGTAATCACTAGCACGCAGCACTCATTATAAAATCATATTATAATGAATTCTTAATTATCACAAAAAAAGATGGTATAATTTTTTAAAATAATAATTAAAAATAATTTATGCATGGAAAGGCTAATTTAAAATTTGTGCAAGTAAATAATTAAAATTATAAAAAAATGTGTAAACGTGTTACAAAAATTAAATCTGTTAATTAACCTTACCAATCCTTAGATTTTCGTGAAACAGAATATATTGTACATTTACAATGTTTTTGGATAAAATGGAAAATTAAATTCTTTAAATTTGGATTTAACCGGAGAGATACATTTCATAGACTTTAAAATCCTTATGTATGAAAGTTCTCATTCAGATTTGATAGGCACTCCTAAAGCACGTTTTCTTTTGTATAGAGTACCTGGATTGAGAATATGGACATTACTTCTTAGAAGATTTAAAGTCATGTACTTATAAAAGAGCTATCGAAATACCCCGAATCAGCATCTATAATCGGCTTTTATCGTTTATCCACGTCTATTTCCTATTTCGCTGCCATTTATATGGCAGAATATGGAACAGATTTCAAGGTAAAATTACATGCTGTTTTCAACAATCTCAAACACTCGATATATTCAAAGCCTTTGGGAACATTACGAACTTTGGGTTGCTATGGAAACTATTCAAAAGCGAAATGGAGTTACATTATGGTGTTTTCCAATGTACAGCAAACAGAAATTTCCAATAATTTACAAATGCTTTTAACAATTTATAGATGTTTTTTACATTTAAAAAAAAATGATTTTTAAGGATAAAATATAAAAATGAAAGGCTGGCATATAATTACTTTATATATACTTTTAAGTGATATTTACATTGTTTTATTTTCGTATTTAAAATATTAAGTCACTCAAAATTCATATTTTGACCGCCGTAGATGAATTATTAAACAAAGACGCTTTTACAAAAACGCAATCAAAGAAAATATAATTGAACAGAAAACAGCTTTATAACAATTTTTTTTAATTTGAAACATGTTCATCATTGAAATTTACTTCAGGCGGAAAGTTTTCATAGTTCTGGTGAAAGCAGTAAAAGGTTATTAGAGCAGACCTTACTTATAAAAGCTTAAATCTATCTGAAACGAAATTCTAAATGTTTTAGTATATTATACCGAATATTAAATTATTAGTAAGTTTTTCTTTTGATGAACAGAAAAATGCTGAAATAAAAAAAGTATTGTTGACGTTTCAATAAAACTCTGTACCTCTGATCTGTGAAACATCAAGATTTTCGATATGATTCTGGTGATCACCCTATAAAATCTCAAACTGACAAAAATTAATATCACTAATAGTTGATTGTAAGTTTTATTATTATGTTTATCTTACAATCAATGGTTTGAAAACACGGAGGACTAGTAGCAGGAAAGCACAATAAGTTTCAACGACTATTCATCTACTAGTGGTATTGGTTTTGTATTACGCATCACTTCAGTTCTGACAGACATGAATCATTAAATTCTCCCATTTCTACTATTCCATAAAATAAAGTTTTTTTCTTATACTTGATAACATTGATTTTTGTGCATTAAATAAGAATTTTCGATGATCCTCAATCCGCTGATCAAGGAAATAAATTATATTTTTTCTTTTATACTAAGAAATAATCTTATTTATTCATCTTACAAGCATTGTCGAGTGCACGTAAAATTGATACCGAAATATTTTCCAAATACGTGATCAAATTACATGCAAATTTTCTTACATGGCACCCGTGATGTCAATTGTCCACAAAATTCTAAAACATGTTGAGACAGTTTTTGTTAAAGGACTTTATCCTATAAGACAGCATTCAGAAGAAGCTGCAATGGTTATTAATAACCATTTTCGGATATATCGCTCAAGTGTTGGAAGAAAAATTTGAATAAAATCGTCGAACATGGAAGTTCTAAATCGATTACTTCTATCTCACGAAAATTCTTATCTTGTTTGATCGGTATAAAAAAAACAAGTTAACCATTTTTAAGTTAGGAGTTAGTTGATATATCGGTGAAGTGTTGGGAGAAAACTTTCAATAGAATCTTCGGACATGGAAGTTGTAAATAGATTACGTCTATCTCCAAAAACTTCTTTTTTTGTATGGGAGGTATTAAAAAAAATAGCCATTTTTAAGTTAGGAGCTACATCTACTTTTTCTTGTTGAAATTTTCAGCATCAATACAATCTATCAGAATTATGTAGAACCGGTTGGTGATGAAAGTTATTCCGTTTAAGCATTATGAGATCAATAGCCTTGATATTATTTCATCTGATATGTAAGCGTATTCATTAAAGTGTGATTTTTGCAATCTTTTGATACGTTAAATAAACTAAAAGTTATAAGTGATAAATAAATGTCAGATATCATTTAATTATTTTTCATTTACTCGGTAAAAGCGCATTTATCTCCTTTGTTTCTTTTGATAAAATAATCTGGTGTAAATATATTTTCTAAAAAAATGTTAAAATATATTTTTTTTTTGAATTTTAAAGTTTTTTATTGAAATAAGTATAGTGTAATTTTATACTGATTTTACAACATCCAAAAAGCCATGATCACAAAATTTTAAAAATACTTTAGATATTTGATTTATGAAATAAAATAACATATGACGTTACAAATTTAAAATTGGAGTTATCCTATATGAAATGATACTTTTATAAAGAAGGGTAGAATACAATCTCATTCAAAGTATTCAATAAGATTCCATAGTAATTAAAATGCATGTTACATGTTACTTGTATATACTCTAAATATAAAAGAAAAACACATTCTTACTAGAAAACTACTAAGACGTGATACTAATATCATACACTAATTAATAATATAATTTACTTAATTTTTTTTAATCAAGAAATATTTTTGGCTGGCTAAATTAACCAAATTCTCTACTCTGCTGTTAGCGATCGAGATTTATATATAAAAAAATAAAGCTTGAACATTATTTTAACATCTATAGGTTTGTTAAAACTGCGATACAATCTTCAAACAAATTACATTTGAAAATGCAATTTGTTCCCAATTCAACGATTTAACTACTGAAAATGTTCAGTATTTATAGGTTAAAAAAAACAGTGAAAGCTAAACTGAATCTTCAAAAGCTAAATGACACCAGCGTTTCACACGGGACACATTTGTAATTTATAATATAAACAGGGTGTTCTATTTTTTAGGGGGGGGAGGAGGAGTACGACTGTATATATTTGTTAAATAAATCAATAATCAATTCCTGAGAATAGAAATATTCACCAACTAAATTACAAAAACAAATTTACAGTTGTATTTTAAATCTTTTATATATATTTATACGGAAATTATATTAATATGTTTATTGCCTTCGAAATCTCATATTATCATACACATTTATTTTTTCATGTTACTTCAAGCAGATTAATCATTTTAAATTAGAATGAAATATGTAGACATGCTTTAATGGTAAAAAAATAATTATCTTAAGAACTTAAGATCTTAGTGAATTCATTTTAAATTTATCGTAGCATGTGTTGTTAAAATAATTGAATATATTTGAACGAGGCATAGCACATTCGTAAAAAACTCAATTAAGTGGATCTTCACAAAGCTCGTATGCCTGAAAAGTTTTTTTAATTCCTGCAATTAATTAATTATTTTAAAAGATGTTTTCAAAATCTAGCTGCACCATATGCATCAAAGTATTAAATAGGATTAAAAGAAGTTTGTTAGATTAAAAGCTTTAAAATCATTTAATGTGTAGTAAGAGTTTAAACGGTTTTCTACTAATGAATATATTAATTAAAAATATCAATTAGCATTCAGTTATTCATAAAGGGCACATTTTAATAGAAAATATAGAACGGTGTTTTTTTGGGTGCGTTTCAACATTAATTAAAATTTTATGTATCAGAAAACAGATAAACATCACTCATATATAAATATTCTTTGTGATTGCAAAAAAATCGCATTGTGTGAGAGAAGAGAAATATATCTTGATATTGCAAGAAGGGTTCGGAAATATAATGACGGCAATTTTCTAATTTTTATTTTCTAATGCAACCAATTACCCACAATTTATAAAGACATTTCTTTATCTTCAGATGCATCACATACCTATAGATTTCTGAGATTTAAAGAAACATTTCTAAAATAGAATTTTCTTTTATTGGCTGTAATAAGCTATTTTAACAGCTTTAAAATTGCACAAATTGATATTCAATTTTCAAACAAATAGCTTTTGAAAATGCAATTTGTTTTCAATTAACGATTTAATTATTGAAAATGTTTTGTATTTATAAGGTTAAAAAGACTGCAGTAAAAGATAAACTGAATCTTGAAAATCTAAATGACATCAACTTTCAGCTCGGGATACGTTTTTCATGTCTGAATAAAGTAATAGGGTAATAGAATAAGTTTTTTATGTATAAATAGGGTAGTAAATAGTTTTCTGTTTTCTAGAGCGGGGGATGCCAGTTTATTTTTTTTAAATAAATCAGTATATCAGTCGTGAGGTTGGGAATTTTCAGTGACTAATCTAAAAAAACTAATTCTCAATTGCATTCCAAAACTTTTAAAAATAATGTGCACGTGTGTTTTGGCTTGAAAAACTCGTGTTGTCAGACATATTTATTTTTCCATATTATTTAAAGCACATTAATCATTTTAAACTAGAATGAAATATGTAGACATGTTTTAACGATAAAAAATTATCTTAAAAAATTAAGATCCAAGTAAATTCATTCTAAATTTATGTAGCATGTGGTGTTAAAATAATTGAATATATTTGAGCGAGACATAGCACATTCGTAAAAAACTCAATTAAGAGGATCTTCACAAAGCTCGTATGCGTGGAAAGTTTTTTAATTCCTGCACTTAATTAATTATTTTAAAAGATGTTCTCAAAATCTAGCTGCACCATATGCATCAAAGTATTAAATAGGATTAAAACAAGTTTGTTAGATTAAAAGCTTTAAAATCATTTAATGCGCAGTAGGAGTTTAAACGGTTTTCTACTAATGAATATATTAATTAAAAATATCAATTAGAAGTCACATAATCATAAAGGGGACATTTTAATAGAAAATATAGAACGGCGGTTCATTACATGCGTTTCAACATTAATTAAAATTTTATTTTTCAGAAAACAGGTAAATGTTACTCATATATAAATATTCTTTTTAATTTCATAAAATCACATTGTGTGAGTAAAGGGAAATGTATCTTGATCTTGTTAGAAGGGTTCGGAAATATGATGATGCCAATTTCTAAATTTCTAATTCTAGTTTTTAGTCTCTAATGAATCCAGTTACCCACTATTTCTAAAAGCATTTCATTATCTTCAGATGCATCACATACCTATAGATTTCCGAGATTTAAAAGAAATATTTCTAAAGTAAAATTTTCGTATATTGGCAGTAAATAGCTATTTTAACATTTTTAAATTTGCACAAATTGCGATACAATTAAAAAAATAGCTTTTGAAAATGCAATTTGCTTTCAATTCACGATTTAATTATTGAAAATGTTCGTTATTTATATGGTTAAAAAACTACAGTAAAAGATAAATTGAATCTTGAAAAGCTAAGTCACATCAGCGTTTAGCTCGGGATACGGTTTTCATGGATAAATGTAAATAGGGTGTTCTGTTTTTTAGAGGGGGGTGTCAATTTATTTTTTTAAATAACTCAGTATTTCATTCGTGAGTTTGGGAATATACACTGATTTAACTATAAAAAATAATTTACAATTGCATTTTAAAACTTTTCTAAATATTTATACATAAATTATATGCACATGTGCTTTGGCTTAAAAATCTCATTTGTCAGATATTTATTTTTCCATATTAATTCAAGCACTTTAATCATTTAAAACTAGAATGAAATATATTTTAACGATAAAAAATTATCTTAAGAACTTAAGATCCAAGTGAATTCATTCTAAATTTATCTTAGCATGTGTTGTTAAAGTAACTGAATATATTTGAGCGAGACATTCGTAAAAAAACACAATTAAGAGGATCTTCACAAAGCACGTATGTCTGGAAAGTTTTTAATTCCTACACTTAATTAATTATTTTAAAAGATGTTTTCAAAATTTAGCTGTACCATATTCATCTAAGCATTAAATAGGATTAAAACAAGTTTGTTAGATTAAAAGCTTTAAAATCATATAACGTGCAATAACAGTTTAAACGGTTTTCTAATAGCAAATATATCAATTAAAAATATCAATTAGCATTCATATAATCATAAAGGGGACATTTTAATAGAAAATATTCGGATATAGAAAGAATCAATATCGATAGATATAGAAAATATCTATTAATTTTCAAAACTTTGATTTTTTTCTTTATCAAAAACTAGGAAAACAGCAATGAAAAAACTACTTATTTTTAATTTTGTTGCTGTTTAACTTAAGTGATGTTCATTATTGTCCATTAGAGTAGATACAGTCAGATATTGTTTGTTTTCTTACAAAACTTAAAAATAAGAAAATATAACAAAAATCCCGTAGCACTAACTTTATTTGATTGACTACTGTCGGAGTCACCCTAAACCTGTAAATAAAATAATGAAAAATAAAGCAAAATCGAAAATAAACTTAATACAATTGTCATAAATGAAAATACACTCATGCTATTAATGAATTCAACAGTATCAAGATAAATTTTTACTTTTGAAGTCTCTCATTATATTTTTTTTTTATTCCCAGTTTTTGTTTAAAGTTTTTGACTCGGGAGCGCCTCATCAAAAGTTGCCCTGCTTCTATCTAGCAGATGCCTATAACAGAAATAAAATAAGTTTCACATAAATATAGTTAGACTTTGTATGAATTTATCTTTAGGATTTTCTTGTAGAATTTTGCATTGCTTACAAAGTTTTTGCTTAACCCTTTATCTACCGATGATGCTTATAAATAACCTTAAAAATTACTTATTATAAAATTCTTTTAATACGTCAATTAGTTGCGATACTGTTTAGAATGTGTTAAAATTACATTACTGTATTTTGTTCCAAAAGCATTATTAGTTACACAAAACAAATATATTTGTAAAAGGATGATTTATTTTTCATTGGTATCTTTTTATCTTCCTTGGCGCTGAGGGAGGGGGATGGGGATTTTTCAATTCGGAAATATTTCTATATTTATATTGTAAGAACATCATATTTATACATTCTATAATTCTATAATTTACCAAGAAAACAATTTAAAATAAAAGGTCGGAGTGGGGTTATGAGTATTGCACAAAATCCTTGTAAATTCATTTGATCCTTTTAAATCCTTCAATTCTTAAAAAAAACTATAAAAAATTTATTAAATGATTATGTAAATCTTTCAATTTAGTTTGAACTATTTACGTAAAATGCTTTAGAATGTAAAATTTTCACGAATTCTTTCTGTGGTAGATTAAGGGTTAAAATTGTATAGTTTTTTTTATTATGTCATTTCCTATAGTTAAGAAGAAAAATCAGTACGTCCTTGTTAATGAATAAAAAGAATACTGCCCAGTTAAACTGACGGCATTGAGCTCACAGGCTACGCATACTAATTGTACATTACAGCCTTATATTTTCAAGGGTTAATTCCGTTCGAAAAAGAAATTAAAGGAGGGGAAATAGCTCCCCTTTTCCCTTTTATACTTAATTATTGAACCCCCTAAACTAATCAGGGACATACTTTATCATATAAAAAATCTATATTCAAAATTCAGAGCAAATTGGAAAACTCTTAATAAAAACCCATTTATATAATTTAAGAAGAGCTATCCCACTCTTTTATACTTAACCATTAAACTTCTAAAACTATTCAGAGATTAGAACGAAATCTGATAATTCTGCATGAAAAACATATTTATATAAATTAAAGGGAGGAGCATTAGAACCCCGTTCCCCCGGAATATACTTATCCAATAAACACCAAATACCAATCTCGGAGGCGCCTAATCAGAATGATCCTATATCTAAAATTGCCAATTCTGTATGAAAACTGATAATTCTGCATGAAAAATCCATTTATATCAATTAAAGGGAGGGGCATGACCCCTCTTCCCCCTGTTATACATATCGAATGAACTTCAAAAACTAATCAGGGAAGCGCCTTATAAGAATATACCCATATACAAAATTTCATGTGGATCGGATATTTTATCATGAGTTACATACAAAACGGGCGGGCACATAAGCTCTCAGGCTATGATAGCCTGTGAGCTAAAAAGTAATTCTAAAACTTTTTTTTTTACTAAAGCTGCTGCAATATATTTTTTCTTTATTGGAACAACATCAGTAATGTGACTTTCAGCATTTTTCTTTGATGGACGTACAAGATTTTCGGGAACATGTGTTGAAATAATTTATACCATAAAGCGGAACAACTCAGGGGAATGAAATAGCAAGCGGCCATTTCTGTTAGAAGCATTTAAGACATTGTTATGTGTAAGGAAATATTTTTATTCGCAAAAAGCTTTTTCTGATATGGCATTAAGTAGTTTTGCCAGAAAAATGTTAGGTGTAATATGCTCAAGAGATTCCTATAATATAGTGTTCATGTAATATTAATTAAACTGTACAAATGGAAGTAAACATGAATGAAACATTTTTCTTTCGTAATAGTATATGTTAGATTTGAATGAGAATATTTGTTTTATATTATTATAAAAGAAAAAACCCTACCAATGAAAATTGAAACGGAAGTATAACAATATGCATTTTTTGCACTATATGCATCTCATGTGTAAATCAAAATTCATTTATGAATGCGAAACTAGTCGTTAGGGGTAACTGTAATACTTACCCATCATGTATGCATAACATAATATAGAAAATAAAAAATGTGTAAACAATTTATAAGATCCATTGCAGATCCAAAACAAAATTTAAACGTGTATTTAAATATTTTTAATATACATAGTAATGCTCTATTAATGAATTTTTGATTAACCAATTTCGATAGATTATATAAAACACCAAACAACTCAAGTACTATCGAATGGCGTCAAAAAACATCCTTATAACTTCAAAAGAATTAATTACTTTTATTAGTAAAAGTTATTAAATTAACTAACAGTTTACCGCGTCATATTAAGCAGATAATTTCCAGTTAAAACATATCTTTGAATTGAAATTTGAAAAAAATACAGGGTCATAAAAATCGAACAATGTGGAAAACAGGATTACAAATATCTCGGCAACTAATGATCCGATCGACTTCGATTTTCAAAATGATTGCAAGATTTGACATATACTACTTATGATGCGTAAGTAACAGTGTTTCTCTTCATCTCCCACATAGGATCTACTAAAGAAATTTCCATTCATTTTTAATGTTTTCCAAAAACATCAACCTCGGATTACTCTCCCAAATATTTCTTCACTAGTGTAGATGCCCGGCCTTTGATGGTGGATAAAAATTGTATTTTTCACTAAAGGGTATAGCCGGGTTTCTTAGTAAAATATGCCCTTGAGTCAACCACATCAAGTACTTCTTGGATCGATAGCCCATAAAAAGAAATTCATTTTACACCAGTTTTAAGTTTGTATCTCAAGACCAGGGGGGTAATGGCCCTAAATGCATGTTTCGGAAAAGAGCACATTGTGACGAAACTAATAAGCAAATTTCAACGAAAAAAATAAGAAATGTAAAAATCCACCATGCGAATGTTTGACAATTTTTTCAGATTTTTTTAAACAAAAGAACAAGTTTTCTAACATTTTTCCTGTTTTTAAATGTATATTTTAATTAAAAATAAACTGAAATTTCTGAGTGACCACCTTAATTTTTTGCATGAAATACTATGCGACATTATGCATATTCACAATCAATTTCAGCTTTCTACGTATGGTGCATATTAAAAAAAGGGCAAAATCATATTCTGGCGGTAATTTGGGGCGTGTCTCGTACAAATTTCATACCTTCTTTTAAAAATACCGTGTGAATTAATATGTGAGATTTGAAAAGAAGGCGTGAAATTTGTCCGAGATATGCCCCACATTGTCGTCGGAAAATGATTTTGCCTTTTTTTAATATGATGCATCATACGTAAAAAGTTGAAATTGATAGCGAATATCCATCATGTCTCATAGTATTTTATACAAAGAATTAAGGTGGTCACTCAGGAATTTCAGTTTATTTTTAATAAAATGTTCATTTAAAAACAGGAAAAATGTTAGAAAATTTGTTCTTTTGTTTAAAAAAATCTGAAAAAATTGTCAAACATTTATATAGTGATTTTTTACATCCCTTATTTTTTTCGTTGAAATTAGCTTAGTAGTTTCGTCATAGAGAGCACTTTCCCAAAACAGGCATTTAGGGTCATTACTCCCCATAGTCTTGAGATACAAACTTAAAACTGGGAGAAATGAATTTCTTTTTATGGGCTATCGATCCATGTAGGACTCGATGTTGTTGACTTAAGGGCATATTTTACTATGAAACCCGGCTATATGCTTTGAAAAAATGATATAAATAATTGACAATATGGAAGCGTTTAGATGAGCAAAGTCCGACTAATTTATGTTCTAATGAGCACACTATTAGCATTTACAATACTTCTGGGTGAACCAGGCTTTGCGGTAAATGTACCGTAAAAAATTAAGATTTCTTAATAAAACAAAACTTTAACAAATATGCATTAAAACTGCGTAGTTAAAAAATCTGTTGCAACTATTGAAATAGTACTAATAATTTAAAAAATAGTACTATTTTTTAATACTACTTTGAAATAGTATTTTTTTTCGTTCACTCCCCTCCCCAGACACACACACATGAAAAAAAGCAAGATTATTATTATTTGCTTTTGTTGGCAAATTTCTGTTTCTGGTCAGGTTGTCAAAAAGCTGTCAAGTTTCGGATGCACGTAGACGGCATACAGGTCGCAGTAGGAGTGTCAATTCCAATCACAGTTTTTTTAGGGTGGGGGGTGGAACTGGTTTGGCACGCTGTGTGTTACATTGTGTTTTATTACATAGATCGAGATCACTATTCTGAATGCTCCTGTTTCGCTTTGTTAAATATTGTAAATACTCTTATATACATTCTTTTATTCTACTTTTATAATACACTATCTACATTTATAATATTAGTATTTAAAACCTTAACGATGTAGTTACATTTTACATATATATTATAAATACGTGTTCGCTTTAAATAGTATGAAAGCCATTAAAAGTCTTTTTTTACTGGTTTTACTTTTCCCTTTTTATTAGCGTTTCTCGCGTTATGTTAGCCAGGCATCGGCTATGCATTAAATTTCTCGAAATTTCTAGTGCTCTAAAACAGGTGAGGGGTTTTTCCCAGGAACTCTTTGATGCACTTCTTCCAAGTTTCAAGACTTTTCCAAAACAGTTAAAAATTATCATACGAGTTGAATCTTTCCAACTAAACGAAAAAATCCCTTTCGGCATGGCCTATAGGCGGAGGTAGATTTCGAAAAGTTTTCATCTCAACAAAAAAGAAAAAAAATGATTAGAGATAAACCCAGTTTAACTACTTTATTCAGCCGCTTAAAAAAAAAAATTAATTTCATTTTTCTGTAAGAACTGGTTTTATCAAAATCGTCTTAAACGAAATTCTACTCAAATGCCCATTTTGGCAACATATTTTGAATTATATTCTTACTTTATTTAAAAAATTGACCAATATGCTCATTATATAGTTCCTAAATAACAAAAAACTGTTAATTAAATTCGTTTGACAGCAAAATTGAATTTAAAAATGAGTCATAAGTCATAAAATAACCAATTTATTTTTTTAATACATCCACAATTCTTTAATCAAGATCGCTTTGAGAAATTTTATGCTAAGTGCCCACTTTGACAGATTTTTTTGAATATATATTTAGCCTTTATCAAAAATCTGACCAATACGGCACATTACATAGTTCCTAATTAACAAATAACTGTCAATTGAATGCGTTTGAGAGCAAAATTGAATTTAAAAATGAGTCATAAAATAAACAATTTCTTATTTGAATACAACCTCAATTCTTTTATCATGATCGCTTCGGGAAATTTTTTTGCGAAGTGCTTACTTTGACAGCTTTTAAAAAATATATATTCACCCTTTATCAAAAAATCGACGAATACGCACATTATATAGCTCCTAAGTAACAAAAAAATGTCAACTGAATGCGTTTCAGAGCAAAATTGGATTTAAAAATGAGTCATAAAATAACCAATTTGTTATTTGAATACCCAAAGTTCATTAATCATGATCGCTTTGGGAAATTTTGTGCGAAGTGCCCATTTTGGCAGCCTTTTTTGAAATATATTCTGCCTTTATCAAAAAACTGGCCACTCCGTCACATTATATATTTCCTAAATAAGAGAACCTGTAAATTGGATGCGTTTGAGAAAAAAAAAAAAAAGATTTAAAAATGACTCGGTAAAAACGCAATTTCTTAAATTTCCTCAAATTTCAATCACTATAACTTCGTGAAATTCTGTTCAAAATACCCTTTTTGTCAGCCTTTTTAAAAATATATTCTGCGTTTATCAAAAAACTGACCAATACGTCAAGTTATATAGTTCCTAAATAATAGGACCTGTAAATTGGATGGGTTTGAGAACAAAAATGAGTTTAAAAATGACTCAGAAAAAAAGCAATTTGTTATACTTAATCAATATTTTAATGACGATAACTTCGGGAAATCTGTTCAAAATACCTTTTTTGGCAGCCTTTTTAAAAATATATTTTGCCTTTATCAAAAAATAGACCAATACGTCGCATTATATAGTTCCTAAATAAGAGGATCTGTCATTTAGATGCGTTTAAAATCAAAAATGAATTTTAAAATGAGTCAGAATATAAGCAGTTTGGATTTGCGGTTTATTCTCCAATTCCTATTTTTGTTTAATTTATTTTTGCTATAAGAATTGGTTCTATGAAAAACTTGTCAGTATAAAAGTTGTAGATATTATTCTGAAGATGTAAAATAAATTTAATTAGATTTGATTGCTTAAGAATTGAGTAAGTTATGGGTTTTTTTCTCTTTTCTCCCCCCTTTTTCTTTTCGTTTTTAATTTTTTTCATCGATAAAAATTGGTCCTATCAAAAACTTGTAAATACAAAAGTTTTAGATAATATTGAGTACATTTATATAAAATTTTGTTGGATTTGATATCTTGAGAATTGACGAAGTTATGAATTTTTTTCTCCCCAAAACCATGTTTTTTTCGCCCCTTGAGCCCATTTTTAACTTTATCGAAAATCTGTCATGCATAAACTTTTGGCCCATTCTTTAGAAGTAATATAAACTTTAAACTGATTCTATATCTATTTTAATTTAGAAGTTATCGCGTTTTTTCTGTTTTCACAAAACCCCTCCTAACTTCCACCCCCTTTGTCCGATTTTGCCCATTAACGAACTCGACCGAGATTTTAAGCTCCTGGATTTTATGTAAAAGTTTGAAGAAGATCTGAGCATAATTATGAAAGTTATCGTGTCTAGAAGAAAGTGATATACATCGATAGATAGATAGATAGATAGATAGACAAACTTTTTTACTGATGGTAGTTTTAGGGTCTAGGAGTCATGATTCGTGTAGATCCGCAAAAAATTTTCAGAAATTCCAACATGGGAGAGAATGCAATAGGTAGTATTTCATACGAAATCTACCTAATATTTCATACGAAATCTAACTAAAAACGACCATGCAGTGAATCGAGCGCAGATCCTTGGCTTACAGGGTCAACACTCTACTTTTTAAGGTTACTGGGTCTATAACTGGAGCATATTTTGCAGAGCTAAACCTTATTTGTAATGACATCTGGTCTGTCATATAAACAGCACAATAGAATAAATCGCAGGTAAAGGAATACTGTAAAAACGATGGGTACATAGATAAACTATTATTCTAACACAATCAAACTGATTCTTAAAATTATCATACGAATTGAATATTTCCAACTGAAAGAAAAAATCAGTTGGATAATGTTAAAATAACAGTTGAAAAGTATCTATGAATCCGGTTTGTCAGATAGCTGTCTCCCTGTCTGGCGGTCGTCTGTCTGTTCCTTCTGTAACCAGAGTATACATACCCAAAACACCATTTAATTGATATCAGTTCGTGAGAATTTCTATGGCATAATTATATGGAAATTTAGCTCTTATAATGTTTTTAAAAATACTTTGAAAATAATTATTTTATGGTCCATTCAGAAAAAATCGAAGGGAGCTACTTTAATGAAGTTTTACTGTTTGAAACATAATGAAATTGATATACATTATTGAGATTTATTACCAGATGTATATCGTGTAATATGATGTGCATATCATTTATCTTTCATGTCAAAAGACATACAAAAGAACTCGGAAATATTTGCATAATACTTGGTTCTACAGATTATGTCAAACGTATACAGAGATGAATACAAATTCGTGTGTATTTCCGTTTATTGTTGAAGAAAATTTTTGAAATATATCGCGCGTTTCCTAAATGTACAAAGTTTTTGTATAATTTGTAGATTACAACTGATTAAGTAAGTGATTGACATTCACCAAAATTTTTATACAACTTCGTTTTGGCACAAGAAATGATGATCCGACGAGTCTCCAAAAAAGTGTTTATTTACTGTATTTCAGGGGGCAAAATGAGACATTTTTAATCTATATAGGGAGGAAAATAAAATAGCTTTATTAGGTCAAGCGAGATAGTGTTTCTTGTATTTTCAGTTAATTCTGAATTAAATGACATTACCCGGGGTCGATACGATAATTTTTTAGAAAGTTACGACAGATTGTAAAAATATAAAATCGAAAACTGAACTTTACGCACATAAAATATGTTTTTACAGCAACAACTGAAGGGCTTTTCATAAATTATGTCATATTTAACAAAATATTTTTGACCTCCGCCTTCCCGTTTCTCACAAAATGTCATACTTCATCATATCCCCTCCTCCCCTCTTCTCACGTGCCACGCTATGTTACTTACACATATATTTGCAGTTCAGAGACAAAATACTATGTTATAGATCGTATTTCACATTTTATTTTTAATCTTTGTTTTAGTGACATTGGTAAGCATAACAATAAAAATGATTCGTAAACACATTTTGTAAGAAATAAGATTAAATTTTACAACAAAAACAGATTTAATATAAATAATAATAAAATATTTGTATGAAAGAGCAAAAAAATAAATAAAAAATAAAAAAAATAAAAAAATAGTAGTATTTTCTACCTTGAAATGGAATTTAATATATTTGGCTTTAAATCATACCTTTAGAAACACAACGTAGCAACTTTAATTTAATTTGCTGATTTTTAAAGTTTAGATCACATTAGTTGTAGATCACATATACATGGATTTTGTTGAATGTATCCCTTTATATACCGCATTATGAATTCTTCAAAATTTTACATTCTAAAGCATTTTACGAAAATTGTTTAACTAAATTGAAAGATTTACATAATCATTTAATAAATATTGGAAGGATTTTAGAAGGATTGAAGGATTTAGAAGGATTGAAGAATTTAGAATGATTAATTAAATTTGAATTTACAGGGATTTTGTGCAATTTTTAAAACCCCACTCATTTTTTTTATTTTCAATTATTTTCTTAGTATTTTGTAGAATTATCAAATGTACAAATATGATGTTCTTACAATATAAATATAGAAATATTTCTGCATTGAAAAATCCCGATCTCCTTCCTCAGCGGCAAAAAATTTTGAAAAGTTGTAAAATCAAAAAGAAATAACCCTTTTACGAATATTTTTGTTTTGTGTAAAAAATAATGCTTTTGGAACAAGATAAATTAATGTATCAGTAACTCATTCCAAACTGTATTACAACTAACTGACGTATTCAAAGTATTTTATAATAACTTATTTTAATGGTACTTATAAGAATAGTCGGTAAATAAAGGGTTAAAATACTAATTAATAAATTATTTCGCTTTATGATTTATCTCTTAATATTCTAAGATGCATTTCTTCCTTATCATAAGCTACTTTTTTATTTTAATGTAGTTTTCACTTTAAACATAAATTTACGGCCACAATAATTAGACAAAGAGTTACAACATATTTTATCGTTGCAAATATAGTATTTATTCTTTGTAAATATGTATTTATTCTTTTAATACAAATAATTATGAACATAAGTCAATAATAAATTTAGTCGGTGAATACTAAATTAGTAAAAGAAATATATTGCACAACTGTTATGTTTTAAATCTTTTATTCTTACATTCAGTTTATGTAGTTTGATATTCATTCTATCTCTCTTAAATTTTGTTTATCCTTTAAATTTTGAAATCATTTATTCAAAAATTGAAGTATATAACGATTAATAGCTAACTTTAATTATGCTCACCCTGGGAATAAATTCATATTGGTAATTTTTCAGTAAAATTATTTTGTTTGCATTAATGATTGTCAAACAACTGTATTTGGCCTTATAATAAATTTAAATCATTATTCGAACCAAAATTGTATTTTCGGTGTCAAAAATAATATTAGATTGATTATTGAAAAGGATTTACTGAAATGATATTACACTATTTTTCTCTTAGTAGTTTAGGGAATATTTTATTAAAATGTCATTATTTTAACACGTTCGCTTCCACTCACGCGATAGCGCGTGATATGGCGCCAATGTTAAAGAGCCACTCACGCGCCAACGCGTGATGTGGGGTGATGTCCAATAGCCAGTCACGCGCTGGCGCGGGAAAATCTTTCTGATGATTCAAAATGATGATTTAAAATGACTCTTTGTTATAAAAAGTAAATCGGCTTCTGCGAAAAACCCACTTCTACAGTGCGGCATTAACTATCATCACATCTTCATGTAAGCGGCAGCGAACGTGTTAATTCTCAATTTCTTTTGCCCTAAACTCGCCAATAATCGCACCCCTTTTTATCATGTTGGTGATTTTTTTTTATATTAGCAGGCTAACATAAAAAACTGTATTTTTTATTATGCTCTCTCTCTAGCGAATGTATTCGCATCTCGAATAATGTAAACCATAGCCGGATTTTAACTACCGGCCGAGCCATTTCGTTAAAAACCGCCAAAAAGTGAAGTCGGATTCAGCTTCAAACCCTGAACTATTTCACTGGACCACGTGCGAGTCCACGTGACGCAAACCCTGCCCAAATTAGCATTGAGTAAGCTATTTTCTGTTATTTGCACTTGTTTGCACATGTGGTCATTGTTTTGGTTCAGGGTTACCACGATTGGCCAGAATAGCTTGGGCAAAGTATCAGAGTCCTCTGACAGGAGACTTCATACATTAATCTCAAATAAACGGGTCTTTAGATCTAGTCGGCCTTGATGTAAAAATTCATTCGTATATTTTTATGGACCACTCCTGCCTAAGCTTTACGCCAATCTTCAGAAAATAAAAAAATATCTAAAAATATAAATTATATTTTCTCTTTTTTCTCCTACATGGGTGAGATGGAACACCGTGTACTATCAGCTATACATACGTACCAGCCTAATTTATCACGGAAAATTTTCCAACAGAAAAGTATGGGGGTGAGGGCTTGTCCTCACTATATTTACAAATGTTAAAACTTAAATAATTTCACCCCGAATTGATAAAATATTTTCTGTTCTAATTATTTTACAGTCATAGAAGGCAAATACCTTGCTAACTTATTCCATTAACATATAATCTTTATCTCTGTAAAAATCAATGTTCTCTAGTGGGTAATTGTGAATTTTTTTGTGTAGTAGAATAAATAAAAGAAAGCAGAAATTTACTACAATTTTCAGCTTCGACGACTGCTAATTGTGAGGTCTTTATATTTCTTAATATAAATGCTTTGATTCATATAGTGAAAAATGAATGTAAATCGCCATTTTGCAGCTTAAAATGCATGTTAAAATAACATTTATTCACTTATTCATTTGATTTTCTCTTAAATGAATAAAAAAACAGATTATTTACGATGTAGTTTAACCATTTCAGTGACTAAGTTGATATATGTGGGCTTGTGTTCTTTTTCTTACAAAAATGTATGCTTTTGATTTTTTTATGTTTAAATTTATTTTTTATAAACCCTAATGAATTTTAGGTACTACTAGGTTATCCCGTCGACCAAAAAATTATCGTCAAACTGTAGGATTAAATGCCAATAATGGATGATCGTGAATGTCACATTCAATGACATTACATACGATTCACGTGTTTAAAATGTCATTCAGTGATTTTTATTTTGACTTTTCATTTGTATTTTTATTAATATTCCACTAATTATTTGTTTTTTCGTTATTTAAAATGAAAATTATGTCAATATGTTTAAGTTGGCTATTAGTTTGGCGATTTGTATAATTTGGCCAAATTGGTTGACGGGATAACAGAGTAGTACCGAATTTTCTTTAAAATAATATGCATAAAAATTAGCATCAATGTAGATTTCTAAGGGTATTTTAAATATTTTAAAAGTTATATTAAATAAGTATATGAATATTATCTTGGTAAAAACGGCATGCAAGAATCAACATCGACAATTTATGGAAAATTTCAGCATCCTTTCATGGTCTTCTGAAATAGCTTTGTTCCTGGTCAGCTGCTAATTTTTATTTGTCCTATAATACAACGAAAGATGATTTCTTCCTAGGATTTCAGACAAAAAGAATATTGTCACAACTTCCAGAAATATCTACAAGACCTTTTAATACGTGAATAGAATGTACTTTAGGAAGTGTAAGTTATTTTAGTTTGTGTTTAAGTCGGTAAATGTTATCGTTGTTGTATAAACTCGCAGATATTTCATATTGATGATGATTGATCATCATCATGCAGATACTCATAGTATTTTCAGTGAAATACATTATTTAGCAGAATAACTTCCGAATACAATTTTTATTACAATATAAGTTCAATTTTAAAGCAAGGATTGTTTTATTACTGGAATTAATATCATGATTCCTTGAATAAGATGCAACAAATAATAAACAGGAGAAAAAAGTTTAAAATAGTGACAAAAAATGATACTTTTATTAATCAAAAATAATAAGAACAATATCGACATATTAATGAATATATAAAATTATCTTACCTCGTTCGCGAATTAGGATCGCTTTTATTAATGGTCGTTTTTATTGCTAACAATTATTTAAATTGAATACTAGATCTTTAAATAAAAAACAATCTAATATTTCATAAGATAAATATGGACGCACAGAAAATAGAATAAGGGACAAAAAGCAATAAACTATTTAGAAAGAATCAATAGCTGCATATTATCATTATGAGATCAATCATGATACTCAATTCAAGTGTATATAGAATAATTTTGCAAACAAAATTTCTTTTGAGTTCAATTCTGTTATTTTTCGTCTGCGCGTCAAAGAACGTGCAATAGAGTTGGAAACTAGAATAGATAATTCTGTAAAAGGCAATGCATGTCGCAACAATTAAAAATTGCAGTCTGATGTCAAAATGTATCGAATTCTAATAATTATATGTCTTCAAGAAGTCCTTAAAACGGTCTCTAATATGAAGGCAGTTATTATGAAGACAGTCGAATTAAATATCCTCATCCGAGATAGCTGCCTACACGTTCTATGAAATCGCAAGTATTTGGACTTTATTTTGACCAATTTTAACCGGTTTCAGGATTGTATAAATTACAACACGCCACATGAAAAAACTTTATCAACATCTATCTCTTACCTCCGTGGTCAGAATGTATTCGAAAAAACTATAGAGTAAAGAATAAGAATAGAGGTGTAGTATGCGTTAAAAACGATTTGCCATATGAAAGCAATTATTCCTAAAATTGGAATGCCTCATTCGATTTAAATAAACAAGCAAATGCAATAGGAACTGAATTCTTCGGCTTCATCTGGAAAAGTTTCTGCATGAAAACATGACCACTTTGTGTTTAAGCATTTTAAATGATAACGGTTTTGAACGGTATAAACAGAAGTAAAGAAATACAGGTTTGAATTGATTGGCGCTACAAAACACGCATTGTGTTTGGATCCTATGGAATGAATTTGAGTGTTTCATTTTTAGCGTCATGCACAGCCAACTTCATCTCTATCTTTATCTTTAATCTGGGTCTAAACACACTCTTGAAACTTTTTCAAGTCCATGGCGTCACTTTTTATAAGCATTTTCCAACAAAGTTGAAAAGTGTTTATGAATTCGGTTTGTTTGGCCGTCTGTCCGTCTGTCCGCGATCTAACTCAAGTACATATTCTCGGATTGCCATAAAATTTTATGACGTTTTTGACGTTTACTCTAGCACGAACCCTATTGAAAATGAAGTTTCTACCATGATTAGTTTATATACAGGGAGAGTCAAAGTTTCCCATTACATTACGGCCTATGGGAAAAAATCGTTTTAAAGGAATTTTAAAGATGTTATACCCTGTCAAACATATTAAAATTTATATGCTTTTACGAGGTACATTAAAATATGTATTCTATAAAATATGAGGTGAAAATGTAGCAATTATTCATTTACAGGGCCACACAAAAGAATTCCATTAGATAATGGTAAAAGGGGGAATTGTGTGTGACATATTTTAAACATATTAAACTGTTTCATGTATAATAAACTTGATGTATGTCAATGAGGCTTAGTACAAATAATACCATACTGCCTTCCCTAATATAATGTACATAGCATTTACAGGGACACAAAAAAGATTTCAAATAGTACATTCATTCCGAATATATGTATCCGATGATGGACAAAATGCATTTTAAGTATGATATGCGCATTTAAATTTCATTATATCTATGTTGATTTTATGATGTGTATAAATACTATAGTTGATATACAGGGCTACTCAAAAGAGTTCGCCCATATAATCAGGGCTACTCATAATCATGACTAATCAGGGCGCTCATATAATCATAAGCAGTAACGAACTGATTATGATTATATGAGCGTAAATTTCTTAAAGGTGGTCCTTAAATAAATTATGCATTTTTACGCTGAACTTCATTAAATTTACTAAGAAATGTTTGCAGAATATAGATAAAATGATATACAGGGCCACGCAAAGAATTGGGTACATGAAGCTTATGAACGATAATTTATCAGAAAGTGATTTCAGTTGTTTTATGAATGTTTTAAAATAGATTTTAGCTTAACACTGATGTATAATAAAGGTACCAGGCAAACTACGGGGCTGAACAAAGTATTCAAGTATGTTTCCATCTATTAATATAAATTGCTGAAAGAGAAATTTTGCTAAAATAAATTTTCCCATTATATAGTATGTATATTAGCTGTCAGATCAAATACAGGGCTGTTCAAAATACTGGAATACATATTTGGCTATATTTGGACTTATATCCTTATTCACCTAAATAACGAAGTTTTTTTAAAGATTTCATGAAGCGTTGGAAAGTGCTTCATAATCTATGCGTAACGCATGATTTTTCTTACTTGATTTAATTTTAAGATTTAGTTGAATGAGTAGAACGTGTTCCATATTATGTTTTTTCATTTTTTGCTGTGCATATGTAACTAAATGTATATTAATTCTTTTTACAAATATTTTCCTACCATAACGTTTTGTAACTAAACTTTGTATAACTATAATGCAATATATTTGTTTTGTTTATTTGATTTTTATGTTACATGGAGATCTTGGACAGATAGATTTACGTGGAACAAACGCTTCAGTACTTGGTATTTAGAAATTCACAATATGTGCATATTTTCTTTTCACCACCATACAGTTTGTTTTAAAAACTCTTACCTTTTTTTTTAAATTGTAACCCTTCGGACTCCGGTGCGAGTTCGAAATTGTTTAAGCCACAAATTTTATTCGATTAACATTCCACAACTTTCCTTGAAGTAGGCATTTTCAAAAATTTTGTGATTAAATAAGGGAAATTTTATTTTCCTTTATTAATGGTGCCAAAAACAAATTTTGGAACGAAAGATGACGAAAAGATGACTAATAGGGCTCCGTTGTCTCCGCTGCGGAGACAACGGAGTACCAAGGGTTAAATATTGAATAGTGACATATATTATAAATTACAAAGTTTCATAAGACCAGATACATAATTTTATGAATTCCAATAAAATTTTTATGTGGATTAAATTTTAAGAAATACAAAGTTAAAATTTTTATACGGACTGTACAAAAAAAAAAGAAAAAACAAGTTGGAAATTGTACGTGAACGTAGCAAATGAGGTGCGTTCGTACGATAACGAAGTTTTAAAAATATTCAGATCTTGCTGATATAGTACAGCGTACTTCGGATACAGTATAGTAGTCGAAATCTTTGTGTTTCTGTAAATATGCAAGTTGTAAATTTTATTATACTTCATTAACGTATATTTTATTCATAAAATGTGAAGTAGTTGATTATAATTAAAATACGCCCCAAACAATGTGTCCCCGTATAGCATTATGTAGTGGAATACTTTTGTGTGGCCCTGTAATTTAATAATAAAAATTCTTTGCATCACAGATAGTACAGAATGCATATTTTAGTATATATTTCATAGATTCATGCCAATTCTATTATGTTCGAATGAGTGTAACATCATTAAAATGCATTTGAGACTTTTTTCCCATTGACCGTAATGTAGTTGAATACTTTTGATTGTCCCTGTACATGATCTATGCATCCGACTTTCATAACATTTGAAATGACTCGACAAAATTACGCAATAATTATATGTTTTAAATTTCAAACTATTAAAATGCATTTGAAACTTTTTCCCCATTGACCGTATGTAACGGAATTCTTTTGATTGTCCCTGTAATTGATCTATCCATCCGATTTTCATAAAATTTGAAATGACTCGACAAAATTATGTTATAATTATATATTTTAAATTTCAAAAGATTCGGTTGGGTAGTTTTTGCGTTGTTATATGCGGACGGACAGACAGACGGACGGACAGACAGACGGACAGACAGACAGACAGACGGACGGACTGAGCGACAACAATAGGTGCTACGTATTTACATAATTACGAACGCACCTAAAAACAGGTAAAATAAGCCCCATACACTAATAATCTCACATAGGAAATTTCAGCATATTGTTAAAGTCGCAGATATATGAATAATTGAAAGTGCTTATTTAAACCCCTCTCTTTGGTGCCTGGATATGAGTTCGAAAAATGGAAAATTATGGCGAATAATCGCTTTTAATTAATGTAGAAAAATTGTGAAAAAAAATCAATGATTGCATAAACAAAAATTAACCGTATTATGTATCGGTACAAAAATATTAAAACTCTGAAGAAATGAAAACTTTTTCGAATAAGTGCGCGCCTACTACTTACTGCGCTTATGTGACGCATCGATCAAACGCAATCATTTGCGCAGGCAAACATTACTAATACATTTTAGTGTTCATTGACTGTGCTATTTACAAGTCTAATTCTGCAATTCGCCATGTGAAATTTTAAGTTATTTTTCAGGAAGGATACTTTTGGAAATTTGTAAATAAAGTTAAAGATAAAAACCATACTTCATTTTCATTTACTTTTAGGATTAATTCTTCACCAAATTTGTTTAAACATATCCCTATGACTTTTATGAACAAATGTTGAAATTTTGCAATATATCTTACTTTTCGGCTTTACTTTTCGCCACACGTATGCGGCATATTTGACTCACTGGAAAATGGTTTGTAGATGCCGTATTAACATTTGATTTTTTTATATGTCTTCATAGGAACATTAGCAAAGATATAAAAACTGAGCTCAATGTTTCTGGGACACCCTATTTAGTAATTTCATTGGAAAATAACATACTAGTTTTGATAAAAAAAAATCAAAAAAAGTCTAGTAATTTAAAGTGAAACTAGTTTAAAGATTATAAAATGATAAGCTTATATAAAAGCTTTAGAAATTTCAAATCTTCTTCCGATATAATTATATCCCAATGTGATCTTAATCGCATCCAGTAATTTTTCTGAGCATAAATTTACCCCGAAGTCACTTCTACTACTTCTCCTTTAAAACTAAATGTTATGTATCTGAACAATGTGACGCTTAAAAATAAACTAGCAGGGAACACCGAGCCATGCTCCGTTAAAGTAAACTCTGTATTAAATTTTATATAAAATGAAATTCTCGCTCTATCATGAAAGCCATTTTCTTGATAAAGTTAGCGTGAACCAGAGAGACCACAAATGACTCACTAATAATTTTTTTTTCTAATATGCAACTAAGGCCACAGGCCTTCTTGTGTCAAAATACGTTTCAATTAAAATTTTAGTTAAAATTGATTGAGTCGTTGGTTAAATATAAGTAGAATGACCCTGACACATTACGACCTAAACAAAATGACCCATTAATCGAATTTTCAAATCTGCGTCCGATCCCAATGGTTTTCTTATGTCCGAAACCAGTATAATACAAAGTATAGTCAAAATGGTGAGAGCTATTTTCTAGATAAAATTATGGTGACCCTTCATGACCCACAAATGACCCCTATAATCAAAATCTCTCAAACACGTAACTTTGTCCAATAATTTTTTTTTTGCCGTAAAACATTATTTGGATACAAAATTTTGCTAAAATTGATTGATCCGTTTTTTACATATAACTTGCTCGACCCTGATCCATTATAATTCAAAATGACCCATTACTCGCATTTTCTCGAACATGTGACCTAGCCCGATGATTGTCTCATGTCCGAAAACTATAGAATAAATTTCCTTTCCAAGAATTTCCGAAATTTTCTTTCAAAGTGATGCCATTCGCAGAATGACGTATGCGTTACGCAGAGATACGTTTGGCCTTTATAATATATATAGGTAAGACAAAATACCTCTTTGTGTAATAACATTGTGTAGCAAGCGTACAAAAAATAACGTTTATTAGTATTTTTTAACTTTTTGAAATGCAGTTTCTCACTACACTCCTCCAATAGAAGATACTAAGGAGATTAAAGAGTCAGTTAAAATATTCTTGAAGAGCATTTAAATTTTAGATTCATCAACCTTCACTTTTTAATTCAGTTCAAATATTGTTTCAATAAAGGCAATTATTCATTGTACCTGACAAAATCACTGAAATGAATTAAATTACTTTATTAAAAAATAGAAATTATTACGCCTCAAGTAAAATAGAAAGTATTAAACTAATTCATTTCCTAACTAAAGTGATTCGAGAATTTAATTTTTTCTGCAGGAATAATTTCTACCGTTTTCGTTTCAAAATCAACCATATGAAATATTTTATTATTTGTTTCTGGAAGAGATTGAATATAATCAAGGAGATTGTTTTACCGTAGATAATAATGAAACCGTATGTACAAATTTATGAATTTTGAAAAGAAAAGAAGAAATTGAAGTTTTCAGCTTCACCGAACACTAATTGAACGCCCTTATTTATTTAGTGCAAATACCGTGAAGCGTTGAATGAAACTAACACAATCTATATTTTTGTTATGTAGGATATCTGTAAAAGAATGAAATAATAAGTTGTCTTTTTTCTAAGAATATGTGTTGAAAAATATTTCTCTTTTTTTTCTTTATATAGTATCATTTTATATGCAATAGATGCATGCTCCTAATATTCTATTATATCCTTACTGTTTATCGAATATATGCAATAGGTACTTGCTCCTAATATTCTATTATACCCTTATTGTTTATCGAATTTGTGAAATTCAATTGCATTAAAAATATTGTATATCTTACTCTTACATAATATTCAAATGATTAGTAAACAATAATAAACAGTGTTCAACTTTATGTTCGGAATTTTACCTATAATAACTCCGAATTAAGAAAGAAACACACTCGACGAAAAACAAAAAATAAGTGGGTATGTTTTATCGCGGATCGCATACAGGGTTACATTCAATATATCTTTTGAAACAATTTATCCTTATATTAATAAATCAAAATTGTTAATTTATTATTATTAAAATTTTACATAAATAGAATCACCATTATATTTAATTTCAAAGTAATTAGAATATGTATATATTATTAAGATTAAAATAGTCAGTAAAATTATTTTTAAAAAAATCCAAATATTTTTTTTAATTTATCAATTTTAAAAATTTAGCGTTTTTAATAAAAAAATCAAAGCATATTTACAATGAAAAGAATTAGAGTAAATAATAATAGTAATAGCGTAATGGATTAATAGAAAAATTCCACAATAGTTTCAAGTGCAGTTTAACCATGTTACATTTTTTCGTACATAATAAAATCGATATGCATTTATGAGTTATATACTAAATTTTACATTCTCTACAATCAGTTGTCCAAAGAATATTTGTTATTAATTTACAGTGCTAAATCAAAGCTTTCCATTAGTTAGTGGTGCACGGAGAAACGTTCTTTGTGGTCTCCTTTTTATTATATTTCACTTTTTTATATACGTTGCGGAGATTTACTACAAGTTACTTCCTGTATAAGAAAAAGTAGATAGTATTTACAGGGACACACAAAAATATGAAAACAATATTGTATCCAAAGTACTGTATACTTTTTAATAAAAAATTTTTAATAAAAATTTTAATAAAATTTTATTTTACTTGAGAAAAGGTGTTATAATAATTAAAAATAAATGACATTGACATGTTTCGGATATGACTAATAAGATCCATAATCATAATAAAAATAAAAATAAAATTTCAAAACATTTCACGGTTAATACAAATGACACGCGACAACGATATATAAACAACAAAAAACAAGAATCACGTGCTCTATTGTAAAAAAATAACAACTTTATTATATTTATTATTTATTTATTATTACCTTTATTATTTATTTATTATAACACCTTTCTTAAGTAAAATAAAATTTTTATTAAAATGTTTATATAAAATGTGAATCTTAAAAAAAAGCACTGTATACTGTTATAGTACATCTGAATATTTTAAAAACTCCCTTTTTATGTACTTCATCTATTACGTTTGACGTGCAATTTTCAACTGTTAATTTAATTTAAATTAGGAAAAAAGATTTCTAAACATATAATTAAGATAACGATTAAAATGTTTTAGAACGACGTTAAAAATAAGATATTTTAACTAGAAAATTATATTTCTCTAAGCATTTATTTAAATTCATAAATATAAATTGTTTTTGAATAAATTCATCAAAAAATTTTTATTTTGTATGAGTTCAATCAAATGACGTCATTTCTACCAGCTAAGAATTAGAAGCCAAATCTGAGAAGAACAAAAAGCTTTTAGAGAGAAAAATCTATTGGATATGTGCACTAGCACTGGGAAATCTTTTGTTAAAATATCATTTACTATTTTGTGAAATATCTTTTGATTCTAAGGTGTTCTGGTGTAATAACGCTAGGTTGGGTAATAACGCCAAGTGCTGATATTACGCATAATTATGAAATAATTCGGTAAATGGCACCTGTAGGATCTGCTCAGAAAGGCCTCAGTTATATAAAACTCAAACAGCAGCTCAGCAGTTAATTTGTTCAATTTGTAGGCCTTATCGTTTTTAGAAGCAACTAAAATTAACGCTTGATCTAAAATTTGCAAGAAAATTTCTGTGATGTGAAGACTATGCATTTATCAGAAATACTTTGTGTATTACATAAAATTTTAGTGCATTTCATGTACTTTCAAAATATTGTAAAAGATTTTGGATGTGTTCGCGAGATAGTTTGTAGTTTAAAATGTACTGTGCAACAAATATACAGGGGTAATAACGCCATTCCTTGGCGTTACATGTGTGCATTCTATTACATAGAATGATACATAGAAACATATATACTGATTTAGCTAAACAGAAATAAAACCGTGAAATATTTCTAATAAATCTACATAAGCGATCCTTTAAGCAAAAATAAGCTCAGAGTCTGATATTATTTTGCCTCCCCACCCCTATTTCTTTTTCTTACATTTTCACAAAAAAATTAACATTTTCTATCGTTTAGAGTGCTATTTGTCAATTTCTAGGGAGGTAGGATTTGTATTTTTAAAATTGGGCAATCTACAAAGAGTTATTCCATCTTATTTTATAGTATAGTTTGCATGGCGTTATTACCCACATAACGCTAAATAACATTGGTCAGGAAATCATGCCATTACATTTTATGATTACATTGCTATAAAATTATTTTTTATATATAGATATCCAATGAGTTGCTGTATCAAATCCCATATTTTTTGAAAATACAATCCAAAATTAAACCGTGAAAATTGGTAGAACCTTAATTTGGCGTTATTACCCCAGGATACCTTATATTGCAAAATGAACTAAACAGACTATGTAAAAAGCTGCTTAAAAAAACTTCATCTTGCAACGCATTTTATTCCTTTCCTGCTTCTTTTATACCTATCATATGTTGATACTTTCATCAAAAACGTTTAATCAGAACAGGAAAACGTAAATTGCCTGCGTATGGGCAACATATGTCAAGTGAAATAATTCTAGTCACTAATGTTTTGCGATAGAAAATCGAATTTTATCGTTTTTGTTGACTCTGATATTGGGTATTCATTAATAAAATTTTCGAAACACAAATGTATATATAAGCGGTACATGTTTTTACAGCTGCAAATAAAATATCTGTTCATTTTTTGTGTACATTAACAATCTAATATCTTCAGATTTAAGTTTCAGAGAAGAGTTCTAATTTCGTTTTCTATATTCACCCGCAATCTAAGTCCATTTTTTAGATTAAATCTTCCGCTTCGTTCTATAAATACATTTTCTTTTAAGAACTTGTTTTTTTTTTAACTCAATTTTATAAAATTAAACAAATACTCATTTTTTGATTTATAGCTTGTAAAATAACACATTAAAAGATTTATGGAATGAAAATACTACGATATATTTTAATATAAAATATCTAAAATACATATCTCAGCAGACTGCAGACATATTTTTCAAAGATATTTAAATATATTTATTCTAAACTATCACCTATTTATTTTATAGGAAAGTAGATATTTCTTTGGGCTCTAAAAAATTTATGCAGCTTTTCTTCCGTAAAATTCGCTCTAGTATTTCAATCACGAACTCCGAAGAAATTTCCGACCTACCTCATACGCCTTCCAACAAGAAGACGTGACTATAATATTATTGAAGCCCCTTTTTTAAAACAGTCTGATAACATATAAAATACTTGTTGCGACATTTTTGTAGCAAATCGCAGATTCTACTTGCTTTAAAATAATTCTGTGATGAACAGTGAATTTATAAAATGTTAGCACTATTGATATACAAGAATGATTTTTTTTTATTTGAACTATTTGAAAAATAGTTGTTGTCCTTGGTAGAGAGTTAGGAAATCTGAAACATATTTGAATTTTTATTGCTTGTTTTTTGCTTGTTTTTGTATTTTATACGTTTTCTGTTTGGTCCATGTTTAATGTCCAAAAATGGGATACTTATGTTGCCACGTTGACAAATAAAGTAATAAAAACTTAAATAATAATAATTTGAAAACAAATTGGGATAAAGATTATAGTAAAGTAGATATTTCTTTGAGCTCTAAAAAAATTATGCAGCTTTTCTTTCGTAAAATTCACACTAGTATTCCAATCACGAACTCCGAAGAAATTTCCGACCTACCTCATACGTCTTCCAACAAGACAGAGTGACTATAATATTACTAAAGCCTCTTCTTTAAAAAATCTGATAACATATAAAATACTTGTTGAGACATTCACTTTATCTCAAAATAAAGGAGAAAATAAAATTAATTAAAAAACGAAAAAAAAATGGGCGTTCAACATGAAAAAAAATCCATTATTTCATCAGTTCAGGAGATATCGTATTCGATATCATGAGACATTATTTATTATAAATCGTCTTAATATTATTTACAACTTTTATATTGACAAGTTGTTGCTAGGAGCAATCGTTGCAGAAAAATTAATATATAAAGCAAAATATGGCTAAAGTAAAATTTATCGTATTAACATGATTCTTGTAAAACCGGATATTACAGAAACATGAAATTAAAAACTCGCTTGAAAGCCAATAAAATTGTTAAACTGCGTATACAATAAACTTAGTTTTTGTTGGTGATATTAGTACTTAATTTTGAAATCTATATCCACCTGTAGCTCGAGCCCGCGGGGATTTTATTTACTGCTACGAAGAAGAGCTATCATTGCTAAATTGTTTAGCGTGAAAAAAAAATCATATTTTTTTTTAATAAGTATTGTTAATGTAATAAAACAAAAATCTCCTAAATATAATATATTTAGTTTTTTTTTTTTTTTTTTTTTTTTTTAGAAAATGATTAAACAACCCAATGTATGCATTGAAATGTAGTAGAAAAAAAATTCATTACTTCATCAGTTCAGGAGATATCGTATTCGATATCATGAACCATTATTTATTATAAATCGTCTTAATATTATTTACAACTTTTATATTGACAAGATGTTGTTTGGAGACTCTTACAGAAAAATTAATATATAAAGCAAAATATGGCTAAAGTAAAATTTATCGTATTAACATGATTCTTGTAAAACCGGATCTTACAGAAACATGAAATTAAAAACTCGCTTGAAAGCCAATAAAATTGTTAAACTGCGTATACAATAAACTTAGTTTTTGTTGGTGATATTAGTACTTAATTTTGAAATCTATATCTACCTGTAGCTCGAGCCCGCGGGGATTTTATTTACTGCTACGAAGAAGAGCTATCATTGCTAAATTGTTTAGCGTGAAGAAAAAATCATATTTTTTAAATAAGTATTGTTAATGTAATAAAACAAAAATCTCCTAAATGTAATATATTTAGGTTTTTTTTTAGAAAAATGGTTAAACAACCCAATGTATGCATTGAAATGTAGTATTTCAATCACGAACTTTGAAGAAATTTTCGACCTACCTCATACGTCTTCCAACAAGAAGACGTGACTATAATATTACTAAAGCCCCTTTTTAAAACAATCTGATAACATATAAAGTACTTGTTGAAACGTTCTTGTAGCAAATTGAAGATTCTCCCAGCTTTAAAAAATTTTTCTGATGAATACTGAATTTATAACATGTTAGCAATCTTGAAAAACAAGAATATATTTTTTTTTTGTTAATTATTTGGAAAATAGTTATTGTCCTCGGTAGAGAGTTGGGATATCGGAAAAATACCTGAATCTTTTTACTGGTTTAATTCCGCAACTTTTTTTTTATTATTCGTTTTCTGATTGGTCCATCTTATAATGTCCAAAAATAGAATACTTCTGTTTTTCATTTTATTCGTTTTCTGATTGGTCAATGTTTAATGTCCAAAAATGGGATACTTCTGTTGTCACAATGACAAAAAGAGTAGTAAAAAATTTTTAAAAAATTTTAAAGCAAATTGTGAAACAGATTTCAAACAAATTTCATTAAAAAGTGCATTTTTTTATTTACACAACAGTGTAAGCAATTCAATGTGCGAGATTTATGATATGAAAATATTACATTTCCGAAAATTGTAAAACTGAAATTGCATTTAAAATTTTTTTGTGAAAGGTTCAGGAATATTAATGTAATGTAACTGAATCCATGTCGTACGCAAAGGAAGTCGGAAGGTCAGAGGTCAATCTGATTAAGTGCATGAAATAAAAATACACATTTTAAACTGTTACATTTGTATATCTATAAACTAAAGTTTTTCCTTTTTTAAATCATTGGTCTAGGATTATTAATGTTTAATGAATGGCGTACGTAATCTATGACTCGTTATGATTATCCTAAAAATGTTTATTATAATTATTAATTTAAATATAGAATTTATTTTAAAGTTTATAAAAGTTTAGTCTTTGAAAATTTCATTTTCCAAATACTCGTTGTAATTTGGTAAAATGCAATTTTGTTATTATTATTATTATTATTACTTGAAAAGATGATATTCTTTTAAGTGGCTGGGATCTAGGCTGGTTATACATTGGGTTATTTAATAATTTTTCTAAAAAAACTAAATATATTACAATTTTGAGATTTCATGTTTTATTACATTAACAATACTTATAAAAAATGACATCGACCTTGAAGGAAAGATTCCAGAGCATTTTGTGTGTCATCTATATCTTAAAAAAGGGCTGAGTTATAGCACCTTCAGTTTCCAGTGTGGTTGACATTTTGAAACGGTGTGAAAATTGTCATGCGATAATACGCATATTTATGAACCGATTCGGATATAACTACGCGTGCACATAATTCATACGAATGTCTTGACTGAGTTGTTGGCCAACTTCGCCCACAATCTTGTTTCATAATGGCGGTCATATATTTATTTATTTATTTTTTTAATTTTAAACTTAAAATGAGGTACAAAACATTCGAATAAAAAAGACCTTATGTGTTCAACCTTTATACAAGGATTTTGGAGCATATTTTGATTCGTCTATATCTTAAACAAGTAAGAAAAATCATGCGTTAAGCATAGATTATCAAACACTTTCCAACAATTCCTGAAATCTTTAACAAAACTTTGTATCCATGAAAATAAGGTATTATTGTCCATAGCTAACTATGTATACAAATACTTTTGAACAGCATTGTATTTGATCTATCAGTTGATATATAGGCTAGAAAATGGGGAAATTTAATTTAGCAAGAAACAGCCTAATTGATTGAAATTTTCATTTCTGTAATTTATTCTAATAAGTAAAATATACTTGAATACTTTTGTTCAGTCCTGTAGTTTACCTAGTACAAAACACGAAAAAATACACGAAAGTATTTCTCTAAAACCTTGTTCAAACAAAAATACTACTTAAATCACATTTCCATAAATTATCATCTAACGGCGATCATGTATGTTGTTCTTTTCGTGACCCTGTACATCCGTTTATCTATTTTCTACAAACATTTTTTAGTAGACTGAATGCATTTCAATATAAAAATACATTAATTCTTTAAAAACCAACTTTAAGTAAATACACTCATATCCAGTATCCTTTCCGAGATCTTTTAAATAACCCCGTATATCTAAATTGTGTAACTATTGCATTTATAAACCCCATATAATATGCGTACATTTAGTGAAATTTAAAATAGCATACAATAATTAAAAATGCATTTCATTCATCCAACAGCCATCTACCATAATTACAATATTTCGGATAGAATATACAATTTTAACTCTTTTGAGTGTCCCTGTAAAAGCTCTACATTAAAGAAATCATATTAAGCGTCAGCGACGTTTATAAATTTGAATATACGTGAAATCGCTTATCATATATAAATTATGGCACAAAAAATTTCCACTTTATTATTATGTAACGGAATTCTTTTATCTGGCCCTGTAAATAAATAATAACGATTCCTTTCTCTGCATACTTTACAAAATGCATATTTTAGTGAATTTAGTAGATATATATTAATTTGATAATGTTGGACAGAGTGTATCATTTTTAAGGTTCATTCGAAACGATTTTTCCCCATAGGCCGTAATATAATGGAAAATTTTTGACTGGCCTTGTAAATAAACAAACATTGGTAGAAACTTCATTCTCAGTAGGGTATCACTTCATTCGTGCTAGGGTAAACGCCAATAACGTCCAAAAATTCCATGGTAATCCATGTGTAAATTTACGAGTGTTACAGCTAATGCAGACGACCAGACGGACAAACGGCCTTACGGATATACGGTCAGACAAACCGAATAAATAAACATTTTTCAACTTTGTTGGAAAATGTTAAAAAATGACTGAGTTACAACACTTTGAATTTCTAGTGTGTCTAACATTTAGAAATGATCTGATTCTTTTTGTCATGCGAAAATACGTGTATTTATTAATCGATTTTGATGTAACGTGGTGTGTACATAGTACACACCAATGTCCCACTCGAGTTCATTGGCTAACTTCATCCATCATCGTGTTTCAAAATGGCAGCCATTTAAGTATGTCAAAAAACTTTTAAATGTATAATATTGTAAGAAAAAGAAAAAAATACAGATTGAAAAAAGATTTTTTACTGAAGTGTGTGATCTTAATACAAGAACTCCAGAATATTTTTTGTTTTGTCTTTATCTTAAAAAACGGCTGAGAAACAGCAGTTTGAACTTCTAATGTGGATGACATTTTTAAAAATCTATTTACCTGCGACAGCTCTCGTATGTATCTACTAATTTCGATGTGAGTGTGCATGTGCATATGAAATAGATTTTGACCAAAGCTGAATGGTTTGTTTTGCCCATCATGTTGTTTTAAATTGCAAGCATTTTATGATATCATGGAATTGGACGACTTTATAAATCGCTTAAATTAAAACCACCTTGAATAAAAGAAGACTAATTTCTAAAAATTCCTATTAATATTCAGTATTGACAAAAATTACTATTGAATCTTATATAATCGGGCTCCACTAAATTGAGCGTCACATGTTTGAATAATATAACTTAATTTAAAATCAATAAATAAGGTATATGAAAGCAACCTCTTCCTCCCGGTACTGGCCAAAAGGATTTTCAATAAAAATTTCTTGCTACTCCTTTTTTAAAATCAAATTTAAAAATACTATGACAAAAAAAAGACATATGCACTGGTAAATCAATTTGTACAAACACTGTTTTGTAACGTTTCATTTAGAATAAACAAACTCAAAAAGGTCGTCAAATTTTTTTTATGTAATCTGCACAAACTTATATATTTTCTCTGTTGTTAGAATAGAAAGATCCAAGATGATTCAATGATCGCTATCTAAAATATGTTTCCTATGAAGAACCAAATAATAAATACTTTACATTGAAATACTCCTTGTTCATTGACATAAGATATACACTTCTAGATTTTCAGTAGGATAATGTAACCATGGCAACTTTCTATCATAATGATAGAAAGCAACCATCTATAAGATCAAAACCAAATTTTAGGTATATTGAGTAGTACGAAGTATATTTTCCTTGGCAGTTCAGAATGACTTTGATTTTTAAAAGTAATATTTTATCTTTCTTTATATACATTTAAAATATAGAAAAAAAAGTACAAATATCTTTAAAAAAGGATTTTTTTCAGAAAGAAAAAATAAAACACCTGATCAAAACGAATCAAACCATCATTATTTGGGCAGTTTTTGTATAAATAAAAATATCCATGTATAAATGTTAAGTAAATTCCCACTTATCGTACAAATATGATGTTTTTTAGTTTTAACAGGTAAGAGACGTTTTGCTGATCAGTGCATGAAATTTTTAAAGGTATTATTACATGAAAATGACACTTGCTTACAAACAGAAAATAAACGCATTTGAAATAATTTAGGTTTTTTTTTTTTTTGCATTTATTACATTGAAACCTTTCACAAGATTTTACGCAAGGGTATTATGTTACATGCAATATTCTATTCAGTAGTTCCAATAAATGTTTTCATCAAATGAAATCTGCTGTATTTTCAAAAGTCATGGTTCTTCAACGAGAACTCGAGAAAATGCTTAATGTTTTCCATTCTGACGTACCTTAGTAAACAGTCGAACGACCGGAAATTCCACGCAGGTGTTATCAAGATTTTTAACATCAGAATAGATTTATAACACTATTTAACTTATTTTATAAAGAAATTTATGGTTAAAGTCGAAATAGTGTTATTTGATAGAGATCAGAATGACCATTAAGGTCGTTCTATAAATAAGGATCTTTCTGTATCGTGTAAAAGATAAAAATTTATTAAATTTCATTGCAAATAACATACATAATGGTACATTATGTATGTTATTTGCTATTACGTTTAGGCATGTTTCTAATCTATAGAAACTACTGACCTACAAATCACACTTTGATATTTTTTTTTCCAGAGTTGCGACGCCAAAGCTCAGATAGAGGTTAAAGGACAATAGAGGGAAGCAAATATTCGTTTCGCACACAATCCTTTAATTATCCACATAATGCTTGTTATGACTTTTGCTGATGCTAAACTGAACTAGTGGTGAAATCAGCCTCTCTGAAAATAGGGTAACATGAATGGTATCTTGCAATCAAAAATGTGTGCTGACATGAATTTTCAGTAATAATAGTATAAGCGAGTTTCTTGACCAAGCACAGTTACAGGCAGACCCAAAATTGACATACAAAATATGGCGTGACCAATTGACGGTTAATTGATCGCCAAATAATGCATTTTGTTACGATTTCATGCAATTTCGACCTTCAGCGAGAACCCTGAGTACCATTATGTATGCATTGTTTATTGGGGTTTCTTTACTTGCGATTTAATATTCTCATTTGTTTCATATGACTGACCTATATAAATGGTAAAGGATTTCAAATAAATGATGAGTATTTAATTAAACTATTCCCATAGATAGATATTTACCCGAAAGTGCTGCAGACGTTACAAAGTACATACAAAATTTTACCGTATGTCTTTTTTAATTATTGATGTAAATGCCTACTACTAATGTTCGCCTCTTAAATTCAAAATTTAAAAGTTGTTAAATATTTTTGCATTTTTACCGTTGTAATTATTTATTATTGCTATCATGTAAAAATCTATAATGTAAATTAGTTACATTAAAGGGGATAAAATGAATAAAAAATGGCGCCAAACTTTTGGTATTTCCAATTTTCCTGAATGTTAGAAAATAGTGTCATTTTCAGAAAACTGTAGCGCGCATTGTAGTGGGTTTAGAAAAAAAAATTGGTATGAAATTTGTAGAGAATTTAATTACTTTTCTTTAAGTTATTTCACTGTTAAAAATCTTGAGCTAGTTTGAACCAAATTTTGCTGCTCAATATGTGTCACTTTAAAATGGTGAAATCTTGAGCTTTCATTTGGAGCTCCTGTTGAAGCATAGTTCCAATAATTGGAACGAAGTTGAAATAGGAATCCAAATGTTGGCACGATATTTTATCCTCTTCTGGTGGCAACTACTGAGCCCCAAAATTTGGTTCAAACTAGAGCACAATTTTGAGTTATATGTAAAAACAACAACAACAACAAGAGTTAGAACATTTTCTAGTTTTTTGGCTCTACAAATTTTAGCGTTGAGATACTTTGTTGGAAAACAATTAATTCTTGTTATTAGCATCACCATAACTACTTTAAAGACATAAAATCTTACAGCAGAATTTTTGCATCAATTTTTGACCATTTCACTTCTCTAAAATTTGTCACAGAAAAATTCAAAACTTTATTTAGAATTTTGAACATATTCATATTATTAATAGAAAATAAAATAGAATTTAGTGCATAATTCCTTCGAAAATCAAATCGGTAAGAAATTGTTGTAAATAGAACATTTTGCAGTTTTTTTTTCGTGTCCGTGTTTTAGTAATTTAAAGAACAACAACAAAAAAATCGATCACCAAAAGTATTAAATTATTCTAGCACTTCCGTTTCAGAATTAATTTTACTCTTACTTGAAAATACTTATGCTTATTAAAACTTTACTTCCTGAAAAAAAAGAAAAAAAATCTCATTAAATTTCCATATATTTAAAGCAAACTTGTACACGCTCTTAGGCATAATCTATTTTAAACATTTTAAATTCTCTTTACAATTTTACACAAATTATATTTACATTATTTATTTAAATAACATTAATTTTTTATACCTCATTTATTAATGTTAAATGGTGTGCAAAATAAAAATAAGTTCTGTATTATAAAATGTAATTTATTTTAAAATTATTCTTGTTCAAAAATGTTAAATGAAAGAATTCAGCCAAAAAAAAAATCTTTATAAAGAATCTTCTTGATAAATGTTTATTTAGGAAAAGAGAAAAATAAACATAAAATTTATTTAATTAGTTTAAAAACTGTTTTCCAAAACACAGCATTAATTTATATACTAAAGTGAAGTAGTAATTATTAAATAGGAAAAAAGCAGCAAGAAAAGAACTAAAGTGATCACATGATCACAAAAAAATTTTAAAGGATTTAAAATTGAAAATTTTATGAAGGATTTTAAGATAATTAAATTTCTCGAGTACGTGATTGCGTTACATACCATGGTTTAGATTTTTAATATGGGTATTTTATTAAATGATTTTAAAGGATGTTTGAAAAATAAACGTTAAACCTGAAAAAAATTCGGATAAGACTAATTACATTAAAATATAACAATTAAGTGTATTTTTCGAAAAATTAAACATATATCAGTAAATGAAAAATATGAGTTACTTTGTAATAATGAATAGCTTAAAATTAATGTTAATATTATCCAATGTTAGAAATTTGCATGATGCGTGTATGCATAATCTTTCGCAGCATTCTTTTAGTAAATAAAAGCTTTTTTAATTTATTTTATTTTGTAGTGTAGACTATGTTATTTTATGTGCATAACATAAAATGTGAAAATAAAACAATTTATAAAATGCATTGCAATTTCAAAATAAAATTTCAAATTATATTTAAATATTTTTAACACATAGTAATGCTTTAGAATTTAATTGCGATTTTTACTTAATTATTCTGTCGACCAATTTCGACAAATTATATAAATCGACAATTTATTCGTAAATTATACAAATGTTATAATTTTTATTTTAAATAACGAAAAAATAAATATATAAGTAAAAGATTAATAAAAATACAAATAACACATAGAATTAAAAAACACTTTATGATATAATAAACATGTGTAACGTGTTAAATGTCAAGTCAATGTTACATTTACTTGTTAGTTAGTTATGAAATTAGTTAGTTAGTTATTAGTTATCAAATAGCACTGAATTGCATAAAATAATTATCTCTTTAAGGCCAAAAATGATAATCATATTAACTAACAAATTACTGCATCGGACTAAGTGACACATTTCCAGTTAAATATATCTTTGAATTGAAATTGGAATGAAGTATTGGGGCATGAAGTATGAAAGAGTATGGAAAATATGATTACAAATATCGCGGGAACTAATTATTCGATTGACTTCATTCTTTCTGCAAAATTTAAGTTTTTTTATTGCCTTTATATTTACTTCTTCAAATAAACAGTTTCGAGAATTTTATAAATCTTTCCTCAGCATGAATATTTCGAAGGTCCGAAAAAATAGTTTGGATAATCGAGGTTAACGGATTTCAAGTCTCTATCTCAATTTGTTCGAGGAATAGAGCGTTTACAGAAGACATATACACAGACAGACGGAGGGCATTTCTTTAATACACACGGTTGAGTTATGTCGTCAAATATTATTTTTTGACATGACATATTTTTAAACCATGTTTTCACCGGTTTAAAGCGTCAAAAACTGAAATATGTAAGTAAACTAAGAACAAATATATTTATGCAGTGATTGCAAGAACCACCTTTTTTTTTAAATTATTTATTGACTGTGTTTTTATTTAGTGTACAAATAAGGGGGATAAGGTTAAGTTACAGTTAAGTTCCAGTTAAATTAAGGATAGGTTACCATAAAGTGCCGTCTAGGTTACATACAGGATGAACATTACGCATGATTTGAATAAAAATATACACTAAATTTTATACAATGAATCTGAAATTATAATACCTTATTTTAACCTATTAGCTAATCATTGAGTATCTGTGACCACGTATTTCAGATTATGTATTTCCACGTATTTCGACTTAGTTATAAAATCATTCAAATATCAAGTTTATTTAATATTACCAAGAACCTGGGCAACGCAGAAAAGGTCAGTTAGTAAAAAATAAAAAATAAATTATTTTTAAAAAAGTCTTTAACTTCACATCTACCTGATGAAATCTACAGCATCGATATAACCCATCACTGTGCCCTAGATCCAATTAGTTAAGGTCCGAAGGCGAAAACTCAGATGGTTATTCTTAATAATTTGTCATCAAATATGTATTTGCATTCCTTTATGCGTTATCTTTGTAATATTTTATATCCATTTAATAAAATAAATTGTTTAAGTTATAAGTAAATACTTTATTTCTTTTAATAATTTTGATTAACGATGTCAAACATAAAGTTTCATTTTTTAATTTATTTTATTTTGTAGTGTAGACTATGTTATTTTATGTGCATAACATAAAATGTGAAAATAAAACAATTTATAAAATGCATTGCAATTTCAAAATAAAATTTCAAATTATATTTAAATATTTTTAACACATAGTAATGCTTTAGAATTTAATTGCGATTTTTACTTAATTATTCTGTCGACCAATTTCGACAAATTATATAAATCGACAATTTATTCGTAAATTATACAAATGTTATAATTTTTATTTTAAATAACGAAAAAATAAATATATAAGTAAAAGATTAATAAAAATACAAATAACACATAGAATTAAAAAACACTTTATGATATAATAAACATGTGTAACGTGTTAAATGTCAAGTCAATGTTACATTTACTTGTTAGTTAGTTATGAAATTAGTTAGTTAGTTATTAGTTATCAAATAGCACTGAATTGCATAAAATAATTATCTCTTTAAGGCCAAAAATGATAATCATATTAACTAACAAATTACTGCATCGGACTAAGTGACACATTTCCAGTTAAATATATCTTTGAATTGAAATTGGAATGAAGTATTGGGGCATGAAGTATGAAAGAGTATGGAAAATATGATTACAAATATCGCGGGAACTAATTATTCGATTGACTTCATTCTTTCTGCAAAATTTAAGTTTTTTTTTATTGCCTTTATATTTACTTCTTCAAATAAACAGTTTCGAGAATTTTATAAATCTTTCCTCAGCATGAATATTTCGAAGGTCCGAAAAAATAGTTTGGATAATCGAGGTTAACGGATTTCAAGTCTCTATCTCAATTTGTTCGAGGAATAGAGCGTTTACAGAAGACATATACACAGACAGACGGAGGGCATTTCTTTAATACACACGGTTGAGTTATGTCGTCAAATATTATTTTTTGACATGACATATTTTTAAACCATGTTTTCACCGGTTTAAAGCGTCAAAAACTGAAATATGTAAGTAAACTAAGAACAAATATATTTATGCAGTGATTGCAAGAACCACCTTTTTTTTAAAATTATTTATTGACTGTGTTTTTATTTAGTGTACAAATAAGGGGGATAAGGTTAAGTTACAGTTAAGTTGCAGTTAAATTAAGGATAGGTTACCATAAAGTGCCGTCTAGGTTACATACAGGATGAACATTACGCATGATTTGAATAAAAATATACACTAAATTTTATACAATGAATCTGAAATTATAATACCTTATTTTAACCTATTAGCTAATCATTGAGTATCTGTGACCACGTATTTCAGATTATGTATTTCCACGTATTTCGACTTAGTTATAAAATCATTCAAATATCAAGTTTATTTAATATTACCAAGAACCTGGGCAACGCAGAAAAGGTCAGTTAGTAAAAAATAAAAAATAAATTATTTTTAAAAAAGTCTTTAACTTCACATCTACCTGATGAAATCTACAGCATCGATATAACCCATCACTGTGCCCTAGATCCAATTAGTTAAGGTCCGAAGGCGAAAACTCAGATGGTTATTCTTAATAATTTGTCATCAAATATGTATTTGCATTCCTTTATGCGTTATCTTTGTAATATTTTATATCCATTTAATAAAATAAATTGTTTAAGTTATAAGTAAATACTTTATTTCTTTTAATAATTTTGATTAACGATGTCAAACATAAAGTTTCATTTTTTAAAAATAAAAGAATGATATCAAAATATTTAAAAAATAACTTGAACATATTTTTATCAAACATAGTGTAATTTAATATTGGTTTTAGAACATCAAAAGATTCATAATAAGAAACAATTAAAAAATATGTATATATTTGAATTTTTGAAAGAAATTTCAATATCGTTAAAAATTTTCATTTTTGAGTTCTATATGAAAAAATATTTTTGGATAAAGGGATCGAATGTAATTTCAATAAGAGTATTTGTTATTATTTAATTGCAGTTTAATTGCATTTTATATGTTACAGTGTTTTCCATATACCCTAAATACATACATTAAAAAATTCTATTTTTCCATGAAAATTTAAAAAAAAAGTGATAATAATATGATGATTTAACCAATAATAAACTTTACTCCGATTTTTCAGTAAGAAATATTTTTGGCCAGTTAAATCCACCAAATATACCCCACTGCGTAGTTTTCTAAATAAGTTCCTCCCAAATAATGCATTTATCTCAATACGTGATGAAAATGGCATTTTAGACAAAATCCAATTTATGTCATTTTTGTGCAAAAAAAATGTCGACATGTTGTCATTTAGCCAGTTAATTTTCTATTTCATGGCTTATCAAATTCTTCAGTTGCATTATTTTATGTCGAAATTTTTATTTCTGTTAGACTGTTAGAATATATCTTAAATTAAATTAAAGCACAAGAATGACATTTAAACAAGACATGTTATAGACATAAGCCAAAGCCGAGGATATTTTTTTCTATCGCTATTTTTTTTATATTTTTTTTTATCACGTCAATAATATTTCTTAAATATTGATCAATATACTATATGAAGCGTGAATGTTTACAAAAAACTACACAGTCGAAAACTGCTATTTCGTAAAATGTATTCCAAAAATAAGAAGATGAAAATTGCATAAATAATATTTGTAATTTCCTTTCAAAAATTTCTTATGAACTATGCAAATTTTAATTAATCAAATTGCAATCTCATAAATTTAAAATAAATTTATTTAATGGTTTAATAATTAATCTTAAAGTATATAAAATTAATTTTACTATCCTAAAGTATATAAAATTAATCCTAACTATTAAAATTAATCCAAAAAATTGTAATAATGCAGAACGAAAATTTAAATTACTTTTTTATGAATCTTCATTGCATGAATATACTTAACTGGTTTAGTTTCACTTTTAACTGATTTAATTGCACTTTTTTCCACTGAACGTGTCCTTCTGTTAGTTAAATGGATAATATTGCGTAACTAACTTTGCGCATTGGTAGAAACAAACCTGTAATTTAATAATAAAATAAAAACAAGGTTAATTGCTTATAAAAAAATAAGTTCAGTTATCATTTAAGGGCTCTTAAAACTCTTAATAGAGTCTGAAACCCAAAAATATTCCATTTTCCTACAAAAAATATCTCATTAAAATTTTCTTTAAATCATGTTTCTATCTTAATTAAAACAGGAAATATAAATTTTATGTTTTGGTTTGATTTAAAAATCCAACTTTCATGCTATGGTTATTGTGATAACGATTTCTTGTAAAAATGCGTTATTCTTCATGATGGAATTTTTCACAATTCCTCCTATTTATCTTGTTATAAGTCAAGAACCGTTTGAAATGACCGTTGAAATTAGGAATATATCTTTTCAATAGATTTACTTTAATTTTGATTCAACAAACTGATTTTTTTAATATGATTTTTTTTTAATTACAGCATTTTTTTTAAATTTTACTTTAAATATTTTTAATTTTTATTTAAATTAATATTAACTGGATCAAAATACTGGATAAATTTATCTCTTTTCGCAAACCATTGGGAAAAGGTAGAATTGACAATGTTAGCAATGTTATATGGTAGGAAAACTGACATACAGTGTATCTCGTTTAACTCTTTCCAAAGCAAGTTATTTATAGTCGTAAAATATTGAAATAAGTGAATGGCTCCCGTATTCATACAAAAAAAAAAAAAAAAAAAAAAAAAAAAAAAAAAAAAAAACCAAGTAAACGTACATTTTTGAGTTTTAAATAAAAAATGAAATTTTCATTGAAAAGTACTTGGCCAATATGGCAATTAGGGATTAAAATTATATGATGCCACAGCAGCATCACCGCCCTTGAATGTGCTGAAGTTGCGCGCAATTAGTACATGATCCTGCGTAGCATATAAATTATTTATTGTCTCTTGATAAAGAACAGCGTAAAATTACCCGGTTAAGACACGACTAACTAGTTTAGAGGCCTATGAAGTTCTTGCTTCCGGAGACGGAGTTAGTGATGTCATGTCGTGAGAATTAAAACCAAACCAATGGACAGAGACAGGTCTTGTTTGTAACGCCCTTTGCTAGGATAGCTTTCTCGCGGGATTTGGTTGGTGGAAGCCACGTGGTCTGACTTTATGTACTCCGTCCTTAGCCCCGAAATAACAGGCAAGAGCTTCTGTAGCCAAGATACAATCCCGCTTGAAATACGAAATATCTTCACTCTGTTGATTCGTATATTAAACGAATCAAAAGACTGAAGATATTTCTTATTTGAGCGTAAACAGGAACATATATGAGCAAGATTCTGAGCATTTAATTGTTTGTATTATTGATTGGTTTGATTTGACATTGTTTTCAGGTCTTTAGCAGCTATGGCTTTTGTCTCGAATGATCCATCACACAGAGACAATTCACAGCAATTTTGTTACACATATCCATTACATATTTATGTCACTGCAAAGGAACAACACACCATACATGTCTTACCGGGATTCAAACCAGGACCCCTCGGCGGTGCAGTAGCTGCCACTACTGATCACGCCGCTGAGGCGACATTTCTATTATTATTGTGCTTTTGTAGGAAAATGGTTAATTGGAAAATTCTACGGCAAGGTAGTTTATAAATTTTGGAAAACGCTGGATAACAATTTGTCAACAATTAGCCAACTTTCAATAAAATATTTTGTGCTATTTTGGTTATCGAATCTTCACGTTATTTTGCTAAATGAGATAAATTAGATGAAATAAGATAACCATTATATTCTATTAATTTATAATACATTGAAAAAAATCTATTTAATTTTTAAAAAATTGAATTTTTCGAAGATATTGCAAACAAAACAATTTGAATAACACGAAATTGTAATAACACAGAATCATAAATTTAAAAATTTTTACTAATTCGAATTTAAGAATTGTGTATAAATCTGTCTCATAAAAATTATTTAGGTTCAAAAAGTCTTAAGTACAATAAAAAATAGGAATTGTTCAGTTCAATACTAGTAGTTAATAGCAAATAAACAGGTCTGTTATAAATCTTTTTAGATTTTTATTTTACCTAAATTTTAATTGGATTTCAGTTAATACAGACCTAAAATAAAAACTTTTCTTTCAAGCATTCCAGTCTTTCAAATCTTTTATAGTTTAAACAATCTGGTTTAAATAATTATTTTTAATCCTGATTAATTTGAAAATTTCAATTAACTAAGAATAAATACAACGACTTTTGTTGTTCTTACCAACATTATTGCTTTATCTTTAAGGAAGCATTTGCAAAAAAAAAAAAAAAAAAAGTATTTAAAAAAACCTTGATTTTTTTTTTTTTTTTTTTTTTTTTGATGAACAATTTAGTAGTTTTAGTTTATTAATGGTAATTGTTTCTAAATATTTTTTTATTTTTTTCCTGAAAATTGTTCAAAAAGGCTCAAATTTTGTATTAGAATTCTACTGTGAAAAGTTTTATTAAAATAACTGAGAGATAACTTAATGTTTCAATTCAGAATTATGTAATTTATTATTATAGTATATTTTACGAAAGAAATATTACTCTTTGAAACACAGATAATAAAATATGTTCTCTCCATTTTATAAAGTAAACTGTTTCATGCATTATCGATCATCCTTTCGGTGATATTTCTGTTTTCGGCAGAAAACGATGATGAAAGAGTAAATATCCTCAATTTTTAAAGCACATAATACATCATAAATATGCATAATTATTAATTAAATTATGTGTATTTATTAAATATGCATAAATATTAATTGATGATACGTATTTATTAAATGTTCGTTTAACTTGCGGCCCAAATTGGCTATCTCTCTTTGCCTTAACCATATAAATTTAATTTTCTTATAAAATGAAACGCAATTAATTCTTCAATGACACAGAAAGATTTTCTAATTACACAAATTTCACTTAATTAAAACAATATTATAATTTTAATTACATATACGCTTCAATTTGTCTTTTTTAATGATTTTGTAAATGACCATTATTATACCAGAAATTTCTCAAGGACATTTATGCTTTCAAATTTTTTTCTATTTGCATTATGTCTACAGCTTTTAATAAGCACATGAAAAAGTTTAGTGATATATGCATGTCTTGCTTTATAATTCTTTTCATGTCTTGAATCATTCATAACTGATCATCATAAACAATGAGATCATAGCAACTAGCCTCATTTTAGCCCACGCAGCTCAAATCTAAGAGTACCATCTGTTAAGAAAACATAAGACCACCAAGAATTTCATTCTTTTTCAACAAAGAAAATATTAGTTTGAATTTCAAAGAAGTTGTATGAAAAGAAAATTGCTCTATAGTGTTTATTTAGCTCAGAACAAAAAAACCTAAATAATTTTTTTGCTTCATGCCAAACGATTTTACACAGCCACTGTTTCATAAATATAAGACCACTCTCATATTATTAATAAAGCAGATGATTTTCTTTTGAACACATGTATTTGTAAAATGTCTGTGTATTTATATATATTCCAACACTCTTTAAAACGTATTTTGTTTAATTGTTATATGTCTTAATTTAATAAAATATTTCAGGATTATATTTTTAATTCATTGAAAATGAGGCAAACTTAACTCACAACCAAGTTCAATAATAGCATAGTGCAAATGACGGTTATATCGTTATAATATCTTCGATATTTACTACACAGTATTAATTAAAAACGTATCCAACATTTAAAAAAATTCGGTACAGCAAACATTTGGAGTATTTAGCAATAAAAAGTACCGTAATTTCTGGTGTATAAGCCGCGGACCAAACAATCATTTCTCGACCAGAAATTTTTTTAAATAAAATTTAGATCGCGGTAAATATTTCGCTACAATTATTGAAAAAATTTTCTGGTTCTAAAAATAATTGTTTGATCTGCGGCTTATACACCCGATTCACGGTATTTTTAAAGATGGTAAAAACAAATTACCCACTAGTTATCATTATCTATTTCTTTTCTTAAGGTATCCGACTACGTTCGCACTGTAAAAAAAATATGCCATGTTACACCTTAAAATTGATGGCAGCATGCCTCGTCCTATTTCATGGTGTAACATGTTTTACTTATTCAATGTAATAGGAAACATTCATGTAACAGAATCGGCACATGGATTTTTGCTGTTACCGTTGCATAAAAAGTTCTAGGAATTCCAGTTTCCTAGAGCAAGTTTAGTCCCTCTACAGATTATTTTACCGTATATGGTGTAGTTTATCCTGATATAGCTGGCGTAATGTTACACATTAGTGTAACGTAAGATCAGTTATATTGTGGAAGTACTCCAAAAATGGAGGCAGTAATTTTATCGTGTAATTAATATTCGTGTAACGCAAACTTTTTACAGTGCAGAGACATTTTTCTAAAACTGTACTTTAGGTACATTTTTTGGTACTTTTCAGCGTAATATAACATAGAATAAAGAAAATTATAAAAAAATATATAATATCTGTGCAACTTTTTAAAAATTTGAAAGATTTTCGTCATTTTACGCATATTTTATGAAAACGTCTTTTTGCAGTATATACATATTAGACACTCATCAGTGTAATGAACTAAAAACGAGTCTATACATGGAAATCTAAAAGAGATATACTATTGTATATCTAGAAATATAACTGATTATATACAATTACATAGAATATTTTACTAATTTTACGTGTAATTTATATATAAAAATACACTGCTCAAAACAATTAAAGGATATTGCAGTTTTGGTGGATTTTGTATCTGGGAAACTTTTTAGCTGATTGATACATGGTCGACAGACATAGAAGGTTATATGAAAATAAATTACACATGTTTGCCAGAAAAAAATGCATTTTATTGCGCATTTGTGTATAAAGGAAAAAAACACAATTTGTGCATATGAGAAAAAAAGAATAAGAAAAGGTGTTTTCTTCAAAGAAAATCATTTTCAGTGGGGGTATGGTTTCCACGGGCGGACAGCAACGTTGAACACCTTTCAGGCATGGACTCAATGAGGCTATTAACGACGAGTTGGGGTATTCTGCCCCACTCTTCCAGAAGAGCTCTTTCCAGTTCTTGGAGTGTTTGTGGGGGTTGTTGGCGGCCAGAAACTCGTATTCCTAGAGCGTCCCAAACGTGCTCGATTGGATTCATGTCTGGAGAACACGCTGGCCATTCCATTAGAACGATTCCTTCCTCGAAAAGGAAATTCTCCACCAGGTTTGCACGATGTGGCCTGCAGTTATCGTCCATTAAAATGAAGTTATTTCCGACTGCTACAGCGTAAGGCACTACAATAGGTCTGAGAATCTTATCCCTGTATCGGCGACCAGTCAGAGCTCCATCTCGAATGATGTAGAGGTCAGTGCGCCCGTCAATGGAGATGCCACCATACACCAACACTCCTCCACCGCCAAATCTGCCACTTTCGTGCACGAACGCAGGATTATTCCTACTGCCACGGTCCCTCCAGATGAAAATACGCCTATTATCCGGATGCACAGAAAAACTGGACTCGTCAGAAAACATAATATTGCTCCATTCATTTTTCCTCCTGTTGACATGCTCGGTTGCCCACTCCCTGCGGTCGCGACGATGCCTTGATGTTAATCTAACATATACCATCGGTCGGAGAGCATACAGACCTACATCATGGAGCCGGTTTCGAACAGTCTGAGTTAAAATCGTGGTGCCTGTAGCCGAGCGAAGGTATTGTTGGAGAAGAGTAGCGTTCATGTTTCGGTGTCTCCGAGCTGTTAACGCTAAATACCGATCTTCATTGGGCGTTGTTGCCCCTCTACGACCTTGCACTTGTCTTCGGCCTGCGCATCCACTCTCCAAAAAACGGTTCCATACCCTGGAAATGACACTTTCTGACACTCCAATGGCTTGCGCTACTTCGGCTTGAGTTTGGCCCCCTTCTAACCTACCAACAATTCTCCAAGGTTCTGAATCTGTCAAATGACTTCGCTGAGACATCGTACTAATCGAAACAAAGCAATCACTGAATGCCGATCATCCTCGTCTTCATTCTCTTTTATCCAGTTGAAAGTCAAATTTCATTCGCTGCCGCTGAAGCGACGTTTTTGCCGTCGAACTCAAAATTTGCATACTCCACAGTTTGAAAACCAGAAAAATTTGCATTTGTGATTCCCTTCTTCTATTTTTGGCAAAAAATTTCGTTTATATCTTTATTTTATATAAAACTTCTAATATCCTTTAATTGTTTTGAGCAGTGTACATATGTATCAACAAATAAGTCACTTATAACTAATTATTCAGTTCATTGCACGTTAGACATTATAGAAAATTTACAAAAAAAATTTCTGATTATAGTTTTATAAAATTTTGAGTAAAAGCTATGATCGTTTACCTTTTCCCATGAAAGTCTAATTTTTCCGAAGACGCATTGAAATTTTTAACTACAGTTTAAATTAACATTGTCCGTTGTTTTAAGAGTTCTAATTTCATTTTTAATGGACGAACAGGAAAAATGAAAAAAAAAAAAGATTTATAAACATAAATGTTCATTCTATAAAAAAACCTAATTTTCATCGATATTGACGTTTTAAATGTAGGCAGGTACCTTATAGAGATTACATTATATCTGTGTGAACTGCAAATTTTTTATTCTTGTTTTCTCCGGCAAGCTTTTTAATAGTATGTCAAGCACGAATTCGGATAGAATTTTTTACCAAAACTATAGTTTTATACGAGAAAACGTGGATGGATTGTTGAAAATGCAACTTTTTAGAATAACCCTATAACATGCTGTAAACTGAAATAAAAATTCTTGTAACACTTCAAACATGAACTTCTAATATTTGCTTTCATGAATATAAAGCTCATATGCTCCAATAAAGAAAGAACCGTATGTAAGAGTAGATTTTATTTATTTAAAAATAATTTATAAACATCGAATATTCGAATTTTAATAGCGTCAAGTCCTCAAACATATTTTTCCTCTTTGAGAAATAATGAAAACTAATTTTGTGAAATATGAATTATTTCAGCGTCAATCAAACTGCCAAGTATAGAAATGAATAAAAATGCATAAAAATAGTTAAATGATTTTTTTCTCATCAGTAACAGTTCTTACTTGTGTACACTACTGAATTTAATTTTCAGTAAACATAAAAAATTAACAATAAAAAAAAGAAATCTATTGTTATATACTATTGTTGTGCTCGTATATGGCAAGCAGAAAGCTGAAATGACATCTTCCGCACCAGATCTTGTAAAACACAATTTTCTTTTCAAATTTCGTTAACTGTGCTCGGTTCATGACTTTGACCCTAATTTTATTGAATTTACAAAGGTTATAAATTTCAGTCATTAGAAAAATAGATATCATACCAGTCTATTGTGATACGTCACCATTCTCTTATGTTAGGTTGTGAAGTATGAATACATACAAATAGTTATAAAATACAGCGAAAACAATAAACTTCATATTATGGAGACTAAAATGTGGGTATGTATATATTATGAGTGTGTAAGGTCCATTATCAGCTTTATAAGTCTTTGGTAAAATATATCCCACGGGTCATCGATTGACTCACTTTATAGTTTCAAATGACCAACTTCGGCTACGAAAAAAAAAATTAAAAGATAATAAATTAAAAGAAATTATAAAAAAATTATAAACCGAATCTATTACGAGTATTTGAGGTTCATTATCAGCTACATAAGTCTTTGGCAATGTATGTCCTTCGGGTCATTGGTTGACCAAACTTCAGCTACGAAAAATAAAAGGATAATAAATTAAAAGAAATTTTAAAACATAAACATTTTTAGATAAAAAATAAAATGTAAATAAATAATAATGAAATTAATTTTGTTTATGATACGTTTCTGTTTTTTGCATTTGTTTTGTTAATTTTGAACTAACGAATATGCATAATAAATGAATCAAGTGTGCGAATAAAGGCTCGGCGAGTGCCAGCGTCTAATCAGTGCGTGCTGCACATTCGCCAATTCGCCTCTTATTCAATTAAAAGTCATCTTGGGCTACTGCTACAATTTAGAGATTGTTAGTTAGTCTCCTCTTTGGTGATTAGGTGCCTTAATTCTCAGACCGTTTACAAACGCATGTTACACACTTATCACGTTTACAAACAGCAAATGACAAAATATGGAAACAAGGTATAAGGGTTTCCCAAATGAACAGGAGACTACAATTATACGTGATTGAATTTCAATAACAATATTATAAGTACAGTGCTTGTGAAAGAGTTGAAATCTATATAATATCCATGGACATCGTAACGCTGATCACAGCGCGTAGGAAGGGAGTGGATGGATTCACTGTAGAAACGCGTAGCTTCTGAAGGATCCAGTTTTCCACGGTGTCCTACATGCCCTTGTCACAAATGAATGTTTGATATCTAACAGATTTTTTTGAAAAACCGAAGATAATGCGAGGAGACACTGATCATCTTACAAAGCTTTCTTATAAATTCGGGAATCATGCTCCCCTTCTGCGGAAAGAAATAGAATAACAATAGAACTATGTAAAGTCATAAAAAAATTCAAAACACATCAGTTTATGTAAAGAACTTATTGAAACTGAAGTTTGATGGATATCCATGCATCAAGTATTGAGATAGAGCTATTCCATAAATTGTAAAAAGTGTAGCAGAGCACTGCGACCTGTTGAGGAATTTCCGCCAAAAGCTAATAAGCATCAATGTATATCAGGTACTACCTGAATGTAATTTTTTATTAAATTTCGATTATTGGTTTTTGGAGATACAGCTATTTCAAAAATAGTGAAAAATGCAGCATAGCAGTGCCATCTCTTGAACGATACAACAAAAATGTAAACAGCATCAATCCATGTCAAAGACTAACGGAATTTGAAGCTTGATAAAAATCAATATAGTTCAATAGCTATTGAACTATAGCTGTTGAGAAAAATGCAGTATAGCAGCTCCCCTATTGAATAATTTACACCAAAACTAAGAGCATCAATTTATATCAGGGACTACTTAAATATCAATTGTTATTAAGTTTAATACATTAATTGCTGAGATGGAACGCTCACAAAATTTATGTCACATACAGAAAGACCGACAAAATCATAAATATTTTGCAAAAACAAGTTTTTTAAAATTTCTGGCCAGTCAAGCATGCAAATCCGTCAAAAACCAGAATTCGAAAAATTTCAGGAATCCAATATCTTCTTTTTGTAAAGATAGAAATAAGTAAAAAAAAGTGAAACTGCATTAAATGAATTATCATTCAACCCTCTTCCTTTTAAACGAGTCATCATAGTTTATATATATTTATGAGCATTTCTATTATAATCTGTTATATAATATACACGTTACGTATTAAAACATGTAATGTTAAAATAATAAGTCAATAACCTCGCACTATTTTTATCGTAAAAATTTAAGAAACTTCTGTAATGATAACCAAGTATTGACAAATTCTCTAAATATCGATAGCTTTATCAAATATAGGCACTGCGTAAGAAAACGAGCAAATCTGAAAATGAAGAATAATGTAGTAATCGATATTGACGATTGTATTTTATATTTATTCTTTTGTTTTGTTTTTTCTTTGAAAAAAAAATTAATCAGATAAATGATTTTTATTTAAGAGTAAATGGTTTTTGTTTAACATATATGTCAAGATCTGGAAACTTAAAGAGAAGTATAAAACAAGTCATTTAAATGAATTCGATTTTTTGTTTAAGATTACATCGCAATTAATGGTTAAGTATAAAGCAAAATTTGGTTCGCATATTTAAGATTTTTTTTACTTCTTGTTTATTAAGATATTATTTGTAAGATGGAATTTCATATATAATTTTGAACTATTCATAAAATAAAAATTAGATATTTTTAAGTACGTTCGTATTTCTGTAAATATTCATTTATAGTCATGTTCAATCAATCCGTCCTTCTGTCTGTCAGTCCGTCGTTCTGCCCATCCGTCCGTTCATCCGTCCGCGTATAGCAGTGCAAACCCCCCCCCCCCCATTGTTTTGAAATTTAAAATATATAGGTGTTGCATAATTTTGTCGAGTAATTTCAAATTTTAGGAAAATCGGATGCATAGTTTAATTACAAGGACAATAAAAAAGTATTTCGTTACGTTACGTCAATGGAAAAAAAATAGTTTCAAATGCATTTTGATGGTGTTACACTCTTTCGAAAATAATAAAATTAATATGCATCTAAAAATATATATACTAAAATATACATCCTGTACAATCTGTGGTGTAAAGAACATCTGTTACGAATTTACAGGGTTACACATAAGTATTCCATTACATAAGTGCATTGGGCACATCGTTGTTTGTGACACGTTTTAATAATATTAAACTATTTCACATTTTATGAAGTTAATAAAATGTTTGCTGAGGCTGTTTTATTTTATCTTATTTAATTTATTTTTCTACAATACAGTTAACATTTATTTTTAAATGGTCCGATGACTTCTTACCGACTTTTTATTAAACAAAAATAATGTGTATCTATCTATTCTTCAAAAAAAGAAGAAAAAAGTAACTCCTACTGTCACCGCCGCTGACATTGAGTTTTTTGTAACCAGAGATCTTTCTTCGTTAATATTAAGAAAATTACTGCACACAAAATTATCAAAATAAGTGTATTATAGAGAAATGTTTGATAAAGACGCCGCTGCAGTAAGTTTTAAATCGAATAATTATTTTAAGAAATGTTTAATGCAAAAGTTCGACAAAATCGTTCCATTAAAAAGGTTTTATAGAGCAAAAACTATACATAGGATTTTAAATATTTTATATTTTAGGTCATTATGTACATAGGTGTGACCCGGTGTGCAGACTCCTTTTTTTTTACTCATCTTTTGAGAATTTATTTCTGTTTTAAGTTTAAAAATTTAAGCATTTCGAGAGATATTTTTTACATATTTTAACGAGTAAGAAAAATCATGCGTTGCATAGATTATGAAGCACTTTCCAACACTTCATGAAATCTTTAACAAAACTTCGTTATTCAGGGAAAAAAAGGACATATAGTCAAATATATGTTCCAATACTTTTGAACAGCCTTGTATTTGATCTGTCAATTGATACATGTACTATATAATGGGAAAATTTAGAGAATGCCTAGTAACTTGAAATTTCTTTTTCAGCAATTTATACTAATAGATGAAAACATACTTGAATACATTTCCTCAGCCCTGTAGTTTACCTTGTACCTTTATTACACGTCAACATTAAGCTAAAATTTATTTTAAACTAAAAAAAAAAAATAATAATAAAACAACTGAAATCACATTCTCATAAATTATCATTCATGGGCATCTATGTACCCAATTCTTTGCGTAGCCCTGTATATCATTTTATCTGTATTCTGCAAACATTTTTTAATAAACTGAATCCAGTTCAGCGTAAAATTGGATAACTTATTTAAGAACCACCTTTAAGTAATTTACGTTCATATTCAGTAACGTTGGAGAACTCTTTCGGGTAGCCCTGTATATCAATTATAGCATTTATACACATCATATAATGTGCGTATATTTAGGGAAACTTAAACGAGCATATCATAAGTAAAGTGCATTTCATCCATCCATCAGCCATCGTTGGATACATATACAGTACTTCAAGAAGAATATACTATTTCAAATATTTTGTGTGTCCCTGTAAATGCTATGTACTTCATCTTATGCAAGACAGTATCGTATAATTCGTATAATTTATACTAAGCCTCAGTGACATATATCAATTTTATTATACATAAAACAGTTTAATATATTGAAAATATGTCGCAGTCCATTCCCTCCTTTACCGTTATGTAATGGAATTCTTTTGTGCGGCCCTGTAAATGAATAATAGCTTTATTTTAACCCATACTTTATTGAATGCAAATTTTAGTGCACCTAGTGGACGCATAAAAATTTTAATATGTTTGACAGTATGTAACATCATTAAGATACCTTTGAAACGATTTTTCCCCATAGGCCGTAATGTAATATAAAAGTTTGACTCTCCCTGTAAATAAACTAATCATGGTAAAAGCTTCATTTTTAATAGGTTTCGTGCTAGGGTAAATGTCAATAACGTCCAAAACTTTCAGGGCAATCTGAGTGTAATTACAGAAGTTAAAGCGCGGCCAGACCGACAGACGGACGGACAGACAAAAAATTCAAATGTATAAGCACTTTTTAATTTTGTTGGAAAGTGCTAAAATGCATTTTATCTATCTAACAGCCATCTTCCCTAATAAAGGACTTCGGGTAGAATATACTATTTGAAATCTTTTGCGTGTCCCTGTAAATGCTATGCACTACGTATTATGCATGAAATAACACATATTATTCCTCAGCAACATACATGAATTTGATTATATGTAAAATCTTTAATCTTAATTAAAATATTCGCAAACAATCCTCCCCCTTTATTATTATGTATTGGAATTCTTTGTGTGGCCCTGAATATGAATAATAATTATTCTTTTCGCTGCATACTTTACAAAATGCATACTTTAGTGCACGTTGTAAATGCATATAAATCTGAAGATGTTTGACGGGGTGTAACATCTTTAAAATTCATTTGAAATGATTTTTCTCCGTAGGCCGTAATGTAATGGAAAACTGTTGACTGTCCCTTAAATAAAATTAATCATGGCAGAAACTTCATTTTCAACAGGGTTCGTGCTCGGGTAAACGTCATTAACGTCCAAAAATTTCAAGACAATCCGAGTATGTTTACGAAAGTTAGAGCGCGGAAAGATGGCCATACGGCCAAACGGACAGACAGACAGACAAACCGAATGCTAAAAAAGAAAGTTATTTTAATCTATTGCCAACTATTAAAAGAGTTCAAAGAATAAGTTCTTCCTAATTAGGCAACTAATATCTAAAAGTTTAGCAACAGGAATAGAAATAAAAGTGTGTAAACACGATATAATTTGCGACAGTTGCATAAAGTGTAAGATAACGGATGCACCATATCCAAAACAAGCAAGAAACAGAGCTCGGAAGGTTCTAGACCTGGTGCATTCAGATATCTGTGGGCGATGACAACAGAAAGCACAGAAGGAAAGAAATTTTTTCTCACATTTACCGATGACTTCAGTATGTTTACGATGATATACCTTTTATCAAAGAAAAGAGAAGTAATTAATAAACTAAAGGAATATGTAGCCTTTACTAAAAATAAATTTGTTCACACGAACAAAGAACTCCGAACAGACAACTACGATGAAGTAGAAAAATTTCTGTCCGAAACAGGTATTTATCCTCAATTAACTGAACCACTTTCTCCATCTCAAAACGGTGTTTCTGAGAGGAAGAACAGAAAATTAGTTGAAATGACACGTTGCCTATTATCGGAAGCTAATTTACTCAGAAATTTTGAGGAGAAGCTTTAAATACAGCGGTGCATTTGCTAATTAGACTACCAGAAAAATCACACAATTTAACACCATACCAGCTATTGACAAATAAAATACCACATTTGAGAAATATAAAAACATTTGGCTGCAAAGCTTACGCTTACCTTGATAAATCCTAAAGAGGCGACTTGATAACTAAGCAATTGAAGGAACCTTTGTCGGTTAGGACAATAGATCAAAAGGTTATAGAATTTATGTTGGAAATGCTAAAGTAATACGAACATGAACAGTAACATTTATAGAGAACTCTAATTCGAACCAAAAGGTACAAAACTTTGATATAACGATGGATATTAACGTTCAAAATTAACCCGAAATAGCAGGGGGGGAATTCTTCTGAAGCTGTAATAAATATTCAAGAAAATAATGAAACAGACAATGAGGATATTTTAATAAACGAACCTAGAAGATCACAAAGATCAAATAGGGGTTTTCCACCTGATAGATTTGCATATTTTTAAAAAGAAAACAAAATATTAGAATCATCAGAATGGAAGGATATTGAATTAATCGATAACCCCTATGATAAAAGGAATTGGTATGAAGCAATTATTTCTTCGAGGAGCGACACGTATACGTGCCACAAAAAGGCTTAAGAATCCTTGTTTATTCCCACCGGTAACATTGTACTGTAAAATTTGTCTTATTCAATTGGAGCATTTTCTCGATTTAAGAAGCAACAATTTTTTTAAAGACTGGTGACAAAACATTAAAAATTTCGCAAAAGGTTCCCGTCGCGAAGGGGTTAAGAAAAAAAAACATGGGATTTAGTTAATCCTCAAGCTGGCGTAAAATAATAACTTTTAAATGGGTATTTTCATTAAAATATAATTCAAATGGTGAAATTGATAAATATGAAGCACGGTTAGTCGCTAAATGTTTTTCTCAAATATTTGGAACCGATTATTAAGAAACTTTTGCACCAGTAGTAACACATACAACATTGAGGGCATTTTTAGCCTGTGTGGCATACAAAAAATTAGCTGTAAACCATATTGATATAAAAACAGCTTTCTCCACGGAAATTCAGAAGATAATGTTTACATGTCTCAACCAGAAGGTTCGTTGTACCGGTAGAATAAAATAAAATTTGTAAACTAAGAAAAGGTAGAAAAGCTATAAGAACCCATGCTCTTGCGGCTTAAAAAACCACAAGGGCATGAGATATTAAGATAAGTGAAAGTTTGGTAAAAATATGTTTTGTGCAAAGCACATGCGAAAAACAAAAAATAGTACTACTCGTATCATAATTTATGTGGATGGCATGTTATTTTCAGGGGATACTAAAGAAATAGATGAAAAAATTACTCAACTCAGAAAAGAATATGAAGTAATAAATTTAGGACCTGTAAGTTATTACTTAGGTATAAATATAACCAGAAATAAAGAAGGAAATTTCATATTTGATCAAAGAAACAAAATAAAAGAACTAGTCAAAAAATTCGATTTAAGTGAGGCAAAACACTATGATACTGCGATGGAACCAGGTTATCTAAACATAATTGATGAAGAAAACTTTCTTCCGAACAACAGCAAATATAGGCAAGCAATTGGGACACTGTTATATAAAGCTACAATTAGTAGACCGGATTTTTCAGCGGCTGTTAGCATTCTTAGTCCAAGAATCGAAATACCAAGAGAAAAAGATGGAATGCAGTAAAAAGAGTTATACAATATTTAAAGACAACAAAGGAAATAAAATTCATTATTAGCAATAAAATGAAACCAATCCTTACAAAATATGCAGATTCTGACTGGGCAAGTGATAAATATGAGAGAAAATCTACCTGTGGTAACTTATATAAATTAGGAAATACAGCTATTTCTTGGGAAACAAAGAAACAAGATTCAGTTGCGCTACCCTCAGCAGAGGCTGAATATATCAGTCGCCAGTGCAGTCCAAGAAACAACATGGATAATTAATCTTTTAAAAGATCTAGATTTAAATAAAACTTTGCCAATAATTATTTATGAAGACAATCAGTCCTGCATAAAAATTACACAAAATGAAAGATATCATTCAAAAAAGTATGTGAATATAAAATTTCACAGTATAATTATTTTCCAAATAAAGGTATTATAGACTTGGAATATTGCTCAAGCATGAACATGACTGCGGACATTTTTACTAAGCCCTTACCTAAGGCTGATTTCATTAAAGAACGAAGTGAATTAAATCTAATGACTATTACAGCTTTAGAAATCAAGCAGTTGTGATAGACATATAATGATTTTCTGAAACTATAATAATAAATCTGATTTTATTTAATCAAGAGACTTAAATTTTCAAAATGTAATCTTTCCTTAATATAACTGTTTTTTCACGCTAATTGTGTATTTCATATTAATGATGCAATAGATGAAATGTGAATGTGAAAGTACATTTTTTTCCACCAGTCTTCTAGATGGTCTCTGTAAGCTAACCAGAATATTTAACTGAAAAATTTAAATGTAAATTTTATTAATATTTGTTTAATTTCAATTAAATTCAGCAATCAAGAATATGCAGTCGTTTCGTCTGTCTTTGTGCAAGATGACAAGTGAATTTGTGGTAAAAAAAATTTTAACATAAGGATACACATATCAGAAGAATGGATACACAATATGCATATCTATAGAAAGTAAATCAACCAAGGTAGTACATATTATATTATTCTTCTTATTGCTCTTTATTGATGAGAATCTAACTGTATTAAGTTCAAGTTATAAAATACTTTATGTATCCTGACAGCAAATAAATTGGTCTTAACAGCGTTCCATCAAATAAATATGCATGACTATTTATTTATAAGGTGATCGCCAATTTTTTTTTAATTCTAATTCATTTTTTTAAGCCGATGAAATTTGCGTGCTTTCAGAAACTTGGGTGTTTATACTGTGGTTGGCGAGCGTAAATCGCAAGGGGCAGAACCCCCTAGTCATATAAAAAAAATGCTACCATTTGACGCAAAATATTTATACAGGGCGATTCAAAAAAGAAAAAAAAAGTGGACAAATTGATATGACATATGAGGCATACGATAAGGATAAGATATCATATAAGAACATAGGGTCGCAAACCACTTATTGAGTCATAAATACAGAGTGGTTCATTCTAACTCAATTTGGGTCGACGTTCATAAATTTCAGAAAACTGAAGTATATTATAATAAAACATTTAACAGGCATTCTCACCTTCGTTTTAAATGTGATAACACCTAACAAAAGTGGCAGAAGTTTTCTTATGCGCACCAGCAATATCCACTTGGAACCTCACATTTTGGACTGTGATAATCAGTTTAAACGGTATCAGCGATTGCTTGAGCAATATGTTTTTCCAGATCTTTTTGTAACGTTATCACATTTCACACAAAATACGGTCCATATCGTTGCATTTCATTACAATATTTTTATTTTTCTTGAAATTATTTCATCAAACCGGTTGCAGCTAGAATGAAGCACCTGTATTTGTGACTCACTAACTAGTATGCGATCCTATATTCCTATGCGATTTTTTATCCTTGTAATATGCTTGATTTGTCATATCATTTTGTCCACGTTTTTTTAATCATCCTGTATAACTCGATGCAACAGTCAGCGACGTTCATCACCAGAAGTTTTCTGCCTAAAAATGATATCGTTGAAATGTTAGATGTCTCAACTTTTCGAAGAAAGACATAGACGTGATTTGAATATGAAATTTTAAATTCATGCTTGTGTAAAGATTTCTCAAAATTTGAACATTGTTCGCAAAAATATTTTGCTGAGTCTGTGATTTTATTATCATGACATCTATGTTTTCTAAATTCAATATTTAAGTGCAACATTATTTTTTTAACTTATTTATTCATTTTGAATCTTTTTTTATGTACAAAAATATTATTGGTAGGTATTGTATATGAAATTTAACAGAAAATACATTTTAAACTTTTTCTAACAAAGTACATTTGTGTATTTTTTATTAAAAATGTATAAGGAAATTATTACAAATAGCATTAGTATATTTAATTAAAATTATGCTCATAAATTCATTTTTCGTTCTTTTTTTAAATAATGAATTGATATTTTTATACCGGGAGATACAGACAATCACCACGTGATTCTACGCATCACAGACAATCACCTCTTTGAGTTCACAACTGAAATTCCAGAATCAGTTAAAACTTGATTTCGCATATTGAAATGCAATTGGTTTGTCAATTGATATCTTGGTGGAAAACACCTGGAGAACCAACTTTATTTGTTTACTCGTAGGTTTAGCATTGTCACCTTCTGCTCCCAATCCTCTATGTTTTGACACATTTAAGTGCAGGAAAACACAAGAATAAACTTACGAGTCAACCGTTAAAATCTAGTTTTCAGGTATTTTCCACCAAGATATGAATTGGCAGACTGGTATTTTCATATGCGAATCAAGTTTTAACACGTTCGCTGCCCCTTACATGAAGATGTGATGATAGTTAATGCCGCACTGTAGAAGTGGTTTTTTTTCCAGAAGCCGATTTACTTTTTATAACAAAGAATCGGCGAAAGATTTTTCCGCGCCAGCGCTTGACCGGCTATTGGCCATCACCCCACATCACGCGCTGGCGCGTGAGTAGCCCCTTAGCCTTTGTGCTATATGACGCTCTATCGCGTGAGCGGCAGCGAACGTGTTAACTAATTCTAGAAATTCAGCCGTGAACTCAATAAGGGGCTTGTCTGTGTTGCCGCATCCTGGTTATTTTGAAAGATAAAAATAAAATACATTCACGGTACTAACTTAAGGAGGCTCAGGGGTTGATCAATACAGGAAAACATGTAAACAGAGCTCTCGCTTCGAGCCCATATAAAAACAGAAGTATTCAATATAATTAATTTAAACTTTCTGATATTTTAAAGGTATGTTTGTACTCTTATAAAATTACAAAATGAAGTATTTCAATGTAGCATAATAAAAAATATAGCGAAACGTATGTAACACAATTTTCGAAAAAAAAATATATGATATATCACCAACACCAAAATATCTTAACGTTGAATTGACTTAAGAACCTAATTTTTGCTTTAAAATGATCAAGAAATTGTACGCTAGAGAATGAATTAAGGATATAAAAATCCCTCAAAAAAAAACATTATTAAAAAAACTCTTAAATTTGAAAATTTAAAAAACCCCTAAAAAATACAACTTTTTTTTCATTAAAAATACTCAAAATAGTAAACTATCTAAAATATATTAATTCAGAACCTAGATAATGATGTTATATAGATGCAAAAAAAATAAGCCATTCCATCAAATAGATTTTTTTTTATTTTGGTGTTAGTCGTCAAAAATCAAGTTTTGAGAAAACGCGACTAAAAGTTAAAATTATATGGATGCGACTATGAAAGTGTTGATACATAAATGCTTATAACTCCGTTAAAAATGCAAGTAATTTAAGCGGTTTTTTGCATTGAGTTAAGAATTAAATGAATAATCAAATTAGATCATAAAAAAATCGATTTTTTGAAAAGTTTTCTACCCCTGAGCTCCCTTAAAATGGCTACATACTACACGAGAATTTAAAGATATATTATTTATGCAATATGGTAGCGAGGTTTAAGAAAATTACTCAGATGACTACCATGGGCTACATAGCTAAAGATGTTCTTGATATCAAGCGAGATCAAATAATCTGACCATATGGGATTAAAATTAACCTTCAGTTTACTTGAAGATACATTGAAAGTAGTATGTTGTTTTCTCTAAAAATCCAAAAATTCCTTTTCAGAAGAACACTACTTATGAATTTCAAGGTCACGCAAAGCGTATGATGGATTTACGTAAGGGGCGTATAAGCGTGTGGGGCTAGTATTCGATGTAATTGTTCGTCAATGTATTGAGATCAATTCAACAACAAAAAATAAAAAGCAAATAACTGAAAAAAAAGACAATTATAAAGAAATAATAAAAAAGGGACAGAAATATTTTTTATATCTTACGGTTACGAAACCTTTTACTTTATTATTTGATGCCAGCGATTGATTGATGTATTGCAATTTTTGGACTATTTTTCAAATTGTTTTGTTATGGAGTTAAAACTGAGATTCATTTACTATCTTTCATGAAAATGGAGAATAATAATAATTTTGTAACGTGTCTTTTTGTAACATTTTTTGAAGCAATTCATGATAATAATGTTTAGGTCTTAACAAAATAACAAACTATATATTTGATAATAAAAGGAAGCAGCTTTTCAACACTTAGGTATGAAAAATGTCTAAATACCGAATGCCCTGAAACAGAAAGGGTAATTAAACCACTTCCCTATTTGAATTTAAATTGTCCTAAATGAATGCCAACACACGTGTCCTATTAAATTCACATATTATTCAATTATTCCACAGGCGCTGATTCTTTAATCACTTGATTAAACAGAATAATAATTCACTAGCAGTTCACTGCCACTTTCTCGTCTGCTCAGATCTCAAACAAAACTTTAGAATCAAAACAATAAAAGCATTTCACTTCGCTTGAGTTTCTGAACACTAAGATTTTAATTATAGATGGCACGGTATATCTACCTACATGGAACAACATGTTTTCTAATAAACACATGCGTCTAAAACTGAATATCAACTTGATTCAATCTTTATGTGAACTTGAACCACTAGGAGTTTGAAAAAACTATAATTGAACCACAAACCGATGCACCAATAATAAGATATGTTGGCTGGGCTCTTTAATACATCATATAGTTGAAAATTTTAGCAGGGAGGCACTCGTATATGATAAAACAGTAATTGGTTCACCAATATTTGGTAGCTATAAGCAAGATTAGTGTAAAACGCTGTTCTTTCAATAAAATTATCACTGTTTATATTACCAAAACAACCACACTCTCCTAATTACATTGAAATTGGAAAGCATAATAGATACTCTACAGGTACTTTCTTTTCATTTTTTCTAAAGTATAATAACGAATCAAAATGAGTTAAGTTTTTCACACACCAGTGTAATACACTGTAAAAAAAGGCAGAAGTTTCCTACGAAAATGTACTTTAATCAAGCAGGAAAACACACAGTAAATTCTTCGAAATCATGAAAGTTCTGAAAAACATCTCTTTATCTTTATAACATGTCGGAAAATTCTTTATTTTCGGAATTTAAAGAAAAAATTATAAAAATAAATTTCTATTAGCTGCCCATATCTGTCGTAAACTATTCAACACTTTCTTTCACAGTACAATAATCATATTTTTAATATCCACATAGCTCTTTTACGGATGCAATCAATTCTCACTTTTTTTTAGAAAACATGTTTAGCACACAAACATACTGAATTAACAGCATTAACATTAGTATAAAAATGAATAAGTATTTTGTTACAAATTGCAGTTATGCTGTTGGAAAAGTTTGCGTGAGAATTGATAGAATCAAAACAAATCAATTTTCTAAGTTTAGAGAACTGAATAATGCATTGTAAAAGTTTCTAGAAAATGTTTTCAAAATTTATGGGCATTCAATAGAAATTTATTTTTGTAAATTCTTCGTTGAATTTTTAAAATAAACTCATTACCGAGGATTCTAAAGATAAAGAAATACTTTACAAAAATCTTCGTTGATTCAGAAGAGGTGATAAAACATTATCATTCTTGATTATTGCACATTTTCGTATATTAAAAAATCTATATTTTTTATAGTATATGTTGTTAACAATATCGTAAATATTATCTCTGTAAAGACTATCTATACTCTGACCAATGAGAACAATCCATACACTTCTATTCCTCACAAAACTGATAGCTTTTTAAAAACAAAGATAATTCTTCACGATATTTTTAACAGTGTAGGAAAACATACAAAACCGAGTTGTCCATAATGAGTAATTAAACAAAATGGCAAGATAAAGACACATATTCCTCGTAATTGGTTTTTATATCTAAATAAATCAGAACATACAAATTATATATACAGGGTGGTCATAAAAAAAACTTTGCCGATATATGGAGCTCTAGCGGCCAGTCCGCTCAACCGATTGAGGTGAAATTTCAGATATAGCTATTCAAAGGTATGAGTTCGAGATTCTGTGAACGGCAACAAAATGACGCTTACGGTTACGGTTATAGTTACAAAAACTCGAAAATTTCCAATGGCAACACCCATTTTTTTCATTGCAAAATGCTCAGCGCTGCGAAAACCCTCAAGAGCGTTGGAATCGTACGTGTATCGCAGGAAACGAACATGTTATGCGCGCACAAAAAACTGTTCTGCGAATTAGAGGTCTGCACGGGCCCGGGCTTGGCCCGTGGCCTGTACCCGGCCCGGCCCGGCGAAATCGTTTCGAATTTTCTAACGGGCCGGGCCGGCAGATTTAGAATAGTTTTTTCAACGGGCCGGGCCGGCAAAAAAATTGTACGGGCCAGACGAGCCGGGCCGGGCCGATAAAAAAAAATTTCGGGCCTGCCGACCCGTTCTGAAGATTTAAGCAGAAACGATAAAATATGAGCTATTTTCAACGAAAATTGTTTTAACGAGAATAAGTATAAATGTGGCCATACTAGTTTTACAGCATCAATATAAAAATGCAGAGTGTATCGGCATCGGAGAATTACATTATGTGTAAACCGTTTTAATATTTTTTTAACTGACTCATGCCGGTCCGAGATCACGCTTGCATTATTTTTCTACATATAGACTGGCCGGACCGATACTAAACTTAATTATTGGCAGAAAACATGATTTGTAAAATTATTAACAGCTATAAAGAACTTATGTTAGCTTAGTCTTCGGATATACAGGGTGGTCATAAAAAAAGTTTGCCGATATATGGAGCTCTAGCGGCCAGTTCGCTCAACCGATCGAGGTGAAATTTCAGATATAGCTATTCAGAGGTATGAGCTCGAGATTCTGTGAACGGCAACAAAATGGCACTTACGGTTACGGTTTTAGTTAGAGAAACTCGAAAATTTCCAATGGCAACAACCATTTTTTTTTCATCGCAAAATGCTCAGCGCATGCGAAAACCCTAAAGAGCGTTGGAACCGTACGTGTATCGCAAGAAACGGACATGTTATGCACGCACAAAAAACTGTTCTGCGAATCCTCCCCCCCATAGAAAAAACTCGATTGGGGCGGAAGGAGGAAATTTGCATATGACACAAAGTCAGTACACAAATCTCTGATTACAATACAGATCGGAGAAATTAAAACTTTTATTTTGATTACACATTTTCCACATGGGTGCCATCACATACAATTGCCTGCGATGACACCCATGTGAAAAAGTGTAATCAAAATAAAAGTTTTAGTTTCTCCGATCTGTATTATAATCAGAGATTAGTGTACTGACTCCAAATTTCCTCCTTGCGCCCCAATCGAGTTTTTCTATGGGAGGGAGGATATTTGAAATATCCTCCCTCCCATATATATTTGAAATTTCATTTCGATCCGTTGAGCGGACTGGCCGCTAGAGCTCCGTATATCGGCAAAGTTTTTTTATGACCACCCTGTATACTTCCTAATGATTTTTAAATTAATTTCTCAATAATGCGAAAGTTTGGCACATTTTCTGATTAATTTTAAATTGTAAAAGTATAAAAGTGATAAGCCTGACTATTGAAAGGATTTTGAATCGAATACCGTTTTTCATTTTTGGGAAATAAAATACTTGTATAACCTTGTTGAGATATAATAGTTTCTCAAATGATTGCAGGTTTTTCTCCCTTCCCTTGCTATTGCTTCCAAAAATTCCTTTCAAAACGCTAATTATGACACTATTTTATTTGTTTGCAGTATTCTTAAATTGCTTGTATCAAAAAATGGATAACGCCATTCGATTATATAGTTTCTGAATAAAGATATCTGCTAATCTTATGCGTTTCTGAGAAAAAAAAAATGAATTTAGAAATGTATCAGAAAGGAGCTTCTTTGAATTTAAGAATGAATTTGGATTTGAAATCTATAATAAAATGATATAGAAATATATTTATAAATCTTCTTTTATTAAACAGCTTCAAAATTAACGATGTTTTTAGCTTTCTTTCTTTTTTCTTTTATTCTAAGCCATATTAATTTTTTAATGAATCTTTATTCGAATGTTGAAAGCCTAAGAATCTAAGTAATCATTAATGTTGTTAATGTGTATTTGCTGTAAAATATACTTTAAAATCATTCCATAGATATGTATGCAGTATTCTTTAAAAGAATCTTAGTTATATGATAAAAACCTGAATTTTTTAGAAATTGTAGAAATTGTAACGGGCCAAAACGGGCCGGGCCTGTTTTCGCTGATTTTTGTACGGGCTGGTCCAGGCCCGGGCCGAAGTTTTGAGTGTTACAACGGGCCGGGCCCGGGCCTGGAATTTCCGGGCCGTGCAGACCTCTACTGCGAATCCTCCCCCCATAGAAAAAACTCGATTTGGACGCAAGGAGGAAATTTGCATGTACACTAATATCTGATATCAGTACACTAATATCTGATTACAATACAGATCGGAGAAATTAAAACTTTTATTTTGATTACACATTTTCCACATGGTTGGCATTACCATGCAATGTGTAATTGCCTGTGATGACACTCATGTTGATGCCATTGCCATGCAATGTGTTGCCTGTGCTGACACTCGTTTCTTGCGATACACGTACGGTTCCAACGCTCTTGAGGGTTTTCGCATGGGCTGAGCATTTTGCGATGAAAAAAATGGGTGTTGCCATTGGAAATTTTCGAGTTTCTGTAACTATAACCGTAACCGTTGGCGCCATTTTGTTGTCGTTCACAGAATCTCGAGCTCATACCTCTGAATAGCAATATCTGAAATTTCATTTCGATCGGTTGAGCTGACAGGCCGCTAGAGCTCTATATATCGGCAAAGTTTTTTTTAAGACCACCCTGTACTTACTTTTACACATATAATTACATATGCAAAATCTATTACTTTTTAGTATACGTAGTGAATTTGTTCTTAATTAATTGAATAAGAAATGTTTGAATTAATCAAAACATTTCTGAAAACAACATTATTTCTCGTTATTATTTTAATATTTTACGTATTAGAAATAAATACATTTGAATTTAAATTACAATCATCAGATTTATAAAGCACGCTGAGTCATTTACATGAAAGTCAAAATTTCTAAATAATATAAACTTTTATGGAAATTCACATAAAATTAATTAATATAAAATATTTCTAAATAAGAGAAATTTCTTTTCTTGCTAAATTCTATCACGAAAAACTATTCTATTTGCATTTTTCTGCTTCACTCTTTATCAGTTTTATAACAATTTCGAAAACCCAAAAGAAGAAATCTGTTCAACCGCAAAATGTACACAACATTATTAGAAAATTAATTAAAACACTGAAAACATTTGAAAAGAAAAAAGAGAATGGGAATAGAACTTCTTTTAAACTTTCAATGAAGAACTTCTTTTTTTAGAATATTTCTTCACTAGATAGTTAAAGTTCGAACTTTAAAATTTTGTCCATTAATGAAAACAAATTGATCTCTGCTTTTTTAAAAAGCAACAAAAAAAAAATGCGAAATGACGAGTTTTCTTTCATTGGAGAATGAAGAATTGCGAATATGATTATTTTTAAAAGAAAAATTACATTAGGTATTTTTAAAACAAAGTTTGTTTTTTTTCTCATTTTTTATTCTTGCATTAAGTTTTATTTATATACAGAGAACCTTCTTTATCTTCCAAAAAAAGTCTTGGAAATTTTCAAAGTAAATAAAAAAGAAAAGTCAAAACAGCTCAACAATCTTCTCACATGACAGTCGTTTCTCTTTTTCAAATTTTCTATTAAAAAAAAAAAGAAAAAAAGAAAAACCTATATCAACACAGTTTTGAACAGGACATTGTGTTGCATACACTTGTGTACATGTTTCTAGACACTGCTACAGAACTCCCTTCATTACATCTTTGTAGTATGTCATTTACACTACCGTGTTGAATCTGTTTGTATTCAAAAGTAATTTAACTAATGTATGATTTCTATAGTCCACCCCTGCCCTTTTTAGCACTATAATTTTCGCAACGTATTTTAATGAAGCAATTTGTACCTGTTATGAAGTAGTGAGTTCATAAGCTTTCCTCATAACTCTTTCATCACGCTTTTACTGAATGCAGGTACATATTAAAATTTATATATATTAATTGTAACCGATTTATAAGTATTTAGTATTGTTAAAGTATATCAAGCCTAATATCAATTCAGGTAATGGTAAAAAAAAGTAAATAGGCATTTTGTGAAAATACATCATTCTCTCACAGTCACTCATAACTCTTACTTTGGCCTATTTGGAGAGAATTACCCTAATATTAAAACAGGGCGCTAACAATTGGAAATAGGATTTTTTTATTCAGTTATAGTTTTGCCTGATAAGCGGGTCTTGTGACATCACAGAAAGGAGAAAAATCATTATATATTTTTATAAAAATATTATGTAAAGATTTGGGAGAAAACTATTATATGCTAAAAACGCTGATTGAAATATGTAGTACACTGTAAAAAAAGGTCGATCTACTAAAAAAATTTTAGTGATCCTTGTAATTACTAAACATTTTTTTGTAATCTTACGCGGTTACTAGAAAATCTGTAAGAATTACTAGAAAAAAGCTAGCAACGAATAGAGTTAATAGTTTTGAATTTTTAATAGCTATAACTAAAACTCACTTGGTGTGGCCGTGATAGCCTAGTGGTTATAACTCCGATCTCCAGGATGAAAGGCCCGGGTTCGATGCTGGACGCCACCAAATACGCCCTTGAATGTATGCAGTGTAAGTACTCTTAAAAAAGGGATTATGAAAGTCCTTTCGGAGCAGGTACCAATGTTTGCTGCTGCCATCTATTGCGACTTATTATTAAAAATAATTTTGGAGCTGTTACTAAAATTTGCTTGGTGGCTCATACTAAAAAGTTTTAAGTTAGTTATACAAAAAATTCTTTTGTTACGTTTACAAAAGAAATGTTTGTTTCACTTGCAAAAAAAAGTTTGTAATGGTTACTAAAAAATTCTGTGGAATACAAATTTACTGAAAAATGTTTAGTAACCTCTTGAATTTTTTTTTACAGTGTATACACATATTTAAAAATACCATTATTTTAAAACATAAACAGAAGCACACGGTAATAAATAAAATAGTGCTAAACTATATAAAGAATCTAATAAAAGATAGATCGAACATAATTTTTAATTCAGTTTTAATAGAAAATATAAGACATGAAACTATTACTTATAACTATAAACTCAAATAGAAAACACGTTAAGGAAACTTTTTCGGCAATACTAGGAAAATATGGAGAAATAATAACTGATATTGATATAGCGTTGCGGTAAAAAAAGCTAATAAGCAAAGTGTGAAATATTTTTTAAATGGATGTCAAATTTTCATATTTCCATCAATATAATCGGGAATGCTGACATTTAAGAGCGGTCAATTTTTTATTCCATTGATGAAACCATATTCTTCCTAGAGAACGAAGGAATCGATAGAAAAGATCTGGGTGCAAGATTTTATGCAATTTACATAGCGTTTAATGCAGCTCAAATCTAACTCACATGTTAGTAAATTTTGTTCTTGTTGTTGTTGTTCTTTTTTAAATGTATACGGTAGAGAAATAATTCATGAAGATTTTTTTTAATTTTTCTTACATAAAATCATTATAACAAATTAAACAAGAATTTACTAACCTAGCAATTTTTGCAATTTATTTCCACCCTATCGTTCAATAAGATATTTATGATTCATTGATAGAAATTTACCAGTTTTAAATCAAACAAAATTGTCTAATCGAGCAATCAATTTTACGTCATTATTTAATGATATATCGTGCAAAAATCCTGAAGAGAAATCGAAACAACCAAAAATTGGAAGGAGCTAAGTCTAGAGAGTACGGAGAATGCAAAATGAAGTAAAATACAACCTAAGAAAAAAAGCTTATTTTGTTTATGACAAAATGTTAGATTTTTGTTCATTGAGAAACAGAAATTAAAAATTTTATTTATTAGAACTTTTTCTCTAATTCATATTGTGATACAATGATAAAGTAATGCTTTCTGTTAAATTAATAACAATTGCTTATTTTAAAATTTGTTGATTGGGATATCTGTGGTGCTACAACATTTATATTTGTTAAAGTTGTATTAAAAAATATACCCTCCAAATATAACAAAAAATGTTGTTCAATTATTACACTGCAAAGTGAAAAACTACCTTGTCCCAAAAATGTTGGAATATTAAAAAGCTTTCAAATAGTAGCAAAAAACTAAAGCAATAAACATATAATTTCGCAACATCGTATCCATATTTTTTCACCTTTACGAAACTACCAATTTACCGATGAGCCACGGAGTCTCAATAGATCCTGCACTGTAAAACATTTGTGTAACGTTACTCCATAAAACTGCTGGCAGCTTTGCTGCCTCCAATTTGGTGGAGTACTTTAACCGATATAATCGGTGTAACATTGCAATGTTACACCAGTAATGCATGTTTTTATTACACCATTCCGTAAGTGAAAAATTACTCAATGAAGTGTAAATCGTAGCTGCCACCAATTTTATGGAGTAACGTTACCACAAATGTTTTACAGTGTGTGGGTAAAAACATGTTCATTTTTTGCTGATACCAATCAAGTAATCACATAATGTCTAAAACTAGAAATGGAGCTATCTGTTTATAAAAGAAATATATAAAATGCATTAATGTATGGATGACAAAATGTATAAATGAAAAAATGAAAAAAATGCATGCTTCACTTATTATAGTTTTGCACGAAATTCAAAGCAATGAATTTAGTACGTTTTTTTCCTAAGACGGAGTAGTTTATTGATGCTATTCGATGGCTGTTTCGAATTTTTCGAAGTTTTCGTTTTTTAGCAGATTTCTTTTTAAAAAAATTAGCAAGGCAGAAAACCTCTTATCTAGAAAAATATTTTTCTCATTTTTTTCTCCTTCATAATTTTGCATTAGAAAAGCAGATTCATCATAATTACAAAGTACCAAGCTTTTCTACACATGAATTGAATTTTTTCATTCTTACAAGCATTGTGAAATAAATTTAATAAGAATTTTTTTACCCTTATTTTATTTTAAAGAAAAGAGTTTTTCTCTAAAATCATGAAAGGCTGATGAAGCAAAAATTGAAACAAGGAGTCTGTAAGTAACATACTTCTTCATCCATAAGAACACTACACAGTTCTTTCTTCTTTTATTCTATAATAAAGGTTTTCTTTTCTTCGACTATTATATGCAAGAACTTTTTTTTCACTTCTTTTTTTTTTCTCTCCAGAAAACGTTTGATTTAAAAATGGAAAATTCTTGAGAAATTTAATTAAAATTTCTTTTTTCAAACTAAGAATTGTCATTATTTTGATTTTTTTCCGATCAGGATAAAGAACTTAAATTTTATTAATAATTTAAAATTTTATATTATTTCATTACTTCGTAAAGTTAAATAACTGTTCAATTAATTTGTCTGTAAAATTTTAATTATAATATTAATATTATATGAATGGATTAAAAGATAAACTTTTTTTATGTTTGTAATTAAACACCAAAGATAAATATCAATTATTATAAATTTGCCTATGGCTTGATTTTTTTACTTATAACAGAAAACTTGTAGCAAAAACTGTTAAAAAAGTATATTTCAGATTTAAATGCAGGCTCAAAATGGTTACTAAAAATGTTAGAAATTTAAAACGGGGAATGGAGTCCTTTATAATTATTTTATATTATTTATAAAATATCGTTTATCTAACAATAAATATCCATGATAAGTTTTAAATATAAATGAATTTCGGTTGTCTCTATTTTATATACAGGGTGTTTCTAAATTCATGGTACAAACTTTAAGGGGTGATAGTACACATCAACACAAACAATATTAAATGGGAAACTAAGGGTCTCAAACGTCTTCCGAAGGAGATAGGCGCCATTAAAGTTTAGGGTCCAAAAATTCAAATGATTATAAAAAGCAGAAAAATTGGTCGATTCGTTTGTCTAAAACTATTCTTTACCTCAGTATTGTCTTGAAAAACTATACTGTACTAAAACTATTCTTTATGTCAGTATTGTCTTGAAAATAAATTATAAAAATAAATTTCAAAAAATGTCGATAGAGGTCGCTTTAGACTTTGGAGTAACGAACAACTATTTTTTACAGTTATTTTTTGCATCTCATTAATTTTTTTTAGAAGCTTAGACATAAACTTAAATTTTGAGCTGAAAATCTAAGTCGTTGGGAGTGGTTAAGCAGCCCAAACTGAACTGTGTTCAATGGGGGTGGGGAGGTTGAAATTTCAAATGATTATAAAAACGGAAAAATTGGTCGATACGTTTGCCGTTTTCACTAAAACTATTCTTTATGTCAATATTTCCTTGAAAAGCAATTTTAAAGATTAATATTAAAAAATACCGTTAGAGGGCGCCTTAAACTTTAGAGTAACCAACAACTATTTTTAACAGTTATTTTTTGTATCTAATTAAATGCTTGTAAAAGTTCAAACTTAAATTTTGAGCTCAAAATCTGCATCGTTGTGAGTAATTAAGTAGCGGAAAATTGAAATGTGTTCAAGGGGTGGGGAGGGTAACATTTTAACTCCTGAACACAGTTCAGTTTGCGCTTCTTAACACTTCCCATCGATTTAGAATTTGAGCTCAAAATTTAAATCTAAGCATTTGCAAGCATTTAATTAGATACAAAAAATAACGGTTAAAAATAGTTGTTGGTTACTCTAAAGTTTAAGGCGCCCTCTAACGGTATTTTTTAAAATTAATCTTTAAAATTTATTTTCAAGGAAATATTGACATAAAGAATAGTTTTATCAAAAACGGCAAATGAATCGACCAATTTTTCCGTTTTTTGTAATCATTTGAAATTTGAACCTCCCCACCCCCATTGAACACAGATCAGTTTGCACTACTTAACCACTCCAAAAGATTCAGATTTTCATCTCAAAATTTAAGTTTATGTCTAAGCTTCTAAAAAAATTTATGAGATGCAAAAAATAACGGTAAAAAATAGTTGTACGTTACTCCAAAGTCTAAAGCGCCCTCTATCGGCATTTTTTGAATTTTATCTTTGTAATTTATTTTCACGATAATACTGACATAAAGAATAATTTTAGTGAAAATCGCAAATCAATTGACCAATTTTTCCGTCTTTTATAATCATTTGAAATTTGAACCTCCCCCCACAGTTTAGTTTGCGCTACTTAACCACTCCCAACGATTTAGATTTTGAGCTCAAAATTTAAGTTTAGTTCTAAGCTTCCAAAAAAATTTAATGAGATGCAAAAAATAACAGTAAAAAATAGTTGTTCGTTACTCCAAAGTCTAAAGCGTCCACTACCGGCATTTTTTGAAATTTATCTTTATAATTTATTCTCAAGACAATACTGACATAAAGAATAGTTTTAGTGAAAACCGCAAACGAATCGACCAATTTTTCTTTTTTTTTATAATTATTTGAATTTTTAGACCCTAAACTTTAATAGCTCCTATCTCCTTCGGAAGACGTTCGGGACCTTAAGTTTCCTATTTAATATTGTTTGTCTTGATGTGTACTATCACCCCTTAAAGTTTGTACCATGAATTTAGAAACACCCTGTTTATGTATTGCTATTTTTTCAAATTGGGACAAAGGAGCTTTTACAAATATAAAAGAAATGAATTTAAATCTTATTTCATAATATGTAATACATGAAATAAATTTCAATGTATTATATTGAAAGCACAATTAATAAAAAATTAGCGTTTTTTAATTTTGAAATTTAAATTCGTCAAAAAACATTTAACCCTTTGAGCTCTGGGGTGTAATTTTTTTCAAAATTCCAAATGTGACATTGGCACCAGTATTTTGCAAAGAAAAAAAAACGGTTAACGATAAACACGAAGAAAAAAATGCATTAAAACTTTCTCAAAGAAATGAGGTCGAATTTTCTGGTGCCATTGTGACATTTCGGAATTAAAATTATGCGGTAGAAAATTCTACCGTCAGAGCTCAAGGGGATAAGTGCTAGGAATTTCGAGAAAATGCTACCCTTTTATCCATACCGAGAGAGTACATACACAGATGGGGTATATGTCATACATATTGATCCCATTTAATGTAAACTTACACAGGTGTCTAGATTAAAAAGTAACATTATAACTTTCAGGAAGGTAAAGCTCAAGATCATTAGATGCACGATTCGAGTTTTGTTTGGGTCTTTATAATAGCACATAATATAGAAAATCCCGCAAAATGCGTTACGCGATCCATTTTTTTAAATTAAAAAAACATACGTCCAACATAAATTCTTTTCAGCATTACTGAAGTGTACAGTACTGCAACAATAGTTTTAAAGAGCATAACTTTCCGAAGCAAAATGTTCAGCATCTTCTGATAAATATTGTGAGTTTTGTGTCTGTTTTTGATGGTAAATGGTGTATAAATCTCGCAGAATACGAAGTGTGATACGATTTTTTGAATGCAGAACACATCCGTTCAATAGAAATTCTTCCCAAAATTACTGAAATGTACAGTATGGGGACAATGAATGAGTTACCTGTCACCTGTTGGGTTCGAAATGTTAAAGAGTGTACTTTTATCGGAAATTTAAATGAAGGTTTCTGATCATCCTCCCTATAGGCCCGACTTGATTCCAATTGAATATCATTTATTCATTAAACTTAAGGATTTCTCGCCAGAAAAAGATTTCCAAAGTGATTATGGCTTTAAAGAATGGGTACAACATTGACTGGCTATTTTGCGGTAGATGTTTACAAGGAAGGCATAAATAGACCCTTTTCAAAATACGAAAAATTTCTTAACAACGGTGGTGACCACATTGAAAAATTAGTAAATGTATAACTTTCATTTGTTTTTGTTTTTTTCATTATTTTATTTACTTTCCTTTATATTTCTTTTAATTATAGGCACATGGTTATAACTTTCTTCACTAGTCTCCTATAATATGCACATTGTAAAGCATTTAACAATGTGATTAATAAATTTTCATATGGCTCCTAGTAGTTTTCAAGCATTGGATGTGCATCTCTTGTGTTGGGCACATCTGTTAAGGTACAATCCGTTTTGCAATTTTAAAATCAGGATTACAACCAGCTGCTTTCGAAATCCACTTCTGAATTTAAATGACGAATCAGCACTGCACTTAGCTTAATCTATGTGCTCTTGCTTATATAAATATCGTCAAATATTAATTTATTAATAAAGTAACGAAGACAGCTAAATCAGATATTGGTCGCAAACAGAAACTTTGTCTCATTATGGTATAAACATATATGCTGTTACAATTGAACTATTAAGATATGTACGATAATTCGATAACTACGCAAAATAATTCATACTTTTTGCCCAATTAAGTATTATTTATCACGAATTAAGTTGAAATTATATGTCAATACAACTTTTGTGCCAAAAAATTTATAAATTGTATACTAACGAGATTTAAACTTTGTATTGTGCGTCGTTTTCTAACTAACTTCCGAAACAAGTATTTATTTCAGTATGTGATGCAAATTACATTTCAGATAAAAAATAGACCGGAAAAACAAATTTATTTCATTTTTGAGGGGGAAATGTCAATATGATGTATTTTGCCAGTTAATTTTCTGTTTTATGACTTATCAATATCTTCAGATTGTATTAATTTATGTCGAAACTTTTATTTCTCTTAGACATTTAGAATATATCTCAAATTAAATTAAAACAGGAACGTGACATAAACAAGACATGTGATAGGCATAAGGTAAAGTCTAGGATATTTTTTATTTCTATTTTTTGTGATCATGTTGACAACATTTCTTAAATATAGATCTAGACATCATTTAGAGTGGGTATGTGCAAAGAAAATTGATAGTCAACAATTTATGATCCAAAAATAAGAATACAACTGCATAAATATTTTTTTATTTCCTTTCTGAAAAAGAAATATATAAACCATTTAAATTTTAAGTAATCAAATTGCATTCCGAAAAGGTTAAAATACATTTTTTAATGTTTTAATAATTAACCTTAAATTGTATAAGTTATTTTTCGCTCGCTGGTCTAAACTTTTCGCGTAAGCTTTTCGCGTTTTTCATGCTCTTTCTTCAACCTTTCGTTTAAATGGAGCTAAGTTTCATTAAAAATATACCCTCGGAGGACCCCTCCATCGAGTTTATAACATACATGTGAATAATTCGTCGTTATAAACAGTGCCTCGTTACCACTATCTTACATGTGTGCCTTTAAGACTGATCAAATTTTCAAAAAAAAAAAATACTTTAGAACTTTAACTTTTAATTTTTTACTTTATAAAACAAACAAAATATATCAATCTATGCTAAAAATGCCATTAAAAATCACTACTAATAAAAAGTTTATTTATTTATTTATTTTAAAGAACTGTTTATGTCTCTTCAAACCTTAATCTAATTTAATAAAATTAATTATAAGGATTGTTAAAAAAATTTCGAGTGAACTACTTTGTCAGTTTGCAAAAATCTTTCGGAAACGATACACTGAGAGTCGTAGCGTTCTTAAAAAAACTGGAAATGGTAGGAAAAGAGATATAAAAGTGAAACTCATTTAAGATATGGGTCTAATATACGGTCTGGCTTAATATGCGAATTATCTGCGGTCTATTGAAAAGAAACATGTGTAAATTTAACGTTATAAGATAAGGTTCTGCTTAATATACGAATTATCTGCGGTTTCTTGAAAAGAAACATGTGTAAATTTAACCGGATAAGGCCAAATTTATTATTTATCTATTTATTATTTATCTTATTTGTATTTTATTTATTATTATCCCATTTAATATTCGAAATACCTTCGGTCCCTTGACTGGTTTCCTAAGATATCCTAAAATTCGTTGTAAATAGAAAAATTATTGAGATCGATTCTCAGCATTTAAAGTTTGGATTATTGTTGGGCTTTCGTTGAAAAGTAGTTAACTGGAAAATTCTACGAATAAGGTTTAATTTCTAACTATAGGCAAATGTTGGACAGCAATTTTTCTACAATTAGCTAACGTTGAATGAAACATTTTGTGCTACTTTGATTATCGGATTTTTATGTGATTTTGCAAGATAAATTATCCAAGATACATAAATAAGAAGGGAGAGTGTTGTACATTGGACATATGTGTACTTTGGACCTATGCTAATTCTAGTTTTACTTGTTTAGATCATAAAACAAAAACATTTGTATATTAAATATTTGCCAACAGAGGTCTCATTTAAGTTCTTTGAATTAGTTTAGAAGCTCAACTAATCGTACAATTTAAAAAAAAAAAGGAAATTCAGCTTTCAAAAGTAAATTTTTCTTAGATATTTCTATGTTATTTTTATACTAAAACACATCTATTTTTTAAAAATTAGGAATATGCATAACAAAGCAATGCTCTATCTACTATAACTTGTGCTTTAAATAAATTCGGCCTAAACTTAACATCATAATAGGCAGCTTTGTTTTTAAGTGTCAAGTGGTGTATTTTGAACCTAATAAAAATTGGTGTACATTATACTATGTAAAAGGTACATTAGATATTGTCTAATGGATCTGAAAGGCAGCTCAAGATGTGAACATTTGGAATTGACTTATTTAATTACAAACTTGGCTAAAAATAAATATGATTACTAATGTAAATATTTTGTAATGTCTTTTGTGACTATAGTAAGTGTAAATGTTCTGAAGTTTTAAATCTATTTAGAATTTCTTATTTTTTAAACCTAATAAACAATGGAATGCATCAAAAATTTATATATGTTGCTTCGTGATTAATAAATGTTGATTTTATTCGCTAAAAACAAGTTTTTTTTTTTCATTCTTGGCAATGGGAACAAGGTACACCACTAGTGGTGTACCTTGGTCAATTTTATTCCTAAATACTCTTGGAATCATTTTATTCTTAATTCAAAAATTTTTATGGAAATCATTTATATAAAAATTTAAGACAAATATATGTAACGCATAACATCACAAAGTTTTATAAAAAAAATTCTTCTTTTAGTTTTCGCAATTTTTGTTAATTAAAAATTAAAAAGTCAAAATAGGTCGGAGGTACACCATCTTCCACAAAATCATTGTAGTCTTTTAATTTACAATGCATTAAATATAATTCTATTTAAGGTTCAAAACATTAAATTCGTGAAGATGCTCCAAGCAAAGTAAAGCGAAAAAATGAAATAGCAATAACCATAGATTCATGAATAAAAATAAAATTACTAATCCGATTTTAAGAATTGTTTATAAATCCGTCTAATAAATAAAATAAAGTTTAAAAAGTCTTAGCAACAATAGAAATATGAATTACTCAGTTCAATACTAGTAATTAATAGTAAAATAACTAACCTGTTAGAATTTTTTTTCAGATTACTTTTTGAAGAATTAATTTTAATTGACTTTTAGTCCCTAATGTTTAGAAAAACTTTTCCTTTAAAACATTCCAGTCTTTTAAACTCTTCATTAAAATACTTTTAAGATTTTTTTTTTTTGTATTATTATTTCTGAGTATTAACTTCTATTGAGAATAGTATCCTTTAATTGCGAATATTTATAGTTTATTATATAGTATATTTTACAGAAGAAATACTAATTCTTGAAATATACATAATATAAAAAAATCGTGGTTATATATATATAGTATAAAAATTTGTTAAAAATATCGTAGAAAATTACCACAGTTTTTAAATATTATCTATTTTTAACCGACTTCAAGGAGTAGGTAATGATTTCGACCTGTATGTATTTTTTGTTCACTCATAACTTCCGTAAATATGAACCGATTTTGATAATTCTTTTTTTGTGTTGAAGTGTAAGATCTGCCCACATGGTTCCACTTCAATTTTAACAAATTCTTGCAATTAGAACTTTTTAAAATTAAAAACATTAAAATTCCAATTCTTTTTTAAGCAGTCATCCAATTAGAAGCGGTCATTTTTCAGGTAATCGCAGGTTTTCACATCCGGCGCACAAGTCAGATGTGTGTGTACAGTAAATAAATAAGATTTCAGGCTATCACTCTTAAACCCAAACGAGATCTTTTTTAACCGACTTCAAGGAATAGACTATAATTTCGACCTGTATGTATTTCTTGTTCACTCATAAAGTCTTTAAATATGAACAGATTTTGATAATTCTTTTTTTGTTTGAAAATATAAGATACCCATGTGGTTCCATTTTAATTTCATTAAATTCTGATGATTAAAATTTTTTAATGAAAAAATATGGATTTGATAAAAAAAAATAATGATTTGACGCAGATCATATTTCATTGTTGCAACCGTTTTCAAATCATAAGTATATTAAAACTATGCATTCATTTGCGTTAGCGCCAAGTTGTCTCCAAGCTTGATACTGTTTTTCTTTTTTTTTTTAATTCGGATAGTATTTTTTAAAAGCATATTTTATTTATTTTACCAATGAGAACGTTACATTAACGAGTATGCAGTGTTTTCGTTGGTCAGAAAAAGGCTTTAAAAAAAGGCGTAATTTATCACGATACTTTTAACAGTTAAGAAGAAAATACATTACTAAGTATCTTAAAATAATTTGAGAACAATAAACCTACTTACAGCAAAACAGCACTTTTAATTATTTATAAGATGGTTGCTTTGATTAGATTTCATAGTGATTTTCGAGTGTCTCACAAATGACTGGTTCAATGACTTTCAAACGGTGACAGGTATTAAAGAATTCTGATAGGAGAGTTTTGTATGACATCAGGCTTTTTTATGCTACGATTCGAGGTTTTAGTTACAAATAGCAGCGATAGGTGGCGCTGCAAGCAATAACCGCTAATTATAGGCTCAATTTTTCGGCTTATTTATTCTTCCTTTCCAAAAAAGAAGATAAAATGTATTAATAGATCGTGAAGTACTTAACTACGGGTTCAGAATGAGCGCAAATCGCTGTCAGCATCATTTGTAGTTTGAAATTCGAAATATAATCAAGAATCACGGCCTAAAAACTCCTGACATCATACATAATCCTCCTTCAGTATTTTTTTAAATATATGTCACCGTTTGCAAGATAATTCACTTTAAATTAAATCGGTGACATTTGAAAAACCTAGGACAAATTTTAAGCATTTAAAATTTGATTTAATTTAAATTTCTGAAGTAATTCCATTGTTGTTAATTATCGAAATTTATATAACTAAGATAAAGCAGATTTCTTGGGTGAAAAAAAAGGTGTTATATCTTTCGTCAATTATGCTGTTTCATACATTAGCAATCCTAGAATGTCACAGTAAAAATAAATCAGGTTAAAAGAATATTAGAATAGAATTGAATTTGACAATTCTATTTTAATAATAATAGAATAGAATTTAATATGACGCTAAAACTAGAGTTCATTGGTAAATAACATTTATATTCGTAACATTTATAAAACATTTCTACATTTATGTTCATACGCTGTTAAAAAACAGTTGCATTTGGCACCCAGGGGTGTAAAGGTGTTACCATTTGACACCCGCGGGCTTGAAAATGTGTTTGGGGTGCCGTTTGATCTCTCACTGTGTTATTCACGCTAATTTGGGTGCCGTGCAATGCATACCGTTGGAAGATTTTCACCCCTTAGTCATTTGCGGATGTTCTGTGACATGTATCCTTGCCCTTCAACTCGCCATCATTGGTGGATCAAAACAGCAGCTTCTCCCTACGATGACTATCACCGCTATGCGCTAACCCAATTTCATTTAGAACTTCGGATGGGTAAGTTTAGCGGGCTTTTTTATATAAAGCAACCTTTGAATTTCAGGGATTTGAACATTTCAGGGAAACTTTGAAGGTGAGCTCGATGGCCGAGCGGTTAGAGCAATGCGCTTGCAATCAGACGTTGTTTGTTCGAATCCGGCGAGGACCAAAAGTTGGTTCATATATTTTTAATTTATTATTATTGGGCACTCTGGATAAAGGGTGCTAATTCAATCTAATTAAAGGTGCCATTCTGACTCCTTTCGGGGTGTCACCAGTGACACAAGCCTTTCACCCCTAAAAGGTGCAATGTGTCACCATTAGTTTTAACAGTGTAACACTTCATAAGCAATGCGGAGAATAATCCGTACTTTTTCTGAAGAATGTTTCATAAAGTGCTTCCAAATAGTTATAAATAACTGCATTTTAATAGGAGTACACATTCTTAACATCTCTTGTATATCCAAAAAAATATCTCTATGTATATATATTCCAATACTTTCTTAATGTATTTTATTTAATTGCGAAAGGTTTTAAATTTATAAAATAATTCAGGATAACTTTTTCAATTAATTCAAAATAGATCGAAATACAAAAATAACAATCAAATTCAATAAAAGCAAAGTGCGATTGACGAATGTATCCTAATACAAATTTCTTGAGCATTTACCACACAGTATTAATTAAAGAATATATCCAATATTATAAAATTTTAGTATAGCAAACTGTAATTTGGAGTATTTAGCAAAAAAATAATAAAAAATAAATAAAAACAATAAAAAAAAGTGTCTCAAAGTTGATTAAAATAAATTAACTATAAGTTATTATTATATATTACTTTTCTTAATGAGATTTCATCCATCTCAGTGTGAAATGTGATTTTTTTTTCAAGTTTTCATTTAGAAGCTTTGTAATAGTATTTCAAGCACGAATACGGATGGAATTTTTGACCTAACCTATATTTTTATACGAGAAAACGTGGATGGATTGTTGAAAAATTTAATTTATAAAATAACCGTAACTGTAACTGTAAACTCAAATAAAAATTCTTGTAACACTTCAAACATGATCCCATTTGCTTTCAACGATATAAATCTTATATACTGCAATAAAAAAAAAGCACATGCGGCGGTATATCTTATTTATTTAAAAATAATAACTCATTTATAAACATAAGATAAGAGTTATAAGAGGATTAAATCCTCAAGCACATTTTTCCCTCTTTCAGTATAAATGTAAATTTATTTTGTGAAATATGATTTATTTCTGTGTCCTCCAAAATCTCAAATATAGGAATGAATAAATAAGCATAAAATTAAACAAATGATTTTTTTTATCAGTAACAGTTCTTACTTGTGTACACTACTCAATACTTGTTGCAGTATATGTTAATAAAAAGAATATTTCCCAGTTAAACTGACGGCATTGAGCTCACAGCTACGCACACTAATAGTATATTACAGCCTTTTATTTTCAAGAATTAATTCCGTTCAAAAACAAATTAAGGAGGGGAAGGGGTCATCTCCCTCCGTTTCCCCGTTTTATACTTAATCATTGAACTCCTTAAACTAATCAGGGATATGATTTATCATATAAAAAATCTGGATGAAAAACCTATTTACATCAATTAAGGGGAGAGGCATGTGTCGCGAATTCGATTAATATTTGTAATTACTTTAGTGTCCACACTCTCATAGTGACTCCATGGTCATAGTTTTATTTTTCGCAGATGATCACAAGAAATGAAAAAGTAGTAGTAGAATTATTCTGGAATAAAGTGTGTGTTAAGTTTTTATCTGAAATGTTTTGAAGCTTCGTTTTTTTGTAAGAGATTTAAATTATTTTTCACACGTTTAAAGTAAAACGACGATGTTTATATTTTCGGGTAGAATTTATGCCATCGAGATCGCAAAGTTTGTGATATGTGGCGCCCGAACTAATAGGGACGTGTGAAAAGTAACTGTTTTTTATTTGTTAACAGAAGTTGTCATTGAAAATATGGATCCTTTGAAAATCAAAAGAACGACTCTTTGAGCTGGGTTTACGAAATCTTATAATGCTTTAAGTGAAACTTTAAACGACGCAACTCCAGATGCTAATTTAATAGAGAATTTAATGTGTCAACTGGAAGATAAAAGCACAAGATTACGAGCTGTAGATGAAGAAATTTTGAATTTTATGTTGACAGAGAAGATTTTAGAAAAAGATTATTCTAATGAATTTGAAGCATGCGATGCGTATACAGAAAAATTTATTGCTATAAAGCAAAAAGTAAAGACATTTTTGGTGAAGCCTATCGAAGAACAACTCCGATCGCAGAATTATAGAGATGTTGAAAGAACGCTGTCCCGACCACTTCGCTTACCAGAAATATGTTTACAGCCGCTTGATGGCGATGCAAGATTATGGTTAACCTTTTGGAATTCATTCAGCAAGATTCATGAAGACACCACTTTAGATGAACATTTGAAATTTGTTTATCTTTTACAGGCGATAACGCCGAAATCCAAAGCTTCACAGATAGTTAATAGTTATCCGGTTTCTGCTGATAACTATCCAAAAGTAATTCTACATCTCAAAGAAAGGTTCGGCAGAGAAGATACACTTATTGAGATATATGTTAGAGACCTTCTTCAATTAGTCTTAAATAATAATCGATCATCAAGCAAGAATTTTAATTTATCGTCGTTATATGATAATCTAGAGACAAAACTTAGGTCTCTAGAATCCATAGGTTTCACAGAAGAGAAGTATGCCAGCGTACCTTTCCCACTTGTAGAATGTTGTCTACCTCATGATGTCCTTAAAATCTGGGAAAGACAGCGTGAGAAGACTGCTCAGGTTAAGAACGAATTAAATTCTATCCTTGATTTTTTGAAAAATGAAGTAATTGCAGAAGAGCGGGTTCTTTTGGCTCATTCCAATCTTGGTTGTGAAAACCCAAAGAAATATCATAAATGTAATAATGAATATAATTCAATGCCAACTACTACAGATTTATTTATAAATAATAAGTCTAATAAGAATTTAGTTATAAAACGTGAAGATTTGTGTATATTTTGTGACAAGTGTCACTTATCAGAAAAATGTTTTAAAGCTAGTTCGCTTTCTTTTGATGAGAAACGTAACTTAATTTTGAAAAAAGGGATATTTGCTTTGTTTGCCTGAAGAAAAACCATATTTCACGCAAATGTAACTCTAAAATTAAATGCACGAATTGTGGTAAAAGACATTTTTTTATATTATGTCAAAATGTTTTTAATGAAGGTGGTAATGTGTCGTTAGAAAGTCATAAACATGAATCAGGGAGTAGTGACAATGTTTTAACTACTCAAGGTTCGGATCCAACTGTGTTACTCCAAACTTTGAGTGTTCGTGTAAAGCACAATGGAAAAGAGAAAATCGTACGTGGAGTTATTGACACAGGATCAGAACGCTCCTATTTATCACGAGATGTAATTAAATATTTGAATTATAAAAGTATTGATGAAATTAAATTAATTCACACATTTTTTGGTAATATTGAAACAAGTGAAACAAAGCATAATAAATACAGAATTCACTTAAGTAGCATAAACAATAGTTATAAATGTGATATGCATGTTTTAGATGTTCCTGTTATTTGTTCTAAAATACGAAAAGTACCAAATGAGCCTTGGTTATCAGAATTAAATAAATGTGGTATTAAAATTTCTGATGTTGAAAATAGTTCATGTGAAACCGAAAATGAAATGAAATTATTGATTGGTTCTGATGTGGCGGGAAAAGTACGCACCGGAAATATTAAAGTTTTAGAAAGTGGTCCGGTTGCGGTAAAAACCCATTTGGGATGGACTCTAATGGGAAAAATTCCAAGTATTAAATCAGAAACAAATGAGGCTGCTATGATTATTTCATCACTTTGGAACAATTGTTCCGTTGCTGATTTGTGGAAGCTGGATATTATGGATATAACGGATCCAGTAGAATCCAAAACTAAATCTGAAATTCATGAAGAAACTATGCAGCATTTTAAGAGTAATATGAGAATAGATTCAGAAGGGAGATACGAAGTAGCATTGCCATGGGTGCTAGATAAAGCTTGCTTACCTAACAATAGAGAATTGGCCGAAAAGCGTCTTGCTACAACGAGGAAAAAGTTAATTAATTTAAATAAAATTGAGGTGTATAGCGAAGTACTTGATTCGTGGATAAATGCAGGAATAATTGAAAGGGTGGTTGATAATAAAGAAACTAAAGTACATTATTTGCCACACAGACCTGTATTTAAAGAATCGAGTGAAACTACTAAATTTAGACCTGTTTTTGACGCTTCGGCTCATGTTAAAGGTTCCCCTTCTCAAAATGATTGCCTAGATAAGGGATTAAATTTGATTGAAATGATTCCTTCTATATTGCATCGGTTTCGGAAATATCCTGTTGGTGCAGTATCCGATATAGAGAAGGCATTTCTACAAATTGGTATTAGAGTAGACGATAGAGACTATCTGAGATTTATATGGAAAAGTGGCATAATTTATAGACATAAACGTGTTGTTTTTGGAATTAATTGTAGCTCCTTTTTATTAGCGACTACTTTGAGAAGTCATTTAGAAAGTGCGACTGAAAATCTTGCTTCTACAGTAGAAATTTTGAATGAATCGTTACATGTAGATAATTGTATTTGCAGTTTCAACACAGTTGAAGAAATAAATAAGTTTATATTTGAATCCCAAACGTTACTATTCTCTGCAAAATTTAATCTCAGGGGATGATCGTCAAATTATCCCATTCAAATTATTTCTGAAAATTCAGCAGCTAATGTAACACCAGTATTAGGTTCAAACTGGGATCTGGAAAACGATACCCTATCTTGCAAAATCGGTTCTATTGAGGAAAAACAAATTATTCCCACAAAACGAGCTGTACTTTCATTCGCTCAGAAAGTGTTTGATCCTCTTGGATTTACCTCTCCTGTGACTTTGCTCCCTAAACTTATTCTACAAGAATGCTGGAAGTTAAAAATTAAGTGGGATGAATTACCCCCAACTAATTTGGCTAAACAATCTTTAAAATGGGTGCAAGGATTGAAGATGATTTCTGACATCAAATTGCAACGATGGATGTATTTTGATAATTATGAAAGTAATGGTGTAGGAATTCATATATTTTGTGATGGAAGCAAACATGCGTATGCTACTTGCATTTTTCTAAGAGTAAAGAGAAAATATAAAATCCTGGTAACTTTCGTACAGTCACGCGCAAGAGTAGCTCCCCTTAAGAACATAACGATACCCCGGTTGGAGCTTTTAGCATGCTGCATTGGAGCCAAGTTGGGAAGTCGAGTTATATCTGATCTACGAATTCCAAATTTAAAGATATTTTATTGGTGTGACTCAACTACAGCTTTAAGCTGGATAAAGCGAGACGAAAGATGGGGAACATTCGTTTGGAATCGCGTAGAAGAAATCAGATCCTTTACTCAAAAGAACCAATGGCGCAACATTGCAGGAAAATTTAATCCGGCAGATAGCCCTTACAGAGGTTGTTCGATTGAACAATTTTTACAACTAAGATGGTGGTAGGGACCGGATTGGTCGGCTCAACCTGAATATACTTGGCCTCAAAGGGTTAAAATTCCCGATGAAGAAATTATTAACTCTGAAAAACGGAAAAGTGTCATTTCAGCAATGAACAAGAACACAGGATCTAGTGATTGGTATTATCGACGGTTTTCATCTTTCAAGAAAATTATAAGATTGATCGACTGGATTTTAAGATTCTTAAACAATTTAAGAAATCCTAATTCAAAAGAAGTTTCTGAACTTACGTGTTTGGAATTAAAACAAGCCGAAAGAAAATTGATAATTTTGATTCATAAAGACAGGTTCAACGAGAAGAATAATCAGAAGATACGTAGCTTAAGACCAATCCTAGATGAAGATGGTATTATAAGAGTAAAAACGCAAGTTATTTATAGAGAAGATGCTTTCAATTTTAAATACCCTGTTCTTTTGCCTTCTGACCATCCTGTAGTCCAGCGCCTGATCTCCTGGAAACACCAAGAGCTTTTGCATGCAGGAGTGGCTCTTATGATGACATCGTTACGAGAAGACTACTGGATCGTAAAAGCTAGGAAAACTATTCGAGCAGTAGTACAGAAATGTGTACGATGCAGAAGATTCAGTGCACAAAAGACAGAATCGATTTCTATTGCATTACCAGCAGAAAGAGTTGAAGACGCAGCAGTATTTCAGATAATTGGAGTTGATTTAGCCGGCCCATTATATTTAAAGAATGAGGAAAAGGCTTGGATTGTTCTGTATACTTGTGCAGTGTATAGGGCCATACACTTAAAATTAGTTACGTCATTATCTACAGATGCTTTCCTCCAGTCTTACAGACGTTTTATAGCGCGAAGAGGAAGACCAACCACCGTGTATTCTGATAACGGCGGAAATTTCGTCAGGGCAGACACAGCATTTTCAGCCATAGATTGGGAGAATATCTCTGCCGTTGCAGCAATACAAAAGATTCGCTGGAAATTTAACCCACCTACCGCTGCCTGGTGGGGCGGTTGGTGGGAGCGATTGATGCAAATGTTGAAACGCATCCTGAGAAAAGTTCTAGGTAGACCTTCATTTTCCTACGAAGAATTGCTCACAATTCTCTGTGTTTGTGAACAAGTTGTGAATGCTAGACCTCTAACATATGTTACTGAAGATGTGAACGATCTAGCACCGTTAACACCATCAATGTTTTTACAGGACATAAGATCTTCTGATGTGAGAGATTTTGATGCAATTGACGCGCAAGAATTAAATAAAAGAGTTAAGTATAGGCAACATGTTCGCGAACAAATACGTAAGCGATTTCGTATTGAATATTTAGGACAATTGCGCCAGCAAAGTTCTTTGCAAAAGAATGCCAAGCAACTGACCGTTGGTGATGTCGTACTCGTAGAGTCTGATAAGAAACGTGCCTATTGGGCTTTAGCCCGAGTGCAAGAACTTATTTCTGGTAAAGATGGCCACCCAAGAGTTGCACGATTAAAACTGAAAATGGTGAACTTTTGCGACCTGTCCAGAAACAGTACAATTTAGAGATTCCAAAAGAACTTTCTAGTGATCCAGTATTAATAACGAGAAGTGGCAGAATAGTGACTGTCCCAAAACGTTATTGACTTTAATTACTCTTTCAACTAAAAACTTTATTCTTATTTTTTAGTATATTTCATAGTGTTAATTTGAATTTGTAATAATATGTTTAATTTTATTTGAATTTTGCAGAAGAAAATGTTTATTTACCTGTTTTGAGAAAAGTAGTATTGTAAGATTTGTATCTTATCACTGTAATGTAAGTATTAGTTATATTTTATTTTATATTTATTATTGTACCCATTGTTGAGTTTATCTGTCGAAAACTCAAGGTGGGACAATGTCGCGAATTCGATTAATATTTGTAATTACTTTGGTGTCCACACTCTCATAGTGACTCTATGGTCATAGTTTTATTTTTCGCAGATGATCACGAGAAATGGAAAAGTAGTAGTAGAATTATTCTGGAATAAAGTGTGTGTTAAGTTTTTATCTGAAATGTTTTGAAGCTTCGTTTTTTTGTAAGATATTTACGTTATTTTCACACGTTTAATTATAAAACGACGATGTTTATATTTTCGAGTAGAATTTATGACATCGAGGTCGCAGTGTTTGTGATAGCATGAGCCCCCCGTTCCTCTCCTCTATACTTATTTAATGAATACCTAATACTAATCACGGAAATTCCTCATCAGAATGATCGTACATCTAAATTTCGAACGAAAACTGATAATTCTGCATGGAAAACCCATTTATATAAATTAAGGGGAGGGGCATTAGCCCTGTTATACATAACGAATGAACTCCAAAAACTAATCCGGGAAGCGCCTCTTCAGAATACATGTATATCCAAAATTTCAAGTGAATTGGATATTTTTATCACGAGTTATCGCGTTACGCACATTAGCACATACGTAATGGACGGGTACATACGCTCCTAGGCTTTGATAGCTTGTGAGCTAATAACGAACAGCAAAAACAAGAAATCTATGTGTTTTTGATTGTTATTGTACTCGTACATGATAGGTAAAAATCTGAGATGAAATCTTCCTTAGCAGATCTTGTTAAATACGATTTCCATTTAAACTTTACCAAACTGTGCTAAGTTCATGTCTTTGTCCATAATTCTATTGCATTTACAAATAGTATGATATTCGTTTATTAGAAAAAATGATCTCATCACTGTTTATTGGGGTATGTGACCGTTCTCTAGTGTTTGGTTGCGAAAAAGGAATATATACAAACAATTATAAAATGCAGTGAAAACGTTTAACTCCATATTGTAGATACGAAGAAAAGAGTATGAATCTATTACGAGTATGTAAAGTCGATTATCAGTTACATAAGAATTTGGCTATTGATAGCCCATGAGTCATCGATTGACCCATTTTATAATAGCAAATTGCCTACTTCATCTACGAAAAAAAAGTATAATAAATTTAAAAATATATATATGTAAAACATAAATCTTAACTTATCTATTACGAGTATGTAAGGTCGTTATCAGCTTCATAAGTTTTCAGCAAAGTTCGACCCAGGGGTTATCGATTGACCTATTTCATATTTTCAAATGATCTGCTTCAGCTACGAAAAAAAGTATAATAAATTAAAATAAATTATAAAACATACTTATGAGTCGAACATTTGAAGAGTGTATAAAAAATAAAATAAATAATTACTAAATATTTTTTTTGTTTATGATTTTTTTTTTATATTTTCGTTTTGTTAATGTTGAACTTATGAACATGCATAACGAATGGATCAACTGTGCCAATGAAGGCTTGGCGATTGGTAGCGTCTAATAACTGCGTTATACACATTTGATTCACCTTTTGATTAATTAAAAGTCATCTTGAGCTACTCTTGCAATTTGGAAGTTTTCAGTTAGTCGCCTCTTTGGCGAATAGGTGCCATAGTCCTCTAATTTCACTCTCACCAACTACAAGCCAGTCATGACTTAATTGACAACGCAAAGTCATCATTAAAGAGTCTTTGATATAGAAGAGGAAAATTAAATTCATGCAATTATATTTATTTTTATAACAATCATAATTATAGATTTAATCTTTATGCGTACTTTAAAATATATTTATTATAATAAATTATATTCTGTATTAAAGCGTACTATAATGTTTTTTCCAGTAAAAGTTATCTTATAATTATTATACATTAACTTATTATCTTAGTCAACAAAAAAGATCACTATACCGAAACAACACCTTAATACAAACATTTTAGTTGATTGTGACAAGCAACCGAAAAGGTTGTCGACTCCTAACCTACACAAATAATTTCTGCTGCTTTTTATTAACATCGCTCTTTATACTTTTACTAATTTTCAGATTCCTAAGTATGAGTATATGGAAAAAGTTTGATATTCTTTTGGAAGATTTCATTGTTTTATAGGCTTTCTTAGCCAAACTATATGGAATATTTAAACGCACGATAAAGGACATACTTTCTAAATCGGATTTTCAAAATATACTGCTTTGTTAGCAATTTCAGCTACATTTTAATCATTGTAATATTATAATTAGAAGAGAATGTGTTAACCAAACTCTGCAGTAAATGTTACAAATACCGGTTAGAGCCTAAACACTGGCTGCTGCGATCTCAATACAGCGCAGCCTACCAGCAGTAGAGAGACTTTGAAACTTTATTTGAGAGAAGAAAGTTAATAGAATTCCGTCACTGAAGTCTGTCATATCTAAAAACAGCAACTGCAAAAGTGTTGAAACGAAGTAATATAAGACATCAAAAACTTCGCAGAAATTTGGTGTTGGAAACTCCAAAACTACTAACAATAAATGTGAAGAGTTAGAAGACAAATAAGGGAGACAAACATAATAAAAACTAGTGAAAGAGGCAGAAAATGGATATTAAGAAAGTGAAAAAAGGAAAATATCCAATTGAGTAAGATGATACATTTTGTGACTTCTTCGTGGTTGCTTTCTCTGTGGACAAGAATGGGGGAATGAGCTCTGGGTTCATTGTTAAAAAAGCGATATGTGGACACATAGCCTGCACCGACGCAGATACTGTTTGTGTTTTTCTCATATAAAATAATTCTCATTTCATGAAGCAACTTTTTCTTTCTTTTGTTTCGTTTTACACGTTAAGAAACAAAAATATAAACGTGACAGAAAGGAGAATATTAGACATAATCATTCACATTTTTAAAAATTTGACAAAAATGCTTTTTTATTAAAAATTACATATTTTTCTGTGCAGAAAAAATGTTATTAATCATAAAAAGTTAATAATAAAATATATTAATACGATGTTCTTATTGCTCAATATTTGACAATGGGGCTGTAAGACTTTGTAAGATTATTTTGAAAGAAAAATTATATAGCTGGTATAAGTTTTCTTTTCAAAATTCAAAATTTGCAGACTTTGGAATTTAGCTTCTTGAAAACAGAAAGCGGTTTTTAAACTCTTTGTTTTTCCTCTAAATAATTGTAAATCATGTCAAGGTGCCCTGTTGTCACCTTTTCCCTTGACTAACTTTGAAATTTTCTTATCTAGATTGAAAACAAATGTGGTATTTTGACATTTTTCTCCATCTTTAAAACAAACTCCGCTTCTTAGTAATACATATATGTATTTTTTCAAAAGTATGCCATCTATATTATAAATGTTATTATTTTTGAAACGTTTACTAAGCAACGGTTATTATTCTTTATAAAATTTTCAAAGTTTAAAGATTATTTTGTCTCAGAATTTTTTTTTAGTTGCATGACACTCAATGAGCACAGGAATTTAGCAAAATAGTTAAATTTTGTCTGTCCGTTTCCTGAGGTATACTAGAATTCAAAAGTCTCTAGTACATAAGAAAGGTAGTTAATTTAGGTATTTTTCGTTGTTTGTTTTTCAAATGTATTTTTTCAGCCTTCTGATAGTCTTGTAATATTGTTTTCTCTGCATTTTGTTTTAAATGTTAAAAATTATGACACTTTCAACATTATAGAAAAATTTTATTTACGAATATGAATACTACCTTGAGAGTATAAATCATTGTTAAAGGTATTAAAAATCCATCATATCAAATATATTGTTTTAAATATTGTTTTTATTGCAGGTGAAACCTGGAGCTTAGTGAACGTGTTAAAACGGACTTATCAGTGAGAGGGTTTTAATAAGTAAAAATCTTTTTTGGGCACCCTGTATATGTGTGTATAATATTACATAATTAATAGCTCACATAATTTCTTAGTAAATTCTTCTATTCAGGACAAAAACCTTTAAAAGTTTATATATTAGAATAAAAACTAGTCTGCTGTGGTGTATGTTAACATCTCATGTATGTTAATACTTCAAAAATATCTTCAAAATTAAATGAAATTTTTTTATCATCATGAGGTTTCTAAAGACACGAAAGTACCTGCATCATTTCTTGAAATGGACTATTTAAGATATCGGAACTAATGTAACATGAAAGCACACTTGTTGGGCGCTTAATACGGAAGCATAAATAGCAATAAAATTTATCAAGCAATACCTGAATCTGAAGATTGATGAAAAAATCGTGTATTAGTTCTTGAAATAAAGGAATTAGATGAATTCGGAAAATTCAGCATAGCACCACCAACTTTTGGGAAATTGACATTAACATAAAAAACAGAACTAGTTCATGTCGCGGGTTTACTGAATCTGAAGTTTGTTGAAAATCCGTGCAATAATTCTTCAGATACCCCACTCAAAATAATCTTAAGATTATATGAAGAAATCGCCAATTTCTTCAGAAATTCTACAGAAACTTGCAGAAATTTTGCAGAATTAGCTTTATCTTAAAAATATCTGCATAATTTTTAAAGATATTCTTTAAAATATCTGCATAATGATCCAAGTACCGACGGCATTCCCACAAATTTTTGGCCAAATAACGCTAGATTTTCTACAGATTTTTTTAGTGGGGTAGAGCTATAGTGGAATTTGTGAAAAATGCAGCATAGCAGAATCACCTTTCGAGTGATTTACACCAAAATGTAAACAACATCAATTCATGTTAAGGACTAACTTAATCGAATGATTGATGGAAGTAAGTGCATTAGTTATTGAAGTAGAGCTGTTGCGTAAATCGTAAAAAATGCAGTATAACAACGCCACCTGCTGAGCAATTTTCATAAAAACAAATCAGCGTCAATATGAATCAGGAATTACCTGAATATAGCTGTGATTAAATTCTGTGCACTGGTTCTTAAGAAAAAGCGCCCAAAAATTTATGTCACAAAGACGAAGAGTAACAGACTCACATATAGACATTTTGTATTGCTTCACAAATCCAATACTTTCTTCTTGTACAGATAGACGTACATAAGAAAAAAAGCATTAAATGAAATTTCCTTAAATGAATTATCATTCAATCCTCTTCCTTTCAAATCATAATTCATCATACTATATATAGATATATGTGCATCTAATGTATGTTTCATGTAATATGCATGTTACATATTAATGCATGTGACGTTAAAATGATAAGTCAATAACCGCGAAATAATTTTATCGCAAGAATTTAAAGAACTTCTGTAATGATAACCAAATATTGACAAATTATCTAAATATCGATGACTTTATCAAATATAGATACTGCTAAAGAAAAGGAACAAACCTGAAAATGAAGAATAACAAAGTAATCGATTTTGACCTTTGCATTTAATCTTTATTTTTTTTTATTTTCTTTTTTCTTTTTAAAAAAAGAATCAGGTGAATGATTTTTATTTAAGAATAAATAGTTTTCGTTTAACATATATGTCAATATTTAGAAACTTAAAGAGAAATAGGAAACAAGTCATTTAAATAAATTCGATTTATTGTTTAAAATTATATCATAATCAGTAGTTAACCTCCTGACTGCCGCTGGCTGATTTTTTCGCACACTAACCTGCAGGTTTCACTGCAGCATAAGCAATATTTAAATTAATATAATTTTGCAAATAAAACCCAGTTTTGAAAAATTAAGTTAGGATTAATACTCTCAAAGATTATACACCTAAGTAGTAGGAAAATAACAGTACGGGCTCAAGATCAGGTGGGGCTGTGGGGCCGCCCCGCCTGCTCCTCCGGCTGCCCCACCTGCTCCTCCGGCTGCCCCGCCTGCTCCTCCGGCTGCCCCGGGCCTCCTCCGGCTGCCCTGCCTGCGGCCCCGCCACCATCCCTCCTGGCCCCTCCTGCTCCCACCATCTCACCGCCGCCCTCCTGCGCCCCCTAGTGGAAAAAAGGAATATTCTATTATAACAGGATAGGTGAACGACCTTCCCTAATTAAAAATATTATCAATCACATCTCAACTCGGAATCCTACTATATGATGAAGATTAAATTTATATTTGAATTTTGAACAACCATAATTTTAATGAGTATTATTAATTAAGCGAAACACTGGAAAAATCTCAGTTTTTAACCATTTTATTTAGATTTCTTCAACTACAAGATAAGATTATCAATTTAACTCAAGAAAGTTAAACATATATTTGAATTTTGCTTCATAGACATCTTAATGAGTAGTATTAATTAAGTAAAAACAATAGAAAATATCCAGTTTTATAGAAAAAGACTGATTTCTTACAATTTTTATCAACTATATGATCATTGTAACGACTTAAAAGTTGAAAGTTAAACATGTATCCTAGTTTTTCAACAACTATAGCCTTAATGAGTATCGTTAATTAAGTAAAAAAACAATGGAAAATATCAAGTTTTATGGAAAAAGACTGATCTCTTACGATTTTTATCAACTTAAGAGAGAAAACTTAAACATACATTTCAGTTTTTCAACAGCTATAACCTTAATGAGCATTCATAATTAAGTAAAAAACAATGGAAAATATCGATTTTTATAGAAAAAGACTGATTTCTTACGATTTTTATCAACTTACAAGTTGAAAGTTAAACATGCATTCTAGTTTTTCAACAGCTATAATCTTAATGAGTATCGTTAATTAAGTAAAAAACAATGGAAAATATCAAGTTTTATAGAAAAAGACTGATTTCTTACGATTTTTTCAACTCAAACTTCAGACTATCAATTTGGTAGAAAGAAATTTAAGCATGCATTCGAGTTTTGGACAACCATTTCCTTCATGAACATTATTAATTAAGCAAAACAACAGAAAATATTAAATTTTTAACTGATTTCTTCATATTTATTTATTTATTTTTATATATATATATAAAATCAGAATACACAACTTAAAATAGAAATTTAAACATATTTTTTAATTTTTGAACAGTCGTTACCTCAAAAAATTTCAATAATTGAACAATTAACAAAGGAAACTAATGATTTTTTAACGAAAAAAGACGAATTAAACGAATTTGGTTAACTTTTACTCTAAATGGAAATTTCATCATACTTTTATATACTAACTAAGTAGAATTTTAATGCATAAACGAACACATTTCAGTAAATATTCAACGCACACGCAAATATGAAAACAACACCTGCTTCTTGTGACGTCATATTGAAACCGAAACTTATTCCTCCGAAGTCCCTCACCATACCTTTTCACCCCCATCTCCTCCAATTTTTTACCTTAGGTAGGGAAATGGACAATGCAATGACCTCTCATTCTTGTATATTTAGAAGTCTGGGAGAAAAAAAGAGACATTTTATACACTCCAATTTCATAACAGTTACCGCAATATCCCAAAATTTGAATTTTGGAAGACATAATCAGTATAATTAATTAAACAAAATAATAAAAATATTATTTTTTAAGGGGAAAAGGTGAATTTAAGCGAATTTGATTAGTTTTACAATAGTCTTTTGAACAACAACTTGGAAATATAGATTTCTAACAGAAGAATTAAACGTATATTTTAATTTTAACAACAAAAACTTAACAAGTATCACTAATTCAACAAAAATAAATATCAATTTTAAAGAAAAGACGAATTTGAATAATTTTACACTAGTATTTTCAAAAGCAACATAGAAATATCAATACTTATTCACATATTTCACTTATTCACTGTATTCAGTACTATATTTAATAAATATGGATACAATTTAAGAATTTTCTAATCTATAATTAAATATTAGCTGTATATTTAATGTTACCCATGTTTTCAACATTAGTTCATAATCGTGAATTTTGTATTTTAAATACCATGTATTCAGGTTCAGATTATTTTCACTTGAAATCATACAGAATTTTTTAACAGAGTTTGTTTTTGAAATCATTGAAACAACTGTATTTAATATTTTTAACACCAATTTTCTAAGATTTTCTAACATTTTCCGATTATACATTCTTCAGAAGTACATTTCTAAATGTTACAATCACTTTACATATCGAAAAGATATCATTGAAGCAACTGTATTTAATATTTTTAATACCAATTTTCTAAGATTTTTTAACATTTTCCGGTTATACATTCCTCAAAAGTTATTATTACGTATTCTAAACAACAGAAAATATTAATTTTAAGAATAAAAAGACGAATTTAAACAAATTTTATTAGTTTTACACTATTTTTTCTCACCTCCAACACGGATATATCAATTTTAACAGAAGAATTAAACGTATAGTTTAGTTTTTAACAACAAAAATGTAATAAGTATCATTAATTAAACAAAAATAAATATCAATTTTCAAGAAAAGACAATTTTTTACATAAATTTTCAACTTTGAAATACATTTGCTTACATATATTGTTACAGTATATTACTAAACTTAAACTTTTTAAAAAGTTTGAATGTCTTTACAAAGGTTCATACTTATATTTTTCACATCTTGACTGCATTCGAAATCTTACAACAAAAGTATACTTTTATTATTATTATTATTATTATTCTAGAAAACCTAAAAAATCGTTTCTTGCTGCTTTAGACACTTGACATATTAAAACTACTCTACCCATATAATTAATCAAATTAGGACATGATTCATCTTACACTTCAAAATTTCTGAATTTTTACAATACTTATTTTCATCAAACTTTATTCTTGATCCTATATATTTTAATAGCACAGAATTTTAACATCTGTTTTTATCTACTTATCAAAAAATTATTAAAACACCCAACAACATTTTCCAAATATGAATATTATCTTTACAATTTAATAATGCAAAACATACACGAATACAAAGTTTAATTTTTACAAACATTTCATATTTCAAATCAAACTATTCGAAATTTTCACAACATAAGAGCAAACATTAGACGAACTTTTTAACATTAATATTGCTTACATCTTTTCATCATAACTTTTAACTATGATAATTAGCCATTTTTAGGTTGATTGTCGAAAAACTGTAACTGAAATTACATAAACTTAATGTAAAAAACCATGTTCTCACACAATTTCTTGAAATTCAACAAAGAATTGACTATTACTCCAATACTTATCTACTTCAATCTCGACTCTCGATAGTATATAGATATTGCATCATTACATACTTACAACTCTTTTCAAACGTTTATCAGAAAATCAAGTCAATCAAAGTCTAGTAGTTATTACATACCTGTTCCTCAGAAATATTACTATCATATGAAACAGTAAAGAAAATTAATAGATATTTAATATTTAATAACTTCATACGTGAAATTACTGCTGAATAAGAATACTAATAATCAAAAAAATCAACTGTTGGACAAAAAAATAGTACAGATTACCGAAAATTCAAATCATTTTTTCTACAAAAATTACAAAAATTAACAAATGAATGACAAGTTAGAGAAATAACTAAAAAAAAAAAAAAAAAAAAAAAAAAAAAAAAAAAAAAAAAAAAAAAAAATGAACATATTTACAAATTTATTAAAATCACACCTTTTTCTGGATTACAAACCACAATTTCTTGAAAAATTTAACACCGAATTTGTAAGATTTTAATCCTAGTATTACATACACTCAATAAATATTCAAAATTAACAAAAAATAATTTTTTAGTCTCATTAATAAGCAGAAATTCTATATTAAAAGAATATTTTCATAGTAGTACTTATAAAAATGAGAGTTTACAAACTGATTTTCATAATTTTATCACATTTAAACTTAATATTTTACATAAAACATTATTTAATCAAATTTTATGCTTTCTAATTCAGTAAAATTCAATACTTTTTTAGTTTTTAAACCAATACCACAATATTTATTTACATCAAACTTGATTCTTCACCTTTTATATTTCCACATTACACACGTGAGATAAATACATCAATTTTTCATACAACAATTTTTCAAAAACATTTTTTACAAAAAAAATTTTTTTCAAAATAAGTTTTTACAAAAGTAAAAAAAAGAAAATCACAACGTTAAAAAAATGAAAAATTTTTGTTAAAAAAAGTGTAAAAAAATTGCAAAAAAAATGTTGCAAAAATTTCAAAAAAAGTTATGAAAAAAGCTTCAAAAATTTCGTTGGTTTTAATGCAGTATGCAATGGCGAAACCATTGCATTTTTTGAAAAAAATATTTTTGGAAGTTTTGGTTTTTGTAAAAAAAATTTTGTTGTAAATATTTTTTTCAAAAACTTTGTTATGAGTTTTTCACTTTGTGGTTTTTGTTTTTACATTTATGTTTTTTCTTTTCACTTTTACAATTTTTTCATATTGTAAATATTTTTTGTTAATATTTCTAGAAAACAATGAAAATATTTTGTAAACTTGCATATTTTTTCATACATCTGTTTATTTTTGTATGTTCTTATGCATTTTTTAAGTTGTGAGAGTGTTATTTCACTTAAAATGTTATGTATTTCATTAATGTAATAGGTATTAGAAAAATAAACACAACGATATATGCATATAAAAGAATATTTAATGTGAGCATTTAAAGAATACACTGCAAAATAACATCTATACATTCATACTGGTTAGAAGAATCACAAAATTACTTTTCAGCAGTGTGTATGTCTTCCAAATTTTAAGTTTGAGATATTGTGGTAAATGTTGTGAAAATATGATGGATAAATAGCCTAAATATCTTCCTTTATTTCTAAATTCTTCAAAAGTCTGACTAATTTTTGAATATCTTCGCTAAGTTTACATATATCTGACGATGCTTTATATGATGATGTGTGTATTTTTGATTCACGTCTCCTTGAAAACAGCATTTATGGTAATCTTTCCAAGTGTAAGGTTTTTCACCTGTATAGATTTTTGTATGTTCTGTTAAATTCCATTTACTTAAGAAGTGTTTGTAGCAAATAGAGCACATCTGTAGTAGAAATAAATGGACACAGTTAGGATTCTCTTCAATAATATAGGTAAAAAGCACTTGTTAAAGCGTAGGTAGTAAGACAAATCATTTTGTATTTACTCTAATTACGTTTCATATACGAATTCTAGTATTTCTCATATAAGTACTCACATATGTGTTATTCGTTAACGCTACATGTGCTAGGGATGAATCATTCGGGTCATTAATTTCTGAAGTTTGCTGCTGTTTTGATTCATCTTGTTGAAACATCTGTATAATGAAAGAAATATATATTTAGTAAAGGTTTAATGTATAAATAATCGCCTATTTATTTTTATTAAATACATGTATATTGCAATCAATTTCGTGTACATTTAATATAAATTAAATTTTCTTCATTTATTCATATGATAGTAATTTCTCTGAGGGGTACATATCTGATAATTTTTAGAAAAGTGTGAAACACAAATTATTCTATGATAATAAGCATTGTGGTAAAATTCACATAGCTTGGTTTCGGAAATAGGTTATTTGAAATATGAAATGTTAAAATTAAAGATTGTATTTGTACATGCTATGTATAATCAAAAACTATAAATATATTATTATTTAAAAAACTCGATGGACGATAATTCAGATGCAAGATGAAAACATTAAGATCAAGTGCAAGATGAAACATATAATTTGATTAATACTATGGAAGTGCTAACTCAAGATAAACCATGTATACTATATATCATTAAAACTATAAAGATAGTATTTATATTTTAAGCAACTTGATGCACGATAATTCAGAAGTGCGAGATGAAACATCTGATGAATTGATTAAAAATATGAGTAGATTAGTTTTAATACATTAGATGATTATAGCAGTAAGAAATTTCGTGTAGGAGCAATGCGTACATGATGAAAATCGAATGGAATCAATTGACTTCAACTCCTGATCCAAGTTAGTATTTATCTCACGTGTGTAATGTGGAAATATAAAAGGTGAAGAATCAAGTTTGATGTAAATAAATATTGTGGTATTGGTTTAAAAACTAAAAAAGTATTGAATTTTACTGAATTAGAAAGCATAAAATTTGATTAAATAATGTTTTATGTAAAATATTAAGTTTAAATGTGATAAAATTATGAAAATCAGTTTGTAAACTCTCATTTTTATAAGTACTACTATGAAAATATTCTTTTAATATAGAATTTCTGCTTATTAATGAGACTAAAAAATTATTTTTTGTTAATTTTGAATATTTATTGAGTGTATCTAATACTAGGATTAAAATCTTACAAATTCGGTGTTAAATTTTTCAAGAAATTGTGGTTTGTAATCCAGAAAAAGGTGTGATTTTAATAAATTTGTAAATATGTTCATTTTTTTTTTTTTTTTTTTTTTTTTTTTTTTTTTTTTTTTTTTTTAGTTATTTTTCTAACTTGTCATTCATTTGTTAATTTTTGTAATTTTTGTAGAAAAAATGATTTGAATTTTCGGTAATCTGTACTATTTTTTTGTCCAACAGTTGATTTTTTTTATTATTAGTATTCTTATTCAGCAGTAATTTCACGTATGAAGTTATTAAATATTAAATATCTATTAATTTTCTTTACTGTTTCATATGATAGTAATATTTCTGAGGAACAGGTATGTAATAACTACTAGACTTTGATTGACTTGATTTTCTGATAAACGTTTGAAAAGAGTTGTAAGTATGTAATGATGCAATATCTATATACTATCGAGAGTCGAGATTGAAGTAGATAAGTATTGGAGTAATAGTCAATTCTTTGTTGAATTTCAAGAAATTGTGTGAGAACATGGTTTTTTACATTAAGTTTATGTAATTTCAGTTACAGTTTTTCGACAATCAACCTAAAAATGGCTAATTATCATAGTTAAAAGTTATGATGAAAAGATGTAAGCAATATTAATGTTAAAAAGTTCGTCTAATGTTTGCTCTTATGTTGTGAAAATTTCGAATAGTTTGATTTGAAATATGAAATGTTTGTAAAAATTAAACTTTGTATTCGTGTATGTTTTGCATTATTAAATTGTAAAGATAATATTCATATTTGGAAAATGTTGTTGGGTGTTTTAATAATTTTTTGATAAGTAGATAAAAACAGATGTTAAAATTCTGTGCTATTAAAATATATAGGATCAAGAATAAAGTTTGATGAAAATAAGTATTGTAAAAATTCAGAAATTTTGAAGTGTAAGATGAATCATGTCCTAATTTGATTAATTATATGGGTAGAGTAGTTTTAATATGTCAAGTGTCTAAAGCAGCAAGAAACGATTTTTTAGGTTTTCTAGAATAATAATAATAATAATAATAATAAAAGTATACTTTTGTTGTAAGATTTCGAATGCAGTCAAGATGTGAAAAATATAAGTATGAACCTTTGTAAAGACATTCAAACTTTTTAAAAAGTTTAAGTTTAGTAATATACTGTAACAATATATGTAAGCAAATGTATTTCAAAGTTGAAAATTTATGTAAAAAATTGTCTTTTCTTGAAAATTGATATTTATTTTTGTTTAATTAATGATACTTATTACATTTTTGTTGTTAAAAACTAAACTATACGTTTAAGTCTTCTGTTAAAATTGATATATCCGTGTTGGAGGTGAGAAAAAATAGTGTAAAACTAATAAAATTTGTTTAAATTCGTCTTTTTATTCTTAAAATTAATATTTTCTGTTGTTTAGAATACGTAATAATAACTTTTGAGGAATGTATAACCGGAAAATGTTAAAAAATCTTAGAAAATTGGTATTAAAAATATTAAATACAGTTGCTTCAATGATATCTTTTCGATATGTAAAGTGATTGTAACATTTAGAAATGTACTTCTGAAGAATGTATAATCGGAAAATGTTAGAAAATCTTAGAAAATTGGTGTTAAAAATATTAAATACAGTTGTTTCAATGATTTCAAAAACAAACTCTGTTAAAAAATTCTGTATGATTTCAAGTGAAAATAATCTGAACCTGAATACATGGTATTTAAAATACAAAATTCACGATTATGAACTAATGTTGAAAACATGGGTAACATTAAATATACAGCTAATATTTAATTATAGATTAGAAAATTCTTAAATTGTATCCATATTTATTAAATATAGTACTGAATACAGTGAATAAGTGAAATATGTGAATAAGTATTGATATTTCTATGTTGCTTTTGAAAATACTAGTGTAAAATTATTCAAATTCGTCTTTTCTTTAAAATTGATATTTATTTTTGTTGAATTAGTGATACTTGTTAAGTTTTTGTTGTTAAAATTAAAATATACGTTTAATTCTTCTGTTAGAAATCTATATTTCCAAGTTGTTGTTCAAAAGACTATTGTAAAACTAATCAAATTCGCTTAAATTCACCTTTTCCCCTTAAAAAATAATATTTTTATTATTTTGTTTAATTAATTATACTGATTATGTCTTCCAAAATTCAAATTTTGGGATATTGCGGTAACTGTTATGAAATTGGAGTGTATAAAATGTCTCTTTTTTTCTCCCAGACTTCTAAATATACAAGAATGAGAGGTCATTGCATTGTCCATTTCCCTACCTAAGGTAAAAAATTGGGGGAGATGGGGGTGAAAAGGTATGGTGAGGGACTTCGGAGGAATAAGTTTCGGTTTCAATATGACGTCACAAGAAGCAGGTGTTGTTTTCATATTTGCGTGTGCGTTGAATATTTACTGAAATGTGTTCGTTTATGCATTAAAATTCTACTTAGTTAGTATATAAAAGTATGATGAAATTTCCATTTAGAGTAAAAGTTAACCAAATTCGTTTAATTCGTCTTTTTTCGTTAAAAAATCATTAGTTTCCTTTGTTAATTGTTCAATTATTGAAATTCATTGAGGTAACGACTGTTCAAAAATTAAAAAATATGCTTAAATTTCTATTTTAAGTTGTGTATTCTGATTTTATATATATATATAAAAATAAATAAATAAATATGAAGAAATCAGTTAAAAATTTAATATTTTCTGTTGTTTTGCTTAATTAATAATGTTCATGAAGGAAATGGTTGTCCAAAACTCGAATGCATGCTTAAATTTCTTTCTACCAAATTGATAGTCTGAAGTTTGAGTTGAAAAAATCGTAAGAAATCAGTCTTTTTCTATAAAACTTGATATTTTCCATTGTTTTTTACTTAATTAACGATACTCATTAAGATTATAGCTGTTGAAAAACTAGAATGCATGTTTAACTTTCAACTTGTAAGTTGATAAAAATCGTAAGAAATCAGTCTTTTTCTATAAAAATCGATATTTTCCATTGTTTTTTACTTAATTATGAATGCTCATTAAGGTTATAGCTGTTGAAAAACTGAAATGTATGTTTAAGTTTTCTCTCTTAAGTTGATAAAAATCGTAAGAGATCAGTCTTTTTCCATAAAACTTGATATTTTCCATTGTTTTTTTACTTAATTAACGATACTCATTAAGGCTATAGTTGTTGAAAAACTAGGATACATGTTTAACTTTCAACTTTTAAGTCGTTACAATGATCATATAGTTGATAAAAATTGTAAGAAATCAGTCTTTTTCTATAAAACTGGATATTTTCTATTGTTTTTACTTAATTAATACTACTCATTAAGATGTCTATGAAGCAAAATTCAAATATATGTTTAACTTTCTTGAGTTAAATTGATAATCTTATCTTGTAGTTGAAGAAATCTAAATAAAATGGTTAAAAACTGAGATTTTTCCAGTGTTTCGCTTAATTAATAATACTCATTAAAATTATGGTTGTTCAAAATTCAAATATAAATTTAATCTTCATCATATAGTAGGATTCCGAGTTGAGATGTGATTGATAATATTTTTAATTAGGGAAGGTCGTTCACCTATCCTGTTATAATAGAATATTCCTTTTTTCCACTAGGGGGCGCAGGAGGGCGGCGGTGAGATGGTGGGAGCAGGAGGGGCCAGGAGGGATGGTGGCGGGGCCGCAGGCAGGGCAGCCGGAGGAGGCCCGGGGCAGCCGGAGGAGCAGGCGGGGCAGCCGGAGGAGCAGGTGGGGCAGCCGGAGGAGCAGGCGGGGCGGCCCCACAGCCCCACCTGATCTTGAGCCCGTACTGTTATTTTCCTACTACTCACCTACAACCCTTGGCACAAACTTTCCGATCATTACATCAACACTACCATCTTTTGTAAGAAAAGATTATTTATTCTCACTGCATAAAAATGAAACGACTATTAGCGATAATATATTTGTGTTACATATAATGAACAACAATATGCAATAAAGAAAATCCCCGTTCATCAATTTATAAACAGAAAAATTGTGATTGAAATTTAGGCACCAAAGAAAAAATTATCCGATCATGCTTTGATTTGGAAAAAAATAACCGATCACTGTAATTATATATTTCGTAAATCCACTTTTATTTCGGATGACAGTCGAATTTGTTAGTGGACTGGACTCACTAAGATTTTTACACTCATTGGGAGCAACTCCACACTAACATTCCCTTATACATTTACGTAGTTTTATGGCATCGGTAATTCGTCTAAAATCGATTTTTCTTTTTAATATATTCCACAGTTTTTCGATGGGATTAAGATCCGGACTATTGGGCGGTCACGTCATGGTTTGAATTGGTATATTACCTACATTTTGTAGAAATTTCTTCATTGATTTGGTGCGTTGGGGAGCTAATTGTCATCTTGAAATAAGAAGTCATTTTAATTTCCGAACTATTGATCGATGCTGGGAATCAAAAAATCCTCTAAATTTTCAATGTAAACTTCAAAGTTTACAGTACGTAACACAATACACAACTTACCGACGCCTTGTGATGTAATACAACTCGAAACTGCAAATGCAGGTGAAAATTTAGTCTTCGTATTGATACACTTATCATTGAACTTTTCACCAACTCTCCCCCAAACAAATGTTCCACAGTCATCACTTTTACCGATAGATATGCGAAATTCATTGCTAAAAATAACTTTTTTTCTTGTATCATATGGCTAGTGCACATGCTTTTTACACCATTGCAGGTACTCTTTTCTATATTTCTTTATCAAGTAAGATTTTGTTTTAATTTTACAAGATTTAAATCTTGCTACATATACATGATTACGTACTGCGGTCACATGCATTTACGTTATACTTAGACTATTCGGAATCAAGTTGTTTTGAGGTTGCTCGCCGCTTTCTTTTTGCTGTTTCCACAAGTTTTATTTTCCTTCCTAAGTATTGACGTTCATGGTCGTCCACTTCGAGGTAAATTTTGCACGCTGTTAGTCAACTGATATTTTTTCCAAATATCCCATACTGTACTTTAAGCACAATTTAATAAATCAACCACTTTCCATTGTGAATTTACTTCTTCCAATAATTAAATCATGCGGATTTTTAAATCGCGGGACAGGTTTTTCACACGAGTCATTTTCCAGCACTTCAGAGCTGCTTTTGATCTCGCAACTGGAAGATTTCTTCTTTTAAATAGGATTCATTATATAATACGAATGCGCAGGCACTCTAATCTATCTTCAATATGCAAATTTCAAACTTTTTTTCCTCAGTGATCGATTACTATTTTCCAACTTCCATCTTGATCGGGTATTTATTTCTCACGAGGAAACATTTTTGCCTGCATTATAATTATAAATTATATGATTGCAATATTGAATTCACTTTTTATTTATATTTTAACACGCTTTCTTTTATTTGACATATTGCAAAACGTTCCTATGCTCTTGAATCGCGAAGTATACTCTTCGAAATACAAAACTCATAAACTTGATAACAGTGATCGGAAACTTTTTGCCAAAGGTTGTATACATAATAACATATTTTGTATCAGGTTGGAAAAAAAATCTTTTTTTAATATTTTTAATAAATTGCAGAGAAAACAACATTACAATTTTACCCTTTTGCCGGGCAGCCAGGGGGTTGTAGAAAAGAAAATTTGGTTTGCATTTTTAAGATTTTTTTTTTTTACTTTTTGTTTTTAAAGACATAATTCAGTAAGAGGAGAGTCCGTATATCAACCTGAACTATACATGAAATAAAAAGTTGGAAATTGCACGTCAAATGTCGAAAATGAGGTGCTTTTTTATAACGAATTTTAAAGATAGATCCAGATCTCGGTGTGAGACAGTACTTTGGATACAATACAGTATTTGAAATCTTTTGTGTGTCCCAGTAAATAGTATCTCCTTTCTGTTATGCAGGAAGTAATTTGTAGTAATCTTCAGTCACGTATATTATTTTCATAAAATGTTAAATAGTTTAATACAATTAAAACTCGCCCCAGTCATTGACTCCTTATACCATTATGTAATGGAAGACATCTGTGTGGCCCTGTAAATGAATACCAAGTATTCTTTGCACCACAGATTGTACAGAATATATATTATAGTATATACTTCATACATGCATATCAATTTTATTGTGCACTGTTAAAAATCTGCTGCATTTTGTTGCAGCGCACTCCACCGCTTATATATAACATCTCTATTCCAACCAATGAGAAAGCTCCTTTTCACGGCCAAGTAACCGTTTTCTGTACAAGCAGGGGAGTGCGTTGCAACAAAATGCAGCAGATTTTTAACAGTGTGTTGGAAAAAGTAACGCCATAAAAATGTACTTGAAGCTTTTGTAGTATGTGTAACATAGTACATTTGAATGTCCTTCTAATGTCCCTGTGATTGTCCCTATACATCCTATTGCCTTAAAATTTTAAATGACTCGATGCAATTATTTAATAATTATATATTTTAAATTTCAAACGCTACGGTTCGGTAGTTTTTGCGTTGTTATAAGCGGGCTGCCGGACGCTGTACAGATGCTATGCATTTAAATAATTACGGACGCACATAAAAAAAGTAATTTTTACTGTCTAAGTCACATTTTATTTTTATTTATTTATTTATTTTTGTTTTTCTACAATAGAGTTAGAATTTATTTTTAAATGTTACGCTGACTTTTTACTATATATTTATTTCACGAAAATAATGTGTATCACATAATAAAATGCTACTACATCCAATATACCAGAAATATTTATATAACTCAATGCAAAAGTCAGCAAAGATTATCATCAGTAGAAGTTTTCTGCCTAAAAATGATATCGTTCTGTGTTTAGATGTCTCAACTTCTTTCCGAAGAAAGACACTGACGTGATTTGCATAAGAAATTTTAAATTCATGTTTGCGTAAAGATTTCTCAAAATTTGAACATTGTTCCCAAACAAATTTTGATGATTCTGAGATTTTATTATAGTTATATCTGTGTTTTACGAATTGAATACTTAAGCGCTGTCTCTTCTGTATACATCAACATTTTATACATTTGAAGTTTTTACCACATATAAAATAAATGACTGTTAACCATTGTACATCTAATGTAAGAGAAATTCTGTTTAACTGTTTTTAACAAAAGAGAATTTGCATTATTTTTATTATGGTTCACTAACAAATTTTAAAACGTTTTCCCAATTTTGTAATTCTCCTGTTGTAGGGAAAAAACTCATTTTGGTTTTTTTGTCTCGATTTAATTTTATCTTATGAAAAATTGAAATATTTATTCGGTTAATTTTCAATAATTCAACTTACTTAAAACGTTTATGAATTCAGTTTGTCTGTCCGCTCTATAACTCGCAAAAATACATTTGGATGACGTGTAATTTTTTGTTTTATATGTTAAGGAAAATCACAATAAAATGTTCGATATTGTAATTTATAGTCCAAAAGCCGACGGCACAAAACCCTGTGTCACCGAGCACAAGAAAAATTCCATGATCCATGGCTGCCGGAAAAGAATTGGAGCTAAGCCAAAATTGATACCTCTAGTGGTAGGATTAGCATTGTGTTTTCCTGCACCCAGTTTTCCATTTTTTCATACTTTTGATTGTATGGCAAACACGATATTAAATTGCAGTCAACCAGTAGTAATATCAATTTTTGGATTATGAACAATTTAGCTTCTGGCATACACGGATCATTAGATTCCTCTATGATTACTCTTCCATAATATAAAGGATTTATTCTTGTGCTCGATGACTTAGGATTTTGTGCTGTCGGCTCTTGGACTATGAAGTGTGCAGCAATTATGGGTCGTTTAGAGGCACACAAATGAATTTTATTACATAAAAATCTATACAAATAATGCTTTTCTGGGCAAAGCGCCAAAAAGAAATCAGACAAAGTGGCCACATCCGTACTTTTAACAAAAAAAAGATAGACCCGGAGACAGGTTAGGGCAATATCGTCTGGAAAAAACAGGCTTTCTTTCGATATTTGCAGTCAGCATGAAAGCGAGGGGGGGGGGGAGGGGATTTGTATTATTTCATTTGTCGCATTGACACTCATTACTGATTTTTTTTTATCTTGCAATGATTTAATACTTAAAATATTACAAAACATAATAAGTGTTCTTTAAATGTATTACATTAACTTGTTTATCTACTTTCTACAATCTGTCATTTTTTATTATCATGCTTTCAACAAAGGAGTTGATGATTAATGAATGTCAACGAATAGATTAAGAAGGAATGATAGGTTTTGATACTTTTTTTTCATTGGAATAGGGTTGTAATGGTGATTTTCCAAGCAAAACTAAAGCATAAATAAAAATGACAGTTTATGGATAACCACTTATTTAGCTTTTTTTCACCAACAACTAAAATTCAGCTCAGTCTATTGCTAATATATTTCAGAATTTCCTCGAAAATTAATTATTTTTTTATGAGCTGCTTCACAGAATTGATTCTCACATCATGAAAAAAAAATTTTTTTAATGTGCGCGCATGCGCAGTTAAAAATGTTTCATACAACTATTCATATTTCATCAAACATTTAATATATTTACATTCCAATTGCACTGTATTATTATTACTACATTTTGCCAATTTTCCTGAAAATAGTATGAAATTTGGTAAAATGCACAGTCTCATATAAACAAAAAATATGCTGGAATGTTTTGAACTGTTCAAAAAAATCAATATGTCTTCATGCATGTTCACTCTATTTTTTCTTAAATGAATACATATATTATACAATATTCATATTCTCGTAATCTATAGTCTCGCAATCTATAGATTGTTTCGTGCATTTTATTTTACAGGTTGATCTTAAATATTATTAATTTTCTTTTAATTTTAGTTGGCCCCCTAATAATCATAGGGATCAAATCGCCATTAATAAATATAAACTGGAATTAATTTTTGTACTTTTAAAGTTCCTGAAATGTCCGACAAGTATCTGTTTCAATATTTGACAAAATATATAAAATGGAAAATGTCCGGTGATTATTGGTCATATAGTGTATTATAAATAGATAAGCAAATTCTATTGTATTTTTATATATAAAATGAAAATATTTTTTGTTCTAAATCAAAGTATTTAAAAAAAAATTGATTTCCGATTATTATCTTTTTTTCGAATTAGAAATAAATACATTTGATTTTAAATCACAATTATCAGATTTATAAAGCAAATTCATACACCTTTTTCGTGAAAGTCAAGATTTCTAAATAATATAATTTTTTATGGAAATTCACACAGAATTAATTAATTTAAAATATTTCTAAAAAAAGAAAATGTATTTTCTTATGGAATTCTATCCAGAAAAACTCTTTCATTTGCATTTTTCTGCTTCGTTCTTTATCAGTTTTATCACAATTGCTAAAGCCCGAAAGAAGAAATCTTTTCAACCCCAAAATTTGCACAACATTATTAGAAAATTAATTAAGACACCGAAAATATTTGAAAAGAAAAAAAAAAGAATGGGAATTGAACTTCTTTTCAACTTTCAATGAAGGACTTCTTCCTTTAGAATATTTCTTTACTAAGATAGTTAAAGTTGGAACTTTAAAATTTTATTTATTAATGAAAACAAATTGATTTCTGCTTTTTTAAGAATAAAAAATAATTGCAAATTGTTGAGTGTTCGTTTCTTGGAGAATGAAGAATTGCAAATATAATTATTTTTCAAAAAAAAAAAATCTATTTTATGCATTTTTAAAACAAAGTTTTTTTTCTCATTTTTGTTCTTGCATGCATTAGATACTTTTTAAACATAGAAAACCTTCCTTACATTCCAAAAAAGTAAAAATCATTTAACAATATTCTCACAAGACAGTGGTTTCTCTTTTCCAAATATCTAAAAAAAAAAAAAAAAATGTAACAACACTGTGTTAAACAGGACATTACTTTGACATACACTTGCCGCGTATTTCTTGAACACGGTTACAGAACTCCCTGCAATACATCTTTATAGTGTGTTATTTACACACTACAATGACGAATCAAGTTGTATTCAAAAGTACTTTAAATAGTGTACGGATTCTACAAACAATCTCTGCCGTTTTTTTTTTTTTTTTTTTTTTTTTTTTCACTATAATTTTTGCAATACAGTGCGTGTCGTAAACAAGCAGTTCGTACCTGTTTCATACGTGTGGTGGAATATACGCTTATTTTTAATAATTCGAAGAGTTTTCGACTGAATATTATAAGTAATTTCTAAAACACATATAAGTATAACAGAAAAACTAAAAAATATAAAATCACTTTTTTGCAATACTAGAAGATATGTGAAAGGTAGTGTAAAGCGGAATTATTATTTCGGAGACTATTGACTATGGCTATTGACTTATGACTACTTCAAAATTAAGCTTATGTTGTTATACTTTGGTTTGCCTCTTGTGTTATATTGTTACACATTTAATTCCTTCTCAAATTGTATATATATAAGGTACCTGTACCCTATATGGACACCCTAAGAAAAACGTATTTTTTTCACCCCCATGTACAAGTCATAGGACTCCAAAAATATTTTACCACTATCCTTGGACTATTGACTATCATTATTAAAATTATCGACCTTGTAATTATTCTGGTTTAATTTAAATGATAAAAACAAAAAAAATGTTTACAAGTGTCCATATAAGGAACTACCTGTTCCTATTATGGACAGGTGTTTCCTTATTGACTTTCTACACAGTGTGTATGGAAGGGCCACTTTTCCAAAGGATTTTAGAGGAGAGGAAATAAAAAAAAGGTAGCTGAAAGTATTCCGGGGAGGAGGGGGGACAGTAAATATCTTCAGAACATGCATTTTAGAAAGGGGGGCATACTCGGTGTTTACCCTTCGAAGACCCATGCAAAGCCCCTTAGTTACTAGTAAATATTATGAATATTGTTGGTTTTGCTTAGCTTTATTGCATCTGTCTGCGAATTTACATCTGTTATTATCCAGTCCTCACAGCATGGACAAATAGAAACTTTTCACCATGGGCAGTAAGTCCCACATAATCCTCATGAACATATCTGCCACATGGCCGCATGTTTGAAAAAGCATCAATACTGCAAAAGAAGCAGTACCAGCACTCCTTTGTTGAGGAAGTCATACCATTGGTACCTACGATTTCGCCAACAGATATCCTACTGGGGGGGGGGGCTTCTTTTTATTTTTCTGCAAGGATTTTTTGGAGGAAGGTTTTGGGGGGGTTGTTCAAATAGCATCTTGTTGAACAAAGATTTTACCACTTTGATGACTTTCCAAGTTATTGGTTGGCAACGTTGAATTTTCTTCTTTCTTACAGTTGTAGCCGATGGAGCATAAGCTGTCCATATTGGAAACCGGGCGTAGTTTTACTAAATCTTGTACCAAATGAATAAGGAAAATTGTTTTAAATAGCAATTTAGCAGTTTTAAATAGCAATCAAAAATATGTTTTATTAGCTTTCTAAAATACTCCAGTTTTCAACATTTAATGTAATTTTACCATATCTAATAAGAATTTAAGTTTACAAGCAATTAAGATCAGCACATCTGGAAATAACAAGTTTCCTCCTAAATGGCAAACAGCGCGCTTTTTTACAATTTCCAGACTTAATTATCTTTTCAACTGTTTTTCTTCGCGAAAATGTTTAGCCAGTTCTCCATCAAAATTATAAGCTTTAAAAATATTAGGGGTGTCCATATTGAGAGCGCTGTCCATATAAGGTACAAATATCTTATATGTATATAAAACATTTACACGCAAATAAGCAGTTGGTGTAGTTTTCTGTATAATTTTAAAGCAATATCTAACGAAATAACACGCTTTTTAAACTACATGTTTTTGAGGATTTCTAGCACTTTATAAATCTTAATTCATACATTTTTAAGCATTCTGTGTTAACCTACATTACGTTGAATAATAAGTTTTCTGCCGAATGAAATACTTTTTTGCCCCCAACTGTCATTTGTGTGGACGTTAGAGTTTTCCACAAACCATTTATTGGATTCCAAAGCTGAACATATTAACTGCATGAATATGTAAATTGTATGTTAAAAATTCATTATCTGGTTCTTCCAAAAAGTACTTAAAATGGAGCTATCACGTTAGCTGATCAGAACGATTATGCTGTATGTGTTCCGTAACAAACTCAGTGCGGCTGACAAGGAAGGTCTCCATACTAGGCATACTCAAAATTTTAAGAAAAAAATACTAATTAAACTACTTATGTAGGTAATAAAGGATCAGTCAAAATTAGCGGCGGAATTAATGTAGAAATATGAAAAAAATAAAGTACTTTTGAACATTTGGCGTGAAAAGATGAAAGCTACACGCGATTTGGCGAACAGCACTTTTCATTCCCAAAAGCAAACGATTTTAATGCAACTGAAAACTGTTCGATATTTAGAATGCGTGAAAATGCTATGGAAAGAATTCAAAAAACAATGAGTGAATTTAAAATATTACATGAAAATATACATTTTACACGTATATGTATTGGTTTTGAAGTAGTTGATCACTTGAAAAAAGTTCTTCATATATAAAATTTTATATTGAGAAATATTATCTTCATACAATTAAGCGTATTCAAAAATAAAAGCCAGATGTCAACATAGCAACTAAATCCCATTGACAATGTTCAATTGGATTTTGAGCTTGAAAAAATTTTAATTTAAATTATGAATTTAGTTTTAAATCTCAAATTTGGATGATTAATTTGAATATAAATACATATTAATATCGATATAATAAAATTAAATTTAAAACACAATAAAACTGTCAAAACTAAAGTTACTTAAATGAAATTTATCAAAACAAGTTCAACATGAAATTTTTTTTTCTTAAAGCGTATTTGACATAAATTATTTTTTGAAATTACATTCCATCGCCAAACGGAGAAAAATCGCCAAATAACGAAATTTTCATTCTTTTTTTTACGGACACTGTATGGGGGTTCCGCCGAAAAATTTTTCGTAAACGTATATACCCGCATGGGAAGAACATTCCGTAATTTTTTTTAGTTTTTTCAGAGTATATGTCTGTATGGAGACCTTCCTTGTGAGTGTCACGGAAAAATAGGTAGACGTTTAGCCGTCAACACTGTTTCTTATGATACACTAAAAGTTTGGTTTCTGTGGAAATTTCTGCACTGCAATTTCTGCTAGAAATATCTACACTGAAGGTGAACAACACTAAAGATGACTAGTTGCAAAATTTCATGCAGTTTACATACCGTTTAAAGCAGCTCAAATGTAACTCACAAATCGAGAATTTACATTATAAATTTTAATATTTCTGGTAATGTATTGGATAGAGAAATAATTCATGAAGGCTTTCTAAATTTTTTATTACACAAATTTTCTGTAGAAACTTATTCAAGAATTTACTATCCTAACAACTGTTGCATTTCATTTTCTTTTCATTGTTCAATTAGATATTTATGATTCATTGATAACAAATTTTCGGTTTTGACTAAAAAAAAGAAAAAAAGATGCCCAATCTAGCAATCAATTCTACGCCATTATTGAATGATACACCACGCAAAAAATCTTCAAGGAAAATTGAAATTTTTAAAAATATAATGAGGCTAAGTCTGGGGAGTACGGAGAATGCAAAACGTAAATGGCGTCGAAAATGCTATGTTTTCTACACTTGACATTCTATTTTGATGAACTAAAAATAAATAACATTATTAATCTTTACTCACTCAGTTGTAGAGAAAAAATTGCTCTTTAATGCTGCTTTTAATGCTGCATATATTTATTTTTAATTAAAAAAAATATACTTATTATTTTTCAAATTGTTAATCATAAATTATTAGGCAACTAAGGAAAAAGGGTTATTTTGTTTCCGTCAAAATGTTAATTTATTGTTCATTGACGATTAAAAGAATGGATATTAAAAATTTAGTTTATTAAACCTTATTGTCTAATCAATTCTTCCACACATAGACATCATAATCCTTAATATTAAATGAATAAGAACTGTTACTTTTAAAAATGGTATATCTGTGGCGATACAACATTTATATTAAAGTTGTATTCAAAAATATTGCCTCCAAATAAAACAACAAAAAATGATTCATTTATTACTCTAATCAAAAACTACCTCATACCAAAATTGCTGAAACTTTAAAAAGTTTTCAAATAGTTGCCAAAAATAAAGCGATTTACGCCTCAATATTAAACATATAATTTAGTCCACATTGAGTCCATATCCTTTCATGTGTGCTCAACTAATAACCTTACCGATGAGTTCCGGAGTCTAATAAAATCCTGTGAGTAATTAAGATAATTTTTTCCTTAAACCCACAAAACAGCCACATAAATAAATTCTTAAAAGTAAACCTCAGAAGTTGTCGATACATTATTTAAAAGAAATGAAGCTAGATATTTATAAAAGGAATATATAAAATATATTAATTTATAGATGACAAAATGTGTAAAAGATAAAATGAAAAAATGAAAAAATGAAAAAAAATGTATGTTTCACTTATTAGTGAAAGTTGTACAGAAGTTGTCGATACATTAATTAAAAGAAATGAAGCTAGATATTTATAAAAGGAATATATAAAATATATTAATTTATAGATGACAAAATGTGTAAAAGATAAAATGAAAAAATGAAAAAAAAATGTATGTTTCACTTATTAGTGAATGTTGTACAGAAGTTGTCGATACATTATTTAAAAGAAATGAAGATAGATATTTATAAAAGGAATATATAAAATATATTAATTTATAGATGACAAAATGTGTAAAAAATAAAATGAAAAAATGAAAAAAAATGTATGTTTCACTTATTAGTGAAAGTTGTACAGAAGTTGTCGATACATTATTTAAAAGAAATGAAGCTAGATATTTATAAAAGGAATATATAAAATATATTAATTTATAGATGACAAAATGTGTAAAAGATAAAATGAAAAAATGAAAAAATGAAAAAAATTTGTATGTTTCACTTATTAGTGAAAGTTGTACAGAAGTTGTCGATACATTATTGAAAAGAAATGAAGCTAGATATTTATAAAAGGAATATATAAATATATTAATTTATAGATGACAAAATATGTAAAAGATAAAATGAAAAAATGAAAAAAAATGTATGTTTCATTTAGTAGTGAAAGTTGTACAGAAGTTGTCGATACATTATTTAAAAGAAATGAAGCTAGATATTTATAAAAGGAATATATAAAATATATTAATTTATAGATGACAAAATGTGTAAAACATAAAATGAAAAAATGAAAAAATAAAAAAAAATGTTTGTTTCACTTATTAGTGAAAGTTGTACAGAAGTTGTCGATACATTATTTAAAAGAAATGAAGCTAGATATTTATAAAAGGAATATATAAAATATATTAATTTATAGATGACAAAATGTGTAAAAGATAAAATGAAAAAATGAAAAAAAAACGTATGTTTCACTTATTAGTGAAAGTTGTACAGAAGTTGTCGATACATTATTTAAACGAAATGAAGCTAGATATTTATAAAAGGAATATATAAACTATATTAATTTATAGATGACAAAATGTGTAAAAGATAAAATGAAAAAATGAAAAAAAAAATGTATGTTTCACTTATTAGGGAAAGTTCTACAGAAGTTGTCGATACATTATTTAAAAGAAATGAAGCTAGATATTTATAAAAGGAATATATAAAATATATTAATTAATAGATGACAAAATGTGTAAAAGATAAAATGAAAAAATGATAAAATGAAAAAAAATGTGTGTTTCACTTATTAGTGAAAGTTGTACAGAAGTTGTCGATACATTATTTAAAAGAAATGAAGCTAGATATTTATAAAAGGAATATATAAAATATATTAATTTATAGATGACAAAATATGTAAAAGATAAAATGAAAAAATGAAAAAAAAATGTATGTTTCAATTATTAGTTAAAGTTGTACAGAAGTTGCCGATACATTATTTAAAAGAAATGAAGCTAGATATTTATAAAAGGAATATATAAAATATATTAATTTATAGATGACAAAATGTGTGAAAGATAAAATGAAAAAATGAAAAAATAAAAAAAAATGTATGTTTCACTTATTAGTGAAAGTTGTACAGAAGTTGTCGATACATTATTTAAAAGAAATGAAGCTAGATATTTATAAAAGGAATACATAAAATATATTAATTTAAAGATGGCAAAATGTGTAAAAGATAAAATGGAAAAATGAAAAAAAAAAAATATGTTTCACTTAGTAGTGAAAGTTGTACAGAAGTTGTCGATACATTATTTAAAAGAAATGAAGCTAGATATTTATAAAAGGAATATATAAAATATATTAATTTATAAATGACAAAATGTGTAAAAGATAAAATGAAAAAATGAAAAAATAAAAAAAATGTATGTTTCACTTATTAGTGAAAGTTGTACAGAAGTTGTCGATACATTAATTAAAAGAAATGAAGCTAGATATTTATAAAAGGAATATATAAAATATATTAATTTATAGATGACAAAATGTGTAAAAGATAAAATGAAAAAATGAAAAAAAAAATGTATGTTTCACTTATTAGTGAATGTTGTACAGAAGTTGTCGATACATTATTTAAAAGAAATGAAGCTAGATATTTATAAAAGGAATATATAAAATATATTAATTTATAGATGACAAAATGCGTAAAAAATAAAATGAAAAAATGAAAAAAAAATGTATGTTTCATTTATTATACCTTTGCATAAAATTCAAAGCAGTGAATTTAGTCTGTATAAAGAACAGATATATCCTAATATGGAGTTTATTGCTGCTACTCTGTCTGTTTGAATTTTTCGGTAGACTTTTTTAAAAAATTAGCGATGCAGAAAATCTTTTTTTATCGAAAAGTATTTTTCTCGTTTTTTTCACCTTCATAATTTTGCATTTAAAAAAGCAGGTTCATCATAATTACAAAGTACCAATCTATACCACACACGAATTGATTTTTTTCATTCTTACAAGCATTGTGAAATAAATTTAATAAAAACTTTTTACCCTTATTTTATTTTAAAGAAAAGAGTTTTTCTCTAAAATCATGAAAGGCTGATGAAGCAAAAATTGAAACAAGGAGTCCGTAAGTAACATACTTCTTCATCCATAAGATCACTACACAGTTCTTTCTTCTTTTATTCTATAATAAAGGTTTACTTTTCTTCAACTATTATATGCAGGAACTTTTTTTTTCATTTATTTTTTTATCTGATTATTTTTTTCTCTCCAGAAAACATTTGAATTAAAAATGGAAAAATCTAGAAAAAATTAATTAAAATTTCTCCTTTCAAACTAAAAATTTTTAATGTCATTACTTCGATTTTTTTCCAATGAAGGCAAATAATTTAAATTTCAACAATAATTTCAAATTTTACATTATTTCATTATTTTGAAAATATGGATAACTGTTCAATTATTTTGTGTATAAAATTTTAATTATAATTTTGATCTTATATGAATGGGTTAAAAGAAAAACTTGTTTTATGTTAGTAATTAAACACCAAAGATAAACATAAATTATTATAAATTTGCCTATGACTTGATTTTTTTACTTATAACAGGGTTATTGCAGCAAACACTCAGAGAATAAATTGTAGATTTAAATGCAAGCTCAGAATTGTTACTAAAAATATTAGAAATTTAACACATTGAATGAAGTCCTCGTAATGGAGTATATGGAGTATATTTATTTTATATTATTTATAAAATATCTTTTATCTAACGATAAATATCCATACTATTATTTTAACACAATCTAACTGATTGGTAAAGTTATCATACAAATTTTTGAATATTTCCAACTGAGCGAAAAATTGCCCAGGCCGGGAATCGAACCCGGATACTTGGCTTACAAGGCCAATGCTTTACCTGTTAAGCTAACCGAGCGATAACCGGCTAGCCGGTTATCGCCCGGTTAGCTTAACAGGTAGCTTAACAGCTTAACTTAGCTCAATTTTTCGCTCAGTTGGAACTATTCAAAAATTCGAATAAATATCCATGATAAGTTTTAAATATAAATGAAATACGGTTGTCTCTATTTTATATAGTATTCATATTTTTTTAAATGTGAAAAAAAAAGAATTTATATGCTATTTCATAATATGTAATATATGACTTAAATTTCAATGTGATATATTGAAAGTACACTTTAAAAAATAGCATTTTTTAATTTCGAAATTTAAATACGTCATAAATTTAGAAACTCGCACGTTTAAGTACGAGGAAGTTAGATAAAATGCTAGCTTTTACTCATACAGAGGGGGTATATATACAGATGGGGTATATGTTATAGATATTGATCCCACTTAATGTAAAGTTTCACTGATATCTAGATTAAACGATAAATTTATAACTTTCTGGAAGGAAAAGCTCAAGATCTTCCGATGCATGATGTGAGTTTTGTTTGAGTCTTTATAATAGCACATAATATAGAAAATCCCGTAAAGTGCCCTGTGCGGCCCTTTTTTTAAATTAAAAAAACATGCGTCTATTATAAATTCTTTCCTGTATTAGTGAAGTGTACGGTACGGGAACAATATTCGAGTTACCTGCTGGGTTCGAGATATTAATTCACTTAATTTTATCGAAAATTTAATAAAGGTTTCTGATCACCCTCCCTATAGGCCTGACTTGATTCCAATTGACTATCATTTATTCATTAAACTTAAGAATTTCTTGCAAGAGAAGCATTACCTAAGTGGTTATGACTTAAAAGAATGGGTACAACATTGACTGGCTATTTTGCGGTAGATGTTTACTAGGAAGGCATAAATAAACAGTTTTCAAAATACCAAAATTGTCTTAAAAACGCTGGTGACCACATTGAAATATGAGTAACTGTTATTACTTTCATTTGATTTTTTCATATTTGTTTACTTTCTTTTATTTTTCTTTTAATTATACGTAAATTTTTATTAGTTGCTTAATTATCCTCCTATAATTTACACATTGTAAAGCACTTAACATATGTTTACTAGTTTTCCATATGGCTCCTAGTAGTTTTCAAGCATTAGATGTGCATGTGTTGTGTTGGGCACATGTGTTAAGGCGCAATCCATTTTGCAATAGCAGAATAAAATGGTAGAGAAAATCAATAATTAAACTGGGGCATTTCTTTTGGATACCCGATATATACAAATCGTGAGTATCAGATTTCCAGTGAGATTTTTACTCAGAATGAAAACTAGTCGTTGGGAGCCACCGTAATACTTACCCATCATGGATATGTACATGAAAATAAAACATGTGAAAACTATTTTACAATGCATTGCAATTCATAAACAAAATTTAAATATTGTTAATATACATAGCAATGCTATATTAAAGAACTGCTGATGTACAAATTTCGACAAATTATATAAAACGCCAAACTACTCAAGTAGTACCAAGCTGCGTAAAAGAAACATCCTTATAACTCCAAAAATAATAGTTCTATTAACTAACAATTAACTGCGTCGGATTAAGCGTCTCATTTCCAATTAAAATATACCTCTGAATTGAAATTTGAATGAAATACAAGGTCATAAAAAATCGAAGAATGTGGAAAACAGGATTACAAATACCTCGGCAACTAATAATCCGATCGATTTTGTTTTATATGCAAAATATGTGTTATTTTATTGCCTTTTACGTTCATTCCTTAGAACCAAAAAATTCGGAAATTTTTATATACCTTTCATCAGCACGAATTTTTCGAGAGTCCGAAAAAAATAGTTCCGGATAATCGAGGTTACTGATGTTAAATAGGCTTCGTCCCATTCTTACATATTAACTACATACAAAATTTCAAGTCTCTATCTCAATTTGTTCGGGAGATAGAGCGTTTACAGACAGAATTTTTTTTCTAAAAGTATGTTTTTCGGAATCTCCACTATCTAAAACGTGTAAATCCGTCAAAATTTTTTTTTCGATTTCCAAAACGATTGCAAGACTTACCCTATACTACGTATGATGGGTAAGAAAAAACTGCACAATCTGCAAACATTTTCTAACAGGAGTCATAGATCAATGTAATTGTTAACAAGAATCTTTTATTTAACTAACCTATTAAAATGTGACTTATATTCTCAGTAGTCTAAAGCTAATAATTACCAAAATAATTTGTAAACACTTTTCCCTTTACTAACTTCGAAATTTTTGTTATCTAGATTGAAACATAAAGTGGTATTTTGACATTTTTCTCCATCAATAAAACCAACTCCGTTTCTTAGTAATATATATGTATTATTTAAAAGTTATGACAACTATATTATAAGTGTTTTTTTAACCAAGCAAAGGTTATTACTCTTTATAAAATTTTCAAGGTTTTAAGTTATTTTGTCGCACATTTTTTTTGTTCCATTATACTCAATGAGCCCATAAATTTAGCAAAATGGTTAAATAATATCTGTCCTTTTCGCGGAGATATACTAGAATTGAAAAGTATCTAGTACAGCGGTGCACAACCTTTGGCCCGCGGGCCACAAAGCTACCACTATTTTCATGCAGAATAATTTTCCTTATATTAATGACGAAATATTTGCTATTAAATAAAACAAACGACACTTTTCAAATATTCTGGTGGCAAACAATTTTCTGGCAAAAGGGTTGTGCATCACTGATCTAGTTCTTAAGAAAGATAGTTAATTTAGGTATCTTTGTTTGTTAGTTTAACTGTGTGCTTTTAATAAGTAAAAATATTTTTAGGCACACTGTATATGTGTGCATAATAATGCGTAAAATTAATAACTCATATAATTTCTTAGTAAAATCTTCCATACAGGACAAAAAGTTTTAAAAGGTTATAAAATAGAATAAAAACTAGTCTAGCGTAGCAAACCGAAACTCTCTTCTATCTTATGTATGTTAATTCTTCAAAAATATCTACCAAAATTAAATGACATTTTTTTTTCCTCATCGTGAGGTTTCTAATGACATGAAAGTCTCTGCATCATTTCTTGAAATGGACTTTTGCGGATATCGGAACTAATGCAACATGAAAGCACACTTGTTGGGTGGTTAAACCCGGAACAAAAACAGCAATAATGCTTATCAAGCCGTACCTGAATCTGATGTTTGATGAAAAAGATCGTACATTAGTTCTTGAGATACAACTATTGGAGGAATTGGGAAAATTTAGAATAGGAACGCCAACTTTTGGGCAATTGACATTAACACGTAAACATAATTAATTCATATCGCGGATTTACTGAATCTGAAGTTTGTTGAAAATCCGTGCAATGATTCTTTAGATAGAGCTATTGCGGAAATTGTGAAAATGCAGCATAGCAGAATTTCCTGTTGAGTGATATACGTCAAAATGTAGACAATATCAATTCATTTCAAGGACTAACTTAATCGGACGATTGATGGAAATAATACATTAGTTATTTAGGTATAGTTGTTGCGTAAAACGTAAAAAATTCAGTGTAGCAGCGCCACCTGCTGAGCAATTTACATCAAAAATAATTTAGCATCAATGTATATCAGGGATTACTTGAATATAACTGTAATTAAATTCTTTGCATTGGTTATTGAGAAAGAGCACCCACAAAATTTATGTCACATACAGACAGAGTAACATACTCACATACAGACATTTTGTAAAAATATTATTTTTGGAATCTCTCACCCCTAAAACGTGCAAATCCGTCAAAAACCGGAGTTCGTTAATTTTCACAGATCCCACTTGTAAAGATAGAAATAAGTAGGAAAAAAAGTCCTTCCGGCAATGCCGGGAGGAAGAGGTAGCTTTCATATACTTATAAATTTATTTATTTATTTTAAGGTAAGTTACATTGTTCAAAAATACTAAGCTCAAATTAGCGGAAATAATCTTATAAAATTAGTGATTTTATAAGATTGAAACTAGTTTTTGTCAAGACTGAATATTAATAGGAATTTTTAGAAAATAGTCATCTTTTATTCAACCTGGTTTTATTTTAAGCGATTTAGAGAGTCACCAAATTCCATGATATCATAAAGTGTATGCCATTTTAAAGCAACATTGTGGATCGTTCAGATCAGACCGTTTCAAAATGTCAGCCATAAGCAAAATTCAAAGTGCTATAACTCAGTCATTTTTTAAGATATAAACAAAATAAAAAATGTTCTGGAATCGTTGTTTTAAGTTCTAACACGTAAAAGAAAAATATTTTTCAATTTTTAATTTTTTCGCATTTAATTTTAAATTTTAAATTTTTTTAAAAATTTAAAATGACCACCATTTTGAAACAAAATGGTGGATGATGCTGGCCAACGAACTCGGTTGAGACATTTGTATGTACTATGTACATCCCAAGTTGCATTGAAATCGGTTTATAAGTACGCGTGTTATCACGTGACAAAAATCAGATCGTTTCAAAATGTCAGACATAAGAAAAATTCAAAGTGCTATAACTCAATCATTTTGTAAGATATAGACAAAATAAAAAGTGTTCTGGAATCGTTGTTTTAAGTTCTAACACGTAAAAGAAAAATATTTTTCAAATTTTGATTTTTTCGCATTAAACTTTAAATTTTAAAATTTTTAAAAATTTTAAAATGGCCACCATTTTGAAACAAAATGGCGGATGATGCTGGCCAACGAACTCGGTCGAGACATTTGTATGTACTATGTACATACCAAGTTTCATTGAAATCGGTTCATAAATACGCGTGTTATCACGTGACAAAAATCAGATCGTTTCAAAATGTCAGCCATAAGAAAAATTCAAAGTGCTATAACTCAGTCATTTTTTAAGATATAGACAAAATAAAAAGTGTTCTGGAATTTTTGTTTTAAGTTCTAACACGTAAAAGGAAAATATTTTCCAACTTTTAATTTTTTCGCATTTAATTTTAAATTTTAAATTTTTTAAAAAATTTAAAATGGCCGCCATTTTGAAACAAAATGGCGGATGATGCTCACCAACGAACTCGGTCAAGACATTTGTATGTACTATGTACATACCAAGTTTCATTCAAATCGGTTCATAAATACGTTAGTTATCGCATGACAAAAATCAGATATATGTATATATATATATATATATATATGGTTTTATATATATATATATATATATATATATGTCAACATATAAACGGAGGGTGGTTTTGGGGTCTGGGGGTCATGATCAGTGAAAATATACCAAAATTTTCCGGAAGTGCTTTCCCCCGGACGGCTGCAATAGGTAGCTTTTTACTTTTTGTAATGAAAGCTACCTAAAAGCATTAAATGAAATTGCATTAAATGAATTATCATTCAATCCTCTTCCTTTCAAATAATAATTCATCATACTGTATATATATACACATATATCTTTATCAAATATAGGCACTGCGTAAGAAAACGAGCAAATCTGAAAATGAAGAATAATGAAGTAATCGTTATTGACCTTTGTATTTTACCTTTATTCTTTTTTTTGAAAAAAATGAAACAGGTGAATGATTTTCATTTAAGAGTAAATAGTGTTCGTTTAACAAATATGTCAATATTTGGAAACTCAAAGAGAAACATGAAACAAGTCATTTAAATAAATTCGTTTTATTGTTTAATATTATATCATAATCAGGGGTTAAGTAGAAATGAAAAATTTGGTTCGCATATTTAAGATTTTTTTTTTTTACTTTTTTGTTTTTAAAGACATGATTTAGTAAGAGGAGATTTCATATATAAATCTAAACGATCCATAAAATAGCAATTTGGAAATTGCACGTCACGTGTTGAAAATGAGATGCGTTTGTACTATAACGAAGTTTTAAAATATATTCAGATATTGGTGTGTTAGTATACAGTACTTTGGGTACAATATAGTAGCCGAAATCTTTTGTGTGTCCCCGTAAATATTATCTTCTTTCTATTTTACAGGAAGTGTCAATATTTGGAAACTCAAAGAGAAACATGAAACAAGTCATTTAAATAAATTCGTTTTATTGTTTAAAATTATATCATAATCAGGGGTTAAGTAGAAATGAAAAATTTGGTTCGCATATTTAAGATTTTTTTTTTTTTTTTTTTACTTTTTGTTTTTAAAGACATGATTTAGTAAGAGGAGATTTCATATATAAATCTAAACAATCCATAAAATAGCAGTTTGGAAATTGCACGTCACGTGTTGAAAATGAGATGCGTTTGTACTATAACGAAGTTTAAAAATATATTCAGATATTGGTGTGTTAGTATACAGTACTTTTGATACAATATAGTAGCCGAAATCTTTTGTGTGTCCCCGTAAATATTATCTTCATTCTATTTTACAGGAAGTAACTTGTAGTAATATTCAGTAACGCATATCAATTTATTGAAATGTTAGGTAGTTTAATACAATTAAATCTTGCCCCAATCAATGACTCCTTATACCATTATATAATGGAATACTTTTGTGTGGTCCTGTAAATTAATAACAAATATATTCTTTAGTTTTCTTTATGTGTGTTACATTAACTTGTGTATCTATTTTACACAAACTGTCATTTTTTTATCATCCTGCTTTCAGCAAAGGTGTTGATGATTAATGTATGTCAACGAGTAGATTAAGAAGAAATAATAGATTTTTATACTTTTTTATTGTTGGAATAGGGTTGTACTGGTGATTTTCCAAGAAGAACGAAAGCATACATAAAAAAAAAAAGAAACTGATTAAAACTACAAAACATGTTTTGTTGAGTACAGTTTGGTTGTTTTAGACGAATTTTTTAGTTAAAGTAAAAAATCGCTTTTGTTGCTCAGATAAAAAAAAATATTGATAACATTCTTATAAAATCTTAACAAAATTTCATCAATTTTATTTGAATTACTAAAGTTTTGTGCTTACAATTTGCTATTCAAAAAAATTTTTGTTTTTGCAAAATTTAAACTGGTGCGTAGTAGCCATAACTCTGTCACATAATTTTGTTTTATTGACTTATAACTATAAAGAATTAACATAATTTTTTGATAATAAAAACTTTTCAAATTGAGACGAATTAATGAGGTAATTAGTACGCTATTATGCATTCCGGATGAAAATTGTGGACGGAAAATTGAAAAAATAAATCAGCAATATTTTTTTTTATTTATTTAAACAAAATTTCCATTGACCCATATTTACACGAAAAGATTTGTTGGACCAAAAATATTTTTGTTCATTCAACAAAATTTTTTTCTGTGTGTAAATAAAAAATGATGAGTAAAAAAATAAAAAGTAAATAAAATTGACAGTTTGTGGAAAACAACTCATCATATAACTTTATTTCAAGAACAACTGAAAAACAGCTCACTCTATCGCTAATATTATTTTTTTATGAGTTGCTTCACAGAATTGAATCTCGCATTATGGAACAAAATATTTTTTATTGTGCGTGCATACGCAGAAAAAAATGTTTCATACAACTATTCATATTTCATGAAATATTTAATATATTTATATTCCAATTGCACTGTATTATTATTACTACACTTTGCCAATTTTTTCTGAAAATGCTATGGAATTTGATAATATGCCCTGCCTGATATAAACAAAAATGTGCAAGAATGTTTTGAACTATTTAACAAAATCGATATGTCTTCATGCATGTTTACTCTATTATTTCATAAATGAATACATATATTATACAATATTCATATTCTCGTAATCTATAGTCTCGTAATCTATAGATTGTTTCGTGCATTTTATTTTACAGGGTGATCATAAATATTATTAAATTTCTTTTATTTTTAGTTGTCCCCCTTATAATCCTTGGGATCAAATCGTCATTAATAAATATGAGCTGGAATTAATTTTTATAATTTAAAATTCATGAAATGTGCGACAAGTATATGTTTAAATATTTGATAAAATATCTAAAATGGAAAATGTCCAGTGATTATTGGTCGTATAGTGTATAATAAATAGATAAGCAAATTCTATTGTATTTTTATATATACATCGAGAATTGTTTGTTCTAAATCAATGCATTTCTAAAAACAAATTGATTTCCAATTATTACCTTCAATTTTTTTCGAATTACAAATAAATACATTTGATTTTAAATCACAATTATCAGATTTATAAAGCAAACTCATACGCCTTTTTTGTGAAAGTCAAGATTTCTAAATAATATAATTTTTTATGCAAATTCGCACAGAATTAATTAATTTAAAATATTTCTAAAAAAAGAAAATGTATTTTCTTATGGAATTCTATCCAGAAAAACACTTTCATTTGCATTTTTCTGCTTCACTCTTTATCAGTTTTATCCCAATTGTGAAAGCCCGAAAGAAGAAATCTTTTCAACTCCAAAATTTGCACAACATTATAAGAAAATTAATTAAGACACCGAAAATATTTGAAAAGAAAAAAGCGAATGGGAATTGAACTTCTTTTCAACTATCAATAAAGGACTTCTTTCTTTAGAATATTTCTTTACTAGATAGTTAAAATTGGAACTTTAAAATTTTGTTTATTAATGAAAACAAATTGATTTCTGCTTTTTTAAGAATAAACAAAAATTGCAAATTTTCGAATTTTCCTTTCTTGGAGTATGAGGAATTATGAATATGATTATTTTTCAAATAAAAACTATTATATGCAAAATTTTTTCTTTATTATTTTTGTTCTTGCATGCATTAGATTTTTTTAAATATAGAAAACCTTCTTTATCTTCCAAAAAAGTCAAAATCATTTAACAATCTTCCCACAAGACAGTGATTTCTCTTCTTCAAACGTCTATTCAAAAAAAAAAAAAAATTAACAACATTGTTTTAAACAGGACATTACATTGACATACACTTGTGCGTATGTTTCTACACACTACCACAGAACTCACTTTACAACATCTTTGTAATATGTTATGTCATTGCACACAACAATGCTGAATCTAGTTGTATTCAAAAATAATTTAAATACAAGGTTATTACAAAAGAATCATCGGGTTTCCGAAACGTTTATTTCGGAACACAATTGAGTCATAACAATGTATTGTACACTGTAAAAAAAATCTGTGAAGGTACTAAACATTTTCTGGGAAACTAGGATTCCAAGAACTTTTCATGTAACGATAACAGGAAAAATTCATGTAATCGATTCTGAAACTTGAATTTTTGCTGTTACCGTTACAGGAAAAATTCTTGGAATCCCAGTTTCCAAGAAAAGGTTTAGTACCTTTGCAGATTTTTTTTACAGTGTACATGAAAATAAAGCAAAAGTATACAAGATTGACGTCCATGGTCGCAAATACAGTGTTTCAATTTCAATTCTTTGGAACGACGTAATTTTTCAATTCAATTCTTTGGAACGACGCACAGTGGGGCAGGAAGCCTCCAAAGTTGGCAAAAAATAAAATTTACTTTGAACAAAAAAAGCACATCACGGATTCCTTTGTAGAAGAAAAGTAGTAAAATTTTAAACTTTTACATAAGCTAAATAGTAATTTATTAATTAATTTACAAACCTTTTTCAATATTTTTTGTAGAAAAATGAGTTAAAAACAAGAATTTAAGATAGTTTTATACTAATTAGATATTTATAAATCATCCATAATATCTCATTAAAAAATGTAAACATAATTAGTAATTTTAATTATTCTCAAGAAAACCTTATAATGAATATTAGCGACTCGTTTTGAAGGATTGGATCAACCTTTCTCAGGCAAAATGTACGTATTACTATAAAGACAGCAGAAGAAAAACTGTTTCTGTTGTTTTAGTGCTAACACACACTTTTTGTTTTCCTGTTTTTCAGATCTTAAACTCATACATGTCACGTACACTAACGAATATGTAGAACTAGAATTGTATAACCGTTTTACTCTTGATATTTTTGATCGTCCAGAACAAATTCAGACGGAATATGAAGATGGGCACGTTTGCTTTTCATTGACGCTTCTGTTTGTTTTTCAAATCAAGGAAATGAAAGCGATTTGCCAAGACATTCTTTGTTAATTCTAAAGCATTTCCCTTGTTTCGCCATTCTTTTGCTCATCGGAATTTATATTAAACTTTAAAACATTTAATCTTCTTTTCGTTTAAACTACTTGTTCGTAGTTTCTCCGATTATGGAGCTCTTATACCATAAAATCACATTACTTTTCAAAAGTTTTTTGTTAAAACGTTCCATGATAGTCAGTTTCATTTAAATACATTGTTTTGTGATAAACAATGCATTAAAATTCGTATTTAACAAAGAAAATATTTATAATCATGTTTGGCACACCCGTACACTAACAAAAATTTAAGGATGATTAGCTATAAAAATGACCATACAATTAAAAAAGAGGCAAAAAGGAGCAAGATTTTCTGGCATATTTGTCCTTTTAAAACTCATACTTAGTAGAAAAAATTATAATTAACACTTAACTCGCCTTAACTCATAACTAAAACCTACAATGTTTGTAGACAGTGTTAATTTTTTTTATAAATTTCACCACAATATATTCTAAGCGTCTGTATATCTATAAAAATCGTATTAAAACAAATTGAAAGTTAATGAATTATTGTTACATACTTGTAGTTAAAGGTTCCATAGTCAAAAAAAATATTTTTTAATTATTATAGCGAAATTAACAAACGAATGTTGAAACAAAATTATTGATTTTTTTTCACTTATTATCAAAGCACAATATGCAGTTTAACTTCTTTCTCTAGTGACGATCAAAATAACTTTGCGCAAATTTTAATACTCGGGAGATGTGTACTGACATCTGCTCTATTAAAGTGATGTATGTCGGTAGTTCAAAATAAAATTTCATTTTTTCGATTTTTTGCCAGTTTTGAAGGCTTTTTGCCCCACTGTGCGACGGTTGAAACTCACTCTAACTCGGATTACTGTTTCTTCAATAACGCGTGGTCTGCCGGAACTTTTTCCTTTACATAAACGACGGGTTTCTTTGAACGGTTCATACCTTCGCAGAATGCTTTGTTGAATTGCATTGGTATGCCTGCCGGAATGCTTTCAGATCGGTTATAAGTGATTCAAACTTCGAAAATTTTAGTACACAAAACGCTTTCTACTGTCCAGTCGCCAATTTGAATATGATGTTCGTGCAGCCACTATAGCAACCAGACACACACTCTAAAAAAATCTGCAAAGGTACTACACATTTTCTAGGTAACTGGGATGCCTAGAAATTTTCTTGTAACGGTAACAGCAAAAATTCAAGTTTCAGAATCGGTTACATGAATTTTTTCTGTTATCGTTACATGAAAAGTTAGGTCTTGGAATCCCAGTTTCCTAGAAAATTTATAGTACCTTTGCAGATTTTTTTACAGTGTGGAAACATATACGTTTCCTAGTTCGTAACGTATGAAAACCCGATTATTCATTTGTAATAACCTTGTAGTGTACGGATTCTATAGAAGACCTCTGGCGTTTTTTAGCACTATACTTTTCGCAATAAAGTTCGTGTTTTGAACAAGAAGTTCGTACCTGTTTCAGACATGTCGTGAAGTATACGCTTATTTTTACCCCCTTATTTTTACCTACTTATTAAACCCTCAACAATACTCTACAATATAACATAGCGAAAGATGACGTAAACTTCATAGAAATAAAAAATATCAATCAGTACAATTAATTGTAACGTTAAAATTGCAAGAAAACAGAGCATTTTGGTGGGATTTTGCATGTTTCATTATGTGTATTATTGGTTTATTACAATGACGCAAGAAATATCCGGGTTTTGTAGCTACTGCAATTTAGACTAACGGTCCTATCAACTGCAAAATAAAGGCATGATCACTCATCGCAGTATGGGCAACCGATTTAAAATTAAAGGTACTTTGTTATAAAAAATCTCTTAAATATCTCTTAAAAAATCTCTTAAATATTCTTTAAGAGATTACGCAATCTTGAAATTTTCAACAAATATATATTATCCTTTTCTTTTCCTTTTAAATAAGGTACCCTGGGGGTAATAACGCCACGTTAAGTTTCTACAAATTTTCACGGCTCAGTTTTAGATTGTATTTTTCAAACAAATATATGATTTGTTACAGCAACTCATTGACTATCTACATAAAAAAAATAATTTAGCAGATATGTATTCATAAAACGTAATGGCGTGATTTCTTGACCAATGCTATTTGGCGTTATTATCCACATATATGGGTAATAACGCCATGCAAACAAAACTATGAAATAAGATGGAATAATGGTATGTAGATTGCCCAATTCTAAAAATACAAACTCTACAAACTTAGAAACGGACAAAATGCATTCTAAGCTCTTGAAAATGTTCAATTTTTTGTGAAAGTGTAAGAAAAATAAAGGTGTGGTGTGGGGGGGGGGATGAGGCGAAAGAATATCAGACCGTGAGCTACTTTTTGCTTCAATAGAATTATTAGAAACATTGCATAGTTTTATCTGTGTTTATTTGAATCAGTATTTAGGATGCAGCTCCGCCTTTGTAGGGAATGAACCGGAGAATTAATGCTAAGGATTGGCGTTATTACCCCGTTATTGTTATTGCGCTGTACATTTTAAATTATAAATTATCTCGAGAAGATATCCAAAATCTTCAACAACATTTTGAAAGTCCATGAAATGTACTACAAATTTATGTAATTAACAAAGTATTCCCGGATAAAAAAAAAAAAATAGTCTTCACATCACAAAACGTATCTCGCAAATTTTAGATCAAGCGTTAATTTTAGTTGCTTGCAAAAACAATAAGACATAAAAATGAAACAAATTAACTTGAAGCGGTTTTTTGCGATTTATATGACTTAAAATCCTTCTGCGCAGAGCACATGGGTGTCATTTACCAGATTATTTCATAATTATGCATAATATTAGCACTTGGCGTTATTACCCTGCCTGGCGTTATTACACCAGACCACCTTACATAAATTCTTCCTATTTAAAAAAAATTGGAATTTAACAAATTCAGAAATCTATTATTTGCGAAGTTATACCCCTGGACATATTGAATTTGGAAATGGTTATCTACGAAATTGTAATCTCAGCTAATTAAAAAAAAATATTTTATTACTCTTAAGTTCCTTTTTTTCTTTTGCGTTTATCTGGAAACTAATTTTTTCAAACTGATACACGAGATGCGTCACATTTATAATTGCTTATTAATCCTTTTTTATCACACTCGCAAAAATCATGTTATTTAAACGCTACATATCCCACATTATTAATATCATACATGTTGAATAGATTTTAACAAAATGTAATCAATCAAAATCAACTCTAAAATTACATTCATTTATGAGCAGACAGATGCACTCCATCTTGCTATAAACACAATATTTATTTCTGCAAAATCCAAATGTTTACTGAAATCCGTCGAGACTACCATGAATCACCACCGTGTCACGCAAAAAATGACACAAAGTGAAAACAAAATTATTTTCAAGAAACGGATATTTCCTCTCGCGTCGAGATAAAGTACTCTTTCCACTACTTTATATACACAGACTTCAGTAGCTGAGCTCAAAGAAGACATAATGATAGCAAGTCTCCATGGTTACGTTATCCTCCTGAACATCTAAAAGTGTATATCAGATGGCAATGACCAAGGCATCTTTCGGTGAAAAGTTATCAAGTATAGAGCACTTCAGAGAAGACATATTTCTGATAACGATCGTGGAATCATATTCCATCCCTTTTGTGAAAAAAGCGTCAAATACACATCATATATCGGATATCTGATGGAACTCAGTATTCTGTTTCTGGGACATTTTTTAAACGATTCATTTTAAGATTCCATTATATGTGTAATTTATGCTTAAAGTATTTGAAAAAAAATGTTTTGCGATTTTTATTAAACAAAGTCTTTAGAAATTTTATTCGAAAATATTTCATAATAATGACAATTAGGAACAGTCCTATAAATTTTCAAAATATAAATTATATATATATATTTAGTTTTGTTTGTCAACGTAAGTTTAAGCATAGAGATCAACGAAAAAAAAAAGTAGGAAATTGCACGTCAAGCATAGCAAATATGGCGCGTTCGTACTATAATGATGTTTAAAAAATATTCAAATCTTAGTGTAATAGTACACAATATTTCGGATACATTAGATTAGGTGAAATCTTTGTGTGTCTACATAAAACTATCTGTTTTCTATATAACGGGAAGTAACTTGTTGTAATTCTCAGTAAGGTATATCAATTTCATTAAATGTTAAATAATTTAATGCAATTAAACGAGCCCAAGCAATATTCCCCCTATACCATTATATAATGGTATACTTTTGTGTGGCCCTGTAAATGAGTATAAATGAGTGTAAATGAGTGTAAATGAGATCTTTGCACCTCAGATTGTACAGAAAGTATATTACAGTATATACTTCAGAGATACATATCAATTTCGATTTATCCGATTTCGAATTAACGAGAGTCGACTGTATCACTTTTTCGGGATTTATTCATTCTTTATTTTGATATTCAGGAAACATGTTTAATAGACAAACGCACAATGTTAACAGAATTAGTATTGATATGAAAACTAACATACTTTTTTTTACAATTGTATGTATATATTCAATTAAGCAAATGGAAATGTTTATTTAAGTATGAATAGAATCCGAAAAACGATTTTACGGGTTTAGAGAACTGATTAATGTATTGTAAAAGCTACTAGAAAACGTTTCCGGAAATTATTGGCGTCTAATCTGACTTTATTTTTAATAATAAAATAATTCTTTTTTAAATTTTGAAAATAAATAGCGTTCTAAGATTTCTTAGGATAAATAACACTCTTCAAAAATTTTAATGTCAGGGAAAAAGCTCTTTTATAGGATGAGTCATAATTATCGAAACAACAGGTATCTCTTTAAATATTGGCACATACTTTACATTGCAAAGTTTCATAAAAAAGGAGCAAAATTTGATGAGATAAGTTACCACTCCTTTGGGGCTTTATTAGAGAAAATACGAAAATTAACATTTATAAAAACGCCAAAGGATAAAATTTCCAATTAGGAAAAATTTCCTTATCCATTCCTAAAGTAAAAAAAAAAAAAAAAAAAAAAAAAAAAAAAACACCTTGATATCTAAAAAAGTCACAAAGATTTTAAATCCAAACACCTCCCAAATTCGTGACTTACACCACTTAATCCTGAGTCTATGTGGCGAATTCTTGACACAATTTCAGTGGAAGATAGCGATCCTTCATAAATTGTACTTTAATAAAAACCGATTTTAGGTACTGCTTCTCCTTTGGACACCAAATAGCAGATGGGTTTTACGTCATAACTAATTTGCTGATGGTCCGCACTAGAAGTCTGCACGGGTTGAAATATCCAAAACCGGTACCGAACCGATCCACAGAGAATACGGCCGGCCTGGAAACTGGTAAAACCATAGCCTGACCCGTCCTGTGAAGAAGTTTAAATCAAAATCCGGCTGGCCTTTTCTCCTTAGTTTTTTTACTTCGATATGGTTAAAAATTGTTTTGTATGGGAGAGTTCACACCAAAATTGCTTATTATAGCTTTTCATCTTTCTTATTGTAATTTTCACTACTAAAGAAGAGCCAAAGGCTGTGAAATATTATTTTTTTTCAATGAATCTCTATTTATATGTAAATGTTTCACTTATCTTTAAATATCATTAATCCATATCCCGTGTGTTGGAAACTTTGAAAAATGCTATAGAGTAAAATCTTTTAACCCATTAAACGCCGCTATATAAACAACGTTAATAAATTATAACTTTTTGAATTTTTTAATATACATTGGATGTCTCTATTATAGAGCAGTTGAATTTTTTTCGAAAACTGTAACCGTTTATTAAATAAAGCATGTTCCCGGAGCGGGAGCGTTGGCGTGTAATAGGAGGAAAATTTTCCCCAGGCAGAAGTCAGGTACGGTTTATTTTTCTGCTAATTATAAAATAATATAAGAAGTTGTGCCCTTAAAATTTTTACAAAGCAATGAATTACTTTTTTGCATGCCATAAATATGACTTAAAACAATTAATTTATTGAATATGCAAGTGTAAATAATTTCATGCTGAATTAAAAAATCAATATTTCTTTTGGATTTTGAAATTTCAAGGAACAAATAATTTTAACAAATAAATTTTAAATAGAAAATCTTACCTTTTTAATTATTTTCTTTTACAATTTTCTATGAAAATACAGGGAACAACTTTGATGCAGCATTACATTGCATTTTTCACACTTCATTCGAGTATTTTTTTTACATAATTTACATCGGGATTGTTTATCCGCACTAACAATAAAATGATTTATACCATCAAAACGCACACTAATATTCACAGGTCCATAAGGTCCAGTACTGGAAATCACATTTTTTTTCAATTTCTGTCCTCATTAATGCGGTTGTTATATGTCTTAAGAAATTAAGTTGGGGCATATCTCCTTTGAGCTCTTTGTGTATTCTCCACGCTGCGACTACAGCCATGTTTAATGTATTTGTAAAAAATGGCCACCACCACTTTTTACCTTTGATACGAGGCCTGTAAGTGCTTAAAAATCGATCTAAGAGATCCACACCTCCCATATACTTATTATATGATGAAATTATCTTCGGTTGAGGTAAATCAATTTTCTTTTTTTCTTTAGAACACCATCTTTTTACTTGACCTAATGGAGTTTCGTCTTCAAAATTAGATGCCAAACATGCAACTTTGCTGTCCCTCCATTTTACTACACACAGTTTTTCTGTAACGACTGATTCAAATGTTCCTCTTTCATTTTTCTCTATCAGTTTACTTTTTCTAAGAGGGCAATCTTGCAATCTATTTTCTCTGATTGTGCCTGTCATGCGAAAATTGCGTATTCTCATCTCTTCTAACAACTCCAAAGAAGTAAAAAAGTTATCCATATAAACAATATGTTTGTGAGGATTCTCAACACATTTTATCAAATTTAAAACTACCCTTGTTCCAGGCGACATAGATTTAGTTTCATTTTTTTCTTCAAATAGATTTTTGTTCTTTCCCACATATACTTGTAAATTTAACGGGTAGCCTCGAGAATTAGCCAAAACCCATAATTTATAGCCACGAACAATCTCGACTATGGTTTCATGGAATAATAATGTTCGATAGAACTCTCGTCCTCTTCACCTTTCTTTATGAAAACGCGCTCTCAAACATAGGGGGAGGGAATGCTACCGGTTCTGGCCAACGCTCCCGTTGTGGGAACATTCCATGAAAACCTTTCTATTGTTGCTTTAAATGCAGCTATTTACTCCGAATTTGAAATATGTTGTTATTTGGAATGTTGACTTTAAAACGTGGTTGTACTTGAAAAAAATTAGATTATTTTTTTTTCTTTTTTAGTACTTTTACTGGAGATTGTCGGAAAACCGAAAAATCTCTTTTTTCAAAAATCTACAAAAAATAGAAAAATTAAAAACATTATTTTGAAAAAAATATACTTTAGACTCTATGCTTTTGACTTTTCTATAAAATGTATTTTTTTCAACTAGCTTTAAAATATGTTTAGAAAAAAAAATAAAAAATAGATGTTCCCGCAATGGGAGCTTTGGCGGTTAATGGGCTTTTAAGACGGAATCACATAGGTAAGAAAAAAAAATTATAGAAGACATAAAATAGCAGATAGATTTTAGGTCATAACTACTTTGAAATATACAGATTAGAAATCTGCACGGATCGAAATATCTTGTAAATGTAATACATTTTGTCTTAGGCATTTGTTATGATTTTTAAGATTGAATGTTCAATTAGGAATGTTCAAAGAAATACTGGACTGAAAATCAAAATAATTTATTCTCTTTGTTTGATATGTTTTATTCTTAAATAAACATGGTGAGTTCAAAAAGTAATGTTATGTTTTTAATTTTAAATCCTCAGAAGAATATGATGACATACTTTATTTAAAACAAATGCTTTTATTTTACTTGAGGACAAATAAAAAGAAAATAGAGATTGCAAAAAAAAAATTACATGAGTAATCTGCTATATGAAGAAATCACTTTTAGAAGTGGAACACAAACAAAATTTAAAAGATGAATGATCTTGAAGAACATTTTTTTATTTAAACAAATACCTCTTGAACGCATTTCCTCACTGGCAATGTAGACATATCATCTTTATTAAATATCATTTCTAGGAGAACGAAGGAACGAAAAACATTCGTGAAAGAAAAACACTGCGATATTTGCCCCCTTTTCATCTGGGCAACGAGAAGACATTCTTTTAATGCCCCACACTAGGCACAGAAAAACACCCGGATGATAATGTAAAGCCTATGGGAGCGTTCTTTTCATATATATCCCTCAAATTTTAATATTTTTTCGTGATTTTTTTGTACAAGATAGCTGAGGACGATCCACAACCGGCCTAGTTTTTACTTTTTCAATTTTGCTTATACATTTTTTATATTACGATAGTTTCAATTTCCGAACCGGTTTAAACTGGTTTCGAAAGTCAAGGTATTTTTTTTTTAATCTGAAACTGAAAAAGTAAAAACTAGGCCGATTGTGGATCGTCTTCAGCTATCTTGTGCAAAAAATCTTGTAAAAAAATTGGGCGAGATATTTGAAAAGAACGCCCCCATAGACTTTACATTATCATCCGGGTCTTTTTTGAGCCTAGTGTTGCGCCTTAAGTAAAAATACACTTAAAAAATGAAGTATATTTTTTTACCTATTGACTACCTCCCTTTTCATTTGGGCAATGCGAAGACATATTCTTAGTAATAAATACTTCAAAAAATTATGAATATCGTTTAAACTAGCCAGCTAAACACTCATAAATGGGAATATACTGAAGGGCTCTCCCAAAAAAAATGCCGCCCCTCATTGCTTAAAGAGGAATAGCAGCCGATTTTGTCCAACTAAAACCGCACGTAACAAAATCCGAACTCTTACTGTCGTACCAGTGTGATTTGCAAAACAGCGAAAAACAAGTTAGAAATTGCACGTGAAGCGTAGTAAATAAGGTGCGTTCGTACGATAACGAAGTTTAAATATATTCATATCTTGCTGTTACAGTAGATAGTACTTCGGATAGAGTAAAGTGGTCGATTTTTTTTCCTGTAAATATACAGAAGTCACTTTTATTGCACCTCAGCAACCTATATCATACACTATACTATCGCTTTTCTTTTATACAGGAAATAACTTTTAGTATTCATAAGCAACGTATATTAATATCATAAAATGTTAAATAGTCAATAACAATTGAAACGCACACCAAAAAATGTTCTCCCTGTACCATTATGTAATGGATTACTTTTGTGTGGCCTTGTAAATCAATAACAAATGTTTTTTGCACCACATATTGTACAAAATATATATTATAATACGTAATTCATAGACGCATAACAATTTTATTGTTTTCGAATGAGTGTAACACCATTTTAAATGCATTTAAAAGATTTTCCCCAAAAGCCGTAATGTAACTGAATACTTTTGATTATACCTGTAATTGATCTATCCATCCGATTTTCGTAAAAATTGAAATGACTCGTCAAAATTTTGTAATGATTATAAACTTTAAATTTCAAACGATTAAAATGCATTTGAAACTTTTTTCCCCATTGACCGTAATGAAATGGAATACTTTTAATTGTCCCTGTAATTGATCTATGCATTTGTATAATTATATATTCAAAATTTCAAACGATTCTGTTGGGTAGTTTTTGCTTTGTTATATGCTGACGGACGGACAGACGGACGGACTGAACGACTACTATAGGTGCTACGTATTTACATAATTACGAACGCACCTAAAGAGGGTTGCCGTAAAAATAAAATAGCCAACTATCACGGACAATAGAAGGAAATAAAATATTAAAATGAAATTTTTAGAGGAATTTTAAGATTCAATGCCAAAAATTTTGGTAAGCTACTAACACATTTTGAATTATGTATAAAATTGATTTAATCTGATTTAAGGAGGAGTGCCTTGAAAAAGGGGATGACATAAGAAATAGAATGCAGTAGATTATGCATACATTGTAGAATGCAGGCATTCCAGAAGATTTTTACCCGGAAGTACAGATATTAAATCTACATTTTATGAATTTAAAATAAAAAAAATAATTGCGTAAGAAAGAATAGCTTACAAGGTAAGTATTAAGAAAGTAAGAGAAATAAAATAATTTTAGAATGCGAATAACAATATTAAAATGATAAAGACTAACAAAATACTTTCTTAAATTAAATTAAATAAAAGTAGGGCAGTGGCTATATGAAACCACGCAGTACTATTACATTCATTTTGCATGAATCAACATATACAACCCTTGGCACAAAGTTTTCGATCATTATACAAACACGACCATTTTTTGTAAGAAAGGATTATTTATTCTCACTGCATAAACATTAAACGGTTATTAGCGATAATGCACATGTATTATACATAATGAACAAAAATATGCAATAAATAAAAATCATTATACACCAATTTAAAAACGTAAAAATGGTGATTGAAATTTAAACACCAAAGAAAAAATTATTCAATCACGCTTTGATTTGGAAAAAAATAACCGATCACTGTAGTCAATATTTAGTAAATCAAACTTTTATTCGAATGACAGCCGAAGATATTCACGGAATGGACTCAATAAGCTTCTTACACTCATTAAGAGCAATATCACGCCATCATTTTCTTGTAGCTTTATGTAGTTCTATTGCATTTGTGATCCTTCGAAAATCGATTTTTCTTTTTAATAAATTCCACAGATTTTCGATGGGATTAAGGTCCTGACTATTTTGCGGCCAAGTCATGGTTGTGATTGGATTATTATCTACATCTTGTAGAAATTTCTTCGCTGATTTGGTGAGATGTAGAGCTGCGTTGTCATCTGGAAGTAAGAAGTCATTTTGATCCTCGAACAATTGATCAATGCTGGGAATAAAAGAAATCTCTAAAATGTCAATGTAAACTTCAGAGTTTAATATATATAACACAATACACAACTTTCTCACGCTTTGGGATGTCATACAACTCCAAACTGAAATTCAAGTGAAAATTTAGTCCTAGTATTGACACGCTTATCATGGAACTTTTCACCAACTCTCCTCCAAACAAATGTTCCACAGTCATCACCTGTTCCAAGAGATATCCAAGATTCATCGGTAAAAATGACATTATTCCATTTACCTAGTGACCAGTGTACATGTTTTTATACCATTTCAAGTGCTCATTTCTATGCTTCTTTGTCAAGTAAGATTTAGCTTTAGCTTTACAGAATTTAAATCCTACTGCGTTTAGATGAGTACGTAAAGTGTGGTCACATATCTTTACATTATACTTATATCATTCGGCATAGTGATGTTTTGAAGTTGCTCACCGCTTTCTTTTTGCTATTTCTACAAGTTTTCTGTCTTTCCTACGCGTTGTCATTCCTGGACGTCCACTTCGCGAAAAAATTTCCACGCTGTTAGTCAACTGCACTGTAAAAAATTTTGGTCTCGAATCACGGTGGTTATACCGTCAACTTTGTGCCACTTCCTTTTACCGTAATTTTACTGGACGGTATATATACCGTAAAATACTTAAAGTACATGTACCGTAATTTAACTGAACATAAATTTAAATATTTTGTGGTATATGTACCGTAAAATATTTAAAGTATATGTACCGTAATTTAACTGGACGGTATGTGTACCGTAAAGTATTTAAAGTACATGTACCTTAAAAAAATATCGTTACCGCATATATACCGTAAATTAAATATATGGTATATGTACCGTAAAAAATATTTTTACAGCACAAATACCGTAAATTAAATGTACGACATATGTACCGTAAAAAATATTTATACAATATATATACCGTAAATTAAATGTACGGTATATGTACCGTAAAACATTTGTAATCAGTATGTGTACCGTAAAGAAATATACGGTATATATACCGTAAAAATACAGGATGATCCAAAAAAAAACCCTCCCACATTTGACAGGTTAAAAAAAAAAAAACGACTCTAATGAGAAACTTATTTGTTAAAAATATAGAATAGATATGACGAGAGTTTAAAATGACTATTTTTCAGAAATGACGTCTGGAAAGTGTCTTCCATTGCGAGCAATATACATTTCAAGACGATGTCAAGACTGATATCATCACGAACGCATCATCTTGTGAGAGAATTGCTACTTCCACCTGAATTACTCTCTTGAGGTGAGAATGAGTGTAGGACTTGTCTCAAGATTGTCTCAAGCAGAGGTAGCCGCTTTTACAAGACATAATATGTTAGTGGATGATATATTTCAGATATTGTCTAGAAATTTCTATTGGTTATAATGGATAACACTTACCAAGCATCATTTCTAAAACATAGCCATTTTAAACTCTTGTCATACCCATTGCATATTTTAAAACAAACAAGTTTCTCTTTACAGTCCTTTTTTGTTTTATATACTCCTGTCAAACATGGGATATTTTTATGTGTTATTCTGTAATCAAAATCGACGAATATACATGGTAAGCACAAGTCTTACTCTTATTATAAAAACTTATTTTGGCGAGAAATATTAGATTTGTGAGGATACATTTAAATATTTTGATAAAAATTTTAATAAAACCATTTGTAGATCATCAAGTTGTGCAAAGATATGTATGCTGGTAAATATATATATATATATATATATATATATATATATTATTTTTTATAAATATTAAATTTTCTGTATTTCTTAAGGAATATTTTTTTTTTGTTTTTTGTCATTACGTACAATTGTTAAAAAAAAAAAAAAAAAAAAAAAAAAAAAAAAAAATGGTAAAATGTAACTAAAAACAATGAATTTGAATTACACTTACATAGCTGCCAATTACTACACCTTTTCTATATTTACTTTTTATACCACTATTTTAAAATAGTTACTGCTGTCACATTTCAGGTTTAAATATACAGAGAAAATTATTATTTTAAAATAAGGTATAAAGATGCTATAAAAGTAGTATGCACGTAGAGAATTAAAAAAAAATCCCAAAACAGTGTTTACATTTGTGACCGCTATGATATGTGAGATGATCTCTGATAAAATAAAATGCTAATATTAAATTCCTTTCTTACATTTCTATAAATTATTAAAACTGAAAATAATTAATAGATCTTATATTATTTTTATTAAATAGTAACTATTTATTAAATTTTATTAAATATTAACAAATAATTCAAGAGTACTGACTGCCGAAAAATTATTTCACACTTCTTTTGTTGTTTCACAGACATAATTAAAAAAACTAAAGGATCAGAAGAGCGTGAAGAGAATACAAATCACATACACTTTCAAAAAATAAGGTAAAATTAATAAAAGTGGTCAAAATTATACATATACATTAATATTCTTGTTACCTTCTTGGAAATTAGGATTTTTATTTTTATTTTCTCAACATACAAATCTAAAAGTTCTTACATTCATTTAAAAGTTTAAAAATGTAACTGTCTAGCAAATCACCACTTTTTAATTTTTTTTAATGGAAATGTGCTATTATATTATTCTTGCAAGAATTGATAGGTAATTTATAGCTTATAATCTTAATAACAAACTTTAATTCTCCCTACAGATCAAGAAAAGTAAAAACTAGTTGTCGTGGGCAATATTGCCTATAACGCGAAAAAAAGTTAATAAAAAATGAAAAATGTATTTTCCTTCCAAATATTTAAATAGTCAAGACTAAATTTATACATTCATGAATAAAAATAAGTTTAAAATTTCATAAAAACTTTGCATTGTTAAGGAGAGGGTTTGAGAATCATATTAAAATTACAAATATAAATGTTTTAGAACATTTACAAAATAAATTAATATCATTATGATTCAGACACATTTAAAACAAGCAATTAAAATATAAAAAGATATTTATTACAACGATTAAATTACATTAATACACTATATCATGATGCATAGTTATAATATTTATGTATACAATTTATTTTCTTCAACACAGTGTGTCATTTACATTTATATACAAATTCCAATATTTTTGCCCACTTTGCTGGATTTTGATTATCCGCCAATTGATTATTTGTAGTTTGTACCACACACAGGGTTGATCAACATCAAGTACCTTAAAGAAAAAGATTCATTCAACATGGGTATAAGCATTAAAATAAATTATCGAAAAAAATACAAAAGTAATTTGTAGAAATGGTTTCACAAAATCATCTTAAGAGGTTATTTCAATATTCACAAGAAGGAAAAAGAGTGCTAATATTAATCCTATGGGAGCGTTATTTTCAATTTTCTCGTTTTGATTTTAATATATATGTTACAGGACAAACCCGATTTTAGGCCAAACTAGATTGGCCTAGGCCAAACCGGTCTATCCTAACGCCCATCGGATAAACTAGTTTTTCCTAGGCCAAACCGGCTTATCCTAACGCCCATCGGATAAACTAGTTTTTCCTAGGCCAAACTAGTCTATCCTAAGGCCAATAGGACAAACTAGATTTTCCTAGGCCAAACTAGTTTGGCCTAACTCTTATAGGATAAATTAATTTAGCCTGCTGTTTATTGGTCTGAACTAGTTTATCCTAGGCCAATTCAATTTGGCGTGATACTATTAAATTCAATGACCGCCACAACGCCAACATTCTTGTTTGTCCTAGGCTGATCTAGTTTATCCTCGGTCAATGTAGTTTTACGTGTTTTTAGCTCACGGGCGTCAAAGCCAGAGAAATAATGGGCTCACAGGTTCTCTATGTATGTATGTACGCATGTATGTACGGACGTATGTATGTACGAACGTATGTGCGTAACGCGATAACTCTTCATAGAAATAATGTAATTTGACGTGTTTTTATCTCATCAGGCTACCAAAGCCTGAGAACTAATCTGCCCGTAGGTTCTGTATCTGTGTATGTACGTAAGTACGTAACGCAATAATTCTTGATACAAGTACTCGATTTGCATCCAACTTTCAATAAATGTTTATTCTTATGAGGAGATTTTCTGATTAATTTTGGAAGGTCATTTGCGATTAATAATAAGGGGGGGGGGGGAACGAGAGGCTGATTCGCCCCTTCCCTTAATTAAAAAAAAATGGGTTTCTATGCATTATTAGCATATGTTATTCAAATTTTAGATATAGGAGCATTCTCTTGAGACGCCCCCATGATTAGTTGTGGGTGTTCATTGTTTAAGTATAAAGGGAGGGGGAATAGAGGTAACGACCCATAATTTATGTAAATGTTTTTTTCACGCAGAATTTATTGATTTGCTTCAAATCTTAGAATTAAATTCATTCTGGTAAAGCACTTTCCTATTTAGTTTTGGGGGTTAATTGAATAAGACAACGGAAAGAACGTGGGCATCTCGCCTAATTTTGGCAAATGAGTTTTTTCATGCAGAATTAACCAATTTTCTGCAAATCTTGGATTTGTTCATTCTGATGAATCGCTTCACTGATTAATTTGTGATTCTTTGGTTAAAATAAAGGGGGAAACTTACAATTTTTTTCCTTTCTTAAATTAGATAAATTGGTTATAATACAGAATTATCCAATTTGCTTAAAATTTTGGACATGAATTCATTTGATCAGTTGCTTCTTTAATTAGGCTAATTCTTTTTCTAGGCCTTCGGGAAGGCCCCGCCCTTCCCGAAGGAAAGCTATTTTGCCAGGACTCGGTGAAAAAATTAAAAGTTCAGTTCAAGCCCTGCCTGTACATTAATCAATGAAAAGAGACTCAGTCCGGCTCGATCGGCTCTACACAATTTCTGCAAAAAATTCAGATTTTGTTTAACATACAATTAAGATTCCTTTAAAAAATACTGCATACATATCTATTGGATAAATTTAGAATGTATTTTTAAATTACGATGCGTTCGCAGAATTGAAAATACACAATGTATTATTGATTATTTAGATTATTAGACCTTTCAGTATTCAAATAGGGATTCATTAAATAATTAATGTAGTTTAGAACAAAAGAAAAAAAAGGAGAATTATAAATATCATAACTATTGGATCTGTTCAGCAAAAAATTTTACAAATTTTATAAAGATTTCTGAATATGTTTCTCTGTCATTCCTTAAGGCTTTTCTCAAATCCAAAAGAGCTATATCATGACACATTTAAGAACAAATTCATTCTTGGAAATGCATAAGATAAACAGGCATTCTCACTCAGAAAACATGTAATCGAATGGCGTTAACCATTTTTTCATAAAAGCGTTGTACCTTTGAGAAAATACTATTAAAGCTACGTTTTGAATCGAAATTCCGCTTACGACTTTACGGAAAAGAAAAACTTGATGTCATGACAGGAATAGCTAATACGTCAACAGGTAATTAATTTCTCAAAAAAGGAAAACGCTGTTCGATTCCAAATTATGTTCAGTTCCGATCTCGCTCGAAAATGCAATAATAATAATAATAATAATAATAATAAAAGCAAGTCAGATCTCAGTTGGTATGAGTCTGCTAAAAAACACTGTTTGATGCATCATGTCTCTACGGTGGACATGTTAAATTTCTGTATTGATGTTATGGGGAATGACTCTTTAGTCTTTACACACATTTATCCTTATTCTTGTGAAAGACACTTTTTACCGGTCAAACAAAATTTCGAGCCAAATTACATTAAACTAGTTTTTCTTGGCCAAACTATTTTATCCTAACGCCAATTGGATAAACTGGTTTTTCCTACACCAAACTTGTTTATCTAAATGCCCATAGGATAATCTAGTTTTTCCTAGGTAAGAGGGTAATCCTCCATTTTTCCTTTCATACTTAACCATTAAACCCTCAAAACTATTCAGGGAATCGCCTTATCAGAAAGAACCTATATCCAAAATTTGAAGCAAATTCGTCAATTCTGCGTCAAAAATATTTATCTAAATTATATTGCGTTACCTACATTGCCCTTTCTTTTAGACTTAAATAATAAACATCTATAACTAATCACGAAGGTGTCTTGTCACAATGATCCTATAGCTAAAATTTTAAATGAAAAGTGATAATTCTGCATGATAAATCCATTTCTCAAAATTAACGTTGAGGGATTAGCCTCCCATTCGCCCCCTTTATTTTTATCCAATGAATTCCCAAAATTAATCAGAAAAGTACCTTATCAGAATGAACCTACATCCAAAATTGAAGCAATTCGGATAACTCATATCAAGAATTATCACGTTACGTACGTAAGTACGTTCATACGTACATACGTACGCACATACGTACATACATGCGTACATACATGCTTACATACATACATACAGAACCTGTGAGCCCTTTATTTCTCTGGCTTTGATGCCCGTGAGCTAAAAACACGTAAAACTACATTGGCCTAGGTTAAACTAGATCAGCCTAGGACAAACAAGAATGTTGGCGTTGAGGCGGTCATTGAATTCAATAAAATCATGCAAAATTGAATTGTCCTAGGATAAACTAGTTCAGACCAATAAACAGCAGGCTAAACTAGTTTATTTTATAAGAGTTAGGCCAAACTAGTATGGCCTAGGAAATTTGTCCTATGGGCCTTAGGATAGACTAGTTTGGCCTAGGAAAAACAGATTTGGCCTGTAACATATATATATATATATTTACATACAATAGATGAAGATGATCTACTGGGCTACTTTTCATTTTCCTATTTTAGTTATAGATTTTTTATATATATTTGGGTAGTTTCAATTTCCAAACCAGTTCTGTAAGTGAAAGAAAACTAAAAAAAAAAAGTCTAAATTAAAAATCTAAAAATTAAAAAATTACCGCAGGTACATCGCCCTCAGTTATCCTACACAGAAATTACTAAACAATATTTATATCCATGTTAAATAATATAAAATAACGCTCCCATAGAATTTACATTAGTGTGTTCGTTTCTTCCCATGAATAATGCGGTACTTCCCATGACTCTTAAGAACCTACACCAGTCCCGTGGCTAAATGCCAATATTTAATGTTAAATTCGCGGGAAAATTTCTTAGAAATTTCTAACTTGTATTTTAGTATTTTTATTTTTACTTTTTTTTTGGATGTGAAATTTTAAATTGATATCGTTGTGTGTTTGTACTTTTTTAACTTTTGTAACCATTTCTTAAGGCGAAAATAGTTTTATTTTCAGAACTGCTTTCAAAGTAGAAGCATCTGCACATAAAAAAAGGCCTTCCGGTAGTGCCGGGAGGAAAAGGTAGCTTTCATATACCTTATTTATTTATTTGTTTATTTTAAATTAAGTTATTTTATTCAAACATACGAAGCTCAAATTAGTGGAGTCCGATTATATAAGATTGAATACTCGTTTTTGTCAATACTGTATATTAATGGGAATTTTTATAAATTAGTCATCTTTTATTGAAGCTGGTTTTATTTTAAGCGATTTATAGGGTCTCCAAATTCCACGATATCATGAAGTATATGCCATTTTAAAACAACATAATGGATAAAACAATCCAATGAGCTTGGTCGAAATCTTAATTCATGTACAAGCGCACACTCACATCGAAATCGATTAATATATACCAGGGCTGTCGCAGGCAAATTGATTAAAAAAAATGTCATTCACATTAAAAATCCAAACTGCTATATCTCAGGCGCTTTTTAAGGTAAAGACAAAGCAAAAAGTATTCCGTAATTCATTATCAATATCAAACACTTTAGAAAGAATCTTTCCTCAATTTCTAAATTTTTCTTTGTACATCATTATACATTTAAAAGATTTTTGATAAACTTAAATGGACACCATTTTGAAACAAGATGGCATCTGATGCTGCCCAACGAATTCGGTCGAGCCATTTCTATGTACTATGTACATACCAAGTTTCATTCAAATCGGCTCATAAATACGATAGTTACAGCGTGACAAAAATCACATATATATATTATATATATATATATGTCAAAATTTGAACGGAGAGTGGTTTTGGGGTCTGAGGGTCATGATCGATGAAAATATACCAAAATTTTCCGGGAGTGCTTTTCTCCGGACAGCTGCAATAGATAGATTTCTACTTTTTCTAATGACAGCTTCCTAAAACTGTAACAAACAATTGAAAAAGTAGAAATGCACAATAAAATTTATGTACTGCACCCTGTGTGAAAAAAAAATCATTTAAAAATATTAAAAGAGGGGGGGGGGCAGTGGTCTGTAAATAACAATACCATAGAATTAATATTTAGCTTGAAAATTTCTTACCGAGCCTAGTGTAGGCTATGTGTTTAAACAAAAATGGAATTGTCGGAAATGAAATCCTTAATTTAATACATTTTCTCAACAATGCACACATTATCAAGTAATTGTTATTTATTCAGTTAAAATTTTGAAAATGTTTTGATGGTTTACCATATTACTTTGAAACAAAAGCACGTGACATAATTTCTCATAATGTTTTTTTTTAATTTTTTAATTTAGTAGTTATTAAAAAGTGGGGTAATTTAAAATCGTTATAATTCGAAATGTTATTTGTAGAATTTTTTTCATTTATATAAACAGAAATGTATAATAAGCTTTAATTCTGATTTAGGAATTTTAAAAGCATTAATTTGAATAAAATTAAAAAATATTTGAAGTAAAAATATTTTTTTAAAAAAATGTAATTTTATACAATCATATTTTCAAAATTAAATATATATATATTTTTTAATTTGCTGAAGCAAAATTAATATAAAACATTTGAAAAAGACTTGTTCCAAATTTAAACAAGGTTTTTATTAACCGTTATTGGGTTAAAGTAATTTAAATACAAGAAATGGTGAAAAAACTCATGAAGAAAAAAAGCATTTTCACAGAAAGTCATTTCTATGAGAACGATTGCTTTGAAAACTAGATTTTAAAAAGAAACCAAAAAGAAAAAAAATAATATTTCTTGTTACAGTTAAAATAGAAACAAGGTTTTAAACGTAATTTTAAGCAGAATTTTTAATGTAATAAAACTGTTTAATAAAATTTGAATAGTTTTGTTTCCCGCACCGAAAGTTACAGGTCGCAGCATAAAATTAGCTGCGTGTGGCATCTCGCGACAGTGAATCTGTAATTATAATGAAGGGCAGGTTATGAAAAAGAAGTCAATTAAAAAACTCAGTTTATTTGGAGAAGAAAGGAGGAATTAAAATGGAGGAATGTATGGAATTAAAATCTAACTAGAAATAAGTAAAAAGTATGCGTTTAACAATGATAATACTGAGACGCTATTTTAGCTAGATTATGTGTGAGTTAAATGTACCTACAAATAAAATTATGCTTTTAGTAATAACTAAAAGTCATTATATTATTGTTACCATTATGGGTTTGAAATATTACAAGAAATGTATCAAGCCTTTGATTTAAAAAAAATCAAATATCGACTTTGTGTTTGATTTTATTTGTTTTTCAAAAATTAAAATAAGAAACTATGATCAAGATTGTGCAATAAAAAAATGCTGATACTCAGTCATATCCACTATTTTTTGCGATCACTATTCATATTGCAAGCCTTATAGCAGAAAGTTAAAGAATGGAGACGGGTGCTAAAAATTTTCTTTTCTTCTTTGCGGATTATTTTTTCATCAAACATTTCTTTTAAGTTATATTTAACACTTTATAGCCCAGTCATTTTAGCAAAAATAGGGGAAAAAATTAGAACAAAGCTGGATTTTTGCATAGGTGCTAGTTAGGTTATGTAGTTGAACATACTAAAAGTCTCCATCGATCCGATGTGAGCTTTCGCCACCAGGGGGCGCTAAAGAGCTTGAAAATCAGTTTTTTGTGAATATCTCACGAACAATGGCATTTAGAGAAAAAAAGTGAATTACAAAGTTGTAGATAGTTTAATTTTCTATAAAAAGTGTCATTAACATTTGTTTGTCACATTAACCCTTCCCTGTCAAAAATGTAAAAACGTGGCCATATTTGAAAGTAAAATTATAAAAATTCAAAAAATCTGTTGCTACTTTATAAAAAAATTGTAAACAGATCTATAATTCTCACCTTTGAATGGGGAAAGTGAAAATATAATATACATTTATGCTTATTTCCACACCACCCTTGAGGTAAAACACTTAATGCTTTTTTTTGTGTGTGTGTGTGTGATTTCTCTCGTAGGCATATTCCACTTATAGTGACTGGCTTAATCCAATTTAAGTTGTATAACTGCTTTAGTAGTTCTTTGCGCAGCTTCAATTTCTACACTCGATTCAGATTCGTAATTATCTGTATTTATTTCTTTCGTTGCTGTACTGCTTTCAGTATTTTTTGTTTGCCTTTCGATATCATCACTGAATACAGAAGTAGCCCTTCCCCCCTCTCTTGCAGTGGGCAGGATACTCTCAATATTTTCCTCGTCTTCAAATTCAATTTTACTTGCATTATGAAATGAAACTCCGCAGCAATTTATGAAATATCAGAACATTTCAATCCAATTTTTCGGCATCCACATGCTTTTCCACATTCTTTGGACCAAGTATAAAAAATAGATTCAATAATATCTTTTGGTGCGGGCGGTAAAGATAGCAAGAATTGGAAACAAATTAGGTGCATTTTGCCAGCCCCAGTTCTCAGGAAGTAGTTTGTTGCTCAATCAGTATTGTACTTGATGATAAATACGTAAACTGTACAATCTAGCTGCATCTTTGGCAGGCGGCAATGATAAAAGGCTTTTTTTACTAACAGCAACTCTTTTCTTGAAACATACATAATGGTACTTTTGCAGAAAATTTTCCGCTTCACTACCGTTTAAAGCAAGAAAAATAGTTTTTCCAGCCTCGGAAACTTCAAATTAAGATACTTGATCACTTTTAAAAAGGCTGGCAGCTTGTATGTTATGATCTTCTACCTTCTTCAAAAATTTCGCTAACTACATTTTACCTTTTCCAAACATTGCTGATGTCGAGTCACAACCTGAAAAAGCGTGAAGGAACAATATATGATCTTTCAGAACAGCATCATTGTTAAAACTGTGCGATGAATACAGGGTGGTAACGATTCGTCCTCTTCCAGACTTAATAAAAAATAACTATCTCTGGAGGTGCTAAAACTGTCAACAATACGAGCAAGTCAACATCATCGCCAACAACAGCAGTAAGCGCACCAGACTTTGCTACTTCAATAACTGTGTTAACAATTAGTGTGTCTGCACCATCTTCTGCTTGTTTCGCTTCGAAACCATTTTCCATAAATTTCTCCATAAGCATAGATATGAGACGTGTCTTATTTTAATGATTAGATTTAAAAAAATTCTTTTTCGCGATACTTTAGAGCTTTCTTTTTTTCCTTCTGTAAAAAATCTTCGTCTAACGTATCAGAAATAACAAACATTTTCCCTTAAATTCAAACAACGGACTGTCATTTCTCAATTTTTCCTTCAATGGATGATTAACTTGTGCGGATGTTGATCGTTTTTCGGCAATAGATTTATTGTATGATTTAATAGAATTCTTTCGTGAATAATTTTTCTTACTCTTTGAATGAACTGTAAATTCATTATTGTTTTTAGCCATTTCTTCAAATATTTTCCCCTTATGGTCATCTCTTTCCGAACTTGCTGTCACAAGCGACTTCAGACCCTTTTTTTCTGTTTTTACAAAATCTTTCGAAACCCAGTCCTCATCTCATGCAAGATAAACTATTTTGTCAATCTCCATTTTTTGCTCAGAATCAGCAATTAAGAAAAAGTCATTTTAAACTGTCATAAATAATTTAAAACTTTCTACAACATGCGTTGAAAATAAAATTATTCCCTTCCTAAAATCTTAAAAAGAAAAAATACTTCGTTCAATAAATTAGGGTCATTTCATACTAGCGAAATGAGCACCAAATAAAAATAAAATATTGGAAAGTGTTTGCACGTGGTACATTTCGACAAATGCAACGAGAAATAGGGTATTGGGCAATGACTATTCGTCACCTGAGAATAATAAAGTTCTATCTGTGTTTTTGAAAATATTGACTTATCTATATAGAAAGACTATTTGTATCTATGAAGGCATTTTTGCATCAAAATGATGTTATATATAATTTACATATGACCTTACAATCATAATATGACATTATTTTAATCCACAAATGCCTTCATAGATACAAATAGAACATTTCTATATCGATAAGTCGATTTTTTTAAAAACACACATAGAACCTTATTCTCAGGTGATGTATTGCACAAGCCCGCGAAAACGCCATACAAACAATGGGGGAGAGATGAGGCGGGCGAATCAAAAGTTGTTTAGTATTTGTTCTGCCTCTTCGCCGCGTTATGATTGTGCTTGCACATTCTTTTTCAATAATATATATTTTATCTTAATTTTTGGCAGGGAAGGGTTGGTGTGACAAAAAAATGTTACGGACACTTTTTGCAGGAAATTAAATTACCTACATCTTTGTAATTGAACTTTTTTGTCTAGATGCCATTGTTCGGGAGATATTTACAGAAAACCGATTTTCAAGCTCTTTAGCGCCCCCTGGAGGCGAAAGCTCACATCGGATCGATGGGGACTTTTAGTATGTTAAACTACATACTCTAACTAGCACCTATGCAAAAATCCAGCTTTGTTCTAATTTTTTCCGCTATTTGCAAAAAAAGGTGCTAAAATGACTGGACTATTATTACTGAATGCAAAAACGCGAGTTAGTTATTAACAGAACTGAATACAACGCGTAAAATCGTTAAAAGTAAATGTTTAATTAACGCTGCAATTTCAAAACATTTTACCTATGGATTATTTTCTGCCTCTGTAGTATCTGCCGCAGACAATCGAGAATTTTTTTTTCCTACTGGGTATCAGATAGTTCCAAGTCTACTCCTCCACCATACTTCAAAAATGAAATTGGGTAGCCATATTCCTTCTCCATTCCAAATTTTCTGTTATTGAAAATAAACATATATTATTTCTTAACGATTTAAATATACCAAATGAAAAAAAGTCTTTATATCAGCCATTTTATTAATATACATGGTGTCGCTAAACAAATTGTATATACGCTAGGGGGTGATAGAACACATCAAGACGAGTAATAGTAAATCGGAAACCAAGGGTCCCAAACGTTTTCCAAAGGAGATAACCGCTTTTAAAGTTTGAGGTCCAAAATTTCAAATACACATAAAAAACGGAAAAATTGGTCGATTGATTTGCGGTTTTCACTTAAACTATTCTTTATGTTGGTATTTTCTTGAAAATAAATTATAAAGATAAATTTCGAAAAATGCCGGTAGAGAGCGCTTTAGTCTTTGAAGTAATGAAAAACTATTTTTTGCATCTCATTAAATGGTTTCGTAAGCTTAGACTTAAACTTAAATTTTGAGCTCAAATCTGAATAGTTGGAAGGGGTTAAGTAGCACAAACTTAACTGTGTTCAGAGAGTTTAAATTTCAAATGATTTTAAAAAACGGAAAAATTGGTCGATTCGTTTGCGGTTTAAAATAAAACTATTCTTTAAGTCAGTATCTTCTTGAAAATAAATTTTAAAGATAAATTTCAAAAAATTCCGTTAGAGGGCGCCTTAAACTTCAGAGTAACCAAGAACTAATTTTAACCTTTTTTTGTATCTAATTAAATGCTTTCCAAAACTTATTAAATGTTTTCGAAATCTTAGGTTTAAACTTAAATTTTGAACTCAAATTCTGAATCGTTGGGAGGGGTTAAGAAGCGCAAACTGAAATGTGTTCAGGATTGAAATTTAACCCCATCCCCCCCCCCCCTCATTGAACACAGTTCACTTTTGCGCTACTTAAACACTCGCAACGATTCAGAATTTGATCTCAAAATTTAAATCTAAGCATTTTAAAGCATTTAATGAGATTTAAAAAAATAACGGTTAAAAATAGTTGTACGCTACTCCAATGTCTAAGGCGCCCTCTATCGACATTTGTGAAATTTATCTTTAAAATTTATTTTCAAGAAAACACTGATTTAAAGAGTAGTTTTAGCAAAAACCGCAAACGAATCGACTAATTTTTCCGTTTTTTATAATCGTTTGAAATTTAAACTCTCTGAACACAGTTCAGTTTGTGCTACTTAACCACTCCCAACTATTCAGATTTTGAGCTCAAAATTTAAGTTTAAGTCTAAGTTTACGAAAACATTTAATCAGATGCAAAAAATCACGGCAAAAAATTAGTTTTTCATTATGTCAAAGTCTAAAGCGCCCTCTATCGGCATTTTTCGAAATTTATCTTTATAATTTATTTTTAAGAAAATACCAACATAAAGAATAGTTTTAGTGAAAACCGCAAATCAATCCATCAATTTTGATATTTTTTATGTGTATTTGAAATTTTGGACCCCAAACTTTAATGGCGGCTATCTCCTTTGGAAAACGTTTGAGACCCTTGGTTTCCTATTTACTATTACTCGTATTGATGTGTTCTATCACCCCCTAGCGTATATACTACTTGTTTAGGGACAACCTGTATATCAATATTTTTTCTGGATTGCTTGTCAAAAACTGTGAAAACATGTTTTAATTCCAAAAATTTTTGAAGAGTTTGGACGATAATGACTATGAAAATAAATAAATAAATAAAATACCAGAGGAAGACCGCTAGCTTTTCCGTCATATGAAAATTACTCATTATCAAAAAGTAAACGTGTTTAAAAAAACCCAAAATATAATAACTATATACTTATAATTCTCTAAATAATCAATTTGAAAAACAAAGAAATCACACAAGGTTTTGACGTGTAAGAAACTAAATAGTTATACTGTAAATCAATGATTTTTACTGTTATTAATATTTTATCACAAAAATTACGCAGGCTGATTTAGAAGATCTCAAATAGATGATAATTATAATTTACACTTCCCGTAAAACTTCTAATATTGAGAACATGTGATAAAATATGGATTGGCAGGTACACCTCTTTGTTTTAAGACAGGGGTGCAAAAGTCTTTGCTCCAGTTGCTCCAATTAGTCTACTAATTTTTTTCGTCTTGTATCATCTAATAATTTGTATAAATTTCTTGCTAAAATGCTATTAAATTTTACCCCGTGGTGAGTGATTGCCCCCCGCTGGTGCCTAGATTTTTACACCAATGGTCTAAAATCTAAATATGTAAAACAATTTTGAATGTAAACTTACGTAATCAGGCACAATCAAAGCGAAATTAAGTTTACCAGAAAGTAAACTTTAAACACAAAGACTTAAATCCGATTCAATAAACTCTCTCTGTGTGCAAAAAAGACAAATTAAAAAAAGTATCACTCCAGAAATTTGACTTTACTTGGGTGCTTTTTTTTTCTAGAGAGGAGGGGGGATCAAGAAACGCCGTAATTCGCATTTATTCAGCGAAGTATTTGAATTATAGGCTACACATTTTTAAGTATTTTTTAATTAGTTTAATGACACTTATAATCGTATAATATGCGGAATCACAAAATACCGAATCGACTAATTAATCAAACACTAGTTTTAATGACATTTAATTGACTTAAAATTTAATAAATAACCCAGTTTCTCACTAGTGAAAACATAAATACTGTAATAACACATAGATATGAGCTGCCAGTGAATTTTTTTAATCAGATTTGCAAATATGCCAGCTGAATTTTATAAGGGCCATATCAACTGGTTTATTCTGATTTACTTTGACTTAATTTTCTCCCCCCCCCTCTTTTTACTGCGTTCTATAAAATTAAACAGGACGATGACTCTAATTTTAACCCGGGAGGACGCGCGCAGGGCCCAAAAAACCCTGAGTGCGTATGGTTTTTACAATTATAACCACTAATTTTTTAAAAGTAATCTTCAACTTATTTTATCACAAAATTTGTATGAATTGTTTCCATCTAAATTAAGTAGATGTTATAATTTGATTTTATTGGTGACAAAGTTAAAACCATTCATACACTGGGTAAGGGCATGTTCTCCCGGGTTAAGAGCAATCAATGCACAAGACTTTTTTTTTTTTTTTTTTTTATAAACATTTAAAACAAAAAAGTCTTAATATAAACATCATTTCTCACTATTTTCAAAATTAGTATTATGAATGGAATATGCATGCTTTTAATAGCAAAACAATCATAGTTTAAAAAATATATATGTATATCTTTGTTTAAATCAGATTCTTTTTATTTAAATCAGATTTTTATGATTTTTTTCGTGTGTTAATATACTATGTTTTCAAACTTTAATTAATTAATGTTATTCAAGTACGGGATATATTAGTTAGTACTAGTTCTAATATTAGTAATAAATAGTACTAATATTTATTACAATATTAGTTAGTAATGGAGAATGGGATAGAATTGGACAGAAATTTTTCCTCATTACGTATTATTCTAAACATCAATCACAATACTAGATGGAGGCAGTGGCGTAGTTAGTGGGGGCAGGGGGTGCTCCAACCCGGGTGTCACCCAATATTTATTTGAAAATAAATATGTATAATCTTACACCATTTGGAAAAAGAATTCTGAAATAAAATTAAATTTCTAGCGTACGACGAAATAGAGTTAATTTTCTTTTCTAAAAGAAGTTGAAATTTTATGCAGACTGGTGTGTTTAAATAAGATATTTGCACCAGGGAACAAAAATCTAATCTATCCAACGAGTGGGTAACAAAAGCAAACTTTAAAAGAAAGAATTTTCTTCGACATACAGACACCACATTGATTTAAGCGGATTATGGGTTAAGTAAAAATTCTCCCATCTGTTTTTTTTTTCTCAATGCAGGTCAAAAGGTAAATGAGAAATGATATGGTCATTTGTTATAATAGCGTACAATTGTGAATGAAAAAGTATAACGGATCGTTGGGGGGGGGGGGGTGACACCATGGTAGCTGGCTATAACACAATTTACATCCGCTCTGGGTGTCACCTATCCTAGCTACGCCACTGAGATGGAGCAATGACAACCAAATCTTCAGTTGAAAAAAGTTGCTTTTCAGCATAAACTTAGATTTGTATAAAAAAATTGTTTATTAAAAAAATAAATTTGCTTACTATAATTTTAATATTTGCTGTAAAGTAATGACTTGTTTACCTGTAGCTGTAATAGTTCCCCTCTTTAGAAAACCTAATATTATACATTATCCATAATTTTAACTAAACTTAAAAGCAGCACTGTTGTTTATATAAGCAGTTTAATATAACAGAACATAATGGTTAGGAATGGGACAAGCTAGCAAAAGGAGGAATGAAATAAGTCGAATTCCTTCTTTTGAATAAGATAAATGTAAATTACTAATATTACGAAAATATTCTAGTAAAAATGATTAAATTTAAAAGGAAATAGTTGAAATATTGAACAGAAAATATTCAAAATTTTATACATGTCAGTTTGCTATTTTTAACACAATTTAATCCAACACGCACTTTTCGTAAACAAAGTAATTTTATTTTCCAATTTTTATATAACTTAGCCAAAGAAATGAATAACATACTTTTAAGAAAAAACAATTTAAAACATGTATAGTTCAAATTAGTTATCTAATTATGTAAGTTAAAGGAAAACAAGAAATACAGATGATTAACTTACTTAAATGAATAACTCGGATCTCAAGTTTCCCATTGCCCGAAATCAACAAACTGACGCCATTAGATTTGTTGGTTGGTTGGTAAATACTGAAACTCATGCTGCTACCCGTAAAGAAGGCTTTTGCCTCGAAAATCTGACACCATTACTTCGGCCGGAAGCAAACTTCACGCTCTGCATTATCTTACCTATAATAAGACATTTTCAAAGAAAATGTTTTGCTCAGTCAATATTTACGATGGTTTTACTAGAAACAAGAATGATATATTAAATTTTTTTATTAGGTGCTGTGCATATATAACATTATCCTTTTAATGGGGAGGGAGGGTCTGACACATGATATCGTAAGATATCTCTAGGAGAAGGGGGGGGGGTATTTGCCTTTTGATATCGATATCATTTTTGACCCAATTAGAATTATCTCTTTTTCTCTGTAACGTGGTATTTTGTTCAAAATAGTACATTATATATTTTTTTTTGTTAACTATTTTTATTTGAATAAAGCTATATTTTATTAAATTATCTTCAAATGAATCAATAAATTTTGCGAAAAATAAATTTAACCCGTTTTGTATGTTACTCAAAACAAAAAAAAACTAAATTCTAATATATATATATATATTTTTTTTTTTTTTTTTTTTTTTACACTTTGATAACGATATCATTACCGAGGCAGGGAGTTTGATGGAAGTAACGTATGATATCCAAAGGGAGGGAAAGGATCCAAAATTAATAAAAAGTAAATAACGTTACATTTGCAATTAGCCCCTTACTGGTCGAATGGAATTTTTGTAAATAACCGCGTTTCTATAATTTACTTGAAATATGGTAAAGTGAGTGCAAAATCAGGGAATAGGGAATCATTATTTTATAGACATCTTTAACAGAGCAAGGTCGATCCATCCGATGGATCATATTGAGTTGGGTAGGAGGCATCGAATATTTCTTTTAAAAACGTCAGTAGTAGTGTTTGCATCAAAATTCCCCTGATGACCACTGAAGTAATCTCAAAATATCATTCAACATCTAGTCTGAATAATTTATCCAAGCCGGACTGAAGAGAGATCGGGGGAGGGGGGATTTTCCAAGGTTTGAAGACATATGGATGAGACTGTGAATTAATTTTAACTGTCTAAATGGTTTTTAGTGTTTAATTTTCCAGAATTTGGAGGGGAGAGATTGAGTTACTGAATGAGAGACCTTTCTTTTAACAAAAATAACAGTCTTGCCATATCAGTGTTGAAATAATAGGTTTCCCCACAGGTTCCCCCCCCCCCCAGTGCAATGAAATGCCCCCCCCCCCGGAAAAATAGAGTTCTTGTGTTTTCACTGGGGAAAAAGGTTTCATTCCCTCACCCCCCCGGAGCCACAGAAGTCCCTCCCGGAGAAAAGTGTCTGAATTCAACACTGAGCCGTATGGCGAAAGAGCATCGAGTGAGATAGGTTCTAAGATTTTGATTTGCGATTTTTAGAGTTTTTGAACTTCACCACCTTTTTAAGGATTAGATCAACAGAATTGCTGATTACGAAATTCCAGAGCTCATCGAGATTAGGGTCTGAGTTCGATAAAATTCTAACAACGTAAGAGAAAAAGATTTTTGAATTTTTGTAATTTATGAGGTTGGTAGAGGAAAGGGGACCGGTGTTTGCAGTTTTACCGGTGGTTTAAGCGTAAATCTAAGCCAATTGACTGTTTGGTATTTTATTATTTTTTTCTGATAATGATGTATTTTTTTCTAGTTTTATGATAATTTTGTCTAAATTTTGACCGTGGGGATTCACGGGAAATGGGTCTTTATAGGCCCCAAATTGTCACCATCTGAGCACACACGATACGTTATACCAATTCATTTTTTTTTTTTTTTTTTTTTTTTTTTTTTTTTTTTTTTTTTTTTTTTTAACAGACAACTTACTAGCCGCCAATCTTCATTATTTGAGAGAGGCGACGTTCAATACATTAGAATTATAGAGAACGTGAACATGCGTGTTACTAGTGTGTCGCTGAATAAGGAAAAAGAAAAAGGTAAAACGCATCGTGTTGCCCAGCTTGAAGTTTTCAAAAAATAAGCAGTACCATATTTCGGTGCTTCTCTTTATTTTACTTCATGAATAGACTCCACTTTGAAATTCCACCACGGAAATTTTTAACATTGTATTATTAGATTTTTTTTAAAGAAATTAATAAGAATTTTTAATTTCAAATAATTTTTAGCTGAAAAAATTTCTTATTTGTCATACCTAAAAAAAATATTAGTTATTAATGTCATAATTTTTAAACCCAAAATAAATTAATAAGACAAATATATAACAGTAAAAGAGAAGTTTATTAAGAACTAATGCAAGTTAAAAATGTAATAAAAATACATACATAATAGTTACTTTTACTTAAAAATAGTTAAAATGTTACATACCTCTTTGTCCTGCACGTCCGGTATGAGGATCCAACTGAATGAAATACAAAGAGCATACATAAAGGTGAACAAACCCTTTTAACATATAAGAATAGCACTGGTATATATATTCAATGGTACATAATATTACAATTCGAATTGCATGACTATGACTAAGTGATTAATTAAACTAGTTTAAAATCTTAGAATTTCACTTCTATGAATTGTATAATTCTCCAATAAAAATTAAGGATGGATTTGACATCATTCAGTATGATAGATTAAAAGTTCCCACTAGAAAGACGACATCTATTCAGGCCGTCAAGAACAATGACGGCCCCAGAATCAGTCACCTCCCCCCCCCCCTTACACAGACACGCAAGACACATAAAATGCATGTGAATCTTAAATAAAGCCTCGTCTATTTTGTAGACTACTTAAGTCACCTTTCATAAATTACATTATTTATTTTCTTGTAGTTAAAGATAATAATGATATATTCTAATAATTATCTATTCTTCTTTAATACTATTTAACAAAAGTAAATACAGTCCTTTCTTTTTTTTATTGTTACATTATGGTATCCATAAAAATTATAATAAACAGTGTGTATTGCAAGAGTTCCCTTTGAGATTTTTGGACTCCAAAACAAGTTAACGGCTGCACTCCCCCCCAAAAAAATAAATCCCCAATCCCCACTCCCCCCAATCTCCTCAGATCTGCGCGCATTTACATAGCAACAACAAGAACATCGCTTGAGAGAATGCTGTGCACTGAGGCGAGGATACCATATTTTCCCTTACTGAAATATAATTATTTTCAGTATAAATATCGCCTTTTTACTGAAAAACAATCATTTTATGGTATAAATACCGTTTATAATTGAAATAGCACAGAAATTGGTCATTTTATGGTATAAATACTGTTTATAATCGAAATAGCACAGAAACTGGTTTTTTTAATGCATAACATATCTTAGAAATACGGTACTCATACAGTAAAGAATGATAACAGTAGACGTACCGTAAAATTTAGGTACATCTATTGAAATGCTACGAAAATTTTTACAATGTCGTTTTCCTTATTGAAAAATAATTATTTTACGGTATAAATACCGAGTTTTTACGGAAAAATAATAATTTTACTGTGTAAATACCGTTTTTAATCGAAACAGTACAAAAAACTGTTCTTTACACTTAATATACCTTAGAAATACGGTATTCATACCGTAAAGAGTGAAAATGGTAGAAGTACCGTGAAATTTACGGTACATCTACTGGAATTTTACAAAAATTTTTTACAGTGTGATATTTTTTCCAAATATCGTATATCGTTCTTTGAGCACATTTTAATAAAGCAGTCATTTACCTTTGTGAATTTCCCTCTTGCAACAATTTAATCATGAGGATTTTTAAATCACGAAACAGGTGTTTCACGCGAGCCATTGTAAAGCACTTCAGAGCTGCTTTTGATCTCGTAGCTGGAAGATTTATTAGTTTAAACAGAATTCATATATTGTGCTCATGGGCTGGGCAGGCTCTCTATTCTGTTTTCAATATGCAAATTTCAAAGTTGTTTCCTCAGTGATCGATTACTATTTTCCAATTTTCGTCTTGATCAGATATTTTTTTTTTCTCACGAGAAAACTTTTTCGTTCGGCGTATAATTAAAAATTATATGATTGTTATAGAGTGAATTCACGTTTCGTTTACATTTTAATGCGTGTGCTTTTAATTGGCATATTGAAAAATGCTCCTATACTCATGAATCGCGATATATAGGCTTCGAAATGCAAAAATCATAAACTTGATAAAACTGATCGGAAACTTTTTGCCAAGGGTTGTAGATCAGGATTGCGTTATAGGCAGGTTTTTTTCACGGGTTTCATTGTTTGTTTTTTTTAATTTAAAACTGCTTTTAAAAAATTAATAGTAGTATATAAAGCATATAGAGTAAATAAAGTTTTTTTTTTTTTCAAAATAAAGACAATTTAAAAATATATGCTTTTTTTGTAAAAATTTTTGAATTGAGCCAAATTTTACTTACTTTATGCACGGATTAGGTCAGTCAGAAACAGTAATTTTACTACGGTTTGCGTTGTTTAAATAACTGACAGACATTTTAACTGTATAGAAAGGAGATAAGAATGGCAAAAGTTACACTGAATCGGAAATTTAAGGTATAGAAAATAGTTCCTTTTCATTTGCAATATTTTCAGAAGCTTTTATATATTTCATTAGTAGCCATACTTTGTTTAAAACTTTAAATGCGTTTTTATGTATGATCATTTTTCCCTCCATCATTTCTCATCTAATTTATTAAAAGTGAAGAATCTTTAAAGAAAGAAATTGCAAACTTGGATCATGGCTTTTTTGATTTATTTTCACTAATTATATTTCGGAAAATTTAAAAAAAAAATTACTTTTTAAAATGTTATTTAAATCCCTTAAAACTAATGAATCAATTAAACGACTATAACTCTGCGAGTTTTTCAGATATGTAGATACAATTTTTGTGTGTTAATTCAGGATTGTATAAAAAGTTTTTTTATTGGAATTTTTATCGTTTGGGGGGGGGGGTCTTGAAAACATTGAAACCAATTTGTTTATGCCCTCCTTGTAAACCTCTACTGCCAAAGTCGCCAGCCAATGTGATATCCTTTCTTTTAAATCATAATCATTTCGGGAATGTTTTCCATGCAAGGAATGTTTAAGTTTAATGAATAAATGAATCTCAAATGGAGCCTTGTCTGGGCTATATAGAGGGTGATCAAAAACCTTCACTTAAACTTCCGATAAAGTTCTCTCCCTTCTTTAAAATTTTGAACCAAGCAGCTAAAAGATAACTCATCTGTTGTTCCCGTACTGTTCATTTCAGTAATTTTGGTAAGAATTTCTATTGAATTCAAAAATCGGATCACACTTCACATTTTTCGAGATTTGTACAATATGTACCATTAAAAACAGACACAAAATTTACAACATTTATCAGAAGACGTTGAAAAATTTCCCTCGGAAAATTATGCTGTTAATCTAGATACCTGTGCCACTTTACTTTTAATGAGATCAATAGTGAATTCTGTATGAGTAAAAGGGTAGAATTTTCACGAAAGTCCTCGTAGTTAAAATTCGGAGTTTCTAAATTTATGACACATTTAAATTTTAAAAGCGAAAATTGAAAAAAAAAAGATTCATACATTGCGCTTTTAAGAGATTACATTCAAATTATATTTATATATTACGTGTTATGAAGTTACATATAAATTCATTTTTAGAAAATATGTAAATGTCTCTTTATCCCATCTAGAAAAAAGTGCATAAGCATATGAAACAGAGAAAACGGGACATCACTTATATTTAAATCTTATTATGAATATTTATTGTTAGATAAATAATAATAAACAATTATAAAAGATATCATTCACCGTTTTCTAGGAACCATTCTGAGCATGCATTTATATCTAATTATATTTTTTCTGTTCTTGTTACAATAATCCTAGTGTAAATAATAAATAAAGCTTAAAGCAAATTTATAATAATTTATATGTATCTTTGGTGTTTAATTACTAACAGAAAATAAGTTTATCTTTTAATCCATTTATATAAGATTAAAATTATAATTAAAATTTTACAAACAAAACATTTGAATAGCTATCCATATTCTTTTTTAAATAGTGAAATTATGTAGATTTTTAAATTGTTAATAAGGTTTAAATTCTTTACCTTCATTGGAGAAAATCGAAATAATGACATTATTATTATTATTATTATTATTATTATTATTATTATTATTATTATTATTATTATTATTATTATTATTTTGAAAAAAACTTTAATTATATTTCATAAGGATTTTCTATTTTTAATTCAAACGTTTCTAAGACAAGAAAAAAAAACAGATAGAAAAAATAATGAAAAGAAATAAAAAAGTTGATGCATACAATAGTCGAAGAAAAGTAAACCTTTATTATAGAATAAAAGAAGAAAGAACTGTGTAGTGTTTTTATGGATGAAGAAGTATGTTACTTACGGACTCCTTGCTTCAATTTTTGCTTCATCAGCCTTTCATGATTTTACAGGAAAAACTCTTTTCTTTAAAATAAAATAAGGTAAAAACTTTTTATTAAATTTATTTCACAATGCTTGTAAGAATGAAAAAACTCAATTTGTGTGGAATAGATTGGTACTTTGTAATTATGATGAATCTGCTTTTTTAATGCAAAATTATGAAGGAGAGAAAAAAATGAGAACAATAATTTTTGTTAAAAAAAGGTTTTCTGTATTGCTAATTTTTTTAAAGAAGTCTACCGAAAAATCCAAACAGACAGAGTAGCAGCAATAATTTCCATCTTAGGATATATCTGTTCTTTAAAAAGACTAAATTCACTGCTTTGAATTTTGTGCAAAGGTATAAAAAGTAAAACATACATTTTTTTCATTTTTTCATTTTATCTTTTATACATTTTGTCATCCATACATTAATATATTTTATGCATCCTTTTTATAAATAGATAGCTTCATTTCTTTTAAATAATCTATCGACAACTTCTGTGAAAGATTTATTTTTTAGATTTTATTAAGACATTATGTGGTTATTCAGTTGGTTTAAGCAATAACTTATCATAATTTCTCACGGGATCTTGTTAGACCCCATAACTCATTCTTAAGTTATTAGTTGCGCAAACATGAAAGGATATGAGTACAATATTGACTGAGTTTAATGTTTAATATTGAGATAATATTGAGCATATATCGCTTCATTTTTTGCAACTATTTGAAAGCTTTTTAATCTATCAGCAATTTGGTATGAGGTAGTTTTTAATCAGAGTAAGAAATGAAACATTTTTTATTATTCTATTTAGAAGGAATATTTTTGAATACAACTTTATCTAATATAGTATTTACTCGTGTCTAAGGCGCATTTTTTTTTCAAAAATTAGGGCAAAACTCCTAGGTGCGCCTTATACACGGAATAATTTTTTACTGTTGGAGGCAGTCGAACTATGTACACATGAAACAAGAAATTATTCAAAGATATTAAAAATCGGGAAATGTAACTTAATTGAATTATTAGTGCATATTTATTTCCCTTCTTGCAGTTTTTTATCCAACTGAGTTAGTGACATTATCTAAACGCTAATTAGCAATTTTCTTTACTCATTCCTATACTCATTCCTATTTCTCGTCATTCTCTTACAACCCGAAGTCGAAAAATACATTTTCGTCTTGTTTTCTTGTCTGGTGTAAAGTTTGTTTCGACTTTTTTTTTAATGAAATTCATTTGGTCATTCTTATTTAACGTATCATATTTATGTTGCGCGTTATACACGAGATTTTAAGAAATCGCCCATTTTACTTGTAAAGTAGGGGTGCGCCTTATACACGAGTAAATACGGTAAATGTTGTAGCACCAAAGATGTACAATTTTAAATAATAACAATTGCTATTCATTTAATGCTAATAATTATGATGTCTGTGTGTGACAGAATGAATTATAGAATAAAGTTTAATAAACTAAATATTTACTATCCATTCCTTTGATCGTCAGTAAACAATAAATTAGCATTTTTATCGAAACAAAATATGTTTTTTCTTAGGTTGCCGAACAATTTATGATTAACAATATGCATAATTTTTCAAATAAAAAAAAATGCATGAAGCATTAATACTCATCGACATCATTTGAAAGGGAAATTTTTTCTCTACAACTCAGTGAATAAGATTAATAATGTTATTTATTTTTTAATTCATCAAAATAGCATGTCAAAAGAAGAAAACATAGCATTTTCGACGCCATTTGCCTTTTGCATTCTCCATACTCTCCAGACTTAAACAGGTGTTAGGATAGTAAGTTCTTCAATATCTTGTTATAATAAATTTGAGTAAGAAAAAATGTAGAAAGCCATCATGAAATATATTTTTACCCTATATATTACCAAAGAATTAAAAAATAATAATAAATTCTCGATTTTTGAGTTAAATGTGAGCTGCTTTAAACGCTATGGGAACTGTATAAAATGCTGCAACTTGTCATCTTCTATGAAATATCTACATTTACTTAAAAAATACTGGCACCTTTTCAATCCCTTCTACAAAAAAATATGGCAAGTACGAGTCCAAAAAGAGATCGACCTCATCTGTTCCTCATTTGAAGATTTCTCCATTACGGTGCAACTGCAGATTTATAAATATAGTTTAAAAAACAAAAAACACGCTTTTTAAGTATATCAAACTAAAAAGTGAAAAATAATTCGTACTATAAGCTGAAAACGAAAATAGATGAAAAATACTATTTTACTATAAAATCATTGTTATTATAGATATCAATTAATAAGCAATAAATAAAATTATCGTGGAAAAAAAAGCGTGGGGTGCTTCTTGAGAACTGATAGATGGAGAACCCCACGCTTTTTTCCACGATAATTTTATTTATTGCTTATTAATTGATATCTATAATAACAATGATTTTATAGTAAAATAGTATTTTTCATCTATTTTCGTTTTCAGCTTATAGTACGAATTATTTTTCACTTTTTAGTTTGATATACTTAAAAAGCGTGTTTTTTGTTTTTTTGAACTATATTTATTTTTCACTTTTTAGTTTGATTACTTTAAAAGCGTGGTTTTTGGTTTTTTTAAACTATATTTATTTCATCTATTTTTGTTTTCAGCTTATAGTACGAATTATTTTTTACTTTTTAGTTTGATATACCTAAAAAGCGTGTTTTTTAGTTTTTTTAAACTATATTTATTTAAACTATATTTATTTTAAAATTTACAACGAAAGGACATCGATCCAAATCACTTTTTTTGGTCGACTCTGGTTGATTTAACCATGCATCTCGAATCCTATTAAGAATGTATAAAAAAAAATTCTTCACATTATGAAAGACAACGTTTTTTGCCAGATATAGCCAAATTTGGAGACATTTTTTCATTTGGCACCAAATACGTGTTGTGGCTTTCGTAATCTTAATAGTCAATTTTTCGGCCAAATGTCGCCAATATTTTGTGAAATATTGCCAACTTATTGGTTGCTGCCATTTTCTCATGACCCTGACCCGTATTAAACAAAATGACCCACTAATCAAAATTGATCAAACATGTGACTTAGCTCAAAGGTCTCCAGGTAATCAAAAACAGTAGAATATAAAGTTGAATCAAAATCGTTTAAGCCGTTTCTTAGATAAAATTAGCTTGACAGCATTCATCAATAAAGCGAAATGGACCACTAATATAATTTTGTTTAACTTGCGACTCTGCCCAATAGTCTTCTCGTGACAAAAGACGTTTCGTTACAAAATTTAGGTAAAATGGATTGAATCGTTGTTTTATATAATTAGAATAACCCTAACCTATTATGACTCAAAATGACCCATTAATCGAATTTTCGCGAGCATGTGTCCTGGTCCAATGGTTTTCTCTTACCCGAGAATATCATAATACAAAATATAGTCAAAATGGTGAGAGACATTTTCTACATAAAATTAGCATGACCCATCAATGACCCACAAATGACCCTTATAATCAAAATCTCTCGAACATGTGATTTAGCCCATTAGTTTCCTCGTGTCTAAAAATTGTTACATACAAAATTTCGTTAAAAACGATCCAGCCGTTCTTTAAATATAAATAGCTTGACCCAGACCCTCTATGACCCATTAATCGAAATTTCTCGAAAGTGTGACCTAGCCCGATAATTTTCTTGTGCCAAAAAATGTTATATACAAAATTTCGTTAAAATCGACCCACCTGTTCTTTCGATGTAGCTTGACATGATCCATTATGGCCCATCATGACCCACAAATGATCATTATAGTCGAAATCTCTCAAACATATGATTTAGCGAATTAGTTTCCTCGTGTCAAAAAACTGTTCATACAAAAATTCGTTATAATCGATCACACTGTTCTTTAAATATAAATAGCTTGACCCAGACCCTTAATGACCCAATATGACCCATTAAAATTTTTACTCGAACATGTAACCTAGCCCAATATTTTTCTCGTGCCCAAAAACCATAGAATGCAATTTTTAGTCAAAACTGCGTGAGAAAATCTTTAGATAAAAATAGCATGACCCACAATGACCCCAAAGATGACCCACTAACCGAATTTTCTTGAACATGTTACCTAACCCAATGGTCTTCTTGTAATCCAAAACGATAAAATATAAAATGTGGTCAAAATCGTTAGAGCCGTTTTTCACATAAAAATGGCTTGACCCATAATGACCCAAAAATGACCCACTAATCGGAATTTTTAGAACATGTGACACAGCCCGATAGTTTTCTCGTGCCAAAAAACTGTTACATACAAAATTTCGTTATAATCGATCACGCCGTTCTTTAAATAAAAATAGCTTGACCCAGACCCTTAATGACTCAATAAGGCCCATTAAAATTTTTTCTCGAACATGTAACCTACCCCAATATTTTTCTCGTGCCCGAAAACCATAGAATGCAATTTTTAGTCAAAACTGCATGTGAAAATCTTTATATAAAAATAGCATGACCCACAATGACCCCAAAAATGACCCACTAACCGAATTTTCTTAAACATGTTACCTAACCCAATGGTCTTCTTGTAATCCAAAACGATAAAATATAAAATTTGGTCAAAATCGTTAGAGCCGTTTTTCAGATAAAAATGGCTTGACCCATAATGACCCAAAAATGACCCACTAACCGAAATTTCTCGAACATGTGACCCAGCCCGATAGTTTTCTCGTGCCAAAAAACTATTACATACAAAATTTCGTTATAATCTATCACGCCGTTCTTTAAATATAAATAGCTTGACCCAGACCCTTAATGACCCAATATGACCCATTAAATTTTTTTCACGAACATGTAACCTAGTCCAATGATTTTCTCGTGCCCGAAAACCATAGAATGCAATTTTTAGTCAAAATTGCTTGAGAAAATCTTTAGATAATAAGGAAAATCTTTAGATAATAAGGACAGTTACAAACTCACAAACTCACATACAGGTGAAAGTAATAAAAGCGTGTTAAAAAAGAGATATCTTATACTATAATGCGAGCAAAAATTGTGTGTGTGGGTAAATTTTTATCTGAAAAACGGCTCTAACGATTTTCGCAAAAATTTGGATTTCACCATTTTCGGGCACGAGAAGACCATTGGGCTAGGTCACATGTTCGAGAAAATTCGATTATTGGGTCGTTTTGGGTCATAATGGGTCAAGATCAAGCTATTTATATCTAGAGAACGGCTGGATTGATTTTAAGGAAATTTTCTATACAATCGTTTTTTGGCACAACAAAACTATTAGGCTGGGTCACATGTTCGAAAAATTTCGATTAGTGGGTAAATTTTGGGTCATTATGGGTCAAGCCATTTTTATCTAAAAAACGGCTCTAACGATTTTGACCAAATTTTATATTTTATCGTTTTGGATTACAAGAAGACCATTGGGTTAGGTAACATGTTCGAGAAAATTCGGTAAGTGGGTCATTTTTGGGGTCATTGTGGGTCATACTATTTTTATCTAGCGATTTTCTCACGCAATTTTGACTAAAAAATGCATTCTATGGTTTTCGGGCACGAGAAAAAAATTGGGCTAGGTTACATGTTCGAGAAAAAATTTCACTTGGTCATATTGGGTCATTAAGAGTCTGGGTCAAGCTATTTATATTTAAAGAACGGCGTGATGGATTATAACGAAATTTTGTATGTAACAGTTTTTTGACATGAGAAAACTAATGGGCTAAATCACATGTTTGAGAGATTTCGACTATGAGGGTCATTTGTGGGTCATGATGGGTCATAATGGGTCATGGTCAACCTATATCTAAAGAAAAGGTGGATCGATTTTAACGAAATTTTGTATGCAACATTTTTTTGGCACGATAAAATCATTGGACTAGGTTACATGTTCGAAAAATTTCGATTAGTGGGTCATTTTGGGTCATTAAGAGTCTGGGTCAAGCTATTTATATTTAAAGAACGGCGTGATGGATTATAACGAAATTTTGTATGTGACAGTTTTTCGACATGAGAAAACTAATGGGCTAAATCACATGTTTGACAGATTTCGATTATGAGGGTCATTTGTGGATCATGATGGGTCATAATGGGTCATGGTCAAACTATATCTAAAGAACAGGTGGATCGATTTTAATGAAATTTTGTATGCAACATTTTTTTGGCACGACAAAATCATTGGACTACGTTACATGTTCGAAAAATTTCGATTAATGGGTCATTTTGGATCATAAAGGGTCTGGGTCAAGCTATGTATAATTAAAGAACGGCAGGATCAATTTTAACGAAATTCTGTATGTAACAATTTTTAGAAACGAGAAAACTAATGGACTAAGTCACATATTCGAGAGCTTTCGATTATAAGGGTCATTTGTGGGTCTTAATGGGTCAAGGTCAAGCTATATCTAAAGAATGGGTGGGTCGATTTTAACGAAATTTTATATACAACATATTTTTGGCATGAGAAAATCATTGGAGTAGGTCACATGTTCGAGAAATTTCAATTAGTGGGCCACTTTTGGGTCATTCTAATTTTATCTAGACAATGTTTCGCGCAATTTTGATTAAATTTTGCATTTTATCGTTTTCGGTCACTAGAAAATCATTGGGTTAGGACATATTTTTGAGAAAATTTGATCAATGGGTCATTTTGGATTATTAGGGGTCAGGGTCAAACTAACTATATCTAAAAAACGGCTCAATCGATTTTATCTAAATTTTGTATCTAATGTTTTTCGGCATGCTAAAACTAAAGAGCTAGGCCACACGTTCGAGAGATTTCGATTATAAGGGTCATTTGTTGGTCATAATGGGTCATGCTAATTTTATATAGAAAATGGTACTCACCATTTTGACTATGCTTTGTATTATATCGTTTTTGAGCAAGCGAAAACCATTTGGCTTGGACACATGCTCGCGAAAATTCTATTAGTGGGTCATTTTGGGTCTTAATGAGCTAGGGTCATTCTAATTATATATAACAACGACTCAATCAATTTTACCCTAAATTTTTAAACAAAACGTTTTTTGTCACGAGAAGACTATTGGGCTGAGTCGCATGTTAAACAAATTTATATTAGTGGGTCATTTCGCTTCATTGCTGAATGCTGCCAAGCTAATTTTACCTAAAAAATGGCTTAAACGATTTTGATTCAATTTTATATTCTACTGTTTTTGATTACCTGAAGACGATTGAGCTATGTCACATGCTTGATCAAATTTGATTAGTGGCTCATTTTGGGTAATACGGGTCAGGGTCACGAGAATATGGCAAAAGCCAATAACTTGGTGATATCTGACAAAATATTGGCGACATATGGCCAAAAAATCGACTATAAAAATTACGAAAACCAAAACACGTATTTGGAGCCAAATGAAAAGAATGCCTCCAAATTTGGCTATATCTAGCAAAAAATATTGTCTTTCAGAATGTAAAGAATTTTTTTATACATTTTTAAGAGGATTCGAGATCCATGGTTAAACCAATCAGAGTCGAGCTAAAAAAGTGATTTAGATCGATGTCCTTTCGTTGTAAAATTTAAAATAAAATAAAATTTATAAATATGCGCATAAAAACATAGTTTTCTTATTGATTGTTTTTCTAAATAATACTATTATAAACATGTTTTACAGTAATAATACAGAGTTAATGATACAGTGAAAATACTATATCGAGTTGAACACAAAGTTAATTTTGACCGAGCTAAGCTCGGTCTCCCCTGCTAGTAAATCTGAAAGGGCCAAGTCGGGACAGTATAGTGGATATTGCATCAATTCCCACTCCACTTTGTAGAGAGTCCAGCCGGTAATCAAACTAACATCTGGGCGGGCGTTATCTTAAAAATAGAAAACTACTTTCCTTCTGAGCTTGTTTCTTCGTTTTTTCTAATGACATCACTAATTTCTCGCTGTACATCACGCTGTTGATAGATTGCTTTTCAGGAACTCCTTGCACAACATTCAGCGACGATCCCTCCAGATACAGAGAAGAATCAAGTTAGAGCATGTCTTGTAACCGAACCTGCTGTCTCTCCAGCAGCTGCCCCCCCCCCTACTTTACGGCTTGCATTTTTGTAGTACACGCATTTTTCATTACAGTTCACAGTTCAGTCAACAATGTTTTCTTCATTTTAATTTCTGAGCAGAGGCAAACAATAGTTTTTTCTCTTGCACTTGTGTACAGCAGACAATTCGTGATGCATCTAGGGGTTAAATATAAATGTTAGATTTATACAATACAGAGCGTTAACTATTATTTTTATCAAACTTTAAGCACTACAGCAATTGTTTGTGATGAAGCATTTCTGTCTTTATCAATGGTTTGTTTTAACTGGGTACGGCCATTTTCGATAAGGCGGTCAGAACGTGGTTCATCTTCATTGTAGAAATTTCTAGCTTTCTACTACATAATTCAAACTTTTACAGCATCATAAGAAACAGTATTGACGTCTAAACGTCTACCCATTTTTCCGTGACACTCAGCTGCACTGAGTTTGTCATGGAAATCTTAGTGCATAATCGTCTGATCAGCTAACGTGATAGCTTCGTTTTAAGTACTTTCTGGGGTTAATCTTAGGTTGTAGTTAAATAAGGATTAGGTTAGGCTATCGTTAAGCTAAGGTTAGGGTACTGTTATATAACGCATAGATTACAATTAGGTAATGGTTGGATTGTGTCCCCCTGGTGGTAAAAAGTAACACCAAAGGTGGTTGAAGAACGTGCGCAGCATTCCTACTATACAATATCGGAAGCAGAGGAAACACATGTTAGAATTTTGTTTATAATTTGTGGTTTATTTAGAACAGAGTGCGATCACTGGCATTGGAAGGTGAATCAGAAGGATTTAGCTGTGAATGCGCAGTACGAAACCAATACGGTGTCGCAGATAATACGGACATGTGCGATGGGCGAAATTTAATGTAGTAACGTATTTCGCTCTTGGAATAGGATGAAGGAATTGCAGTATTTGGGAGCGCAGAATATCTGTTATTCGGTACAGGAGGAAGCGGGGAACGCAATGAACTGTACGTTCATGCGGTTCTGAATCCGATTTTTGGAATATTTTCATATGAATTTGTTGTACCGATGTAATTACAAAAACATTTATGCTGAATTTAAGGTTACTATAAAGATATTGACACCATATGATTAGTTAGCTTGTAAATAAATTAAAAATTCCAGGAGGCACTATAAACACAAAAGTCAATAAAAAAATTTATAAAACAAATTAATAAATTTGTATTCTCTTTTGAAAGTAAATTGCTTTTAAATTTGTGTACAGACAGGTTTTACGAATTCATGTACGCATTTAAATAGAAATTTTTTACATGTATGATTTTACATAATATAATATTTAAAAGAAAATTTATTTTTAATCAATTGGTCTGCATCAAGTATTATCTTATCATTTCTAGGCATATATTTAATGAATTTTATACATAAAATCTTCTACCAAATTATTGGTAACATATTTTTAAAAATCTAAATGGTTTGAAACTTGAAAACCACGAATACATATTAGATAAATTGAACTTACTTTATTAATCCGATAAAAAAAAGATATCGGGTCAGCTATTACAATAAACATTACTGAAAAATATGTTTTAAACTTATAGCTATTGTAACAGTGCATCGTAACTAACTCTAAGTAACCTTTTGCAGCTGTTTATAAATGCCATAGGCATACGAAAATGTTTTATTTTATCTATATTGAAAAGAAAACGTCAAAGACAAACGTCTAAATAGCGATTTTTCTGACAATAAATAAAAAAACATCAGAAACAATCATTTTATATAAACGCATTGACATCTGATTTTCCCCACTATGAGGATTTCTGTTTGGGGTATACAGTTTCTGCTGACTGATATTTTAAAATTTGGAAAAGACAATCATAAAAGAACTTTAACAGACTTTTAAATTTTAAAATATTATTATATTGCACTTGAATAAGGTATTAAATAATTGCATTATTAAAAATTACAATAAAACTAGTACAGATATATTTGTTAAAAAAGTTTCAACACTCCTTATTATTAAGTATTTTATCTTTAGTGAATATGAACTTTATTTTATCTATATTAAATAGAAAACTTCAAAGACAAACGTCTAAATAGCGATTTTTGTGACAATAAATAAAAATGCATCAGAAAAATCCTTATAAATATTATAAAAGGGAAAGTGTGTATGTTTGTCCGTCTTTCACGGCAAAACGTATCGACGAAGTGACGTGATTTTTAAGTGGAGATATTTGAAGGGATGGAGAGTGACATAAGCTACTTTTTGTCTCTTTCTAACCCCCCCCCCTTTTTAAACTGGGATGGGGGGAATTTGCATGGAGAGTTCCGAAACTTCAAGGTAAAAAGCTAAAGTGTTACTCATGGATTCCGATAGATGGCGCTGATAGGTTTCTAAACGTTGTGTGCTCTCAGTTTTCCGTACAATAAAAAGGAGAGAGTGGAATAGAATGGGACACTTGATTTTTCTCTTTATGTTTCATTCTACTTTATTCTGTGTTCTTTCGATATACATTTTTCTTTATCAATCCATACTAATACTATAAACGGGAAAGTGTGTGTTTGTGTCTGTTTGTCCGTCTTTCACGGCAAAACGGACAGGTGGAGGCGCGATAGATGGCGCTGAGACGTTTTTGAAACAAGATAACGCTGTGTGCTCTCAGTGTTTAGTACAATAAAAAGGAGATAGTGGAAGAGAATGGGACTGTGGGTTTTTCTATTTATGTTTCATTCTAATTTATCCTGTGCTCATCGGATGTATATTTTTCTTTACCAAGATCTTAATCCCCCCCACACACACACACACTTACATGTTTTCTGAGTATTTTTAAGAAGAGTCAAATAATTACTGCTTCATTAGCTAATATAGTTTATTCTACAGTTTATTATATAGCTATCTTTAAATATTGATTAACATAAAACATAATTTCAATTGATAATCGTGATATATATGAAATATGTGAAAATTACTGATGTTAAGAACATTATTACTAGATCAATATTTTAATGCTCATAAAATATAAATAATGCTCAAAAATGAATAATATAATGCTCATAATATATCTAATGCATGTCAATGTCATCGATTTATGATCCAAAGCAATAAAATAATGGAAGTCAAGGAAAATATTACTTGCATCCAACATTTGATTGTATATTAATTGTTTAATGTTCTCATTTAAGCATTGTATGTAAATAAGTTTCAATATTGTCTTAAATATGTTTCAATGTAAAAATGTTAATTTGGTTGCCAAAACGCCTTATAAATTATTAACTGGAATGTCATATTGTAAATAATACCAATGTATGTGTTGTGTTTGGTTTGGTGGGTGAGGAGAAGAGATGGGGAAGAAACACTTTTTATTTGCCTCTACCCACAATTAGGCCAAAGTGATCGTGAAAGTGTCAGCACATCGCGGAGAATGAAGGCCGGCAAACGACCCAAGAATGACCATCCTTACTTCACTTAAAATAATAAAAATATTCTTTTAACCATGAAGATGATAAACTAAATACAAAATTATAAAATATAAATTTGAAGAAAAAACAAAGTTACCTGTGAAGTCCTTGGCAGATGATGAGTAGTAAATCCAAACACATGCCCAGGAATTAATACACAACTTGGTTAAAGATTAATATTTATTTATTTATGAAATACTTGTATTTCTTTCATGAAAATCGAAATTCTTCTTTATAGAAACATTTTTGTTTCTCATAGAAATTAAACATTTGCATTATAGCAAAAACTTTACAAATGAAGATATTTTTTCAAATTGACATATTCCAAACAAAAGCAACATTCTTCAGTATAACACATTTTTTTTTCTATATAAATCTTGAGAACACGAACTACAAAATTTTTCATGATTCAAAAGGGAAAATATTATCATCTCCTTCAGAAAACATCATTTAAATATGTGTATTTTCAAACATTTATACAAGAAGAAAAATAGTATACAGAGATATACCTGTATTCTCAATTTTGCATAGATATACACCAATATTTTCTTGGAACGCCCCGTGAATATTCAAATATATTTATATGAAGATGGGCCAAATAGCAAGTTAAAATGACGAAAGAATTATAAAGTCAATACGTTATGTAAATTGTATGATCACTTCTTGAAAGAACATTCTTCAACTCACGAAAGAAAATCTTCACCTCTGCATGCTTTTCAGAGGACGGAGATCACATGAAAAGATTATTGAAGAAATTATTAATGATGAGATGATGAAAAATAAAATAAATATTTAGAAGACACATGACGACACTTCTTCTTAGTTATAAAGCTAACACGAGAGCAACGAATGGAAGATCCATGGTGTGCCCTTATTTAACTTTTGTAATCCGAAAAAGAGAAGGCACAAAACATAAAAATTTCGGGATGCCTTTGAAGGGGCTTTGCTCCTCGCAGCCTTGAAAAATCAACCTTTCCTGAAACCATGGCGTGATCATAGCACCCTGAAATGTTGCCCGTATACAACGGTCTCGAGGGGCGCACGCACACATGCCCCGAAAAATTCCACCCAAAACTTCCAATCATCCGACCGCATCCATTACGGCAGGTGTCTAGCAGCGCAACTCTCGCAGGTGGCCGAGAGCCCAGGGGAAAAAGAGAAAAGGTTACTGGAATCCCAAAATACGCCAATTTGGCAGCGAGCGAGAGAGGGGGGGGGGGTGACAAAATAAGCCAAGTTACGATGCAAAGTATGGAGAAATATGAATTTAATAAAAACAGAATTGATAAACACGTAAAGAGTTGATGCCAAAGCAGGTGGCTCAGAGCTGAATGACTTAAAATACGTCACCTGTGGAAACGAATTTGATAGGCTAGGGGTGTGTCCGAATAAACGGAAGTTCCACCCAAAGAACAAGCGAGAATGTTCTCGAACGATCTCCAAAACCGGAAGGAATGATTTCGAACAGGATTTTACCGGCTTGGAACATTCGAAAGCTAAGTAAGAAAGAAAACATTACAGGCGACGAAATGAAAATAAACGAAATCGAAATAAAATTTAAATTGAGAACATTAATAAAAAGGAAGGTGATATGAAATAAAATGGCTAATAAAAATGAATTATACTAAACATATGGGGGGTTATCGAGTAACCACCACATATTACCCAGGGTCCCCCAAAAGAAAATATTGGTGAGATGACAAAAATGACAATTTTTCATCGAGACAATATTTTCTAACACATGTACAAATATACTAAATAATTACACAAAATAAATGTATCAGAAATAGTTATAGGAATATAAATAACTGTTTTACATGATGTTCAAATACTAAAAGAAAAATACTTATTGTTATGATAGTAATCCTTATATGTTAACATGGAAGGTATACAAAATTTCTTCCAGAAGTATCTATCATATATATCAAAAAAAATTTAAAGTCTATGTCTATGTGCAACAGTCCTTAACTTTAACGAGTCTCTTGTTAGGCTGTGCAAAATGCACTATAACAGTAGAATGCTTTAGCATATGTCAAAATATTTGATTATACAATAATATGTATATCTATTTTCTTAGTTGTCAACAAAATGAAACATACTATAACTGTATATGAATCATACTATAACTATATATAAAATATATGGTTTCAAATAACACATGATAACTTGAATGAATTTGTAAGTTGAAAATTGAACAATAAAAAATATATATATAAATGGTGCAGAGAGATTAGTTAGGCTCTCATAAAAAAATATTTACTTATATCACCACATAGCCTTTTAAGCTTTCAATAAATCTTAAATGAATAACCTTAGTATTATTCAATAACACATTTTCGCAGAAAATAAAATAATAAGTTGCAAAAAGAATGGTTTTCCAATAAAAATATCTTCAAAGTGAATATAATAATTTTCAAAGAGAGAATTTTTACACTCTCATAAAGGAATATTCTTAAACATTTTCAATATAAATTGACAATAATTGCATAAATACCTTTAATACTATACTTCGTTCAAAATAAACATAAAACATAAGATGTTTAATATTCTGAAAAAGGAAGGAACTTATATGAATATGTCAATCTTATATATGACTTGATAATGTCAACTTACAAAGAAAAATCAATTGTGTCAAAATTTCTATATAGAAGATATCTAGAACATATTTACTTGTAATTTTCAAACATTTTTAAAAAAATTAAGTAAGTGATCACTTTTGCATTTGTCATAAATCAAGAATTTGCTTTATATAAATATATATAATGACTCATTAAACATCTTTGGATCCAAAGTATAAACACTCAAAAGTATACAAAAAAAAATATTATATACTACTTATGGTGAGTCATTCACTTTCTATATTTCAGCAAGAAGAGAAGAAATATTAGTATATATAAGTTTATCATGCACTTTCTTTTCTTTTTTTTTTTTTTAAAAGAGGTTAAATGTTAAAACATGCATGCATTGTAAAGAGCAGACACAATAGAGAAAATAATTTGATGAGTACTCATTTTTATGTTTACCTTATATCAATTACAATTTCACCTTTCTTATTAGAATGCACATTTGTCAAAAATAACTTTAAATAATGATATAGTATTATAACAAGAATATAAAGACAAATTCTTTCTCAATTTTTTGCATCAACTATTGTAATTAAAGACTTTATAAGATTTAACAGTAGTAGAGTATGGCATCCATGAGATTATATGTATATATTGTAATAATTATGACTTATAGATAAATACAGTAAATAATAAAACTATTGAAAATCATACATACATCAAGAGGATGACTGCTGAATTGTATCAGGGAGAAGAAGACTTAAATAATGAAGAAAAAAAAATAACAACAGCTGCCTGCAGCTTGGAGAAAAGAAAAAAAAAATTACATAGTGATTCTTCTTACTGGAGTATCAGTCTGGCTAGCTTAGACTGATTATACTACAAAGCAATAGTCATCCTGAAAAAGGAAAAAGAAAGTTAGTCTATTTCTTATACAGTTTATGATTGCGAGGGCGAAGATCATAATTTTTATATTGAGTGGACTTGTTTTTAACACCAGTATGAGTGCTATCAGGAGGAGCTTGTGACAGTACTGATTTACTTGAACAAGAAGATGTTTGTTGACACTTAGAAGGAGAAAGAATTGTAGGAGATGTGCTACATGCAGCATCATGATTTGAAACTTGAATAGAAGAGTGTTGTCTGACAGGAGTGGAGGATGCATTATCAACAGCTGATTGATCATGTGATGCATTTTCAGAAGAAACTGAAGGATGTTGCAGTGCTTCATTTCTCTTTTGAAGCTTCAAGATTCGATTAGTGTGAATCAACATAGGGGAAGCATGACTATTATTGGAATCTTGAATTTGAATGAGCACAGGAGAAATTATTTTCTTCACCACATATGGGCCTTGTATTTTCTTGTTAAACACATTGGGAAATTTTACGTAAACAATGTCATTAACATTGATGTTGGAAAACTTTAATTTTTCTCTGGATTTTTGGTACACCTTTTGTCTAGATGATTCGTTATTCTTGTAAGCTTGATAGTATATTTTTTCAATAATATCCATCAATTTATGAATTTCATATGCAGTATTGAGAATTTTCCATGAAACTTGAGTTTTATAATTGGAATAAATGTCGTTTATCTCTCTTCCAAAATGAAGAAGATTTGGAGAGAATTTTGTAGCTGGATGAGGTGTAGCATTATATATGGATTGGTGAATTTTTAGAGCAGTCGGTACATCACATCCTTGTGAAGCCATTGTGTTCACAGATGATTTTATTTGAGAATTGACTCGTTCGCTTAAACCGTTAGCTTGGGGATGGGCTACAGAACTATGCTCCAATTTAATGCCAAGCTTTTTGTTAAAATATGAAAACATATCACTCGTAAATTGAGAGCCATGATCAGTGAGAGTTAATTCGGGTTTTCCATGAGTGGAAATATAATGCAATAAGGCTTTTGTAACTGACTCAGCACTGATATTGTTCAAGGCATATAATTCTAAATGACGAGAGAAATGGTCTATCATGGTCAACACATATTGACGATTTCTCAATGGGCCGAGTAAATCCATAGAGACCTTTTGATTGGGAGCTGTTGGGAGTGGTGCAGGTAGGTATGGAGCAGTGTTTTTTTATGATTCTTATTTACTAAACAAATTTCACAAGAGTTGACATAATTAATGGTATCTGAAACAAGGGTTTTCCAGGTAAATCTTTTCTTTAAATTAACAATGGTTTTATGAATTCCAGTATGAGTAATATGAGCAATTCTTAAGGCCTTTGCTCGAAGTGATAGAGGTAAAACAGCTTTGTGTAGCTCGATATCTTCTGAAGAGAAATGACCATTATAGCAAAGTAACTCATTACTTGGATTAATATAGTAGCCATTTAAACTTTTAGATTTTTTATTATTTTTAAGGTCTTCATAAATTTGTTTGATTTTTGGGTCCTTTTGTTGTTCAGAGAAGATGGTGTGATCAAGAATTTCTAATAATGGATCTTGATTATTATCATTATTTGGAGGTGAAGAGTCACTTTGAAGATGACATGTATGGTGGATTTTGTCAACTAAACCACATGGAAAGTGAGGAATGTCATTATGTAAATCGTTTTGATTATCAACAATAGGTAGAGGTTCTTGTGAAGAAATAAGATCTGGATTATTATTGAGATCTTCAGTAGGAATGTGAGGAGTTCTACTCAGAAAATCTGCCAAGACATTTTCTTTGCCTGGAACATGTTGGAATGTGTACGAGTATTCTGACAGTTCTAACATCCAACGAGTAGTAATATCAGCAGGTGATGTAGCTTTTTTATAATTATTAAGTGGTTTGGCATCAGATAGTAGAATAAAGGGTCGACCAAAAATATAGTATTTAAAAGCAGTTATGCCTTTGTAAATGGCATAAAGTTCCAATTTGATGGCAGGGTAGTGTCTTTCTGATTGAGATAGAGTTTTGGAATAATAGGAGATGGGTTTTAGTTCACCATCAAATTTCTGCATAAGAACAGCTGATATTGCTGTTTTTGAGGCATCTGTATTAACATAGAACGTTTCATTCCAGTTAGGGAGATTGAGCATAGGTTTTTGAAAAAATATGTTTTGTAATTTTTTAAATGCATTTTCCTGCTCAGTTTTCCAAGAAAATTTATTTTTAGGCTTGGTGACTTCGATGAGAGGAGCAATCAATTTAGAAAAATTAGGTATAATTGATCTATAAAATGAACACAAACCGATAAAACTCTTTGTTTGCCTCTTGGTTTTAGGCTTTGGAAAGGAGGTAATTTTTAAAATGTTACTTGTAATAGGAAGAATTTTATGATCTGTGAGTTGGAAACCCAAAAAGTTAATGCTTGTTTGCATAAATGCACATTTTTCAGGAGACAGAGTAATGTTATTAGCAATGAGAGTGTCTAATAGCTTTGTGAGTTTCATGGACATTTCTTCAAATGAATTAGCATCCACTACAATATCGTCTTGATATGCATAACAGGAATCAATTTGAGATAATTGAATAACAGAGTCGATTAATTGTTGGAAAGTGCTGGCGGCCGTCTTCAGGCCAAATACTAGACGTAAATAGGTAAAAATTCCCCATGGAGTAGTAAAACTAAGTTTATCTTGCATATCTTTAGGTACAGCAATCTGCCAATATGCAGAGGGTAAGTCAAGAGTGGTATAATATTTAAATTTTGACAACTGCACCAATAGATTTTGAATTCTAGGAAGAGGATATGATGATGGGATTATAATCGAATTTAACAATCTTAAATCAAGAGCCAAACGATACTTTTGAGGCTTAGACATATCAGTTCTCTTTTTTTTAACAAGAAGCATGGGACACGCCCAAGATGAATTTGATCTCTCAATAATACCAGCGTTCAACATTTGATTAATTTGGTCAAGAGCTTCTTGCTCGAGTGCTTGTGGTACAGGAAAAGGTAATGTTTTTACTGGATGAGAATTTAACATGGTAAACTGAGGATTGACCAGGTCAGTATGACCTAAAGTGTCAAGAGATTTCGAAAAGGCAAGCGCTTTACTACATAATAATTTTGTTAAAGCTTCCCTTTCATGAGGAGGTAAATGTTTAAGATCAAAGTCATTTGGAGATAATTCTTGAATACGTTTTCTCTTAATCTCTTCAGATGGCAAAATTAAAGTACAATATTCGTTTTCAAATTCTAAATCAAAAGAGTATTCTTCAATACCTTTTTCATCTACATTGATACATTCACCAATAATTGAATTTTTATTTAAATGAATATCGAGCTTTGATATATTCTGACATACAACCAAAAATAAATCATTTTGAATTGAAGATTTTGAGTGCAATGATTCATGTAATATAAGACCTTTATTTTTTAAATTTGGTTTGAAAACAAAATATTCAGATGGAGGATTGAGATACTTAACATGTAAATAAACAAACGAATTAGGAGGTACTACTTCTCTATTGAGTAATTGTACCATGTTGGAATTCACCAAGACTTTATTACCATACTTTAAATGAGTTTGCTTTTCACTAAAATAGTTATCATCATTAGTATTCTCAGATGAGAAATTCTTACTAGGAATATTATTATCATTAGTAGACACATAATTCACCATATTACCATAATCAGTTGGAAAATAATTAGGAAAATAAGTAAAATTACCATCAATATAAGGATTATGAAAATTCATAGCAGAATGAGCCATATTATTTGTAAACAAACCATTATTTTGAACATTATAATTATAAGGATAGGTTGTATAATTGTTGGACAACTGTAAACTTGAATTATCATAATTTGCACAAGTATTATCAATGTAAGTATCACTCGTTAGATTATTTGACATAGATTCTTCATAATAAGACATTTTGTGTGCATCGAGAGAATATGGTACATTTGAATTCACATAATTATATTCAGAATTCATAAAATAGCAAGTAGGAGATTCATTATAACTTTGAAAAGGAATGTGTTTGTCCTTAATTAGGATAGACTTAAAACTTGGAGAAATAGTAATAGAATGCCTGTTAATAAATTCAAATCCAAGTATGGCTTGAAAGTGAACATTTTGAATTTTTGTAAGGTAAAATACATGATGAAAAAAATATTTATCAATTTTAAATGCTATCTCTATGCATCCTTTGAAGAAAACCTTAGAATTTATGGTTGACACGGATACATTAATGGATAAAAATTTGTAATGAAGCCTGGATTTAATGCTATTAAAGCATTCTTCATCCAAGAGAGATAAACTTGATCCAGTATCTATTAATGTGGAGATTTCATTATGTTGAACATTTATTAGGATGCATGGAAGAACATAAGAGTTGTTAAAAGAACTGCATATGACATGATTTTCTTGTATGTCATCGTTGATTTCAAAATTTTGTTTGGAAGGCAAAGAATTATATGAACAAGAAGATTTGTTAAATTTAGATGTCATAGGAGAAGTTTGGACAGCTGTGGATGACACTAAAGTGACTGACGAGCGTTTGTCCAATTGTTGATGTTTGTTGTTGTTGTCAAAGTGTACTGACCCTGAATGAGAATTACGGGAGAGAAGGCGGTCAGTAGAACCAGTCTCCCTTATTTGTTTAAATGATAAACATTGTTGTTATTTTCAGAAGAAGAAGAGGTGTGGCTTTTCCTTCTGTGAGGGTGAGACGAAATTTGAGTTGAAGAGTTTTGGTTAGAATTACTAATAATATTTTTAAATTTGTAGCATGAGTCCATACGATGATTAAATTTCCCACAGAACGCACACTGCACAACATCTCGTCTGTGATAAAAGGATGTAGAATTTTTTTTGTGAGAATATTTGTCAAAGGTTGGTTGATAAGGACGTTTCCGGTGAAAGTTTTGATGACGAAAATTATTGTTACGTTTACTTGTAGCCTCTTGTCTCGGTGGAGAAGGCGAAAATGTTCTAGGCCTTCTTTGAAAATTACGAGAAGTATGAGAATTGTCCTTTTGAGTTTGTAAAGGAGAGTAGTTGGTTTGAGAATTGTGATAAACTTTATCCTTCGTATGCTTTATAGGAGTTTTATGAAGAGTATTACTAGAAGCAATAGAATTATCATGGACTTTTTCAGTATCCAAACAATAGGCCTGATTAAAATTTTCATAAGATTTTTTAGGGGGAGAGTCATAAATATTTTGAAGAAAAGTTGCTCGTTCAAGAGCTAATTCGAAGGACGTAATATTTTCTTCTAAGATTTTACGTTTGATTTGTTTAGGTAAAGCCTCAAGAAAATGAGTAAACTTTAATGAATTAAGAGCAGAAAGATCCAATTTTGGATAAGCAAGTCGAAGTTGTTTATCCAACCGAAAAGCAAAATTTTTAACTGATTCATTTGAATCTAAGGTCAAGTTCTGTAAAGATTTTAGAGAAACAGATTTTTTTGTGGGTAAGAAATAGTCTATAAATGCCTTTCGAATTTCATTAAAATTAGAGTTCTTGAGCTGTGACTGAGTTTCAAGAAAGAAGAGTAAGGCGGTGCCCTCAAGTTTTGATTTAAAGAGAACAAAAAGTTCCTTATCTGTAAAGTTATTTAGTTCCTGTAAGTCAGATAATTGATCGAAGAAAAATTCTACAGTCTGAGGGTTACCGTCGAAAGGTTGGATTGCAATATTTAGTTTGGCTTTTGGAGGCATGATGAAAAATTTAATATAAGAGCTCAATATATGACATGATAAATTTGGTTATTGACTGGTCTTGTGATGAATAATATATATATAAATTGACTCGTTATTTAAAATATTGATGACTTTCATATACGTCATAAACCATTTTTATATATTAAAAAAAAGAAGAAAACGTATACTAACATATTAGTATCATATGAAGAATATAAGACCCAAATATTTTATGTAAATATTTATATATAATATGGCTCAAAACATAAATTATTATATGTATGACAAGAAGAATAATTTATCTTAGCATGAACAATAATTTTTACCAGTACCTCCGTTAAATAATGCATATATATATTAGTTGCAAAATATAGCAAGACAAGAAAAAATATATATGGAAAAATTATGCTATATATATATCATGCACTGCTCCAGAAAAATATTATTTCAGTATAGAATCAATATGTTGCAATTAATTACTGCACCACTCTCAATAAAATATAATTAATAATATTAATGTATGAAGAAAATAACTTGAAAAATAATGAAGAATTAACTGAAGATAATGACGACAATATGTATAAATATAACAAAAATACGATGGTGGCAAAGGAAAAATGGATGGTCATGGAATGTTGGACACGCTTTGGTCATGGCATCAAAGGAAATAAGAGATGTTGTGTTTGGTTTGGTGGGTGAGGAGAAGAGATGGGGAAGAAACACTTTTTATTTGCCTCTACCCACAATTAGGCCAAAGTGATCGTGAAAGTGTCAGCACATCGCGGAGAATGAAGGCCGGCAAACGACCCAAGAATGACCATCCTTACTTCACTTAAAATAATAAAAATATTCTTTTAACCATGAAGATGATAAACTAAATACAAAATTATAAAATATAAATTTGAAGAAAAAACAAAGTTACCTGTGAAGTCCTTGGCAGATGATGAGTAGTAAATCCAAACACATGCCCAGGAATTAATACACAACTTGGTTAAAGATTAATATTTATTTATTTATGAAATACTTGTATTTCTTTCATGAAAATCGAAATTCTTCTTTATAGAAACATTTTTGTTTCTCATAGAAATTAAACATTTGCATTATAGCAAAAACTTTACAAATGAAGATATTTTTTCATATTGACATATTCCAAACAAAAGCAACATTCTTCAGTATAACACATTTTTTTTTTCTATATATATCTTGAGAACACGAACTACAAAATTTTTCATGATTCAAAAGGGAAAATATTATCATCTCCTTCAAAAAACATCATTTAAATATGTGTATTTTCAAACATTTATACAAGAAGAAAAATAGTATACAGAGATATACCTGTATTCTCAATTTTGCATAGATATACACCAATATTTTCTTGGAACGCCCCGTGAATATTCAAATATATTTATATGAAGATGGGCCAAATAGCAAGTTAAAATGACGAAAGAATTATAAAGTCAATACGTTATGTAAATTGTATGATCACTTCTTGAAAGAACATTCTTCAACTCACGAAAGAAAATCTTCACCTCTGCATGCTTTTCAGAGGACGGAGATCACATGAAAAGATTATTGAAGAAATTATTAATGATGAGATGATGAAAAATAAAATAAATATTTAGAAGACACATGACGACACTTCTTCTTAGTTATAAAGCTAACACGAGAGCAACGAATGGAAGATCCATGGTGTGCCCTTATTTAACTTTTGTAATCCGAAAAAGAGAAGGCACAAAACATAAAAATTTCGGGATGCCTTTGAAGGGGCTTTGCTCCTCGCAGCCTTGAAAAATCAACCTTTCCTGAAACCATGGCGTGATCATAGCACCCTGAAATGTTGCCCGTATACAACGGTCTCGAGGGGCGCACGCACACATGCCCCGAAAAATTCCACCCAAAACTTCCAATCATCCGACCGCATCCATTACGGCAGGTGTCTAGCAGCGCAACTCTCGCAGGTGGCCGAGAGCCCAGGGGAAAAAGAGAAAAGGTTACTGGAATCCCAAAATACGCCAATTTGGCAGCGAGCGAGAGAGGGGGGGGTGACAAAATAAGCCAAGTTACGATGCAAAGTATGGAGAAATATGAATTTAATAAAAACAGAATTGATAAACACGTAAAGAGGGGATGCCAAAGCAGGTGGCTCAGAGCTGAATGACTTAAAATACGTCACCTGTGGAAACGAATTTGATAGGCTAGGGGTGTGTCCGAATAAACGGAAGTTCCACCCAAAGAACAAGCGAGAATGTTCTCGAACGATCTCCAAAACCGGAAGGAATGATTTCGAACAGGATTTTACCGGCTTGGAACATTCGAAAGCTAAGTAAGAAAGAAAACATTACAGGCGACGAAATGAAAATAAACGAAACCGAAATAAAATTTAAATTGAGAACATTAATAAAAAGGAAGGTGATATGAAATAAAATGGCTAATAAAAATGAATTATACTAAACATATGGGGGGTTATCGAGTAACCACCACAGTATGTTCGTTGGTATTGTTAATGTATGTCGAAATGGGAATGGGTTTGAATTATCCCCTCCTTCGGGATTCCCCTAAAATTTTTAAAGCGAAAGTTGAGTCTTTTAACGAATAGGACAATCGCTTTGGTTTTGTATTTAGTCTTGCTTCGTGAATTGGTTTCGTTTTATTTCTGTATAAAGTAAATATATATAAAAATAATAAGTTAATTTTGATTTATCTATTTGGGGTATTAGTTTCTTCTGACAAAAATTTTAAAATTTGGAAAAAACAATCATTAAAGAACATTAACAGCATTTTAAATTTTGAAATATACTTATATTGCACTTGAATATGGTATTAAATATTTGCATTATCAAAAATTACAATAAAACTAGCACATATATATTTGTTAAAAAAGTTTCAACACTCCTTCTTATTAAGTGCCATGCCATTTATACAAATAAATGTAACAAACAAACATTTCTATAAAAATACCCAGTAATTTTACAGCGGTGAAAAACCTAAACACGCCCTACTAACTCTACAACAAGTTATCGTATAAGAAAGTTATCAGTGCCAATTAAATGGAATTTATTTTTAAATGATATATATAAAATTTGTATATATCTGGCTTTTAAAAAAATGTAAAGCTTCTTTCACGTAAAGCAGAACATAACAAACATAAATTCATCAAAAGATTGTAATTTACAATTCATAACTTTGTCGAATATTAATTTAACGAAGTGGAACCCGTCGAAATTCGACGAAAGAAAATCTTTTATTAAGAACTATTTCACTGATTTATAATAAATCTACATAATGAGTAAAAGTAAAGCTGCACCAAGTATTGTTTTTTCGAACTCTCAAAGAAATATTATTTTAAGTTAAAATTAACAAAATACTATAAAACCCAATTATCCAAATTATTAAACAAAATAAAATCGAAATTCATCGGATTTTATAACAGACGATACTTTAAAAATAGTATAAGCATTTTAATTTTTTTTTAATTTTAAGAGAAAATAATATCTCAAAATCAAATTGAGATACAACTTTGAAACAAACTGCATTTGAAAGTATATTTTTTTTCTCAATACGACGGTGTAAAAATTTTAAATGTACGATGTTTAGACCTGTAAATTTGCAGTACCGAAAATTGCAAAACCGAAATTGCATGGGAAAATGTTGCGCGTTTTAATTTCTGTTTTTTTTTCTTTTCAATTTTAAGAGAAAATTGGGTGGTTCTGTTGCGACAATGACACAATTATTATTAAAAACTATAAAAAAATTAATATCTCAAAAATAAATTGAGGTACATCTTTCAAACAAAATGCATTTAAAAGTAAATTTTTTTTTCTCTATACGACGGTGTAAAAATTAAAAATGTGCGATATTTAGAACTGTAAAATTTGCAGCAGCGAAAATTGCAAAAAAGAAATTGCTGGGAAAGTGTTGCCATTCGCAAAATGACGTATGCGTTACGCATAGATACGTTTGGCTTTTATAATATAGATAAATCATATTATAAAGTCATAAAAATTACAAATTTAATGCAATTTTGTTTGGGTTTTTTAGTATTATTACCATACAAAAAATTCGGCGATTGAAATTAAAATTTCAGAATATGTTGATAAAAATATAAAAAATGTAATTTAGCATCAGACCTGTATCAAAATTTTGAATGTTTATAATTCAAAAAGATCCAAATGACTTGAAATATCATAACTGAGCACAGTTTAAATCTTTGATTAAAAATATACAGTCAAATTTGGTACTTGCCATCGAAAAAAAATAAAGTTTAACAATAATTTTCTTACGAATGCCTCTCTAAGCTAATTTCCAGTGCAAAATTTTAAAATAGACTTTATTTCCAGTTTTTTTTTCTACAATCAACAACAATCATTTCAATTAACTTTATATCTATTATTATTTGTCCCAAATTTATTAGGTGTATTTAATTTTTTTCACTACGAATGTATAACTAAAATATTCCTTTAATTATATATTTGAAATATTCAGTAATAAATCTGCAACAAAAAAACCAAGCGAAAAAAAAATCTGCGAAAAAAAAAAAAGCATACAAAATATGCTTTTATTGAAATGTTTTTTGTTGTTGTTGTTCAAAACAATTTTTAAAAAAATCAAACAATAAAGTTATTTACCTCAGCAAAAAAAAAAAAAAGAAAAAAAAAGTGATCTGTATTAAAAAGAAATGTAACTGAGAAACAAAGAAAAACAGCGGGGAAAGTCCTTTTTTATTGAAATATATATATTTTTTGTTGTTGTTCAAAACAAACAATTTGACAAAAAAAAAAAAAAAAAGTGATCTGTATGAAAGAGAAATGAAACTGAGAAACAAAGAAAGGACAGCGGGGAAATTCAACAACTTGAAAATGACATGAATAAAAAAAATGCCTCCTGACATCTTGTTCGTTTTAATTGATTTTTCTAGTTAGAAAAATCATTATAAATAAATAAGTCTTTATACACACGTAATTAACAGATATTTACCTGAAATACTGAAAACGAAAATTACACACAATTATGCAAATTTTTATAAAACATTTTCTTTCAACGTAAGTGAATTTTCCGCAAATGAAAAACGTGCAAAATAAAAAGAGTATTGTCCACATAAATTGATAGCATTGAGCTAACACGCTATTCACACTATTTGTATATTAGAGCCTTATTTTTTGAAGTAATAGTGCTCCTTGAAAAACAAATTAAGGCTGCGGGGATAACTGTCCTTATTCCTGCCTTTATACTTTATCATTAAACCACCAAAACTATTTAGGATTCCCCTTATCAGAAAGAACTCTTATCCAAAATTTGAAGCTAATCGGTAAATTTTGCGTAAAAAATCATTACCTAAATTAAGAGGTGTTAATACCCATCCCCTCTCTCCTTTATATTTAATCAGATTAAACATCGAGGTGCCTCATCATAATGATCCCGTATCTAAATTGTGAATAAAATCTGCTAATTCTGCATGAAAAACCCACTTATCTAAATTAAGGAAGGGGATTAGACCCTCGCTCCTCCCCCTTATATTTATCCAATAAACGCCTAAAACTAACCAGTGAAGCGCCTTGTCAGAATAAACCAATATCCAAAATTTGAAGCATATCGGATATTTTTATAATGAGTTTTCGTTTTACATACGTACGTACATACAGATTGGACGTGCACATAAGTTCTCAGGATTTGACAGCATGTGAGTTAACAATTGTTTAATATGCATTTATATAATTTTAAAAATTCAATTCTACAAGCGGATGTATTTTAGTTATTTTACACGCGATATTTTGCCTGAAATGTGATGGATCAAACGATATTTGTTAAATGTTAATTTCTTACTTTCATTATAAATTTTATTTTTAAAAAAATCCAATTTTTTTCCATCCAAGAATATTACTGACATTTTTTATCTGAATGGCGACAAGCATGAAATATAGAAAAATCTTTTACAGGAACTGTTCTTCGTTGATGCGTTCTGATCAAAGAAAATCCCATCACTTCTTATATTATACATTTCTCAAAAAATGTTCTCATTTTATATCCCTGGCAACAGTGCATCGTAACATGAACTGGAGGATATTTTGCAGCTATTTATGAATGTCATACACATAAAAAAATGTTTTTCATTTTCCAAAATGAAACGAAAAATGGATCATACACCGAATAAAAGCGAGTTTTGTTACAATATATAACAGTATATTTCAAACAGAATTTTTATATAAACTTTCATTATTTTTATATAAGTAATTTCACATTTTTTTTTCAATATACACCTATTTAATCGTAGGTGTATGTATATATATATACCGGGGTGTAAAATGATAGGAACAATCATGTAATTGCACGAATATAAAATTTAATTAAATTAATCCTGTTATAAAACATATTAATTTATCTTATCATATTAAATACTCAATATAAACATAAAAAAAACATTCTAAAGCAATTTGTATAAATGTAATAGAATATAATATGTTGCATTTTTACTACATATGCACTAGCAGCAAAATGATGAGAACGGAACAAATTTTTCTGAATTATAGAAATATTACATGTCAATTAAGGCTTTGTTTGTGTTTAATAATTTCAGTGCAACATTGTAGCATAGAGTTTGCATAGTTTTAAATTTGTTGAGGTTCCAAAACACGTCATATCTTCGAAATTTCAGATTTTAATACTGCTTTTAAGTTATACTACATGATTTTACAAACTTTCACTATATATCGTGTTCTATAATAAGGGAAGATGGGAATACTTGAGCTACTTTTTAAATTATATATATTTTTTTAATTTTTTCATAATTTCTTAGAACAAAATAAAATATTGAAAACAAAAATTTGATATTTTTAACCGACTTCAAGGAGGAGGCTATGATTTCGACCTGTATGTATTTGTTGTTCACTCATAAATTCTTTAAATATAAATCGATTTTGATAATTCTTTTTTGTTTGAAAGTATAAGATACCCATGTGATCTCGTTTTAATTTTATTAAATTCTGATGATTAGAATTGTTTTTAAATAAAAAATGTGGATTTGATATAAAAAAAATATTGATTTGTCGCAAATCATCTTTCATTGTTATAACCGTTTTCAAATCATAAGCATAATAAAACTATGCATTCATATGCGTTAGCACCAAGTTGTCGCCAAGCTTGATTCTTTTTCTCTTGAGTCGGTTAGTATTTTTTTAAAAAGCATATTTTATTCTTCGACTGAAAACCACTTTCAATTAATTTTGAGCTATTTTTTCTATGTCTAATAAATTTTTATTTTTTGTTTTACATCGTGGTTCAAGTATTCCCATGAGGGGGATACTTGAACCATGGTGAAGGGATACTTGAGCCAGTACAGAAAAATACCTACAAACGTAATTTTTTTCGCTTTATTTTTGAACAAATATTTTACAGAATGATAAATTATGATACATAATGTCCTTCAAAACCAATTGAGAAAACAAAGCTAGTAATACGATCTTTTTTGTCGTTATAACTGGTGGTCGAAGGATCCTTTCAACTTGAGTTATATCAGTGGTAGCAACATCCTCAGTTGGGGGCCATTTAAATTTGGAATCTGCAATTCTTCGAGCAAATTTGATTTCCAATTCATCGTCTGAAATTTTAAGCACTTGTCCAACAAATCTTTTTACAGTTTTCTTTTCGGCATATTTTACTAGCAACCAATCATCAATAGAATTTTTTCTTTTCATATCATCACCATCATTAGCAGAATTTTCATCTATGATATTGTCAAACTCATGCTTTTAATTGAATAGCTGACGAAATCTGAGCCAGATGTATCATTCCACTCTTTCAAAAACACTTTTTTGATTTCACAAGAAAAGATTTTGTCTTCACCTCTGGATTCATGCAGGTAATTTTGAACTGTGATTTTTTTTTTGCTTTTTTTTTGTTTTTTTTGAGCGTTTTTTTTATCAATTATTCAATTTTCTTTTTAAGAAAAGTTACAGTAACAGAGGTTACGATTTCAGCATAAAATATTAATCTTAATATATTATATTAAAAAATAAATATTTAATATGTTGGACCTGAGTGATTAAAGGATTAGAGATTATGATCTGTAAAACAGTTTAAAAAACATATTTTAATGTAATAAAAGTTAAATTGTAAACTATGTTTACACTTATCTAAACAGGCTATTTCGTTAGTCAAAATAAAAAATAAAATGGATATTTTCATTAAAAAAATTTACATTTTTAATCATATTTTTTTCAAGTCATTATTTTTTTAAGAAAAGAAAATAAAAAAAAATATTCTCCCTTTTATCCACTAAAATAGTGAATATAAGGACGTAATTTTATTTTTTGTTTGTTTCACCCATGTCTAATTTCCTAATGGGGATGGTGGAGTCATGGCTCAAGTAGCCCCAATCTCACTGGCTCGAGTATCCCCATTACCACTATTTTCGTTTATCAGAGTTTTACTAAATAAAGCATGCAGCTATTTGAACTGTTTTAGATTCAAAATACAATTGAAGTTATACTTAGAGTGCTCAGCAAAATTTAGACAATGATCGATTTCGCTTCTATGTTCAGAAGTATTTACCGAATTTTTATAATTCATCTGTCATACATTACTTGTGACTTACCCTTTATTCACAAACAATAAGTTATAAATTTTACCTTTTTTTATAATATATAATGATAAAAAAAGAAATTAACATTGTGGTAAAAGTATAGACAATTTGTATATTTACAGAGAAATAACTTAAAATTAAAATGGAGTTGCACCAACGTTGTCTGCAATTAGCGCAAGAGTGTTACTTTTCATCGAAGAAACTAAATGCTGAATCACTTGGGAGGCTATTTTGTACCAAACATGTTCAACAACAGCTCGAAGCTCATTAACAGAAGAGTATAGCAAAAATTTGCACAAAGCTTACGATATATGATGTAAAAAAGATTTTCTATTGGATCCAGATCAGGGCTACACGCCGGCCAGTTGAGATCTGTAGTATTTTCAGAGTTAAACGAAGTTCTTGTTTTGTACGCAAAATGAATAGAGGCATTATCTTGCTAAAATCCATACTTTGGACCAGCTAAAAGTTCCCCAAATGACTAAAAATGGATTTCCAACGTATCTATGTAGTCTTGTGTTGCTTGGCAACCATTGAATAACTCCAGAGATACTCGAGCATTAAAGAAAAGTGACGACCAAATCACTGAAATATCATCTCCTTGTTGTTGACTTAAGAAAGTCCCAGGATTTTAACGCAAATCGTGCCAATAGTATGCCCACCAGTTTGGGCCATTCAAATTCCACTTTTTTTGTTACTGAATATCATAGCGTACCATTTGGGTCCATATGACACATGTTTGCAAGTTCATTGCATTCTCGCCAATTTGTAGCTAGATTTTAAAGCTGATTTTTTTATCATTTTTATGCAAATTGATTTGCCTCTTTCTGTAATGCATCTACGAATCAAATCTGTCGGCACAGAAAGTCCTGACTTACTTTTAATGGGACTAACAATCATTATTTGTGAAAATGCCAGTTTATGGATCCTTTTGTCATCTCATTTTCTGATCACACACGGTCTTCCAGATTTATGTTTTGCTTAGAAGCAGTCACACTTAGACTATGCTTCATAGACAGACCACTTTGGACGATTCAATGCTGCTGAAATTTCAACAGTCATCCCTTTCGTTTTCAGCTTTCCTATTTCAATTACCTCATCTAACTGAATATTTTTAGCTCGTGGCATCTTCACTAACTGATGCCATATCGAGGTACACTTAAATACTTCAGACATGTGACATCATAACTTAAAAATTTGCATTTTTCAATGAGCAGTTGGCAAAAAATCAAAAAAGTGTCCAAACTTTTGCAATGTACAAATTTTACTTTTTTCAGTTAAATTTAATATTATCTAATATTATAACCATTATTTATATCCTAAAACTTTTAAAATATATTTAAAAATAAATATAGCCATTTGTAAAACTCAAATCTTCTTATTTTTCATTTAAAGGTTAAATAACACCAGTGTCTAAACTTTTACTGAACATTGTATTAAATTTATCTATATTGTTGCAACTTTAAACAGAACTTTGATTACAAAAAACAAAAAAAAATAAATAAACCATGCACCTAAATATTTACTTTAGATAGGGGACAAAAACTATTAATCACCATATTTTCAAAATGGTACTAAGGTATGTGATTTCTTTTTTACATGTTCAGAACTATAAATATGTTACCATATTACCGGTTTTAAAAAGAAAAATTAACCAACAATGGAGATAAGAGGGGTGGCTCAAGTATCCCCACTCTCCCCTATCCCAAACATTGTTCATGGGATTTAGATTTGGAGCATTGGCTGGGCAATCAAGTTTGAAAATCTTCTTTATTATCAAAGGTACACATATATATTAAGACAGAAATAAACACAATTAATACAATAACCCAACATGGAGTGAAAAATTAGCCGGGGCCAGGAATCGAACCTGGGTCGACAGCGCACCGTGCTGTTGCTCTTCCATCTAAGCTACCCCGGTCGATATCTTAGTCCGTTAATTTCCCACGGTAATTTCCCTTTTATTATTGGGAAATTACCGGTATAGGATATCGACCTTAGTAGTAATAAAATACTTTTGTGTGGCCCTGTAAATGAATTTGCACAATAGGCTGTACAGAATGTATATTATAGTACACATTTCATAAGGCATATCAATTTTATTAAGTTCAAAAGAGTGTAACATCACTAAAATATCGTTAAAAGCATTTTTGCTATTGGTCTTAATGTAAATGAATACTTATGATTATTCCTATAATTAAACTATTCTTTCGATTTTCATATAATTTGAAATGACACTCGAAAATAATGAAACAATTGCATATTATTAATTTCAAACGATTCGGTTAGATAGTTTTTGCTATGTTATATGCGGACGGACAGACAGGCGGACAGACAGCAAGACTGAACGACGACTAATATTATAGGTGCTATGTATTTGCATAATTACGAACGCACTTAAAAAGTGCCTTATTCCCTATTTTTTGAGTTTCTGATGTTTTTTGATAGATCCATGTAGATACAAAGGAGAAAATTCTTTTGTTTACTGTCCAATGCCTCGCTCATCTTCCAGTTTTCAGTTTAAACACTGCCAAAGTTATATGTTTCACTGCAAATTACGCAAGTGTGCTTTAGCTACCAGACCTTGGAATTATTCGTTCTGTAAAAGCTGATTGCAAAAATTTTTTGAGAGAAAAGTATAGCATCGTTTGACAAAAATGTAGAGAAAAGATAAAAAGTCAATGTTTTGTATGCTCTGTATTTTGTGATAAATTTTTAGAACCAAGTTTCTAAAAATGCGGTTGATAAATGCTTTCTGAAAGCGACACACAAGTAGAAAGTGAAGAAAACTATGATGATATTACCTTATCAGAAGAAATTATATGGAAAGAAATCTCTCAAGTATCAACGTCTATGTGGCATGTAATAATGAATTGTCTACCTTTCACAGGTAGACACATTTAATATAATTAACGTTAATGAACATGTTCAATTCTCGGGACCAATGAATAGCGATTATCATGCAGAAATTGATAGTGAAATTTTCATTAAAACTAATACATTTTCTCATGTTTTACATGTTTTTGAAACTATGAAAACATACCTCATGCAGTAGGACATAAATGACTCAATATTTTCTTCTCCCCATTAATTAAAAATAAAAAACAAAATTTACATAAAATATTACGATCTAGTTTAACTCGTTTTTATTCCAATTTATTAACTGAAGAAGAATTTTAAGACAAAAAAAAATGTAATTTAACAAATTGCAACGACTATTTGGAAAATAATATTTTCAATGCATATAATTTCATACTTATTAATTATTTCTATATTAAAAAAAACAATAACACCATTTTATGATAATCAAAACGTAGCTTACGTAATAACAGAGTCATATTAATATGCCTGGGCATTTAGAGTCATTTTAATATTCCTGGGCCATTCATAAACAAATATTAAATAAAATTACAGTTTAACAATTTTCGGTACTGTAAATTTTCAAATTTCGAAACATTGCATATTTTCAATTTTTATACCGTCGTATACAAAAAAAAAAAAAAAAAATGTTTTTAAATGCAACTTGTTTGAAACCTGTATCTAAATTTGTTCTTGAGTTATTTTTTTTATGTTTTTATTGCCTTTTTTGTATTTCATTTCTAGACATTATGCATGGACCAATGAGAAAACGAAGCAAATAAAGAACAGAAGTATTCCATTTTTGGACATTAAACATAGACCAATCAGAAAATGAATAAAATGAGTTAGATAAAGTTGCAGAATTCAATCAATGAAAATATTCAGATATACTTCAGGTTTCCCAAATCTCTACTCAGGACAAAAAGTACTTTCCAAATAGTTAAAAAAATTATTCAGGAATTAACGAAATTCTCAAACCTCTATTACACTGTGCATTAAAATTTAAAATGAATTTGTGTAAAGTATTCGCTGCATTTCAATGTGCTGAATAAAAAGTGTGCATATACTAATAATGGATATTTTTGTGTAGTGGCCAATAGGAGCTTTTCTATAAAGTAATTGCAGAATTTTCTTTTTCGTCTGTAACTCCGATATTACTAATAATACCTATTTTACGAATAAAGATTACGATCCGAATAAATTTCTTAAATTGGTGCATTTTGATTTCTTATAAAGAGTATACTACCGTAAATATCGATAAATTGTCAAGTTCGTAAAAATCGGGAATTTCATTGCGGGTGGACATACACAGAGATCAGCGGTCAGACAGACAGACGAACCGAAAAAAAATGCAAATTACTAAATTTTCTTATTCGTTATCTTATTCATTATTATTCTGTTTTCATCTTTCTAGTTTCTACTAGATTTTATTCTACAAAATCATTAACGATATATTTATTTAAATGGCAATAAGATAAAAATATAGTGTGAGACTTCAGGGGAAACTAAGCTTAGTTGATGCCTTCAAAAAAAAATCGCATCAAGTTGCTGCATTATACATTTCTAAAAATATGTTTTCATTTTATATCCTTGCTCCCAGTACATCGTAACATGCTCTGGAGGAACATTCGCAGCTCTTTATGTATGTCATGCACATAAAAAAATGCTTTCTATATTCCATATCGAAACTAAAAAATAGCAAAAGCCAGACGACTACAGATTGATTTTTTTTTTCTTTTTTACAAAATATAAAAATTTAGTTGAAACAGGAAATTTATGAAGGCGATCAGATCTTTACCTTTCTCTTCGTTAGGAAAATAACTTTGATATATATATATTTATCATGAAATATGTCTTTTAAAAATTCAATATTAATGAACATTTTTTAGATAAAGCAGTAAAAATCATACAAAATTTAACTGTTTCTTGTATTAGCACTAAATAGTATAAATTATCTCTTTTTAATAAAATAGAAAATTCAGAATTTTAGATGATATAAATTATTTTGCATGGTAAAAGGAAAATATTTTTGAAATATATATCTATATTTCTTTTGTATAAAATATAAAATATCTATATTTAAATTCATACGCTTTACGTTTTATTTGACTAATAGCATGCGATTATAACTTTTTAAAACAGTTTCTTTTTTTCCGACAACTATTAATAATTTATTTATTTAAAAAAAAAAAACAAGATCCTAGAAATCTAGACATTTTTTAGCTTCGTTGATGCTTTCGGTAGAAAAGAAATTCCATCATATGATATGTTATACATTTCTGAAAATATGTTTTTATTTTATAGTAGTTCAACGTAAAGCTATAATTTACAGTTATTTAAAATACGCCAAATACACAAAAAATGCTTGTCATTTTCTAATATGAAAGAATACAGACGTTAGAAACACGTTTTGTGACTTTTTTTTTTTTACTTATTTTCTCTTTTTGTGGAATATTTACATAGAAAGTTTTATACTAGGTAGAGCAATAAGTTGTAGAAAATTTGTGAAAATTGCGCTGTTATGCGCAAGATAGAATTTCGTAACAAAGAACGAAAATATATTTTACTAAAGACAGTCTGATTTCAAATTTTGTCTTTATTTTCAGACTTTTTTTTCATATTTATAAAGAAATATCATATGAATTTTTGTATTAAGGATACCTTTTAAATCTATATTAACCCTTTGTTAAATTATTATTGAAATCACACTTTCTAATAAATCTATTGCTCAAATGATATGGGTTTTGTCTTTAATGATTGTACTTCGAATTTTAAATGATAAATTTTAGAAGAACCTAAAACTTCTGTCAAAAAATTTCGATACTACTTTTTGTATAAATAGTGACAAGCTTCAAATTTTGATAAATGCTTTAGTCCGAACTGAGCTCATTTAATGAGTTTTGATGAAACGAAATACCGTAAGTTGTTACATATTACATTTTTGGACTTCTCCTTTTATGTCTGTAAAAGAAATACATCGAAACATGCTCTAGCAGCATTTTACGAATGTAATACATGCAGAAAAATGCATTATATTTTCCACAGTGAAACAAAAATCGCAGCCTCGGAAAGACTAAAGATTGAATTTTGCAACAAAAAAGAAAATATTTTTGGAACAGATATTTTATTAAACACAATCTGATTTCTAATTTTGGCTTTAATTTCAGACTTTGTTTGCATATTTATAAAGAAATATTAGAGGAATTTTTGTATTAAGGAATCAACAGTTCCTTTTAAAGCTATATTGATCTTTTTTTAATTATTATTGAAATCACACTTTATGATACATCTATTGATCAATTAATATGGACTTTGTGTTAAATGATTGTACTCCAAATTTTATATGATAATTTTTAGAAGCATCTGCTACTTCATTCAAAAAGTTTCAATACTACTTTTTGTCTAAATAGCTGCAAGCTTAAAATCTAGATATATGCTTTAGCCCGAACTGAACTTTGTTGATCTGTTTTGATGAAACGAAAAACCGTAAGATGTTACATAATACATCTTCGAACTTCTCATTTTATATATGGGAAAATAATCTATCGTAACATGCTCTAGCCGCATTTTATGAATGTCAAACGTATAAAAAAAATGCATTATTTTTTCCATAGTGAAACGAAAAATGGCACCGACGGAGAGACTAAAGATTGTATTTTGTAACAAAAAACGAAAATATATTTCGAACAGATATTTTATTAAAGACAGTTTGATTTCGAATTTTGGCTTTATTTTCAGACTATTTTTTGCATATTTATAAAGAAATATCGGGAAAATTTTTGCATTAAGGAATCAACAGTTCCTTTTAAAACTATATTAAACCTTTGTTAAATTATTATATCAATCACACTTTATAATATATCTATTGCTCAATTGACATGGGTTTTGTGTTAAATGATTGTACTCCGAATTTTACATGATAAGTTTTAGAAGCATCTACAAATTCTTTCAAAAAGTTTCGATACTACTATTTGTCTAAATATTGACAAGCTTGAAATCTAGATAAATGCTTTAGCCCGAATTGAGCTTTGTTGATGTGTTTTGATGAAACGAAATACCGTAAGCTGTTACATAATACATTTTTGGACTTCTCTTTATATATCTGTGAAAGATACATTGTCACATGCTCTAGCCGTACTTTATGAATGTCCTACATATAGAAAAATGCATTATATTTTCCATAGTGAAACAAAAATGGCAGCCTCGGAAAGACTAAAAATTGAATTTTGTAACAAAAACGAAAATATATCCGGAACAGATATTTTATTAAAGACAATCTGATTTGGAATTTTGGCTGTAATTCCAGACTTTTTTTGCATATTTGTAAAGAAATATCACATGAAGTTTTGTATTAAGGAATCAACAGTTCCTTTTAAAGCTATAATAATCTTTTGTTAAATTATTATCGAAATAACACTTTATAATATATCTATTGATCAATTAATATGGACTTTGTGTTAAGTGATGGTACTCCGAATTTTACATGATAATTTTTAGAAGCATCTACAAATTCTTTCAAAAAGTTTCGATACTACTATTTGTCTATATATTGACAAGCTTGAAATCTAGATAAATGCTTTAGCCCGAATTGAGCTTTGTTGATGTGCTTTGATGAAGCGAAATATCGTAAGCTGTTACATAAAACATCTTTGGACTTCTCGTTTTATATCTGTGAAAGAATTACATCGTAACATGCTCGAATCGCATTTTATGAATGTCATACGTATACCAAAATGCTTTACATTTCCCAAAGTGAAACGAAAAATGGCAGCGACAAAAATACTTAAGACTGAATTTTGTAACAAAATGAGAAAATATATTTGGAACGGATATTTGATGATTTGATTTCGATTTTTTGCTTTGTTGTCAGACTTTCTTTTGTTGCGTATTTATAAAGAAAGATCATATAATTTTTTGCACTAAGGAATTAACAGGTGTTACTAATTAATCAATTTAAAGACTTTTATATCATAGGCTGTGAAAGCCTAAGACCTAATTCTGTTTGTACGCAAAGCGATAACTCATGATGTAAATATCCGATTTGCTTAAAATTTTGGATATAGGTTTATTCTGTTCAGGCGCTTCCCTGGTATCTTTTAGGAATTCATTGCATAAGTATAAGCTGGGGAACGGGGTGGGGGAATAATCCTCCCCTAAAATTAAATAAATGTGTTTTTCATGCAGAATTATTAGATTTCATTCAAGTTCCAATATAGAATTATTCTCATAAGTGCCTCCAAAATTAGTTTAGGGTGTTCTTTGATTAAGTATAAAGAAGGGAATAGGAGTAATACCCACTTAGTTCAGGTAATTGTTTTTTTTCACTCAGAATTTACCAATTTACTTCAATTTTTAGATACAGGTTCCTCTTGATAAGGCGCGACCCTGGTAAGTTTTGTGCGTTTTGTGCGTAAACTATAAAAGGGGAAAGGGTAAATAACCATCTCCAACAAATTAGATAAATATATTTTTATGTAGAATTATACGATTTGCTTCAAATTTTGTATATTAGTTCTTTCTGCTAAAACAAATAACTGAATATTTTTGGGGTTTAATGGCTAAGTAAAAAGGGAGGAACGGGCGATTACATCCCCCCACTTAAATTTGATAAATGGTTTTTTAAGAAGAATTATCCGATTTGTTTCAAATTTTGAATAAAGATTCTTTCTGATAAGGCAAATCACTGAATAGTTTTTTTATGGATTAATGATTAAATTAAAAGTGGGAACGGGGAAATTAGATAAATGTGTTTTTATTTAATTATCTTATTTGATTCGAATTTTGGAAATGGTTTATTTTTAGAGGCGTAGCCTTTATTAGTTTTGGAGGTTTAATGATTACCTTAAAAACATACGTGGGGGAGCTAATAACCCACTAATTTGTTTTTCGAGGTGCATTATTCTTTGAAAAAATAAGGCTGTAAAATACAATTACTGTGATAGTCTGTGGGCTCAATTCACCAGTTCAACTGGGCAATGTTCGTTTTGTTTCGATTTATTATTGAAACCACCCTTTATAATATATCTATTGTTCATGTGATATCGTTATATGTTAAATGATTGTCTTCATAATTTTATATGATATGTTTTAAAAGCATGTACAACTTCTTTCAAAAACCGTCGATAAGATTTTATACCTAAATAGTGACAAGCTTCAAATCTAGATAAATGCTTTCTTTCAAACTGAGCTCAGTTGATTCTTTTTGTTGAAACAAATCCCCATAAGCTGTTACATTATACATTTTTGGAGTTCTCGTTTTATATCCGTCAAAGAAGCCATCGTAGCATGTTCTGGTCGCAATTTATGAATGTCATACGTATGCAAAAATGTTTTAAATTTCACATATTGATACGAAAAATGGCAGTAACAGAGAAACTAAAGATTAAATTATGTAGCAAAATACCAAAATATATTAAACACAGTCTAATTTCGATTTTTTTCTTCATTATCAAATTTTCTTTTGATGTGTGCTTATAAAGAAAAGTCTTATTATTTTTTCTTTCAAAGAATGAAAAGTTTCTTATTAAGTTATATGAAACCTTTTTTATACTTATTACTCAAACCACTTTTTAAATTATATCTATATTGTTCAAGTGATACGCGCTACATGTTAAATGATTGTCTTCGGAATTTTATGTAGTATGTTTTAAAGGCATGTACATATATATTTTCTTTAAAAAATCCGTCAGTAGGATTTTATAACTAAATGTCAACAAGTATGAAATTTAGAAAAATGTTTTCACTAGAACTACACTGTTAAAAAAATCTGAAATTCACGAATATTTTTTCCTGAATTTCACATAAAAAGTTTCTTTTCACAAAGAAAAGACATTTTCCGCTAAAAATCAGAAAAAGCCAACTTATTTCTTAAATAACGAAACGGATGGAAATAGAAACAAAAAATGGAGACACTCCACCATGTAAGGGTCTCCGTGGCCGAGTGGTCAAGGCACCATACCGCTAATAGCCTGCGAGCGCAGATTGTGGGTTCGAATTCAACTTGCGCCATGCAATAATGATAACATAAAAAATCCCCTTTAAATTACATTTTTTCTGTTTATTTTTTTTCTCTTATTTCTTATTTTAAAAAAATCTTTAAACTAATTAGCTAAAAATAAATAAAAATGAATAAATAGTGTAAGACAATTTCAAAAAACTGTCTATAACATTCATTCATTCATTCAACTACATTCATTCATTCATTCATTAAAAAAAATAGTGATTTTTTTTTTAAATTTAAACTAGTTAAAATATTAAAATTGATTAAAAAAATAATAAGTATTATGCACCAGTTTGAAAGGAAATTTTTAAAAAACACAACAGATTTTAACACTAACTGATAAAAGACATACTTTGTACAAGCCAGCATCATCAGCTTTGGGTCAGTCAGTAAGGATTTGTTTCGCTACCTAAAGGTCTGGAGTACGATCCTCGCACGGTTTGAAGTAAATTATAGAATAATAATAATAATAATAAAATAAATTAAGTAAAATAATATAGCAGCTTAAAAATCACTCGAAAATTTCGATTTTTTTGAAGATTAATTGATTTATTAATTTTAAGAAGTATATTAAATTATTATCATTAAAAATCAAACCTTGTAACAGAAAGTTACTGCTTCTTCAAACGGAGTTTTCCTTTCTTTTATTTCTCAAAACGTAAAATCTACTAACGGACCGGTAAAAGTTTGGCTACTTTGCTGCCAGTAGTTTCACTGTGAATTCACAGATTTATTTTTAACAGTGTAAACTCAGTTGTTGAAGGGTTTTCATGAAAAGAAACCCCTTTATCATTTATACTTTACATTTCTCCTGAATTCTCGTTTCATATCTGTTGAAAAAGTACATCATATTATGCTCTGGTCTCATTTTATGAATGCTATGCATGTAAGAATATATTTTACATTTATAGAAGTGAAACGAAAAAGGGCACAGTCAGAAAGAGACTAAAGATAGAATTTTTTTACAAAATAATAAAATATATTTGGAATAGATGTTTTATTAAAGATGGTCTGATTACAATTTTTTGCTTTATAATCATGATTTGTTTTTTTTTTGGGGGGGGGAGGGAAGTGGAGTATTCATATCGAAATGTCATATGAATTTCAGTGTACGGAATTCATGTATGTATTTCTTTAACAAAAATGTAATTGCTAAATAATTACATTCAGAGAGATTTTTTCCGTCGTAAATTTTCTAAATAAACGAAATGAAACCTGCAGAAATTCGACGTTAAAAATAAATTTTAGGATGACCTCATCAATTCATTTTTCTTTGAATTTCATTTCCTCTGAAACGTATTCAACGTTTTAAGCAAAAATGGAGAAAATATTTTTCAATAACATTTGGACAATTTGCGGATGAAACAGAACTTTTTTGTTTTCTACTAATATATATATATATATATATATATGTATATATATATATATATATACACAATTTTATTAAAACCATTCAATTAATTTTTAAAAAATGAAGAAACAAATAAACAGTTTTTTACAGACCAATGCGCAAAATGCTACAAAAAGAAATGTAAAAAATGTATATAACAAAACCAAAAGAAATTCCAAATCCCCAAAATACATGGAAGTCTTCATCAGGGAGGCCCCTCCATGTAGGGGTAAATAAAGAGAAGTTTCTGAAAGGATGTAGGCTCATAAGCTAAATTACATCCTTAGCCCCCAACTTCTCAGATTTCAGAAATCAAACTCAAACCTTCAAAAATATTATAAATATATACAAAAATTTTTTTAAAAAATACCAAAGGACAAGACCAAAAATTACACAAACAAAAAAGGAAAATTACCTACAAAACTAAATATAAAAAATAAAATTGTAAAATACAAACCCCCAGGAATACAAAACCCTCTTCAGCTAGTGGGGCCATTCACTAGCGCTTCAATCTCGCCCTAAATTGAAATCAAGCATCCGCAAGTAAAGAAACACTGAGACTCAGAAACTTTCAGTTAACATATAAGATGGATAACAGTTAACCATTAAAATCTTTTTTAAACCACTCATAGCCAATTCTAGATCTGTCTTGTTATTGCAAATCCTGCGGATCCTATTAACTTGTGAATACATAATATTTTTTAAAACTTTATTGCTAATACATGAAAACCAGTAAGTGAGGCTATTAACTTCAAAATTAAAATCTTTCCTTTTATCATAAAGTCCAATCAACCATTTTTCCTTGTTTTTCTTAATTTTAAGATCTAAGAAAGTAATATGTTCACCATCATCGGTTCGGTTCAGGACTAGCTCTCTAGGGTAAATGTTAAGGCTTATTTCCTCAAAATTATTGCAGTTAAATACTATAAGATCGTCTACATATCTAAAGAAGGAAATATTATTGAAATTTTTTTCGTAAAAATATAAAAATAGATTAGAGAACGCACTTGAAAAACTTGTTCCCATTGGCACCCCCTTATTTTGTTTAAAATAATTAATTCCATTAAATAAAACATTTTCAAATAGGCAAAACTTAATTATATCAATCCAAAACTTCTTATCTACTTTTAAAACATATTCAAATTCAACATAAATATTTTCAAATACCCCCACAATCAAATTGTGAGGAATGCTGCCAAACAGATTCTCAAAGTCAAAAGTGTTTACAGAAGTAATTTTCCATGAATTATCATTCAAAAAATCTAAAACTTTAAGGTTATTACCAATGATTGTATTGCAATCAAAAGTTTCTATTTCCTTTAAAATTAAATTCAGCAAACCAAACAAAATTTTACCCGCTTTGCAATTATAACTATTAGTACCACAGGTAACGAAGCGAAATTTTACTGGTTTCTTATGAAATTTAACAGTCGCAAAAAGGTAAGGAAATACAAAGTAATTCCTACTAATACCAAATTTTTTATCAAAATCTAAAATACGTTTTTTTATTTTAGAGGGGTTTTCAGTTAACGTTTTATAAGATTCATTACAGGTATATTCCTTCAAAAGAAGATTCCTATAGAAAACTTTACAAATTAAGGCAAAGTTACTACTTGCTTTATCAACAGTAGCAATAATAAACTGTTCTTTTAATTTAGCTATACTGGTTTTTAAATCGAAATTATAATGAAATTTTTTAGAACAACCCTTATTATAATAGTCTCTAAAAAACAAAAAATCTTTTTTAAATAATACCATAAACTTTAATTTCCATTCTCTAAAATCCTCAAAAGGCCAACTATATTTATATGAAACTTTTAAAATAAAGGCATCCAAATCCTTTTCCATAAATTCTATAATTTTAAGATTACTATAATTAAAGTTTAATCTAAATCCAGAACCCAAACTCATAATATTCCTTAACTGAACATCTTTTACAATATTTAAATCTCCTGAAACAATATGTCCAAAATCTGGATTAATATAATCTTTATAGCAGTCTAAATCACAGTAACAATCATCCCCTTTAATTAAATCAAGATTCTTACTATAATCATTATAGTTACAAATAAGATTTTTTAATGTCCTGTCATAACTATAAGTAATTCTAATTTTAAAGCTATTTTTAAGAGGGAAAAGGCTATTACAATCTTTCAGAATATTCTTAAATTTAATAGAATCAAAAATCTTATCTCTAAAACACAAAACAAAATTTTCAAGAGTTTCTTCACTTATAGATTTTATTTTATTTAAATCACTGAAACCAGTTTTATATTTAAATAAATCAATAACAATATCCTTTATATACTGATTTTTAAATTTGTAACTATCAAACTTACTCCTCAAAAACCATTTAATAACTTTATTTTTTAATCTAAAAATTTTATTTTTTATTTCATTAATATCATAAAAATTAACATAATCTTTATTTACAGAATCAATAGTATCAAAAATATCTCCTTTAAATTTACTTTTTCCTTTTCCTCTACTCCCTCTCTTGTTTAATGTAAAAAATGAATCCTTTAATCTAAATTTACTGAAACCGCAAAAATTACCCCTATTAACAACATTAATACCATTAAATTCTGAATTCAGGCCATATGGATAAATTGTTTTAAGTCTGTACATAAACATATTTTCAACTTTTAATCTATCTTCCCTATTGGGAACAATATCCAAAATATAAATGCTAATACTTTTTTGTTTGTGTAATTTTTGGTCTTGTCCTTTGGTATTTTTAAAAAAAAATTTTGTATATATTTATAATATTTTTGAAGGTTTGAGTTTGATTTCTGAAATCTGAGAAGTTGGGGGCTAAGGATGTAATTTAGCTTATGAGCCTACATCCTTTCAGAAACTTCTCTTTATTTACCCCTACATGGAGGGGCCTCCCTGATGAAGACTTCCATGTATTTTGGGGATTTGGAATTTCTTTTGGTTTTGTTATATACATTTTTTACATTTCTTTTTGTAGCATTTTGCGCATTGGTCTGTAAAAAACTGTTTATTTGTTTCTTCATTTTTTAAAAATTAATTGAATGGTTTTAATAAAATTGTGTATATTAAAAATGGGGTTTGGCCAAGTAGCTATTAGCGCTGGTTTTCTCCTTTTTTAAGTTTATTTTTAAGTTTATTTTTAGTATAGTTCCTTTTTAATTAGGTTTCCCCCCCCTCCCCCATTTTTGAAATACTTCTTGGTTTTAGAGTTCGGCTTTGACTTTCAAGTTTACTTATTTTGATTCCCTTTCAGGTACTTTAAAAACTTATCATGGAAAGTAATAAAGAAAAAATTTGCATAGCACCGGGTCCGTCGCGTGCTCAAACAAGGGGCCCTGGGGATTATTTTGGTACAGGAATTTCCCCGGTAAAAAAGCTACCGTACCAGATGTTTTTAGTTGATCTAAAATTTAGAAAATCTTTAAAAAAATTTAGTATTTGTAGTGATAAACGATGTCTTACTTGTCCTTATGCTGGCAAAGAACAGATTGAAAATGATCAAGATATTTTTTGTAAAACTAATAATGTTGTTTATTTTTTAGAATGTGGAATCTGTAAATTTGGTTATATTGGACAGACTTCTGGTTGTTTAAATATTAGGATTACTGGGCATAGAAATGATATAAGAAAGAAAAATAACAAAAATTGTAACGATATTGAGATTGAGCACTTTCAAAAACATGAATTTAAAAGTATTAGCATTTATATTTTGGATATTGTTCCCAATAGGGAAGATAGATTAAAAGTTGAAAATATGTTTATGTACAGACTTAAAACAATTTATCCATATGGCCTGAATTCAGAATTTAATGGTATTAATGTTGTTAATAGGGGTAATTTTTGCGGTTTCAGTAAATTTAGATTAAAGGATTCATTTTTTACATTCAACAAGAGAGGGAGTAGAGGAAAAGGAAAAAGTAAATTTAAAGCAGATATTTTTGATACTATTGATTCTGTAAATAAAGATTATGTTAATTTTTATGATATTAATGAAATAAAAAATAAAATTTTTAGATTAAAAAATAAAGTTATTAAATGGTTTTTGAGGAGTAAGTTTGATAGTTACAAATTTAAAAATCAGTATATAAAGGATATTGTTATTGATTTATTTAAATATAAAACTGGTTTCAGTGATTTAAATAAAATAAAATCTATAAGTGAAGAAACTCTTGAAAATTTTGTTTTGTGTTTTAGAGATAAGATTTTTGATTCTATTAAATTTAAGAATATTCTGAAAGATTGTAATAGCCTTTTCCCTCTTAAAAATAGCTTTAAAATTAGAATTACTTATAGTTATGACAGGACATTAAAAAATCTTATTTGTAACTATAATGATTATAGTAAGAATCTTGATTTAATTAAAGGGGATGATTGTTACTGTGATTTAGACTGCTATAAAGATTATATTAATCCAGATTTTGGACATATTGTTTCAGGAGATTTAAATATTGTAAAAGATGTTCAGTTAAGGAATATTATGAGTTTGGGTTCTGGATTTAGATTAAACTTTAATTATAGTAATCTTAAAATTATAGAATTTATGGAAAAGGATTTGGATGCCTTTATTTTAAAAGTTTCATATAAATATAGTTGGCCTTTTGAGGATTTTAGAGAATGGAAATTAAAGTTTATGGTATTATTTAAAAAAGATTTTTTGTTTTTTAGAGACTATTATAATAAGGGTTGTTCTAAAAAATTTCATTATAATTTCGATTTAAAAACCAGTATAGCTAAATTAAAAGAACAGTTTATTATTGCTACTGTTGATAAAGCAAGTAGTAACTTTGCCTTAATTTGTAAAGTTTTCTATAGGAATCTTCTTTTGAAGGAATATACCTGTAATGAATCTTATAAAACGTTAACTGAAAACCCCTCTAAAATAACAAAACGTATTTTAGATTTTGATAAAAAATTTGGTATTAGTAGGAATTACTTTGTATTTCCTTACCTTTTTGCGACTGTTAAATTTCATAAGAAACCAGTAAAATTTCGCTTCGTTACCTGTGGTACTAATAGTTATAATTGCAAAGCGGGTAAAATTTTGTTTGGTTTGCTGAATTTAATTTTAAAGGAAATAGAAACTTTTGATTGCAATACAATCATTGGTAATAACCTTAAAGTTTTAGATTTTTTGAATGATAATTCATGGAAAATTACTTCTGTAAACACTTTTGACTTTGAGAATCTGTTTGGCAGCATTCCTCACAATTTGATTGTGGGGGTATTTGAAAATATTTATGTTGAATTTGAATATGTTTTAAAAGTAGATAAGAAGTTTTGGATTGATTTAATTAAGTTTTGCCTATTTGAAAATGTTTTATTTAATGGAATTAATTATTTTAAACAAAATAAGGGGGTGCCAATGGGAACAAGTTTTTCAAGTGCGTTCTCTAATCTATTTTTATATTTTTACGAAAAAAATTTCAATAATATTTCCTTCTTTAGATATGTAGACGATCTTATAGTATTTAACTGCAATAATTTTGAGGAAATAAGCCTTAACATTTACCCTAGAGAGCTAGTCCTGAACCGAACCGATGATGGTGAACATATTACTTTCTTAGATCTTAAAATTAAGAAAAACAAGGAAAAATGGTTGATTGGACTTTATGATAAAAGGAAAGATTTTAATTTTGAAGTTAATAGCCTCACTTACTGGTTTTCATGTATTAGCAATAAAGTTTTAAAAAATATTATGTATTCACAAGTTAATAGGATCCGCAGGATTTGCAATAACAAGACAGATCTAGAATTGGCTATGAGTGGTTTAAAAAAGATTTTAATGGTTAACTGTTATCCATCTTATATGTTAACTGAAAGTTTCTGAGTCTCAGTGTTTCTTTACTTGCGGATGCTTGATTTCAAATTAGGGCGAGATTGAAGCGCTAGTGAATGGCCCCACTAGCTGAAGAGGGTTTTGTATTCCTGGGGGTTTGTATTTTACAATTTTATTTTTTATATTTAGTTTTGTAGGTAATTTTCCTTTTTTGTTTGTGTAATTTTTGGTCTTGTCCTTTGGTATTTTTAAAAAAAAATTTTGTATATATTTATAATATTTTTGAAGGTTTGAGTTTGATTTCTGAAATCTGAGAAGTTGGGGGCTAAGGATGTAATTTAGCTTATGAGCCTACATCCTTTCAGAAACTTCTCTTTATTTACCCCTACATGGAGGGGCCTCCCTGATGAAGACTTCCATGTATTTTGGGGATTTGGAATTTCTTTTGGTTTTGTTATATATATATATATATATATATATATATATATATATATATATATATATATATATATATATATATATATATATATATATTTGCATGGTTTCCTCGTTTCCTCTCTATAATCGTGATGTCTTAGCCATTTCCACAAACGGGATACTTTCCTTGTTACAAAGTAACATACTTAATAGATCCTTAAAAAATAATGAAATGTAATTCTTGTCATACTCTGATTCAAAAGATAGTTCAAGCAGTTTGATATAATATTAGTTTTATGTTGTACATAAATTAAATCTTTTTAGTTACCAGTTTTCAGTTTAGTGACAAAATGCTGCATTCTATGAAAAATATAATGTGAAGATTTATGTGTTTTATTTATTTATTTATTTATTTTGCCTCTATTTCTTAAGTTAGTTGAAATAGTTTTCAAAAAGAATTCCGGATTGAAATAATTTAAAATGCCACTTAACTCAGAGTCAGTTTTTAAATAAATGTCATCCTAAAGTTAATTTTATTCCTGTTTTATCATGTAACAATTGAAATTGTACCGTATTTTGATTTAGAAATAATGTCAATCCGAAAAAAGTGAAAGCGATAGTGATGTACATTAACGCAATCGCCATACATTTCTAAAAATTGTAGTTGGGTTTTGACTGCAATTAAAAAGTACATTACTAATTTTTTCATAACAGAGAAATCCACTGTGTACACAGTGAAAGAAATGGAGCTTTGTCGATAATAAAGAACTGTTAAATGAATTTATATTAAACATACAAAAATGATTATTATAGAATATAAGCACTATATAAAATCTTTTTTTTACTGTAAAGGTATGCTTTATTAATCTTAATTTTCTGAAATTATTTAGTTTTCTGAATTTTTAATTAAAAAATTAAAACATCTTACCTAAAATTATTATTTTTTAAAGCAAGAGAGATTATGTCATCAAGATGAAATAATCAATAAAATCGCCTATTGTAATATTTTAATCTTTACAATTAAAAGATGAAAAATCAGCGAAAATTACGTCATTTTGACACCATAAGGTTATTATTATTATTTTTTGTACATGTAATCAATGTAAAAATACATTTTAAACTAAGCATGTAGCCATTTACATAGAAACAAATTTTTTACACGTTCTTTATATACATATTTTTTATGGTTAATGAGTATGTATTAAAATAAAAAATATATTTTCTATTTCATTGTAGTGAAAAAAATGGCCACAATAAAATTAAAATGCATAAAGATAAGGTAAACCCAGTTTGTACTATTCTCGTGATGCCACATTAAATGTGCATTCTTATTCACTTATCAAAATAAAGTACACGTGTATAAATATTTTTGCCGAAATTTTACTCGCAAATTAAAAAATATGTTCAAAAAGTCATGTGTCTGAATAATTTTGTATTATTTTACTTTTATTCTGCAGAGATGGAAGAAATCCAGTTACAACTGTTTTAAGGAAATTTCATAAAAAAAACATTTGAAATTAAAAATAAAATATAGAAGCGGAAATTAAGAAAAAAATAGCTAGAATCGGCACATCTACATATAAAAAGTTTTCATTAAAAGAAATAATTATCAACATAGGTCGAGTAGAAAGTTTAGGGCTGATGACTAAATAAACAGCCTGTTCTTTTAAATATATAGATTATAGAGATTATTACCATATATACTTTCTTACAAGTCGATCCCAAATTCGGGGTCAATGATAGACTGAATAACAGTATTTAAACAAAGGTATTTTTTGCTTTTCCAGCTACAGAATTTGCAACAATTTCCTGATCTTAAATAAGGTGACGATACCTATTCGAAAATATTGGTGTTCAACATATCTTTTTCCATAGATGCAGGAGTCGGGTTATATACGAGCATATGCAGTGTTTTGTAATAAGAAATTGATATTTAGTAATCCCCTGCACAAAATTTATTTTATTTATGTAGTACGGCAATCGTTATTAAAAAGATATGAGTCATAAAATTAATACTTTTTATTGCTAATGTACATAGCGTTTTAAAAATAAATGTTGTACGAAAAAAACAACTTTTTCCATATAAAAAATTATAATTCTACTTTAAAAGTTGCTTTTTGTTATAACAATCATAAACAATTTAAACTTATTTTAATTTCTCTGAGCAGATTTTAGTAAGACGTTGTGAACCAAAATAAATAAATAAAACATACTTTTAAAATATGCATAAAATAGATACAGTTTTTCGTTTATACTTTATTATTTCTCCTTATTGATTTTTAATTTTTAAGAGCCTTTCTTTGTCTTCCAAAATAAAGCAAATGGTAAGTAAAAAGTAAATCACAGAATGAAAGCTTTTCTCAGCTTAATAGAAAAAAATAAATAAATAATCAAAATGAATATAAAATATTAACGTCTTCTCCAAAGAAAAGACAGATATAAGAGGGGAGGAGTGTAGCGGGGGAAAAATCAACAGTTATGAAAAGGACGTGATAAAAGATTCCATTTGCGATCATTATATTCATTCTTTATTTAATTTGCAGGTTAGAAAAAAGTAAATTAAAAAAAAAATCCTTCATCACTTCAAATATGACAATGTAAATAGAAAAATAGATTTATTTTTATTTTTAGATGACATTTTATTTAAATAATCAATAAAAACGTGTCAAATAATATAATTGTGAAGAATTAGAGAGTGGGAGATTATTTGGTTAAGTGTTATATTTCTTCATTTTTTTATATAGCATTAAACTGTTGGTTCAGACAAATAATATTTATAAGAGGGACAGATAGGGGTTATAGCTACACTTAAAAATGCTTGTATTTAAAGAAGGCAGTATTATAAAAAAAATGATAAAACACTACCGATTTTTCTTAGTTCACAAACCTCAGCCGCTTTTACTGACTTTTTAATAAGATATGAAATGTATGTATTTATATATATCATGGTTCGTAGAAGTACCCTAGTAGCAAATCAGTATTTCTGTATGTGTGAATATTTCATTTATTGGAAATAGTGTTAATAAAACGCCAATATTGATTATATATTGGCATTTCATTGGAAATATTTCCAATATTGTACAAATGTTGGCATTACATTGAAAATATTTGCAATGAACTCCCAATATTGTACAAATGTTCGCGTTACATTGGAAATATTTCCAATGAAACTCCAATATTGGCATAATACTGGCTGCAAATATTGGCTAAATAAGGGCAAAATGTAAACACACCCCAATATTGGAGCAATATTTCATGCCAGTATTGCGCCAATGGGCCAATATTGCTTCAAGATTTAGCCAATATTAGCCCAATATTGCTTGGCTACTGGAGTAACTTTAGTCTTCTGGTGAATCAGTGGTATTTTTTCATAGAAAAATAAATCTAGTACAAACGAGCGATTAATTAACTTATCAAAAACGAATCTTCCTGTAAGAAAATAGTGGTAGCAAAATATTTTCTGGTTATGACATTCTAGGACCCATACGAAGCCTGTATATGTGTCATGATTGACAGTGTAATTGAAGACCTGGATTAAGAAAGCAAATCATCTTAGTACAGCGGAACTACTTCAGAGCAGTCGAATCAATTACGTGCGGCGAATGGCCCATGAGAATGAAAATAAATTCCCAAATAGGTTTTACCCCCATACAGGAAACTCCTCTTAGAAGAACAAATTAGTTATTCTTGACACAAAGTATATAATATGAACTTTAAAAATTTCAGGTTTACATAAAAGGCGATTAAATTATTCACATATATATGTTAATAGTTAATTTTATTTAAAAACATCTTAGTACTTTCAACTCTTTAATCAGGCTCTTTCTCAGGGAATATTTTCTTTATTTATACAAATATATGTTTCAGTTTTGAAAATAAAGAAATTTGTATAAATAAAGAAAATATTCTTTGAGGAAGAGCCTGGTTAAAGGCTTGGAAGTACTAAGATGTTTCTAAATAAAATTAACTATTAACATCGATATGTGACTATTTTAATCGCCTTTTAAGTAAACCTGAACATTTTAAAGTTCATATTATGTATTTTGTGTTAAGAGGAAAGGCGAAAATGTCATTCAGTCATATATTTTTTATTTATATTTACTTACTGTACAATTTTACGTGCAATATTTCTGCCACCAAGCGGCCAATATTTTTGACGCACAGTGTTCAAAAGAGCTTGGGGTCCTACGTGAAAATCTCGTTTATGATAATATTGAAAAATTAATTTCGTCAAGCGACAGCTCGCAGGAAGTATAATGGGGTGTTTATGGTCAAAATTCAAATTTGATTTTGCTAGTCTTCCTCCCACCCTCAATAAGCTATCTCCATCTAAAAAGGGATTTAAGAATTTTAACTTACTTGCGCGATGAACCGAAGATCCCTCTTGGAGGGCCGAAATTTCAAATTTGAAATACTTTACCTGTATATCTTTTATTAAATAACTCTCTGCCTTTCTTAATTCCTCCAGCAACAGAGGGCCGGTTGCAGATGTTGCTTTTTTACATTTATGTATGAATCTGAAAATATAAGCTAAATTTCTAATTAATTTTTGGAAATTATTGTTAAGATTAATTAAATTATCACACAAATTAGTCATTATGTATAGAGAATGTCAAGTTGCTAGGAGCTTTAAGCTCACTAGAATGATGTTCATCTTTAATGTCACTTTTATTAGAGTCAGTTTTTGCTATTGTTTCTTCAAGAATTGAAAAAGGCGGGCCATACCACCACAACTGGTTAGAATAAAGGTTTTCCACACTTGCACCTCTTGATATCAAATCAGCTGGATTGTGTTCTGACGGAATATAAAACCATGGAAAGTTCTTAGTTTGTTCCTTAATTTGCACAACGCGGTTTCCCACAAACGTTTTCAGGAGATGAGGAGCAGTGTCTATCTAAGCTAAAGCAATGGTTGAATCAGAAAACAAATTTACTGAAGCTACCTGTTAGTCTAATGAATTTAAGACCAAGTTAGTGAGTTTAGCCAGAAGAAGACATGCTGACAGTTCGAGACGTGGCACCGTAATTACTTTGGTTGGACACACGCGGGATTTACTACATAATAAATGACTGATGGTTTCTTTTGAATTAGATGTTTGCATGTACTACCTTTGACAATAAAGTTCGGTGAATAGTGCTGTAACATTAATGTAGATGATATATTAACCAAAATTACCATACCATCCTTCAAAATAATCATCTCCCATAACCATACACAGCTTCGATCTGCTATATATGTCCTGAGAAATTTGCAAGAAGTCTTCTTTTGGGAGGGAGTTCAAAAGCTTCGTGACGTTTCGTTGGATGTCAGCAATATTGTCAAATCTCTATCAAAGAGAGTTTGAGTGGTGGAAATAGGAAGAAATCTCGAGGATTGAGATCTGGCGAGTATTGTGGATGTTCAGTTTGCACCACCCTTCATGAATTTCTTTTGGTGTCTTGCAAAGCTTAAAACCAAACTTTACACTGATCTTTTGTTCGTTCATTTTTCTGTTCTTAGTTAAGAACAAACACATTAAACAAGCACTTAGTAAAGCACGTCTTACACCGAACATAAATTAAGCTCAACTGAACAATGGTGGGGGAAGATGGTCAACACTTGCCTCTATGCAGGTGCAGCGTTTTGTTTCCCCGGTGTTGACAGATCGGTAGTTCTAAAATACATTCACCGAACTTTATTGTCAGAGGTAGTATATCACTGCGCCATAAGCCTTGGAAGACGCATCTGAGAAACCATTTAGCACCATTGATTGGTCCACAGCTAGGAAGCATCTTGGTACTTCCAGTTTATGGATTCCAGTTCTTTAAGACTTTCGAGGAAGGTTTCCCATTGTTTGGAAACATGAGAGGGCAGTTTCTCACTCCACTGTAGTTTAAGAAGCCACAACTCTTGCATGAATATTTTTGCTTTCGCAATCACTGGCCTTAAGAGACCGAGAGGGTCATAAATGCAGGCAATTTGCGAAAGTACATCTCTTTTTGTGAAATCACTTTTTCTGTTAATATTAACTTTATACCTAAAGGTATCATTGAAACTGTTCCACAACATCCCTAATGTTTTAACAGTTATTTCTTCAGAATTTCTGTCCAGGGGAAACATATGATTATCAGTAGATTGGACCTCTTTTGTACACCATTTGTGTAATACCGTCTCTCCCTTTAGGGGTAGTTGTGTTAATTGTGATTTCATTAATCTAAATTCTTATAAATTGGATGAGCCCGATAGGAAATCATCCATATAAAAGTCCTTCAGAACAATTTTCGACGCTAACGGGAAATCCTTTTTCTCATCTAGAGCTAATTGCCGTAACACTTTGGTGGCTAAGTAGGGAGCACAAGATATTCCATACGAAACTGTTGTTAGCTGAAATGCATTAACCGGGGATGACATACTTTGTTTCCGCAAAATTTTTAAATATTTGTACTGGGATGGTTTTATTTCTATCATCCTAAACATTTGTTTAATATCCGCAGTAAAAGCATAAATATGCTTTCTAAATCTAATTAATATCGAAAAAAGATCATCTTGAGAACTCCACCCTTACATAATAAATCGTTCAAAGATTTTCCGTTGGTTGACTTGGTACTAGCGTCAAAAACGACACGTAGTTTTGTGGTTTTACTATAAGGTCGTAAAACGACGTGATGTGGTAAATAATAATCATCATTAAAGTTCGTGTTTTCTTTTATTTCATGCATGTGACTTAAATCTCTATATTCTTTAATAAATTCTGTGTATAGGTTTTCCATAACAGGATCTCGATCTAAAAGCTGCCACAGAGAGTTTAATCTTTTCAAAGCAAAATTTTTGGAATTTCCCAAATCGGGTTCTAAAACCTGTGGTTTAAACGGCATCGTGACCACAAACCTACCATCCGGTTTTCTGAAGTGCATTCTATCGAAGTAATCATTACAATAATCTAATTCTTCACTGTTACATGGTTTTAAATCTTGTACTTCAATTTCCTAGAAAGACTTCAAAGTGTCATTAAGTATTTAAAGATTTTTTGTTAAGAAACAATAATTAGTATTATTATTATTTACTGTTCTGTCATAAATACACCCAGATACAATATAACCGAAAATACTTGATTGCAAATATAAATTATTGCCTAACTTTATTTTTTCTTCATTTAAAAGAGAAAAATACAGTTCAGCACCGATAATTATCTCCACACTGCTTGGAACGTTAAATTGTTTATCCGCTAAACATATATTTGATGGAATTTTGAAATCTGATATATTTATCTTCTTCGAGGGCGTGAAGTCAAGGATGTTTGCAACGATTAATAACTCAATATCATAACTGGTACTATTCATTTTATTTGACTGCTTTTATTTAATTCTAGATTTAATGTAAACAGGATATTTATTTATTCCACTTACAGGAATATTTATTTTCTCTTTTTCAAGCCTAGTATTTGCGCTGCTTTAAATGTACAGAAACAATTATGCGACGCCGAATCCAGTATTGCTCTGAAAAGAATTTTGATGCCATTTACATCTGTCAAATAAATTATTGCAGTATTAATTAAGACAGATTTATTAGTATCATTTAAATATGAAAAAATGAATGAGCAGTAGTTTCGTTTTGTGATAAATCTTCCTAAACAAAATTGCTATTTATTGTTTCCTGTATTGGAAGATTGTTTATAGGATTGTTCACTGGTGTTGTATAATTATGTAATGATGAATGATGGCTTGCGCTCTTGCAAACATGACAAATGCTTTTTGAATTACAATAATTAATGAGGTGGGCTGAACTTAAACAATTGAAGAAAAGTTTATGTTTTAACAAGGTTAATTCGTTCACTTAACTTCATGTTTTTATATTTAACACAATGATATAAGGGGTGGTTTTCGGTTTTACATATTACGCAACATTTACTTTGAGGTTTGTTTGTTTTTATGAATGTTTTGCAGTATATTTAGAGGATATGTTAAAACTTATACTATTTAAGATTTGACATCTTCGCTCAAGAAATTCTAAAAATTCATCAAAATTAGGTACTTCATTATCCTTTAATGCTAGTTCTTTTTGTTTACGAATTTCATTATCTAGTTTATTTAGAATAATATTCAGCAAAATTGCGTTCGATAATTTATCTCTATCACATTTTAAGATTTTTAGAGCCCTTAAATTTTTCTTTACATTATCTAATAAAATGCGAAGATCATTAGCGGACTCCTGTTTAATTACATAAATATTTAAAATATTCTTTATATGACAATCTACCACAACTCTTTTATTCCCGTATCTTTGTTCTAACGCATTGAGAAGTGAAACATAATTTTCATGTGGTGTAAGCAAACTCCTCGCTTCACCAATCAAAGCAGAACGCAAATAAAATAACTTTTCATTGTCTTTTAAATTTGAATTATCATTAATCAGCTCATTAAAAGTACTTTTAAATATGGACTATTCTTCCATTTTGCCACTAAAAACCGGCAATATGACCCTAGGGAGCTTAATGCTAGACTTTTTGCTTGGTCCTGTTCAATGGATTTTTTCAAATCATTACTACTTTCATAATAAGCATTAATAGAGGATTTTAAGCTTACCTCTTGTTTTAGAATATCCTCGTCCAGTTGACTGAGTATTCTTCCAGTTTCTTCCAACTTTTCTTCCTCTATTATTCTGTAATATTCGAGCTTAAGAGCTTCAAACTTTTCTTCTGTTTTCGACAAAGAGTCCAGATGGACTTTCCATTCAGATAAATTGAAGGTTTTTCCATGCGTAGCGTTAAATATTCTAGTGACTTGGGCCTTGATATTCCTTCGCCTTCTGTTCAACGCTGTTATTTAAGTTTCCGACATTATTCATCTTGTTGACGAAATTCAATAAATTCAATTATTTAACTCAATAGAAATGATATGCTGGCTCGGTCATACCTCCGAGTCGCTAGGACCAAAATGTACGGAGGTGTACTAAATTAAAAAGAAATAGCAAGTAGACTGTAAATTTAATGCAATGTTTATTTTGTTAGAAACGCAGCTAGTTGCTGCATTCATAGCTAGTTGCTAAGAGACCGTTTCTCTCAACCAACTGCGTCACACAACACGTGAGCAGAGTTACACTAAATTGCCGATTGGCGTATAACAGGCGAGGGCTATGTTTGTCGCCAAGGCGATGTTACAAAGTTACAATACAGGTGCGGAATACTTACTTATTCTTATTTTTCATCGCCTTCCACAATGCAATCATTTTCTGGAGACACTACAAGAGCGGTTATAAAAGTAGATGTTAAATTCGATTATTTCATTTGAATACGTTGATTTTTCTTCAAATTGTTATAGAATGATTTTTGCATTAAAAAACTTTCCCCTTGTAAAATCGTGTAAATTAATTTAAAGAAATCTGCGCGCAAAGTTATCAAAGCATTGGCGCAAGATGCGGACGAATCAGAAATCGGCGGCAGCTAAGAATCCAATCAGATCTTGCGAAATCCCTATCGAGAAGCGCACAAATTTTGTAATAATATGACATCCCGATGAAAAACGCGCGAAGAGCAAAGTTCAGAATAAAATAAGAAATTTAAAAATAATTATAAAATTTTTTGAAATTATCTCGCGTCTCAGTTTTAACATTGATAAATGTAATAGCTTTAAAAGTGCTTTTTATGGAGGGAAAATGCTTTTTAGATTAGAAATTTGTATAATATAAATATAATTCGCGTTTAAAAAAAAAAGAGCTTAATAAAAATATTTAAAGGTTTAAATGAAATAGTAAATAAGATATTATTAGAAAAGATAATAAGTGGAAATAGTGAAAATACTGGAAAATAATTTAATAAAGCATTGGAATAAAAATGTTTAATGTATATATGTTAATTTATAGCTATGTAAATTAATTATATGAGTAGAGAGTCTTTTTTGGGATTTTTAAATTATGAAAATCGATGAGGATTATTCTCACAGTTTAAAGTTAAAAGCTTTAAATAATTCAATGACTTAAAGTTCAATAAAATCAGTAAGTTACGATTCTCTTGTCAATTATTAATATGACAAAGTAAATTGTAGAATGTAATTTTATATTTAATCAATTTTAAAAATTCACTTTTTTTAGTAAAATCTTACATAAATAATCGGTAAAATTTACATCCATCAATATAGTTTAATGAGAATGTTTGAGGGCTGGGATATAATTGAGTACTTGCTCAAAATTTCTTTTTTTATATACAAATAAACATCTAAATTCATGGTTCAGTATAAATATTTTATATAGAAGGGATAGATTGTGATTATAATAGATATCAAGTGTTTGTATTTGTCCTAAATAAAAAGAGTAACATTATTAAAAAAATGATAAGATACTATTATAAAATAACAATAACGAAAGAGACGCTATAAAAGAATCCATTTGCGATTATTATATTTATTCTTGATTTATTTTGCTAATGAAGGAAAAGTACATTAAAAATGCTTCAAAACTTCAAATGTGAAAATGTAACTAGTAAAATAGCATTCTATATTCAAACAATTTTAAATATACACTTTATTTTTAGATGAAGTTTAACTTAAATAATCGATAAAAAAAAAATGTCAAATGATTCGCAGTTTGCCACAAGCAGTAGATTTGACTGTCGACTTCTCTGAGCTAATTGGACTGCATCCATGTTTTTGATCACGCTGTAAATAATTCCAACATCTAAAAACTTTCACGATTCCAAACTCAGGTAAAACCATTACACATTCACACACACACACACATATAAATATGTATCGAGTGTTTCAAAAGTTAAACCCGAAACAAAAGATGTATGTGTTGGAGCGTCATGTGGTTTAACCCTCTATGCACTGACGGTACTTTAAAATACCATTGAAGAAAACTTTATATAAAACTTATTGATTCTGTCTATTCGTAAATGTTTTTTATTCTTTCCATACAAAATACTCTTCACGATCAAATTTAGATAGAATAGAGAAACAGTCAAAGCTAAATATTTTCAATAAGTGGTAATTTTAATACTTATTTTTATAGGCATTTCTTTTATTTCTTTAAATAAAAATATATGAAACATATTCAACTGCAAAAGCGTTTTCATTTATAGAGAGGATCATGATGCATTTAAACTCATTGTTCTTTTAAGAATTGTTATAGTTTCAAAAGCGTACTTTTGGTTAATTAATCTGATTATTTTTGTAAATATTTCTCAAAAAAATTGTAACTACGGATATATTTAGTCAATTTAATGAAAAAAACATATGTAAATTCCATACTAGTATTATCTAAAAATTCCACTATACCTTAAGATATTAAAGAAGATAATTATTGAGGTGGATTAATTTCTTGATAAATAATTCGGTAGATAAAAGGTTAAAGACACATATTCAGCGTGTACGAAATTTTGTATGACAACAAAAAATAAAATGAAAGAAATAAAATAGTTCGTGCTTTTAACAATAAATTTCATAGTTGCAAATAAACCAATGGAATAATTTGACATTGCTTGCTCACACAACACAAGATTTGGATACAACAGTGTGTACATCAGGGATGGCAAGTTTCTTTCACAGTGGAAAAAACCGCAGAAAAACCGGTCAGAAGAAATGGAAGAAACTGTTATTCTTTAAGAATTAAGCATAGAACTTTCATCTTTGTAAGATAATACAAATGTTTTCTGCACACAAAACAAGAAAGTTTAAGGAAAATGCCATTAAAATATATTTATACTAAAAATTATAAAAGAGGCTCTAATTAGTGCGAAACTCCATCCTGTTTTTTGAAAGAATAAATGGATTGTATTAGTGTTTCTCGATCAAAAAGTTCGTTATTATGGCAAATTATTTTTTCTAATTATTGTAAAAACAATCTTTATAATTTATCTATTAACTGAGTTATACGCGTTGTGCGTTAAATGATTAACCTCGGAATATTGTATGATGATGTTTGTACACGTAAATCTTCTTACGAAAAAGCCATCACGAATTTGTAAATAGAGACAAGCTTGAAATCTAGAAAAAATGCTTTCACCTGAACTGGTCTCAGTTGATGCGTTTGATGAAACGAAACCCTATTAGCAGTTGCATTATTACATTTTCAAAGATCTCGTTTTATAACCGTAAAAGAGGTAGAGAAAAAACACTGTAAACAATTGCGATAATTAATAAATAAAGTAAAACACTTTGTAAAATCACCATAAAATGAAAAATAAATTAGGTTGCGTTTTGAGCTACAACAATAACAGTTACAATTTTAAATTACAATTTTAATCTTTTTATAAATTTTTCTTGTTTTATTTTATTTATTTATTAATTTTTACTTATTTATTTATTTCATTTATTTATTTATTAATTTCTAATTAATTATTTATTTTATTTATTATTGTTACTATTATTTATTTATTTATTTATTTATTTATTTTTATTTCCACCTTTTTCTCTCTCTTTCATTATTTTGGCATCGCTTTTCTCTTCCACCCGTGCTCTTTGAGTTAGCGCCACCTGTCGCACTCTTTGTAATCTCCTCCCTTTTTTTTACGTTATCTCGAATTTGTGCCCTTAGATACACGTGTTGTTTTAGCTGATGACGAGCTGTTATTGTTGTAGCTCGAAACGCGTCCTACTTTATTTTTCATTTTATGGTGAAAGAGATACAGCGTAACATGCTAGTCACATTTTATGAATGTAATACATATAAAAAAATGCTGAATATTTCCCAAAGTGAAACGAGAAATAGCAACGATAGAGAGAATAAAGATTAAATTTTATAACAAATATTTGGAACACATATTTTATAAAAGACTGTATAAATTCAATTTCTAGCTTCATTTTTAGAATTTTTTTTGTCGCATATCTATAAAGAAAAATAACACGATTTTTTTTAGTAAGGAACCAGCAGTTCATTATTAAGCTATATTAACTCTTTATCCAATTACTATTGAAATCACACTTTATATTCATCTATTGTTTTAATGATTTTCGTTTTGTGTTAAATGATTGTATGCCGAATTTTATAAAATTTAAAACCAACTGCATCGTTTTTTAAAACATTGATACTATTTTTTGTCTAAATAGCGACAAGCTTGAAATCTAGAAAAATATTTTTGCCAGAACTGAGCTCAGTTGATGCATTTTGAAGAAATGATATATCATAAGCTGTTACATTATACATCTCTGAGGTTCTCGTTTTGTATCCGTGAAAAAATGCTTTACATTTCCTAAAGTGAAATGAAAAATGGCAGCAGCGGAGAAATTAACTATTGAATTATGTAACAAAATATCAAAATATATTTTAGAAAAGATATAATTAATTAAATACGGCCTGATTTTAATATTTTCCTTTATTTTCAATCTTTCTTTTATTGCTCATTTATAAAGAAAAGTCATATGAATTTTTATTTTAAAGCATTAACAGGTACTTATTAAGCTATAACAACCTTTTTTTCTACTTATTATTGAAACTACCTTTTAAAATATATCTATTGTTCAAGTGACGCTTTTTATATGTTAAATGATTGTCTTCGGAATTATATATGGTAAGTTCTATAAGCATGTATATCATCTTAAAAAAACCCTTCAATATGATTTTATATCTAAATGTTGGTAAGCTTGAAATCTAAAAAAATGCTTCCTCTGGAACTAAGCTGAGTTGTTGATGTGTTTTGATGAAACGAAACCCCTATAAGCTGTTACATTATACATTTCTGAAGTTCTCGTTTTATTTATGAGGAAAAAGTACATTGAACATGCTCTGGTGTCATTTTATGAATATCATACCTTTAAGAAAATGCTTTATATTTTCCAAAGTGAATCGAAAAATGGCAGCAACAGAAGAGCTGAAGATTGAATTTTATTACAAAATACCAAAATATTTTATTAAAGACGGTCTGATGTCGATTATTTGCTTCATTGACATACTTTTTTTATTTGCAAATTTATAAAAAAAGACCATATGAGTTTTGGTTTTAAGGTATTAACAAGTCCTTATTAAGCTATATTAACCCTTTTTCCCAATTATAATTGAAAGTATTCTTTAAAATATAGCTATTGTTTAAATGATAAGCGTTGTATATGAAATGATTTTCTTCAGAATTTTTTATGATATATTTTAAACGCATTTACATGCACATTTTCTTAAAATAACGTCAATAAAATTTTATACTACATAAATAGCGACAAGATTGAAATCCATATAAATGCTTTCCTCCGAACAGAGCTCAGTTGATGGGTTTTGATGAAACAAAACCCCATAAGCTGTTACATTATACATCTTTGGAGTTCTCGTTTTATATCCGTCAAAGAAGTGCATCGTAACATGCTCTTGCCGCACTTTATGAATGTCATACGTATAGGAAAATGCTTTACATTTTCCAAAGTAAAAAGAAAAATGGCAGCGACAGAGATACTAAAGATTGAATTTTGTAACAAAATGCGAAAATACATTTGGAACATACGGTTTGGTTTCGGTTTTTTGCTTTATTGTTAGATTTTCTTTAGTTGTGTATTTATAAAAACAAGATCATATATATATTTTTCTTTAAGGAATTAACAGTTTATTATTTACTAAGAAATATAAACACTTTTTAGCCCTTAGACTATCAAAGCCTGAGACCAAAAAGCCTGAATACTGCTGGTTCTCTATGTACAAAACGCGGTAACCCAATTTTAAAATAACCAGTTGTCTTCAAATAGTTTATATAGGTTTATTCTGATCAGGCGCTTGCCTGATTCGTTTTAAGAGTTCATTGGATAAATGTAAGGTTGAAAACGGGTAACTAATTTCTCTCCCTTCAACTAAAATTAAATAAATGTGCTTTTCAAGCAGAATTATCTGATTTCTTTAAAATTTTCGATATAGGTTGATTCTGATAAGGTGCAACTCTGATACGTTTTGAGGGTTCTTTTGTTAAGTAGAAAGGGGGAACGGGTAATTAACCAACTCCCATAAATAAAGTAAATGTGTTTTCAGGCAGAATTATACTACTTGCTTCAAATTTTGGATATAGATTTGTTCTGGTAAATTAAATAATCGAATAGTTTTTGGGGTTTAATAGTTAAGTATGAAAGGAGGAACGAGCAATTACCTACTCACCATTAAATTAGATAAATGGGGTTTTGAGAAGAGTTATCCGATTTTCTTCAAATTTTGAATAAAAGCCCATTCTGATAAGGCGAATCACTGAATATTTCTTGGGAGTTTAATAGTTAAGTATAAGAGAAGGAACGGAAGATTACCCCTTAAATTACATAAATGGGTTTGTATTTGAAATTATCCTATTTGCTTTGCATTTTAGAAATAGGTTCTTTTTTATAAAGCATAAACCTTATTACTTATGAAAGTTCAATAGTTAATTATAAAAGGTATAAAAGGGGGAGATAATAACTTACCTAATTTGTTTTTCGAGGAAAATTATTCGTTGAAAAAAAAATAAGGCTGTATTAGCCTGTGAGCTCAATCCATCAATTTAACGGGGCAAATCATTTTAATTTCCGCTTATTATTTAAATCATACTTTAAAATAGTTCAAGCGATACGCGTTTTATGTTAAATGGCTGTTTTCAAAATTTTATTTGATATGTTTTGAACGCATGTGCATGTACATCTTACAAAAGCCATCGATAGGAGTTTTATATCGAAAGAGCGAAAAGCTTGAAATCTAGATAAATGATTCGTCGGATGTGAACTCAGTTGATGTATTTCGATGAAACAAAACCTCATAAGCTTTTACAATATACATCTTTGGAGTTCTATTTTCATATCCCTCAAAGATTTTCATCGTAACATGCTCTGGCCGCATTTTATGAATGTCATACGTGCTGGAATATGCTTTACATTTTCCATAGCGAAAATAAAAGTGGCAGTGACAGACAGAATAAAGATTGAATTTTGAAGCATAATACCAAAATATATTTGGAACAAATATTTTATTAAACTCTTTCTGATTTCGATTTTTTGATTCATTATTAGACTTTTTTTATTGTATATTTATGAAGAAAGATCGTATATATTTTTATTATAAGGAATTAACAGGGCCTTATTAAGCTATATTAACCCTTTTTTAATTTATTATTGAAATCATCCTTTAAAATATATCGATTGTTCTAGTGATACGTGTTGTATGTTAAATGTTTCGAAATTTCACATTGTAAGTTTTATAAGCACGTACATCTTCTTACAAAAACCGTCCATATTATTTTATATTTAAATGCAGACAAGCTTGAAATCTAGAAAAAAGAAATTTATTCGGAACTGGGCTTACTTGTTGAGGGGTTTTGATGAAAGGAAATCCCGTAAGCTGCTCCATTATGCACTTGAGAAGTTACCGTTTTATAACTTTGAAAAAAGTACATCGAAACACTTTCTGGTGTCATTTTCTGAATGCTATACGTATAAGAAAATGCCTTATATTTCTAAAGCGAAACGAAAAATGGCAAGGTGATAAAGAAACAAAAGAACGAATTTTGTAATAAAATACAAAAATATAGTTGTAATAGATATTTTATTAAAGTCGGTCCGATTTCGATTTTTAACTTTAACGTCAGAATATTTTGGAGGGAGTTGAGTATTCGTAACCAAATGACATATGTATTTCGGCGCATGAAATTTCTTTAGCAAAGCATTAAATAGTTAAATAATTAGATTTAGAAAGAAAAATTCTGAAGTCTATTTTTAAAATAAATTATAAAAATTACTCGTGTAGAAGTCGACCCTAAATTCGGGACGAATGATAGACTGAAAAGTAGTATGTAAACAAAGATATCCAGTCGCAGAAAATGCGACAATTTTTAGAGATTAAATAACGTGACGATGACTATTTGAAAATAATATTCAACATCTTTTCCTCCAGATGTAGAGGTTTGATTACACTTGAGTATTTACAGTGTTTTGAAAAAAGAATTTGAGATTTTGCAAATCCATGCATAAAAATTATTATATGTATTCGATATGGCAATTCTTATTAAAAATGATAAGAATTATAAAATGAATATTTTACATTATTTTAAAGTACGTAACGCTTTAAAAACAAATACTCTACGAAAATAACTACTTTGTTTTTTAATTTTTAAAATTAATTATAATTGTATTTTAAAAGCTACTTTTTGTTATAACAAGCATAAACGATTAAAACTTAATTTAACTTTTAGTAAGACTTTGTGAGCCAAAAAAAAAAAATAAATAAATAAATAAAAAAACACACTTTAAAATTATTCCTAAAACAGAAACACTCTTCTGTTTCTGTATTATTATTTCTCCTTATTGATTTTAATTTTAAGAACCTTTAGACAGATAAAAAAGGGGAGGTGTGTAACCGGGGAAAGTCAACAGTTATGAAAAGGATGTGATAAAAGATCCATTTGCGATCATTATATTTATTCTTTATTTAATTTGCTGGTTAGTGAAAAGTAAATAAAAAAATCCTTCTACACTTTACATATAACAATGTAAATAGTAGAACAGAACTTTATGTTTAAACATTTTTTAAACTATACATCATTTTCAGCTGTAATCTTATTTAACTATTCGGTAAATGGGAAGAATTTGACATTAGAAGATTACTTGATAAAGTATTATATTTCTGTACTTCTTTATATGGCTCTAAACTTTAGGTTCAGACGAATACTATTTATAAGAGGGATAGATAAAAGTGTTTGCATTTAAAGACGGTGGTACTATTCAAAAACAGATAAAATACAATCAATTTCTCTTAATCCACAAATCTCAGAAGCTTTAACTAACTTTTTAACACAATGTAAAATATATTTTTGTTTATATGTTTGTGATATGATTTTTTTTTTTGTGAGATGTTTATAAGATACCCTGGGGTAATAACGCCACGTTAAGGTTCTACCAATTATCAGGGTTTAGTTTTAGATTGTATTTTTCAAACAAATATTGGATTTGATACAGAAACTCATTGACTATCTATAAATAAAAAATATAATTTAACAGGTATGTATTCATAAAATGTAATGGCGTGATTTCTTGACGAATGCTATTTGGCGTTATTACCCACCTATATGGGTAATAACGCCATGCAAACAAAACTATGAAATAAGATGAAATAATGGCATGTAGATTGTCCAATTCCGAAATACAAACTTTACAAAATTAGAAATTGACAAACTGCATTCTAAGCTATTGAGAATGGTCATTTTTTTGTGAAAGTGTACGAAAAAAATAGGTGTGGTGTTTGTGGGTGAGGAGGCAAAAGAATATCAGACCGTGAGCTTCCTTTTGCTTAAAAAGGACCGTTTAAACAGAATTATTAGAAACAATGCACGATTTTAACTGTGTTTATTTGAATCAGTATTTAGGATGTAGTTCGGCCACTGTTGGGAATTAAGAGGGGCATTAATGCCAAGGATTGGCGTTATTGCCCCGGTATAGTTAATGCATAGTACAGTTTAAGCTACAAATTATCTCGAGTTGATATCCGAAATCTTCTACAACATTATGGAAGTACATGAAATGCACTACAAATTTATTTAATAAATAGAGTAATTCCGGATAAAAAAAAATAGTCTTCACATCGCAAATCTTATCTCGCAAATTTTAGATCAAGTGTAAAATTTAGTTGCTTGTAGAAGCAATAAGACCTACAAATGGAACAAATGAACTTTAACCTGTTTTTTGCGATTTATATGATTTAAAACCCTTCTGCGCAGAGCAAATGGGTGTCATTTACCGGATTAGTTCATAATTATTCATAATATTAGCACTTGGCGTTATTACCCCGCCTGGCGTTATTACACCAGACCACCTTACTTGTATAATTGAAGAAATGGATTAGGAAAGCAAATAATTTTAATATAGTCGAAATAATTATTCGTAAAATAGAATCAGACTTTCGTTTCCACATTATTATTTCTCTTTATTTATTTTTAAGAAGCTTTTTTTTTGTTCTTAAGCAAAAGGTATATAAAAAATAAATCACAGAATAAAAGCTTTCTTCAGATTAATAGAGAAAAATGAATAAATAATTAAAATGAATATAAAATATTAATGGCTTCACTAAAGAAATGACAGATGAGAGAAGGGAGGTGTGTAAAGGGGGGGGGGAATCATCAGTTATGAAAAGGACGTGATAAAAGAATCCATTTGCGATCATTATTCTTTATTTAATTTGCTGGTTAGAAAAAGGAAAAAAAAATCTTCATCACTTCAAACATGACAAGATGAATAGTAAAATAGGATTTTATGTTTAAACAATTTTAAAAATACACTTTATTTTTAGATGAAATCTTATTTAAATAATCGGTTAAAAATATGTCAAATAATACAAATGGGAAAAATTTGGAATGGGACATTATTTGGTAAAGTGCTATGTTTTTTACATTTCTACATAGCGCTAATCTGTAGGTTCAGGATAAACATACATAAGAGGGATAGATAGTGGTTATAGCTACATTTGAAAGTGTTTGTATTTAAGGACGGCAGTATTATAAAAAAATTTTAAAATACAACCAATTTCTCTTATTCCATAAATTTTAGCCACTTTTAAAAACTTTTAATTGCAATATGAAATGTATTTATATATATATATATATATATATATATATATATATATATATATATATATATATATATATATATATATATATTATGGCTTGTACGAGTATGTTATTTTCCTGATAAATTACCAGCATTTTTTTTTTTTAATTTGAAAAAATAATTCTGTAATATACAATTACTGTAATTAGCATGAGAACTCAATCAATCAGTTTAACTTAGCAACATTCTTTTTGTTTCGACTCATTAATGATATCATCCTTTAAAATTTATCTATAGTTCAAGTGATACCCGTTATATGTTAAATGGTTTTCTTCGGAATTCTTTAGAATATGTTTTAAATGCATATACATGTGCATCTTCTTATAAAACCCATCGATAAGATTTTATATCTAAATAGCAAGAAGCTTGAAATCTAGATAAATGTTTTCGTCAGAAGTGAGTTCAGTTGATGCATTTCGATAAAACAAACCTCCATAAGCTGTTACATTATACATATCTGAATTTCTTGTTTTATATCCGGGAAAGAAGTATATCGTAACATGTTCTGGCCACCTTTTATGAATGTCATACGTATTGATGGAATATGCTTTACTTATCCCATAGCGAAAAGTAAAGTGGCAGTGACAGTATGAGTAAATATTGAATTTTGTAGCAAAATGCCAAAATATATTTGGAACAGATATTTTATTAAAGACTTTCTGATTTCGATTTTTTGCTTCATTATCAGATTTTGTTTTGCTGTGTATTTATGTAAAAAGGTCCTATGTTTTTTTTTTCTGTAAGGACTTAAGAGGTCCTTATTAAGCTATAGTAATTCTTTATTCCCTTTATTACTGAAACCATCCTTTAAAATATATCGATTGTTTAAGTCATACATGTTGTATGTAAAATGATTGTCTTCGGAATTTTATATTGTAAGTTTTATATCATCACATACATCTTCTTACAAAAACCGTCCATATGATTTTATATTTAAATGCAGACAAGCTTGAAATCTAGGGAAAAAAGCTTTATTTGAAACTAGGCTTACTTGTTGAAGGGTTTTAATGAAACGAAACCCCATAACCTGCTACATTTTGCACTTGAGAAGTTCTCGTTTTATATCTTTGAAAAAAGTACATCGTAACATGTTGTGTTCTCATTTTACGAATGCCATACGCATAAAAAATGCTTTATATTTCTAAAGTGAAACTGAAAATGGCACAGCGATCGAGAGACAAAAGATTGAATTTTGTAGCAGAATACCAAAATATATTTGGAATAGATATTTTATTAAAGTTGGTCTGGTTTCGATTATTGGCTTTAATGTCAGGATTTTTTGGAGGGAGTTTAAAATTCGTAAATAAACGCCTTATGTATTTCGGTGTATGAATTGTTTTTAGCAAAATATTAAATAGTTAAATAATTAGATTTAGAAAAAAAAATCTGCCCTGATTTTTAAAATAAATTATAAAAAGTACTCACGTAGAAGTCGATCCCAAACTCGGGACGAATGATATACTGAATACCAGCATTTAAACAAAGATATTCGTGTCTTATCCAGTCGAAGAATGTACAACATTTTTCAGAGATTAAGTAAGGTGTCGATGACTGTTCGAAAATACCATATGTTCAACATCTTTTTTATATTTTATACCTTTTATACATATGTTCAACATCTTTTCACTCAGATGTAGAGTTTGGGTTAGACGCGACTATATAGAGTGTTTTCAAAAAAGAAATTCAGATTTTGTAATTTCATGAATAAAAGTTATTATATGTATTTGTCGCGGCAATTCTTATTAAAAATTATGTGTATCATAAAGCGAATACTTTTGTTATTTTAAAGTATGTAGCGTTTTAAAAACAAATGATGTACGAAGGGAACACCTTCTATTTAACTTTTAAAACTAGTTATAATTGCACTTAGTTAATTTTGATTATAACAAGAATAAACAATTAAAACTTATTTTAATTGTAAAATAATATGTTTAATTTTAAACTTATTTAACTTATTTTCTCTGCGCAGATTTTAGTAAGACATTGTGAACCAAAGAAAAAAAAAAAGAAACACTTTAAAATTATTCATAAAACCGAAACACTCTTTCGTTTCTTCATTATTATTTCTTCTTATTGATTTTTAATTTTTAAGAACTTTTTTTTCGCTCCCAAAATGAAACAAATGGTATGTAAAAAAAATAAATCACAGATTGAAAGCGTTCTTCAGCTTAATAGAGAAAAATGAATAAATAATCAAAATGAATATAAAATATTAATGGCTCCCCTAAAGAAAAGGCAGATGCGAGAGGGGAGATGTGTAAAGGGGGGAAAATCAACAGTTATGAAAAGGACGTGATAAAAGAATTTAGTTTTGCGATCATTATATTTATTCTTTAATTAATCTGTTGGTTAGAGAAAGGTAAATTAAAAAATATATATTTTACACTTCGAATATGACAATGTAAATAAGAGAATAGAAGTTTATATTTAAACAATTTTAAAGTTACATTTTATTTTTAGATGAAATGTTATTTAAATAATCGATTAAAAAATGTTAAGTATAATAAATTGAAAGGTTTTTAAGATTGGGAAATAATTTGGTAAAATGTACATTTCTTTACTTTTTTTACACAGCGCTAAACTCTAGTTTCAGATCAAATATATATATAAGAGGGATAAATAGTTATTAGAGCTACACTTAAAAGTATTTATATTTAATTTCAATATTCTTAAAATCTATATATTGATAAAACACTATTAATTTCTCTTAGTTAATAAATCTCTGCTGTTTTTATCAATTTTTTTTTAACAGAATATGAAATGTATTACTATTTTCTTTATTAAAAATACCAAGTCTAGGCATTAGTTTTAGATCTTTATAAAACAGAAGAAAATTTTATTTATCATAAAATATATCGTCCTTATTATAAAAAAAGATGTCGTCATTATTATAATAGAAGTAAACAAAAAAGTTTATACATTATGAAAGACATTATAAAGTTAAAGCTAATAACGTTTTCGTTCCTTCCAGAACGTCTTCAGTTAGCATTAGTGAAAGTCATTCCTTCATGAGCTTTTATTTCATTTTAGAATTGTGCATATCCCTAAATTTCCCTCTTTTCTCATATTTTCCCTTCTTTTTTTCGCCAAGTATTTATAACAATCTGTGGTCAATGACCGCATGGGTCATATCACTACATGGTTTCTCTTTTGAAGTAAGGAATCCAAGAATTTCCTAAATTAATGTGTTGTGTAGGTTATCGTAATTTGCTATATTTTGTATGTGTACAGATTCTAATTTATAAGGTATCTTATGGTTACTTTTTGAGAGTGCTATTTATTTTATCATAGCTTAAATCTCTTAGATGCTCTTTTTTTCTTTTAGCGATTGATGATATCAAATGAATTGATGAAAAATGATATGAAATGTATTTTTTATTTATACATATATGTGTGTATTTGCGTGATAATTTACGGTGTAAGTCATGGAATAGAAAAACAAATACTCATATCACATATATATATGGGTATATAAGTATGTAAAACACCCGCATATATTTACAAGCCTATATATATATGTGTGTGTGTAAATATATACCGGGTGTTTCAAAAGTTTGGTGCAAAAATGAAGCACGATTGCAAAAGAGATCAAACAGACATGCGATTTGCAGATAATATTTCTCGTGGTACAAGATTTTGTGTTAAATCAAGAAACAAAAGAAAACAAAAGAAAAAATAAATTAGAAGAAATTCTTGGCAATATAGGGCGTTATTTCAGATAACTCTGTGGGATAATTCCATATGGCTTATGCAACGCAATATTTGGATGCAAAAAATTCACATACAATATTCTCTAATGTTTTTTTAACAAATTTTTTCCATTGTGTGAGCCATATTAAATTGTTCCACGGAATTATGTATATAATGCCCTTTAATATTTGAGATTTGGAACCTTTTCCTTATTTTTTTTAATTTTATTTAATTTCATTTTTTGATGTCATACAAAATTTACTTCCACGCTAAATTATTATCTGCAAACTACACAGCACTCCGGCTCGTAGATTTTTTTTTTATCATGTATAATTTTCGCATCGCCACTTTTGAAACACCCGGCACACTTACACATATATATAACCGACATTTTTATGTCTTGAAGTATTTTGAATGATTATGAAAACATTACAATTTATCAATTGCATCTTCAATCTAAAATTCTTCCAAAGAAAGAAACCTCACATAAATGTTTAGCGTAATTTATTCTTGTAAAATTTAGGTGGAGCCTTAAAAAATTACTTAATAATAATTTTCAAAATCTAACCATATGTAAAATAATTTTAAAACAATGTACCCAAAGCAACCATATGTGATTGTTAACCATAAATTTTAGGCATATTTTATATTTCTTACAAATAAAATTTTCAATTCCAACCAAAATATTTTTTTTAAATTTCTTCACATATAATTTCTTTACAGTAAACATAATGTTTTAAACAATAAAAGCATTCTCATTTAATTTGACAGAGTTTGTTCTCAAAAGTTTATCATGTCAGATTCTATAATAAAAAATGAATTATGTCAATAGAATAAAATTTATTTCTAAGTTCTGTACGCAGAAAAATTGTTAGCTTATTTTCAAGCGATTGGATTTAGTAAAAAAAAGTATTTTTAAAAGATTCTATGGCATATGTATCTTTAAAGATATTTGCCAAGTCTCTTTTTTTTTCAATGGTATCTTTTCACAACTACAAGTTTCAAGAAGAAGAAATCTAAGAGCTATTTGCTAAAGTGGTACACATAAAAGTATGCCCTCTTCTAAAATATCAAAAAAAGATTTTGATGTCTTTACATCAAAGTACTCTGGGAGATAAAGGAGGCATTTAAATTCATGAAATCGTGTCATCTATCTCAAATTCTTTCAGAGAGTGAATTTTCACTTAAGTATATGACATAAAGAAGAAGCAGTATGCATATTTTTTATTTAAGTATATTTATGAGTTTTAACCTCAAATTAAATATTTATTTTTGTATATTGAAATATTAAAAATGCATGAAATTGGATGTATAGGCTGTCTATTTTAATGGTTTTATTTCTTTGAATTTTTATCAGTGCATGCATATAGTGAATAATTGAAACATTATGTTGTAAACTTGTGAAAGAAATTTAAAATATTTTTTAAAGCAATAGATAAGGAAAAAATATATCACACATTTTAATAAATTCTGATGCGTGTCTAACTGTTTCTAAATTACAAAAATTTAGTAACTACATTAAAAATTTAGTAACTTGTTAAACTACAGATATACTAAATGATGGGTTTTTCATACGTTAAATTAAAATATTGGTAAAAATATATATACTGATAAATGTATCTGTACCAACATGAAAAACGAATTCCTCGTTATGCTTCGGATATTTTGCCAGACCCATAGTAATAGGAAAAAAGATCACTGGGCAAAAAAAAATAAACGTTTCTGGAGATATTTCTATAACATTGTCAAAAATCGTGATAACTTTCTGAATTCAGCAAGTAACGTGTTCACGAGGTTCCGAAAACACATCACTTGCAATATAATAGATTTAAGCAGATTTTATAAAATTCTTATTGAACGAATGATTGGAAACGGGATAATCTCCACCCCACCCAGCACACACACCATATGCTATAAATTAATAATTTTTTTTGAAAGCTCTGTTTTCTCTATTTAATAAAACACAGTGTAACGAACCTATCCATCTTACTAGTCTCCGATAAGGTGCAGCCACTTTTGCCTTAATTTCGATTTCAGATGTTCTTGAGAAAACATAACTGCTTAAATACAAATCGTTTCTACCTGAAATCCACGTGTCTTACATAATGTTCTGTAAAATATTCAATACTAACAAAATTTCAATAATTCGCACAATCGAAAAAATATTTCAGAAATAAAGTTCAAAACAAACGTAGCGTGACATTTTGTTGCTTGCATCAAAATATCTAATGTTGTTACCGTCCATGTTTTGAGATTATAAAATGCAATTTTGCTAAATAATTAACTTAATGCAAAATCATCCTTCTAATAAATAAGGAAAAATGGGTTTTAAAAAATAAACTAGCAGGCTACGCCCTCTATGCTGGTCCTATTTTTCAAAACGAACCTTGAATCAAACGAAATCGGTGAATATTATGTATTTTAAAGAAATATGGTTTCCTACCTGTAAAGTATTTCCCGATTTCAGGAAACGATGTAAATGTTAATTTGGTATTATATTTTCTAATGTGTTGGGTAAAATTGAGTTATATGAGCTGATCTTCCAGATTCGTTCGGCATTGCTCAGTTGGCGGAAATGTTCGATTCAAAATGTTCGATTTCTGGCCCATATATTTTTCGCTCAGTTGGAAAGTTACAACTCATATGAATTATAAAATGAATTATTATATATTGAATAATAATGTTAAAAATAATCTAATGTAAAATTTGTGTTTTTATGCACCAACTATTTTAGTTAATTTACTGTAGTAAGGCAAAGCAGGAAAATAATGTCATTATGACAAAAAGAATCCAAATATTCTTTTGTCACTACAGTACCAAAATTTAGTGTATTCCGATGATTGCAGAGATTGTATGTAGCATCAAATTAATGTTCTAGTAATTCATTTTGTTATTTTTTCAATTCCAGGCTTCTCAGCATTGTACCATGCGTGATTTGGTAGTTTAAATGCTATCTCACTTTACGTTCTGCCATAATTCGCGAAACGCAAGTCATACGTGTGTCGCAGTTTTTCATATTTCGATTCTAGCAGAAAAAAAAAAAAAAAAAACACTTAAAATGTAATAGCGCAAAATAAGACTGTAGCTTAAATCAACATTTAAAATACAGCACTCTTTTTTAATGTGTCACGAAAAGCTCTCTTAAAAAGAAAAAAGAAATACTAAAAAAATCATAAAAGTCATAAAAAAGATAATCTTTAATAACAGGATTTAAAACATTTTGAAATCTCCTTGTAGCCCTATAGCAAAACGACGCAGAAAAATGTTTTATACACCTCCCTAAAAATACTATTTTTATCAAAATTGTATAAATCATTGTACAAAGGCAAAGTTTCTCTTTATGTATGTAATAGATGATGATATGATTTTCTGTATAAAATTTATCATGAAGGTTTCGTTTCAAACTGAAATTATGCTTTTAAGATTATGTTTAATAGGTTAATTGAAAAAAAATGTTCAATTATGGAAGAGTAACCCGGCATTCTACGAAATATTAACTAATGAAAAATGAAGATTTCACTGTAATATGAGAACAAAGATATTATACACAGGGCCGGCGCTAGACATTTTGCCGCCTGAGGTGAGAATTATTTTGCTGCCCTTATGAGGTAATTTTTTTTAACCTCTACTCAAATATTTTTATTTGAAGAATATTTAATAGTCAATAATTTGTAAACATGCTAATATAATTTATCTTAAGAACAAATGCATATAAAATTTGTTTTTGTTTTTAAAATTAAAAAAAAAATAATTAAATTATTTAAGGAATTTTGCATCTAAAAAACAATAATAGCTAGATTGAAATGTTATTAATAAAAACATAGTTATATTCTAATAATAGTTACAAGAAAGCATTATGTCTATCTTATATACTAATAAGACAAAATATTTCGCTCTGTCTGTGCGTCAGCTAGCAAAGCCAGTGCACATACAAGTCTAAAAACTTAGATAAAGATATTCCAAGTCATATCTGATGTGGTCGGAGGTGCCGGTTTTTATTTTATTGATGATTAGCCGAGTTAATAATCAAAATCTCATCGAAACGCATTATTATACAAGCACGGCCAAGAATACTCAGTTTGGAGTTTAGCAAAGTCCACAAGCAGAGAAAACTAAATGTGCGAGATCAGATCTTTTTTTTCTTTATTACATCTTTGCATATTCTTTTATTCGATAATATTGGATTAGTGAAAAATGACTGCAAAAATTTTCACGATATCCACAATAGCTGTTTCTCAGAAATAATGCACGGATTTCATCAAACATCAGATTCAGTTAGACGTTGACATAAGTTGTTACTGATTAAATTTTGGTATAAATAACTTATCCGGTAGCGCTTTTATGCAGCTTTTTTTCAGGAAATATTAACATGTTATGGAATAGAAAAAAGTTTTAACATAGGCGCATCCGACTAGTATTTGTTAACGCCCTTCTTCTAAATTGAACACCATATGGAAAAATGAATGAGATATTTTTAAATTCTGCATATGAACGCCTCGGTTTTTTTTCCGTAAAAAATAACCCTTAACCATTAACCCTTACAATAAAAAATAATTACGAAACATCGATATAATGTTTTTTCCCCCTTTTACAAACGAATATCAATCGAAATTCTCATTAACCGAACTAAGACAAACTGAAAAAACCGATTATACGAATTTTCAAGGTCGTTCTATCCTCTTTTGAATATCATTTATGTTTAAAAAAATATTAATATTGACTCTTTGAAAAAAACATTTTCCATACTCTATTTCGCAACATTCACGAATTCAGCAATCTTAAAAAATCTGTATTATTAAATAATCTAGTTACGAAAAATCTAAAAAGACTAGTTTATATCTACGTTCCTTTTCATTTCATTTAGTTTTGAAAAATATAAATATTAACCATGAAATTTTTTTTGCAAGACTTACTTTTGCAGTTTTTTGTGCGATTTTTGAAATTGTGCATCGGTTTGGTAAATGGAAATACAAACAAATTAAAGAAACCTTACCACATTTTTTTTTAATCGAATTTGTGGCGAAGTACTTGTTAAAAAAAAAAAAATTATATTAATCCTATAAACCACTCGTTTTCGTAACTCTCTTTCACGATTTCTGCAATATTTCAAAATATATGTCTTATTTTCTTAGATAGCTACGAAAAAACTAAAAATACCAGGTCATATGTACGTTTATTCCATTTGTTTTAAAATACATGAATTTAAACGACCTTGAAAACATTGTTTCCAAAAGACGTTTACGGAATTTGCCTTTTTTATGCCATATTCAAAAATCGGCATCGTTTACGAAAATCAAAATCCGAACAAAATAAAAATACCAAATTATATCTACAGTAATTTTTCTTTCAACGCTATTATTAATTAAAAAAAAAGAAAAAAAAAAAGAAAGAAAGAATATTGATTTTTTTCCTTTTTTTAAAGTCATTTCGATGCAGGAATGATATTTGAAGGTAGCACACCAGTATTTTGTTCGAGAAAATGGTATTTCATTAAACCTGAACTTTTTTTCGATTTAACAGAGTAACATTTTTCCTGATAAAATACTAGTCACTAGTGAGCAAAAACGCATAAATCTTATCCCTACGTGGAAAGTACTTTCCTGAATCGCGTATTTTTTGGAATACTTAGTGTTCTTTCCCGGAATGTTTAAGCTAAACGCGAAAAGACAACATTTAATGAAAAAGCACTCAACTTTTTAAAAAGCCTTTTGCTTAAAAAATACATATGACGACCTCAGAGGCCAAGGGGTACAAGTGACAAAATGTCGATTTCGAGTAAATTGAGTTTAAAGATAATTGATGTTAAATTGGAACATTAATAACAATTGACTAAATTGAAATAGGAAACATCTGCTTGTTGCATTCTAATCTTTGAACTCTCATTTCAATAACTGTTAAAAAAAATAGAGTACAATTTTCTTTAAATATATAATTAATCAATATTGTTTGTTTTTCGAAAAAAGTGGTTTATCTCTATATAACTCCCCAAATAATAAGAAAATGACCTATATTTCTTTACCTGAAATGAAAAAAGCATATTTCCAGATACCCTGTGCACTTAACTCCATTTTTTCAATTTTGTCACTTATACCCCTTGGCTTCTGGGGTCCTCATACATACAATACATCCTTTGAAAGAAATATTTCGTTTAAAAAAGTTATTTTTGCCGATTTCTTTTTCCGCAACTACGATTTAAATTGATTCCACATTTTGTTATTTTGTTTAAAAAACACGCTTAATTTCATATATTTGCTTTGGAATTTTTAATACAATATAGTACTAACAATACAGATGATGCATTAGAAATTTGCTTTAAAAATTTTGAGATGTTTGAGGAAAATATTTTGTTTGCAAAAAAGCATTTTTCCATAAGTTAATACTACATTTCTTTATTTACATTTAAAAAATAATTTATCTTGTGCTATTACTCTAAAAGTTTAATAGCCTGAAAACTAATCTTTAACTGCTGTTACAGTAAAATTTTGGTTTTGATATAGCATTGAAGGGTAAAATGTCTAAAAAAAAAACATAAAAGTGAAACAATGCTAACACGGTTAAATATCCTAAAAACTAACCTTTAAGCTATTATAGTAAAATTTTGGTTTTGATATACAGTAGACTCCCTCAAATCCGCAAACCAGAAATCCACAACTCTCTAAAATCCGCACATATTTTATGGATGTAAACAATGAAACTTTGAGTTCAGATATTGGGACAAAAATTCATTTTTTTAGTTTTGTATCAATTCCATATATTTTTTTATTTGTAATTTTCTTAATAATATTCTATTCATGTATTTTTCATGAAGGAAGAATAACTTTCTTTTGGAAAAAATTCAAGAATTTCTTATATTACTGGTAATCACAATCTTCTTACCAAATATATTTATGCATAAATCAAGATTTTTTGGTTACTAAGCCTCGCTAAACTTGAAAAAAAAATCCTTATTTTATGATATTGATGTGAATTAGTAATGTACTTTTATGAGACAAGTTTTGTTGAATAATTTTGGAAAGATACATTTAATCATACACTATTGAATATTAACTTGACCTTTCCTATTAGTACTTTAATCATTTTTAAAATTATCTAAATTTTTATTATTTTAGTTTATTACTTATTTTAATATTTTATTATATTGTAAGCATTCATTATAGTTCCGATTGCACTATTAATTGCACTCAAATTACTGTTTAAAAAATGTAAACAAAGCAATGACCAGAAATCCGCAAAATTCTAAAATCCGCACAACCTCTGGTCCCAAGCTGTGCGGATTTAAGGGAGTCTACTGTAATGACATTTAAGGGTGATAAGTGTTAAAAAAAACGCATGTTAGGAGGAAAAATAAGGCAGACAAAACTAAATATCAATACAATAAAATAAATAAATTCAATAAATCAATATTAATAAATTTTTTACACGAAAATTATTCACCAGAAGTATTATATTTAGTTTTTTAAAAGTGCTTGCACAAAAAATACTGGGTTTTTTATATTAATGATCAAATTTGAAAATTTAAAATAATAAATTATCTTTTAGCAATAAGAGCCCTCCATTGTTTGATTCATTTGGAAAGATTTTCACTTAAATATATAAATTCGTTCAAGACTAACTTCAGGTACATTTAGATCCTGGTCTACTTCGACTTTCGAACATTTGTTTAAAATATATAAAATCATAACAGACCCAAGCGTGTATTAACGCGCCCGATATACGCTGCAATGTGGGCCCTATCAAATTTTGCTTATACAAATTTTTACTTAAAAAAAAAAAAAAAAAAAAAAAAAAAAAAATACATTTTTGAGGGTGCAATTTACTGAAATCATTAGGGTCTTTAACAGTAGTTTTGTTTAGCAAGATTACCAGTTAAATATATAAAATCCAATTTTATGTATAAAAGGATATGAAGAACCCAGCAACACCGGGCGAGTCTGCTAGACAATAATATAAGAGCCACTTTAAATTTTCATTCGTTTTTAAGGAAAATATTTATTATACAGCTGTTTTAAATATTTCATTAAATCCCAATTACAGCTGATGAAAAAGTTAAGTTTAAAATAGAGATGTACAACCTGTGGCCCGCGACAGGTTAACGTGTTGCCCGCGAATTACGTCAATTTACAACAGGAAAAAAATGCAATTTTTGTGCATAGGTCGCGGAAAAAAATCGTAAATTTCGTCAATTCACCGCGGAAAAATATAAATTTCGTCAGTTACTTAAGAATCGCAAATTTCATTGATCGAGCACGGAAAACTCGCGAATGTTATCGATCAAGCGTTAAAAATAGTGAATTTTGTCGATGAAGCTTTGAAAAATCGCAATTTTGTTCATCAGGTATGCAAAAATTCACGAATTTTGCCCGTGAGGGTCGGCAAATATCGTAAATTTCGCCTATCGGACATGCAAAAATCGCTAGTTTTCTCGATTTATACGTGAATTTCGTTGATCGGCCACGAAAAATTCACGAACTTTGTCAATCAGGAACGAAAACATCGCAATGATTCACGGAAAAATTGAAAGTTTCGCTGATCGGCAACAAAACAATGAGTTTTGTTGGTTTATCAATAAAAAAGAAATCGCGTATTTCATCTTGCAGAATAATAAAATGCAGATTTTGAAAAAGTTAGTTATAAATAGCATATTCCGTTGATTAGGTGCAAAAATATGCGTATTTCGTCAATTAAAGTCGAAAAAAAGCAGAAACTTCGTCGATCGGACATGAAAAAATCGCGAGTTATAGAACGTGTTCTGAAAAATTGCAAATTTCATTGGTCGGACACGGGAATATCGCGAATTTTGACGATCACACATGAAAAAATTGCAAATATCGTCGATCAGGCTAAAATAAAAACACGAATGTCGTCGATCAATTCGTAAAAATCATGAATTTCGTCGATGATGCGCGGAAATATCGCAAATTTTAAAGACAACTTTTAAACAGAAAAAGTAATTGTTTTACATCTAATTTTTTAAATACATCGTTTTATGGCAGTTCTCAAATAAACATTTTATCTCGCTTTACGCGACATCATTTTTTAACACATTTTAAAATATAAAAGCATAGTACCAGCAAGCATGATTATTGAAGCGATTTGTAACCAAATAGTCTTTCACGATAAACGAATTATATTTTGAGATATAAGCGATTGTTGTCACAGGATTGCAGTTTTTCCTTTCCTGCGCTGCATTTGTGTGCTTGAAATTTGGCTCAAAATATCAATTTATTCAGCGTTTTCTGAAAAACCATTTGCTTTTAAAAACGGTATTAACAATTACATTACACTGTTTCTTAAAAAAAGCACATGTAGCAAAAAAAAAAAAAAAAAAAAAAAAAAAAAAAAAAAAAAAATCCTCAAACTTTTTTTTTCCACATACGGTAACGAATTTTATTTTCAATATATGCTAGACAAATGCCGCCCTTTAGGCCTGCGCCCTGAGGCGACGCCTCATTTGCCTCACCCCTGGCGCCGGCCCTGATTATACATACTAATTATCAAATGAAGTAAGTTTCATATCAGTACGCATTCTTCTTCTTATTATTATTAATATTATATTTATTATTATTAACGCGAGATTTATGCAAATAATATTAATATTTAACTACATAAATATCCGCAAGCGTTATCTTTAATTTCGATTTCCTGAGATGGTTTATACCAACATAAAACTAAAAAACTGTAAAAAAAATATAAAAAAGGGTCGCGGAAAAATCGTAAATATTTTTAATTGTTTTAAAAGTTTAAAATTTTTCACGAAGAATATTAAGATATGTCGTCGCATAGGTGAAAGAAATCTATCGTTGGTAACACTCCAAATAAGCAAAAAAAAAAGTTAATTTTAATACCAAAAATTAATCTTAATCGAATTCGCAAATAACCGCCGAAGTTCCTGAATTCGTGGCCAGATTTATTACTGCACAAAATTTGCTTTGTGAAAACTGATTTTTTGAAAAATCACAAATTTATAACAAATCGCTTAATATGTAGTCGGAACGTTTTCTGTAATAAGTTTCACATAAAAAAAATTCTAATCAATCATGAAAAATGCTGATAAATGACATCCTGAAACAAATTTAATTTATACGATGCGCCAGTTCGCGAGATACTCCATTATGAAAGATTAGTGAAAAATTCTTATAGCACCTATCAGAAAAAATGGCATGTATACGCAGTTAAATTAAAAAACAATGAGGTAAAATATAAAAATATATTTTACCATGAAGATTCTTTTAATAATGCACAATTACACAAACTTCCGTAAGAATAATTCTAAGTTAATTTAATTTCGTTTTTAGTTATATTTTCAATAAAATAACTAATCGTTTTTCTATAAATCTTGGTATTTTTGTTTTTAATAATACAGTCATTTCATTTCATCAATAATACCATAATATATCTTCATCAAGATGGTAATCTTCAATCTCTAACTTTTAAAGTAATGCATATTTCTGAAATTATATTTCCGTAATTGATAATATGTTAAAAAAGTAAATATAATATTGAGTAATACTTTTCTCTTTTTCTTTTTTTTAAGGGAAGAAAAAGGACATTTCTCTATTTTTCAATTCAATATATATATATATGTTTGGGAGCAATGAATAGCAGTAAAGTATAGCGGGAAACTTTTTTAAGGGCTAAAAATATCTTAGAATACTAGGGGGGCACAGCCCCCCTTCTCGCTACGCTCGCCAACCCCCCGCAATTCCAAGTTGTAGGCTTCGCGGCCAAGTTGTAGGCTTCTCGATTCCAAGATGTAGGCTACCCCTGCTTGCTGCGCTCGCCAATAACCCCTGGAATCGCTTCGTGATACCTTATTTTCCATACACTCAATTTTGGAATGTTTCTTGATTGGTCTATTCGACTCATGGAAGGTGTGGTCCACCTGGACGCGTTATTTCCGGAAACCTTACACATCAGCATCATTCCACGAGTTATAGCTTGAGATTTGTTTAAGTATAGTTTTTTTTTTTTTTTTTTTTTTACTATAGAAGGAGAATAAACGAGTGCATTCGTATTTCAATAGTATTCGATTAAACGGGTAAGCATATAAGTGTAACGTTTCAGTAATATTAGAGTAAAAGGGTGCATATAAATATAGTATTTCAATAATATTCGATTAAGCGGACAAGCATATAAATGTCATATTTCGGTAATATTCTATTAAACGGGCAAGCATATAAATGTCGTATTTCGGTAATATTCTATTAAACGGGCAAGCATATAAATGCCGTATTTCGGTAATATTCTATTAAGCGGGCAAGCACATAAATGTCGTATTTCGGTAATACTCTATTAAGCGGGCAAGCACATAAATGTCGTATTTCTGTAATACTGTATAAAGAGGGCAAGCACATAAATGTCGTATTTCGGCAATATTCTATTAAGCGGGCAAGCACATAAATGTCGTACTTCGGTAATATTCTATTAAGCGGGCAAACACATAAATATCGTATTTCGGTAATATTCGATTAAGCGGGCAAGCACATAAATGTCGTATTTCGGTAATATTCTATTAAGCGGGCAAGCACGTAAATGTCGTATTTCGGTAATATTCTATTAAGCGGGCAAGCACGTAAATATCGTATTTCGGTAATATTCTATTAAGCGGGCAAGCACATAAATGTCGTACTTCGGTAATATTCTATTAAGCGGGCAAGCACATAAATGTCGTATTTCGGTAATATTCGATTAAGCGGGCAAGCACATAAATGTCGTATTTCGGTAATATTCTATTAAGCGGGCAAGCACATAAATGTCGTATTTCGGTATAATTCTATTAAGCGGGCAAGCACATAAATGTCGTATTTCGGTAATATTCTATTAAGCGGGCAAGCACATAAATGTCGTATTTCGGTAATATTCTATTAAGCGGGTAAGCATATAAATGTCGTATTTCGGTATTATTCTATTAAGCGGGCAAGCACATAAATGTCGTATTTAGGTAATATTCTATTAAGCGGGCAAGCACATAAATGTCGTATTTCGGTAATATTCGTTAAGCGGGCAAGCACATAAATGTCGTATCTCGGTAATATTCGATTAAGCGGGCAAGCACATAAATGTCGTATTTCGGTAATATTCTATTAAGCGGGAAAACACATAAATGTCGTATTTCGGTAATATTCGATTAAGCGGGCAAGCATATAAATGTCGTATTTCGGTAATATTCTATTAAGCGGGCAAGCATATAAATGAAGTATTTCAGCAATATTCTATTAAGCGGGCAAGCACATAAATGTAGTATTTCTGTAATACTCGATTAATCCGGCAAGCACATAAATGTAGTATTTCTGTAATACTCGACTAAGCGGGCAAGCACATAAATGTCGTATTTCGGTAATATTCTATTAAGCGGGCAAGCACATAAATGTCGTATTTCGGTATTATTCTATTAAGCGGGCAAGCACATAAATGTCGTATTTAGGTAATATTCTATTAAGCGGGCAAGCACATAAATGTCGTATTTCGGTAATATTCGTTAAGCGGGCAAGCACATAAATGTCGTATCTCGGTAATATTCGATTAAGCGGGCAAGCACATAAATGTCGTATTTCGGTAATATTCTATTAAGCGGGAAAACACATAAATGTCGTATTTCGGTAATATTCGATTAAGCGGGCAAGCATATAAATGTCTTATTTCGGTAATATTCTATTAAGCGGGCAAGCATATAAATGAAGTATTTCAGCAATATTCTATTAAGCGGGCAAGCACATAAATGTAGTATTTCTGTAATACTCCATTAATCCGGCAAGCACATAAATGTAGTATTTCTGTAATACTCGACTAAGCGGGCAAGCACATAAATGTCGTATTTCGGTAATATTCTATTAAGCGGGCAAGCACATAAATGTCGTATTTCGGTAAGATTCTATTAAGCGGGCAAGCACATAAATGTCGTATTTCGGTAATATTCTATTAAGCGGGGAATCATATAAATGTCGTATTTCGGTAATATTCTATTAAGCGGGCAAGCTATAAATGTCGTATTTAGGTAATATTCTATTAAGCGGGCAAGCATATAAATGTCATATTTCGGTAATATTCGATTAAGCGGGCAAGCATATAAATGTCGTATTTCGGTAATATTCTATTAAGCGGGCAAGCAAATAAATGCCGTATTTCGGTAATATTCTATTAAGCGGTCAAGCATATAAATGTCGTATTTCGGTAATATTCTATTAAACGGGCAAGCATATTAATTTTGTATTTCGGTAATATTCTATTAAGCGGGCAAGCATATAAATGTCGTATTTCGGTAATATTCGATTAAGCGGGCAAGCATATAAATGTCTATTTCGGTAATATTCGATTAAGCGGGCAAGCATATAAATGTCGTATTTCGGTAATATTCTATTAAGCTGGCAAGCATATAAATGAAGTATTTCAGCAATAATCTATTATGCGGGCAAGCACATAAATGTAGTATTTCTGTAATACTCGATTAAGCGGGAAAGCATGTAACACTCTGCTGCGATATTGCTTTGCACTCCCGGTTGGAAACGCTGCGCGATGCATAGACTGAGCTCTTTCCTGATTGGTCTATTCGACTCTTGGAAGGAGTGGTCTACCCGGATTCGTTAGTTCCGGAAATCTTACACATCAGCATCATTCCAGGAGTCATTCCTTTTAAGGCTAGTTTTTTTTTTTACTATAGAAGGATGTGCGTGCGGCAGTCACTTACATTAAAATATTTACATTTGACTACATTTTTTGTAATATAAATTAATATCTATATAATTTAAAGCCGTATGTAAAAATGTACTCCAAATATGTTTTCGTACATTTGAAAAAATAATAGGAAACATCACACGGGTAAATTTCGCATTTGTGCTTAAAATCTCATTATTTAGCGATGAAAGGAAAATCAAAATCCTATTATAAATATTATGTAACTCACAAGTGCGGTGTTTTTAAATACTACTTCTTCTATTTTTCCTTGTAAGTCACATGATGTAGGAATAAGACAAATACCGTATTTACTCGAGTATAGGGCGCACGTGTGTATAAGGCGCACCCCTACTTTACAAGTAAAAATGGCGATTTCTTAAAATCTAATATGTAAAGCGCACCATGAATTTGATACGCTAATGAAGAATGACCAAATGAATTTCAGTAAGAAAAAAGTCGAAACAAACATTACACCAGACCAGAAAACAAGACAAAAATGCATTTTTAGACTTCGTGTTGTAAGAGAAGGACGGAAATAGGAATGAGTGACGGTAAAGAGGATTGATAAGCGGGCAAGCACATAAATGTCGTATTTCGGTAATATTCTATTAAGCGAGAAAGCACATAAATGTCGTATTTCGGTAATATGCGATTAAGCGGGCAAGCATATAAATGTCGTATTTCGGTAATATTCTGTTAAGCGGGCAAGCATATAAATGAAGTATTTCAGCAATATTCTATTAAGCGGGCAAGCACATAAATGTAGTATTACACATCAGCATCATTCAAGGAGTCATTCCTTTTAAGGCTAGTTTTTTTTTTTTTTTACTATAGAAGGATATGCGTGCGGCAGTCACTTACATTAAAATATTTATATTTGACTACATTTTTTGTAATATTAATTAATATCTATATAATTTAAAGCCGTATGTAAAAATGTACTCCAAATATGTTTTCGTACATTTGAAAAAATAATAGGAAACATCACACGGGTAAATTTCGCATTTGTGCTTAAAATCTCATTATTTAGCGATGAAAGGAAAATCAAAATCCTATTATAAATATTATGTAACTCACAAGTGCGGTGTTTTTAAATACTACTTCTTCTATTTTTCCTTGTAAGTCACTTGATGTAGGAATAAGACAAATACCGTATTTACTCGTGTATAGGGCGCACGTGTGTATAAGGCGCACCCCTACTTTACAAGTAAAAATGGCGATTTCTTAAAATCTCATATGTAAGGCGCACCATGAATTTGATACGCTAATGAAGAATGACCAAATGAATTTCAGTAAGAAAAAAGTCGAAACAAACATTACACCAGACCAGAAAACAAGACAAAACTGCATTTTTAGACTTCGTGTTGTAAGAGAAGGACGGAAATAGGAATGAGTGACGGTAAAGAGGATTGATAAGCGGGCAAGCACATAAATGTCGTATTTCGGTAATATTCTATTAAGCGGGCAAGCATATAAATGTCGTATTTCGGTAATATTCTATTAAGCGGGTAAGCATATAAATGTCGTATTTCGGTAATATTCTATTAAGCGGGCAAGCATATAAATGTCGTATTTCGGTAATATTCTATGAAGCGGTCAAGCATATAAAAGTCGTATTTCGGTAATATTCTATTAAGCGGGCAAGCATATTAATTTTGTATCTCGGTAATATTCGATTAAGCGGGCAAGCACATAAATGTCGTATTTCGGTAATATTCTATTAAGCGGGAAAGCACATAAATGTCGTATTTCGGTAATATTCGATTAAGCGGGCAAGCATATAAATGTCGTATTTCGGTAATATTCTATTAAGCGGGCAAGTATATAAATAAAGTATTTCTGCAATATTCTATTAAGCGGGCAAGCACATAAATGTAGTATTACACATCAGCATCATTCCAGGAGTCATTCCTTTTAAGGCTAGTTTTTTTAGCACTTTCCAACAAAGTTCAAAAGTGCTTATGCATTCGGTTTGTCTGTCCGTCTGTCCGTCTGTCCGTCTGTCCGCGCTCTAACTCCCGTAAATATACTCGGATTGCTATGAAATTTTTATACGTTATTGAGCTTTACCCTAGCACGAACCCTATTGAAAATGAAGTATCTACCATGATTAGTTTATCTACAGGGCGAATCAAAAGTTTCCCATTACATTACGGCCTATGGGGAAAAATCGTTAATATACTCGGATTGCCATGAAATTTTAGGACGTTATTGACGTTTACCCTAGCACAAGTCCTATTGCAAATGAAGCTTCTACCATGATTAGTTTATCTACAGGGCGAATCAAAAGTTTCCCATTACTTTACGGCCTATGGGGGAAAATCGTTAAAATACTCGGATTGCCATGGAATTTTAGGACGTTATTGAGGTTTACCCTAGCACGAACTCTATTGAAAATGAAGTTTCTATTATGATTAGTTTATCTACAGGGCGAATCAAAATTTTCCCATTACATTACGGCCTATGGGGAAAAATCGTTAATATACTCGGATTGCCATTAAATTTTAGGACGTTATTGACGTTTACCCTAGCACAAGTCCTATTGAAAATGAAGTTTCTACCATGATTAGTTTATTTACAGGGCGAATCAAAAGTTTCCCATTGCATTACGGCCTATGGGGGAAAATCGTTAATATACTCGGATTGCCATGGAATTTTAGGACGTTATTGAGGTTTACCCTAGCACGAACTCTTTTGAAAATGAAGTTTCTACCATGATTAGTTTGTCTACAGGGCGAATCAAAAGTTTCCTATTACATTACGGCCTATGGGGAAAAATCGTTTCAAAGGAATTTTAAAGATGCTATACCCTGTCAAACATTAAAATATGCATTCTATAAAATATAAGGTGAAAATGTGGCTATTATTCATTTACAGGGCCACACAAAAGAATTCCATTAGCTAGTGGTAAAAGGAGGAATTGTGTGTGACATATTTTAAATATATTAAGCTTTTTCCTGTATAATAAAATTGATATATGTCACTGAAGCTTAATATAAATTATACGCTACTGTCTTGCATAATATGAAGTACATAGCATTTACAGGGCCATACAAAAGATTTCAAATAGTATATTTTTTCCGAAGTACCGTATATGTGTCCGATGATGGCTGATGGAGGGATGAAATGCATTTTAATTATGATATTCGCGTTTATATTTCGCTAAATATATGCACATTATATGGTGTGTATAAATGTTATAGTTGATATACAGGACTACCCAAAAGGGCTCACCAACGTTACTGAATATGAGCGTAAATTTTTTAAACGTGGTTCTTAAATAAGCTATGCATTTTCACGCTGAGCTGCATTCAATTTACTGAGAAATGTTTGCAGAATATAGATAAAGGGATATACAGGGGCATGCAAAGAATTCGGTACATGGACGCCTATGAATGATGATTTATGAGAATGTGATTTCAGTTGTTTTAAAAGTGTTTTAGTTTACAATAAACTTTAGCCTAATGCTGACGTGTAATAAAGATACAATGTAAACTACAGGGCTGAACAAAAGTATCCAAGTATGTTTCCATCTAACAGTATGAATTGCTGAAAAAGAAATTTAAGGCTACTGGGTATTTTCTTGCTAAGCTAAATTTTCCCATTATATGAACTGACATATGAAATACAGGGCTGTTCTAATGTACTGGAATACATATTTGGGTATATTTGGCTATACACTATTATTTCCCTAAATAACAAAGTTTTGTTAAAGATTTCATTAAGTGTTGGAAAGTGCTTCATAATCTATGCTTAACGCATGATTTTTCTTACTTGTTTTTACTATAGAAGGATGTGCGTGCGGCAGTCACTTACATTAAAATATTTATATTTGACTACATTTTTTGTAATATTAATTAATATCTATATAATTTAAAGCCGTATGTAAAAATGTAGTCCAAATATGTTTTCGTACATTTGAAAAAATAATAGGAAACATCACACGGGTAAATTTCGCATTTGTGCTTAAAATCTCATTATTTAGCGATGAAAGGAAAATCAAAATCCTATTATAAATATTATGTAACTCACAAGTGCGGTGTTTTTAAATACTACTTCTTCTATTTTTCCTTGTAAGTCACATGATGTAGGAATAAGACAAATACCGTATTTACTCGTGTATAGGGCGAACGTGTGTATAAGGCGCACCCCTACTTTACAAGTAAAAATGGCGATTTCTTAAAATCTCATATGTAAGGCGCACCATGAATTTGATACGCTAATGAAGAATGACCAAATGAATTTCAGTAAGAAAAAAGTCGAAACAAACATTACACCAGACCAGAAAACAAGACAAAAATGCATTTTTAGACTTCGTGTTGTAAGAGAAGGACGGAAATAGGAATGAGTGACGGTAAAGAGGATTGATAAGCGGGCAAGCACATAAATGTCGTATTTCGGTAATATTCTATTAAGCGGGCAAGCATATAAATGTCGTATTTCGGTAATATTCTATTAAGCGGGTAAGCATATAAATGTCGTATTTCGGTAATATTCTATTAAGCGGGCAAGCATATAAATGTCGTATTTCGGTAATATTCTATTAAGCGGTCAAGCATATAAAAGTCGTATTTCGGTAATATTCTATTAAGCGGGCAAGCATATTAATTTTGTATCTCGGTAATATTCGATTAAGCGGGCAAGCACATAAATGTCGTATTTCGGTAATATTCTATTAAGCGGGAAAGCACATAAAGGTCGTATTTCGGTAATATTCGATTAAGCGGGCAAGCATATAAATGTCGTATTTCGGTAATATTCTATTACGCGGGCAAGCATATAAATGAAATATTTCAGCAATATTCTATTAAACGGGCAAGCACATAAATGTAGTATTACACATCAGCATCATTCCAGGAGTCATTCCTTTTAAGGCTAGTTTTTTTAGCACTTTCCAACAAAGTTGAAAAGTGCTTATGCATTCGGTTTGTCTGTCCGTCTGTCCGTCTGTCCGTCTGGCCGTCTGTCCGTCTGTCCGTCTGTCCGCGCTCTAACTCCCGTAAATATACTCGGATTGCTATGAAATTTTTATACGTTATTGAGCTTTACCCTAGCACGAACCCTATTGAAAATGAAGTATCTACCATGATTAGTTTATCTACAGGGCGAATCAAAAGTTTCCCATTACATTACGGCCTATGGGGAAAAATCGTTAATATACTCGGATTGCCATGAAATTTTAGGACGTTATTGACGTTTACCCTAGCACAAGTTCTATTGAAAATGAAGTTTCTACCATGATTAGTTTATCTACAGGGCGAATCAAAAGTTTCCCATTACTTTACGGCCTATGTGGGAAAATCGTTAATATACTCGGATTGCCATGGAATTTTAGGACGTTATTGAGGTTTACCCTAGCACGAACTCTATTGAAAATGAAGTTTCTATTATGATTAGTTTATCTACAGGGCGAATCAAAAGTTTCCCATTACATTACGGCCTATGGGGAAAAATCGTTAATATACTCGGATTGCCATGAAATTTTAGGACGTTATTGACGTTTACCCTGGCACAAGGCCTATTGAAAATGAAGTTTCTACCATGATTAGTTTATTTACAGGGCGAATCAAAAGTTTCCCATTGCATTACGGCCTATGGGGGAAAATCGTTAATATACTCGGATTGCCATGGAATTTTAGGACGTTATTGAGGTTTACCCTAGCACGAACTCTATTGAAAATGAAGTTTCTACCATGATTAGTTTGTCTACAGGGCGAATCAAAAGTTTCCTATTACATTACGGCCTATGGGGAAAAATCGTTTCAAAGGAATTTTAAAGATGCTATACCCAGTCAAACATTAAAATATGCATTCTATAAAATATAAGGTGAAAATGTGGCTATTATTCATTTACAGGGCCACACAAAAGAATTCCATTAGCTAGTGGTAAAAGGAGGAATTGTGTGTGATATATTTTAAATATATTAAGCTTTTTCCTGTATAATAAAATTGATATATGTCACTGAAGCTTAATATAAATTATACGCTACTGTCTTGCATAATATGAAGTACATAGCATTTACAGGGCCATACAAAAGATTTCAAATAGTATATTTTTTCCGAAGTACCGTATATGTGTCCGATGATGGCTAAAAGAGGGATGAAATGCATTTTAATTATGATATTCGCGTTTATATTTCGCTTAATATATGCACATTATATGGTGTGTATAAATATTATAGTTGATATACAGGACTACCCAAAAGGGCTCACCAACGTTTCTGAATATGAGCGTAAATTTTTTAAACGTGGTTCTTAAATAAGCTATGCATTTTCACGCTGAGCTGCATTCAATTTACTGAGAAATGTTTGCAGAATATAGATAAAGGGATATACAGGGGCATGCAAAGAATTCGGTACATGGACGCCTATGAATGATGATTTATGAGAATGTGATTTCAGTTGTTTTAAAAGTGTTTTAGTTTACAATAAACTTTAGCCTAATGCTGACGTGTAATAAAGATACAATGTAAACTACAGGGCTGAACAAAAGTATCCAAGTATGTTTCCATCTAACAGTATGAATTGCTGAAAAAGAAATTTAAGGCTACTGGGTATTTTCTTGCTAAGCTAAATTTTCCCATTATATGAACTGACATATGAAATACAGGGCTGTTCTAATGTACTGGAATACATATTTGGGTATATTTGGCTATACACTATTATTTCCCTAAATAACAAAGTTTTGTTAAAGATTTCATTAAGTGTTGGAAAGTGCTTCATAATCTATGCTTAACGCATGATTTTTCTTACTTGTTTTTACTATAGAAGGATGTGCGTGCGGCAGTCACTTACATTAAAATATTTATATTTGACTACATTTTTTGTAATATTAATTAATATCTATATAATTTAAAGCCGTATGTAAAAATGTAGTCCAAATATGTTTTCGTACATTTGAAAAAATAATAGGAAACATCACACGGGTAAATTTCGCATTTGTGCTTAAAATCTCATTATTTAGCGATGAAAGGAAAATCAAAATCCTATTATAAATATTATGTAACTCACAAGTGCGGTGTTTTTAAATACTACTTCTTCTATTTTTTCTTGTAAGTCACATGATGTAGGAATAAGACAAATACCGTATTTACTCGTGTATAGGGCGCACGTGTGTATAAGGCGCACCCCTACTTTACAAGTAAAAATGGCGATTTCTTAAAATCTCATATATAAGGCGCACCATGAATTTGATACGCTAATGAAGAATGACCAAATGAATTTCATTAAGAAAAAAGTCGAAACAAACATTACACCAGACCGGAAAACAAGACAAAAATGCATTTTGAGACTTCGTGTTGTAAGAGAAGGACGGAAATAGGAATGAGTGACGGTAAAGAGGATTGATAATTAGCGTTTAGATAATGTCATTAGCTCTGTTTTATAAAAAAACTGCAAGGAATGAAATAAATGTGCAGTAATACTTCAATTAAGTAACATTTTCCGAGTTTTTTCCGAGTAATTTTTTGTTTCATATGAATATCGTTCGACTGAATCCAACAGTAAAAAATTATTCCGTGTATAAGGCGCACCTAGAAGTTTTGCCCTAATTTTTGGAAAAAAAAGTGCGCCTTATACACGAGTAAATACGGTAACAAAAGCAAAGAATATAAAAGAAAAAAAAACATTCATTCAAATATCTTGTATTCAAACTTTTAGATACAAATTTTTAACCTGACATGATGCAAACGATAAATCGATAAATCTTGTCTATGTAGTAATATTTCGCGTTAAATATTTTTTAAGCATTAAAAATGCTTTTTTCATGTTTAAACATTTTCTACTATGTACAAATTTTTATAATGTACTATTTTCACTTATGAACTGTTTTTTTTCTTTCTTTTTAAATTATCACTTAAAAATTATTAATAGTATTATTATTTTAAGTAAAATTAGTACTTTTTTTCCAGATGTATAGCTATTTAAATTCTTTCATCAATTATAATGAACGTCAAAAAATCAACGTCACCAAAATGGTAACCATATCGTCTAAAATTTCGGAATTTTCCTTCATTATTCTATAATTAATCCACGTAAATCAATGTACTATATACGAAAACATTCCCAGAAGTAATAGCTTTATAACATTATAACTTGCATCAAAATTCCTGCAGTAGAGCTAGAGGAGTAAGTGGAGATCACGAACTTTCCGTTTTTATTATATACACATAAGTAGATAATAAATTTTGAAATAAGATAAATGATTATACAAGTAAATTATTTTAAAACCAAAATATATTAAACGCATTTTTTAATGTAGTTTACTGTTTTAAAAAAAATCTACAAAAACAGCAAGGACACAAAGTTTTAAGGTTACGATTGATACTCCTTAATCCTTAAACAAAATCTCTCTCGTCAAATTTAACAAAAAATTGCTGACAAATGTTTGATATTGGTTGCTAAGCCACTTCCTGTTTCTGAAGTTAAGCATACCGAACTGTATCTGATATTCTATCGATCTTGTAGAAAATTTATTTTTTTTAAACGCGGAGAGATATTTCACTTTTTTTATAGATTGTTTACGCAAAAAAAATTACAGTTGTTGAGGCGCCTTTTGAAGAAATGCACAGGCAGTTTATATAAAAACGGCGTCCGACGTTATAGAAGTAAAGTCAGAGATGAAAGACTGACTACCATTAGGCAGCCAGTAACTAAAATTTCAATTGCTGCAATAGACATTTTTTAAATTTTACTGTGTACTTGTTAACTTTTACTTTTATTAAGAACTCTTAATTTTGTTATAGCATTATAGCCGGAAAGCCTGGTTTATCCAGAAGTGTTGTAAATAGCTAATTGTGCTTTTATATTGTATATAAACTTATCGAACTTTGTGAATTTAAGCATTTTCATATTGTCAGTTATTGTTATCAGTTTCTTTTTTAATTTTAATCGAAAAACACAAGTTTTATCCATCGCCTAAGGATGGGTATTTACATTAATCGAACTATAATTAATACATTTTACTCATCATACCTTTTATACCATTTTACTAATGTAATGGTAAATCTCAATAACTTACATCAATTGCATGGTAATGCTGAAAACTCTTATTAATTACATACATATTTCAGAATATTGAAAAAAGTATCTTTAATAATTTTCTTTTGAAAAAGAAATTTTAAAGACTGAGGAAAAAAATATTAATACCATGCAAATTATTTACATCAAGGCTATAAAATGCATGTTACCAGAACTCTCTGAATGAGAAAATTACATTTCTTGAACCTTGTATACTCAAATCCATTATGATTGTTATTATTTTTTAATATTTCACATTGTAAAAAAGTTACAGCAGAGATTCCAGACAATATCGGTGAAAAAACGAACTTTATTCCTATATCAGTGGACTTTGCCATTTATGGTTTACATTAACGGTTTTTGTCCGTAATACACAAAAAATTACAGGAGTTGACAGTTTAAGTGAAAAAAAAGTGACATATTACGCAAATTTACAGGATAATTCACAGTAAAGTACCGTAAACTTACATTTTTTTACAGTGTGAATAGTGCAAACTTCAAGTATCATTAATAATCTCCTTAATCTACGTATTTTTTTTATTTGGGGATTTGCAAGGAGCACGAAATATAAAATATTTGCTTTTTATAATAAGCAATAAATCTAATATGTTTTGCTGAAATTGACTTATATAATCTGAAAAAAAAATCACTTATTAAATACATATACATTTCAAAACGATGAAAAAAATACATACTTTTTAATAATTTTCTTTTCAAAAAGAAATGTTATATATTGTCCCACGACTGAAAGGGTTTTGATTTTTACGTTCCAAAAAATATTTTATTATGATTTGTTTCCATAGAAACTAAGTATTTTAAAACATTTTGCAGATCATCTGATGGATTTAACAAGCTCCAAAATGGGATGAAATACGCTGTAGCTTTTAGCGAAAAATGTTTTAAGAACATATTCAGTTGCATCATACAGATTCTCCCGCAGGCAAATACAAGAAAAATATGTTTTATCTAAAAAAAGAAATTGTTCCCATTAAATTTTGCTGTTATGTATTTTATAAAGTAGTGTTGTAAATTTTATGTCTAAAAGTAATAGTATACTGAATTTTTTTTTAACACTAAACATTTGAGAAATTTCGTTTATGTTTAATAAAAATATTTCAATTCAGAATTTTTATGTAAAACTATTTAACATTTTAGCTTAATTTCTGTCTGAATTTTCTTTCTTTCTTTTTGAAAATATTAGTCCTAAAACTACTATTACATCACTACCTATTTTTTTTTCTCTATTTTTATAGGGTTAAGTTATCGTAATCCGAAGTTTTGTCTATTATATCAATTGTAAAATTTTAATTTAAAAAATTGTAATTTTTTCTATTATTTTTTGCTTTTTTATAATAAAAACTTTATCTACATTTATACTTTCTCCAAAATGATATTTAAAGCATAAGATTACTCAATTAAATAGACTGGGTGTGAAGATATCATCAACTAGGTAATCCATCAAAGGTGCTTCATCATTCAGTTTTCTTATCTGCCTGTCACAGCTGGTTTTTTTTTTTTTTTTTTTTTTTTTTTTTGTAAACTATGGAAAGTGGAAAGTTCAAATTTCTAGAAATAATAAAAGCTATTGATCCACATATTTATAAATTATTTTCCATTCACAAATATATTTGGAAAATTTGTAAAGAGAACTAATTAAATTACTTGAATATATATATATATATATATATATATATATATATATATATATATATATATATATATATATATATATATATATATATATATATATATATATATATATATATATATATATATATATATATATATATATATATATATATATATATATATATATATATATATATATATATATATAATTTCGTCTGTAGTATCATTAAAAATCTCTCGTCGAAAATGTAATGCAAAATACTTCTCGTTATTTCTTGAAATTTCTCGTTGTAGTCGAAATATTTTCATTCGTTACCGGTTATAAGTGACCGGCTGTTGTACATTTAGTGTAAAGGGACAACGCCATTTCACCTTCTGACATTTATTCTTTTTTTGAGAAAATTGAAACGTTTTTGCAATTTAACTTACATTAAATTATCTTGCTTACATTAAAGTAAAAATCTATGTCAACATTCGTACGTTTGAAGGGATTTTTTAAAAAATAGGTATTTTAGTACCAGAAATTTCATTAAGTATTGGTCACTATATGTGAATATGGAATTATTTTTATTAAATTAGGCAAACATTACTTTACTGAAATTCTGGTAAAAGTTGCTTGAAAGTCCTTGAAGCGTATGAACAAAGTATGTATATGTTATAGGCCAAACTCGATTTTAGGCCAAACTAGATTGGCTTAGGCAAAATTAGTTTATCCTAGGCCAAACCGGTCTATCCTAACGCCCATCGGATAAACTAGTTTTTCCTAGGCCAAACCGGTTTATCCTAACGCCCATCGAATAAACTAGTTTTTACTAGTCCAAACCAGTCTATCTTAAGGCCTAAAGGACAAACTAGTTTTTCCTAACTCTCTTAGGATAAATTAGTTTAGCCTGCTGTTGGTCTGTTTAATTTAAATGATAAAAACAAAATATGTTTACAAATTCCCATATAAGGAACCTGTAGTTTTTAGTATGGACAAGTGGATCTTTATGGACCTACTACTCAGGGTGTATGGAAGAGCCACTCTTCTATGGAATTTTAGAGGAGAGATGATAAAAAAATATATTTTAAAGTATTGCGGGGGAGGGTAGGGCACAGTAAATATCTTCAGAACATGTACTTTGGAACAGAGAGCCATTTTCGGATGTGGCTCTTCGAAGACCGATGCAAAGCACCTCAGTTGCTACAAAATATTATGAAATAATATTGTTGGTTTTGCATAGCTTTCTACTTTTGTGAATATGAAGATTCGCCTGCTGTAAATCCAATGTGCGCATAAAGTGTCCATATTGAGAATCGGGAGTAGTTTTATTAAATCTTGTGATAAATAAATAAATAAAACTTTTTTAAGCAATATATGCAATAAAAATCGAAAATATGGTTTAAAAGCTTTCTAGAACTCCCCACTTTTTAATATTTAAAGTAATTTTACGATATCTAATAATAATTTAAACTTACCTGTAATTACGATCAGCACAGCACAAAACAACTAATTCCTTCTATATAGCGAACAGTACGCTTTTTTGTACTTTCCAGACTTAATTATCTTTTCAACTGCTTTTCTTCACCGACATGAAGAGCGATCTCGCTATCAAAATTGGTACTTTTAAAGATATTAGGGGTGTCCCTACTGAGAGCACTGTCCATATATAGGGTATAAATACCTTGTTTGCTAGAGACGATGGACCTGCTAAAAAGCATCTTAACTATGGTGAAGCTTTTCTCTCCTATATGATTCCTTCGTAAAAGGTTTTTCAATATAATTTTTTCCGATTTTCAAGTCTCCTAGCAGCGAAAAAAATAGTGGTATTAATAACTATTCAGATATTTACACACAACTAGAGATTCGTTTAAAAATCAATATTGTTTACAATAGAAATATTAATATCGTTAATCCACATTCTACAGCTTGGAGATTTAAAAGTTCTGAAAATTCTATACAATAAAATCTTCAACAACAAAATTGTATATTAAAGAAGAAAAAAAAATTATGAGCAAGTTCCCTTATTAGAAGTTTCACCGTCTGTCTTAAATGCATTATATTCTTTTTTACAAGTTCCAATGTCCTTATTTTAAATAAATCATTATTTTGTTGTTGTTAAACACAGGATAGCGTCATAGGCCGGAAATTTTTCTCAGGATTTGTCGTACTTTAATCTTCTCATTAAATAAAATAATAATAAATATATATAATTTAATTATAGAATAATAGTGATTTCAAAAATCGTGTATTAAGAAAACCTTTGCTGGTCCTAAATATACTAATGTTTTTGCTGAACAAACCAGAGATCCTTCTGGTCCAAACGATTTTGATATGTGCTAGGTTGAAAATTGGACTGAAAATTTCCGAAATGATCATTGTAATCAATAAAAAAACTCCAAATTGAATTGGTCTAAAATAAACAGAATGATCTAGGATAAACTAGTTCAAACCAATGAACAGCAAGGCAAGACTAGTCTATAGTAGGAAAGCATTAGATTAAACTAGTCTAGAATAGGTAAAGCCAATTCATCCTATGGGTTTCAGGCTACATTAATTTGGACAATGAAAAACTAGTTTATCCGATGGTTGTTAGGATAAACAATTATGGCCCAGGAAAAACAGTTTATCCGGTGCTCGTTAGGATAAACCAGTTTGGCCTAAAATTGGGTTCGGTCGCTAACACACATATATTGAATTTTCAGTAAACAGAGGCACAGGAAAACGATTTGAATCGAAACTTGTTGAACCCATATGTTAATTGAACTATACAACACAGAAAATTGAGAGGATGTGAATTACTTTTAACAGAAAATAATTATTTAAAAAACGCAGAAAATCTCTGTATAGAAAACATGCATGTATGTCAATGTGAAATAAACGCAACTTCGGTTTGCAAGGTCTTCGACTTCAATAATTTCATCTTGCTTAACTGAAAATATGAAACATTAAGGAGTTCACCGCACAAAAAGCAGCTTGAAGATGACATTGCAAAAAATAGCAAAACCTTTATCAAAGCAAATTATAAATAAAAATAAAACTATAAAGGGAAATTTTCTTTCACTAGGCCCAATATTCTAAAACATTTTTGTATCTGGTCTGTTTTCTTGCAACGCTGTTGTGTTCGGCAGATTCATTGCAATTTCATGAACATTTATAAGCGATTCATAGCCACTATCGGGAAAAATTAGCACATTTTGATTACGTTGTCATCAGATGAACTTTTAAAAAAATGCTTTTTTCTTTACCCTTTTAACAAACAATTCATCATAACAGAAAGAAACACTGTGTTTTTGTCGTAAATTTTTAAAACACTAACTTTTATTTTGTGATAATAACGGTTATTCGCTCGAGGCACTTATGAGTTTTTTTTTTCTAATATAGCTTAAAGAACATTTATAGAATGTAAAATGAATACGCAAAACTCTAAATGGTTTGGCCGACGAGCATGGCTTGGATTCGAAAACAGAATATCTCATCTCCACATGGAGTGCAAAACTTCTAATCATCTGCATGACTAGAATATTTTAAGGAAAAGGAATGATCAGTAAAGCGTTAAAAAATCTTTTAATGTTTTTATTACATTTGTGTATTAAAGATATTTTCTTTGTGTATTAGCATGTGTTTTTACATTTTCTTTTCAAATTGAAGAACTTTTCTGGTAATAAAAAAATGTCATTTTTTTGCAAATGAAAATAAAAAAATCGAATTTTCTCAGATTTCAGTAGTATGTGTTCCGAAAAATTGTACTCGAAAATTTTAAATTACACGCATGCATAAATCTCAATATCCTTGGTCTTTCAAAAAAAGAAGAAGAAAAATCATTCGGTATTCGAAAGAAAAAAAAAAACAATAATAATACTTCAAAGTTTCTGCAAACATTGTATGCATATTTCATTTGTAAAATGTCTCAAATCAAATATTCAAATATTGGAGCTACACTCTGATTTTAGCTCTCATAAGTTACTGAATATGTGTTTGGACAGAGTTTCCATGGAAACATCCATCCCCTTTGAGAACAGTAGTTATTGGTTATAAAAAGTGAAAATTGAAGATCTCTTAAGTAAAAAAAAATATATGAAAATGTTCTTCGGTTATGGGAACGTAAAAATATGGTCGTTAGATATTGAAAAAGATATGCAGAATCGATTGGTATGATGATGATAAGTTTTGTGTTTCTGAAATCCGCCAGTGAAATCATATCATACATTTACTTATGATTTAAAGTTTATCCATTTCTCTATTTTAACTAAATAATATTTAAAACTTACCAAAAAAATATTGTTAAAGAAAAAATATGGTTGTTTGATTTTTATGACGATGTATTGAAATTACTGATATATTATAAGTTTCCATTCTTCATACGCGCAACCAAAAATCAAGTACATATTAGTCACTAAGAAAATTAATTTATATATTTTGAGGAATGTATAAGTCAGAAATTAATATTTAGAAAAAATTGTAACCCTTAAAAAAACTTTGAATGTTTTTATTACATATGTATATTGACACATAGCTATATGTATTGATAGAGGCTTTAACATTTTCATTTAATATAAAAGAACTTTTCCCTGTATATCAAACAATATTTCTTGAAAATTTAAGTAAATAAACTCAAAATTTTCTCAGAGTGCAACATTATATGTCTTGAAAAATTTTTATTCGAAATTTTTAAATTACACGCATACATAAATCTCAATAACCATGGTTTCGAAAAAAATGAAGAAAAAAAATCATTCTGTATTCGAAAGAAAAAAAAAGAATAAGAATACTTCAAAGTTTCCGCAAATATTGTATGCTTATTTCATTTGTAAAATGTCTCAAATCAAATATCCAAATATTGGAACTACACTCTGATTTTAACTCTCATAAGTTACTGAATATGTGTTTGGACAGAGTTTCCATGGAAACATCCATCCCCGCTGAGAACAGTAGTTATTGGTTATAAAAAGTGAAAATTGAAGATCTCTTAAGTAAAAAAAATATATGAAAATGTTCTTCGGTTATGGGAACGTAAAAATATGGTCGTTAGATATTGAAAAAGATATGCAGTATCGATTGGTATTTTGATGATAGGTTTTGTATTACTGAAATGCGCCAGTGAAATCTTATCATGTATTTATTCATGATTTAAAGTTTATCCATTTGTCTACTTTGACTAAATAATATTTAAAACTTACCGAAAAAAGTATTTCTAAAGAAAAATTATGGTTGTTAAATTTTTATAACGATGTATTGAAATTACTTATGATATTCACTATGATATTCCAACTTATAATATACATTAAGAAAATCAGTTTATACATTCTGACGAAATAATAAGTCATAAATTAATATTCAGAAGAAATAGTGGTTGCTCACAAGAAATAATGACTGAAGGAATTTTTTTTAAATATCATGCAGTACTCTCTAAAAGTCAGTGTTTAGCCTTTACTGTTTATAGTAATTTTTTTAAACATAAACGTGTGACTAACAATCCTATACACCGTGTAATTCGTGATTGGAATAAAATGTCCCAAATTCCTAAAATTTTTGAAATTAAAAAAAATAAACTATATCCAAATATTTCACAATTTACAATTAATAATGTAGGCTAAATAAGTATGCGCGATTTCATGGGAATCATACTCTGTTAATGAGAATATTTTAATTGATGTAAAACTTTGTGAAGACCAATCTCTTTCTCTCTTATTGTTAATTAAATATTACTCTATAAATAATTTTAAAAAACAACGTTTAAAGCACTAAAACACTTTATTTCTTATGTATACTATATTAAATAAAAATATTATATAATACTATAATTATAAATTACTTTATATAATATTTTTATATAATATTATATAAAGTCCTCTTATTTATAAATTCCACTTGCATATTTTCAAATTAAATTTATTTTATCTTATTGGTCATTCTTTATACTTTTCTGAAATGCTATTGGTTTTAAACTTGATCTTTGAATCCACTTACGTCCCGTTTCCTAGAATTTCCTATCGTAATAGTAATGGCTAATAATCTTTATTTTTAAATCCACTTCTCTCACATTGGCTGTTTCCTAAAATTTGCTGTAATTTTATTGGCTAAAAAACTTTATCACTGAATCCAGCTTTCCAACATATGTTTCAGCAATTTTCTTTTTTGAGCAATTATATTTCGCACTGATGACGGTATACTATGACTACCGAAACTAGCTTTTAAGAAGAATGAAAGTGTTTTAGTTCTTTATATGTTGTTTCTTTATTTATTTATAATGTACAGCCCACAGTAATTTCGAATTGTAAAACATTATTCTGTATGTACAGGGTGTTTCAAAAATGACCAGTATAATTGAAAAATCAATAAAAAATTAAACGGGCAGCGATAAAAATATGCTGTTTGTTGCAATATGCTTGGGTTAACAGTAAATTTTCAGGCAGACAAACTTTCAATATTAGTTCCAACTTTCACCAACAAATGGCGCTGTAGCAACAACAGATGGCGATTTAAAAGCTATAAAAAACGTAGTCTGCGAGTTTGTCATTCTGTAAGTCATCTTCTGCGGTAAGATTGTGCTGTTCACAGATTGCAAGTTTTCTGTGAAAAAATGGTTTATTCCAGAGAATTTTTGACTTTAAAGACCAGGTACACCGCCGCAATCCAAAAACACTTAAACAGTTGAAATAGTCAGTACATTTCTTCTGCATGTGAAGCCACCCCGCCTGACACGTTTACAAAGGTTTCTGGTAATTTCGTTCAGAGACTTGTTGTTGTATTATTGTTGTTGTATTTATGTCAGCCAATTATCTACGCTATGGGATATAGGCCCTATAAGGTGGATTACCCTCCGTGGGGGTCTTTCTAAGGGAACCTAACCCGTATTTACGCAAGGTTCGAAGAAAACCACGGAAAACTTCGAACGTTTAGGCTGACGGTCGCGATTAGATTCGAACCCAGCACCTACCGTCTACCAGTTTGGAGGTCGGAACCTCGCGGCCACTGGTGGGGCTCGTTCAGAGACTACACCATGTTATTGCTGCGCATGATGGATATGTATAAAATATCGAACTTTAGATTTTTCCGGACTGCACGCCATCGGTTATTGAAAATTGTAACTAATTTCGAAAGTTTGAAAATTTACTTTTGTCCCAAGCATATTGCAATACACGGTGAATTTCTATCGCTGTCCATTTAGTTTTTATTGATTTTTCAAACATACCGGTCATTTTTGAAACACCCTGTATGTAATAGTACTCTTTAATAGAAAAAGTACTCTGTCAATGTTTTTATTCTCTTACTCGACGGAAAGCAAATCGTCGTCTCGGCGTTTTATGATCACATGATAACATAATTGAATTCAGATGTTTCATTCTGAGAGGAAATTTAGTACCTGTGTCGGAGACATAATGGAGGTAAGGTGGAATTTGTATTTTACTTACCCATCATACGTAGTGTAGGGTAAATCTTGCAATCGTTTTGAAAATCGAAAAAAAAATTGATGGATTTACACGTTTCAGATAGTGGAGATTCCGAAAAACATATTTTTAGAAAAAAAATTGCCGTCTGTCGGTTTGTCTGTCTGTCTCTAAACGCTCTATCCCACGAACAAATTGAAATAGAGACTTAAAATTTTGTATGTACTTAGTATGTAAGAATGGAACGAAGCCTATTTAATATCAGTAACCTCGATTATATAAGGGAACTATTTTTTTCGGACATTCAAAAAATCCGTTCTTATGAAAGGGATATAAAAATTTTCGATTTTTTTTATTTTAAGGAGTGGACGTAAAAGGCAAAAAAAGAATAACACAAATTTTGCATAAAGAACAAAGTAGATCGGTTTATTAGTTGCCGAGGTATTTGTAATCCTGTTTTCCACATTCTTCGATTTTTCATTTCCCTGTATCTCATTCAAATTTCAATTCGGATATATGTTTTGATAGGAAATGAGACCCTTAATCAGACGCAGTAAGCTGTTTTTTAATATGATTATTATTTTTGGAGTTATAAGGATGTTTCTTTTACGCAGTTCGGTACTACTTGAGTAGTTTGGCACTTTATTTAATTGGTCGAAATGGGTTCTTCAGCAATTCATTAATGAAACATTATTAAATATAAGTTCAAATTTTATTTTGGAATTGCCATGCATTGTATAAATAATTTTCACATGTTTTATTTACATATATTATGCATACTCATGATGGGTAAGTATTACGGTGGCCCCCAACGACTAGTTTAAATCATTATTAAATACAAAATTCAAAATATCCAGATGGTAAGGGGGATAGTTTCATGCTTTGGCAACACTTGAATTCTCACGGAGGGATAATAAACTTTCGTATAATCCAAATTTGTATTATTTTACATCTTTTATGTAATTTTGTATGAATTTATGTTTCTATATGAAACAATAAATAAAAAGTCATGCAACAAACATATATTATGAAACATCACTTTAAAAATATTCAGAATGATGTAATAAAACTGCACCATTGAATAAGTTACTGTATAAGTGTATTATGTCAACCCCATGGAAACGTATAACAAATTGAAAAATTCAATTTCAGGTGTCCCCATCTACAATCGGGAAGTTTTCTGAATTATTGGAGTACCCGTACATATGAAATATATTGATTGTATCTATTTACTACATGCATGACAAAATTTAGTTCATATAAGAAATACACATACCTGTACTAAGAAACTCCACTTCAGCGATTTCCGCTAAGAAGGAGACTGGTACATGAACTTTTTCGTGCCGCCCTGTATAAGAGGTACAGAATTTACGTACATCGAGTAACCTACAAAAAAACTATTTCAATTTTAAAGTTCATACTGAATTTAAAAACGCATTCCATCAATTATTACTCAAAGAGAGTACTGTAACCGATTTCTTTTGTATGTCCCTGTACGTCCACTGCAAATTCTATTAATAAAACCCTGTCCCATTATAATCATCTTCTAGTAAAATTCAGTGATGTATATCAGCTTCCATACTTTTGAAATAGCGCAATCTCAATAAGATAGTCTGCAAACGATTTTTACCCATATACCATCATGTAATGAAATTCTTTTGAGTGCTTCTGTAACTGAATTATTAATGCCACATACTACAGATACAGCACCAAACATACTTTGGTGACCGTAAATAACCTTTATCAATTGCTTGAGAGTCCAAGTATGTTTACGGGAGTTGGGGCGTGCACAATCAACCAGCCGGACAGACAAACCGAATGCATAAACAATTTTCAACTTGGTTAAGAAATTTTAAAAATCGTGAACAAAACATTCATATTTAGTTGTAAAATACTTGAAGAAAAACCATTTTTCGTTTACTCAAGTAAGATTGTGTCATCGTTTAAAAAGAATAGAAAAGAAAAGAAAAGAAAAGAAATATTTATCGTTGTCTATTTTCTAAGAAAAAAAAAGGACCGTTTAGAAGCCCCTATAAAAAGTTCATTAAATGATATCGATAATTATTTGTAAAAGAAATATGTTTTCTTCATGCTCTTTTCAATTTTCGAGTTGCGTCCCTTAAAATAAAAAGAAAGTTTTCGTCGTCCAAAGTCTTTTATATATTAATTATTCATCTACACAACTTTATCCGAAATCCTTTGTACTGGGTGTACCAAAAACGACTAATGGATTTTAAAATTCAATAACTTGCATTGCTATTTTAAAAAACTTTGCAGGAGGGTTATGTAAAATGTCAGGAGTTTTTTTACCGTAACTTTTTATTGTAGTTCGAATTTCAAAAAATAGATGGCGCTGACGGCAATTGAAGCCCAGGTCGACGCCGAAAAAGACAGCACTCAGCACTTATCAACTGGCCTTCAATCGCCGTCAGCGCCACCTATTGTTTGAGATGCAAACTAAAATAAAAAATTACGGTAAAAAAAAACTCCTGACATTATACATAACCCTCCGTCAAAAATTTTTTAAATAGCTATCACCGTTTGCAAGTTATTGAATTTTAAAATCTATCAGTCATTTTTGGGACATCCGGTAACTTTATGTAAAAATATGCATATTTACTAGTGAAATCGTGTGCAGAAGCCGTTTTCAAAACAACCCACCTTTTACCTTTTTCACCAAAAATTTCTAATATTTGATAATTTTTTATGTGTTTCTACTCGTCCTAAGTTTTTCAAATTTAAATAAACAATGTAAAAATAATTTATCAAAATACGCTTTAATGAATATAAGACTAGGACACCGACTCGCATTGACTTTGCACTAGCATTTTATATTCTTTTTTATAGGTAAGTAAATTTTAACCAAGTGTTTATTAACTATTTGGAAAACAGTTGTTGTCCTCGGTCGAGAATTGGGAAATCTGAAGTATATCTTTACGTTTTTATTGGTGGAATTCCGCAACATATTTTATTTTATTTGTTTTCTGGTTGCTCCATGTTTAATGTCCAAAAACGGAATACTTCAGTTTTTATTTTATTCATTTTTTAATTGGCCCAAGTTTAATGTCCAAAAATTGAGTACTTCTGTTGCGACGATGACAAAAAAAGTTATAAAAACTTCAAAAAAATTAATAACTCAAAAACAAATTTAGATACAGGTTTCAAACAAGTTGCATTTAAAAGTAATATTTTTTCTTTATATGACGTTGTGAAAATTAAAAAATGTGCGATGTATAGCAGTTAAAAAATTTACAGTATCGAAAATTGTTATGCTGAAATTTCATTTAATATTTGTTTATGATTGGTCCAGGAATATTAACGTGACTCTAAATATCCAGGCATTTTAATATGACTCTGTTATTACGTATTAGTTTTGAACATCATAAAAATGATGTTATTATTATTTTTTAAATATAGAAATCATTTAAGAGTCTAAAATTTTAGTCTTTGAAAACATTATTTTCCAAATAGTCGTTGTAATTTGTTTAATTACAATTTTTATACATCTTTTATTCGCGTGTTTCATAAATTTACACAAGAACTTCACACACGTTAGAAGTGTAAAAGATTTTTAGATCACTCAGTTAACGCACTCAATCAGCTAAAAACCCCATTAAATACTAAACTAGTCGAGTGATTTCGATAGAAAAAATGATGTAGAATATAAATATATGATTACATCTGGAAGACAGTTAAAAATGACAATAATAATTAGTATCAACAAAAGTAGTTAAACAAAACAAAATTAGTAAAACAAAATCTGAAAAAACGAATTTATTTGAAAAAATGGCCATTGGTCTAAAATAAAAACTTTTAGTTGCAGAAAAAGGCTGCCTGCATAAGAGTTAAAAATAATTCAGTGAATATGGATTCCAAATTTCATCAAAATCGGTTGGGTAATTTCCGAGGAAACATGCCCAAAATTTTGCATATTTCCCATAGTTTTGTTCTCAGTCATTGCTTCCCTTAAATAAAAATTTTTATGCAAATAGGCACCTCTCTGAAATTTGAACCTTACGGATCGTCGGGCAAGACTCAAAATTGGTCAACCGCGAAATCTACTCTTTCGAAAAAAAAAAAAAAAAAAAAAAAAAGGAACTCATTGAACTGAAAATGGCCCGGATGATAATGTTAAGTCTACAACAGCGTTCTTTTCAAATATCTCGCTCAAACTTTAATATTTTTACATACTTATTTTGCATAGAATAGCTGTGGACGATCTACAACCGGGCTAGTTTTTACTTTTTCGATTTTGGTTATATATTTTTTATATTATGATAGTTTCAATTACAGAACCAGTTCTAACCGGGTTCAAAAATAAAAGCATTGTTATTTATTTATTTATTTATTTATTTATTTTTACAAACCTGAAATTAAAAGTGAAAAAATAAAAACTAGCCCGGTTGCAGATTGTCCTCAGCTATCCTATGAAAAAAAAATGTTAAATTATTAAATTTGAGCGAGATATTTGATAAGAACGTCCTCATAGACTTAACATTATCATCTGTTGTTTCTGTTTTTCATTTTCCGAACGGTACGGCTGATACATATTAAGAAAATGGTAAAAAATCAAATGGTAGAAAATGCTTTATTTTTATATATTCTACATGTATTGGCTAAAAATGCGCACTAAAATCTGTGGATTTTTAGTAGAAAATGATTGCTGTTTCGAATTTAAATAATGTATCGGGTAATTTAAAAAATAAAATATGTTTTTAATGTTTTGTCAAATGCATTATTTTGCTAAAATGTTTTAACAAGTAGAGATAATGTAGTTTTCAAAATCCTAGTAGCATCAGGTTTGTGTAGACAATCTTAAACGTACAATCAACATTTCTTTTCTTTTCTTTCTTTTTCTTTCTGTCGTTATTTTTCTTATGTGATTTTTGTATTCTGATTAATCTATTATGTAACTGCATTTGTTTTTTATAAATACAGATAATATACTTTGTGTAGTACATCTTTACAATTAACTTAAATTTTTCCTGATGAATTTATTACTTCTGAAAAAAACTCTTTTTGTAATTCCACATCATCTGTTATTTCAAAGTTTGAGCAATAGCGTACAACTGAATGTGATTTTCATGAGAAATTTAAATATTTTATTTCCTTAACAATTGCAGATTTCATAGATTTTGTTTACGAAAATGTCTTCTCAATCAAGAACTTTGATATTCAACATTCTAGTTCATGTTTATATTTGCTATTTCTTTCTTGACCTTATTTTTTTTATCCTTGGTTTGTTTACGTATTTCAAAACAAACGAATAAAACAATGCAAATATGCTTTTTCGTCTTACTTTATTTTTTCCCTCTATGCTATACTTTTGGAGTTTAAAGAATATAGGGAAAGAATGATTAAAATTTAAATAAAATAATTTAACATTTATATAAAGAATTTAGATCATGATGGGTTTTAAAAAAGAAACATGCCGGAAAGTTCACGTCAAACGTAGCAAATAAGGTGCGTTTGTACAATATTTTTTTTATATATATTCAGATATTCGTTTAATAGTAAACAGAACTTTGGATATAATATAGTAGCCGAAATCTTTTGTGTGTCTTTGCAAATAACACCTGCTTTCTATTATATAGGAAGGAACTACTTGTAAATCTAAGTAACATACATCATTTTCATAAAATTTGAAATAGTTTAATATAATGAAAACGCGCCTCAATCAATGTTTCCCCCTATACCATTACGTAATGCAATACGTTTGTATGGCCCTGTGAATTAATAAGAAATATTCTTTTCACCACACATTGTATAGAATGTATATTTTAGTATATATTGCATAGATGCATATCAATTCTAGTATGTTCGAAAGAGGGTATCATCATTAAAACACACTAAAGCACTTGAAATTCTTTTTTCGTTGGCTGAAATTAATGGAATATTTTGATTGTTCCAGTAATTTAATTATTCATTCAATTTTGATAAAATTTAAAAAGGCATAATAACTTTATGTAAGAAATGTATATTTAAAATTTCAAACGATTCAGCTGTGTAGTTTAGGTTCAATGTTATATGCGAACACACAAACGGGCACATGAATGGACAAATTGATGGACGATTGCAGTTGCAACATATTTACATAATTACGGACGCACCTAAAAAACCGTTGCAGGCTATCATTTTTACGTATTTTAATCCCAGAAAAATTATCAATTGAAACTAAGATATAAAGTAACAGGTAAAAAGTAACCCGCATTAATATCGGATTGCGAAACACGCAGCAGTATTTCACTTAAAACTACATAAATTAATTATGGAAATTTCGTAATCTACTGATGATGTATGTATGCTAATTACATCGTGATCCATTAAATTTCGCGATTTTTCTGCAACTAGTAGACGAAACTCTGTACTTTTTCCACAATTATTTTACGAAATTGATTTTTTTTCACAAATGTTTGATAAAATTCTTGTTAGTTTTCGATCTCTTTTAACGAAAAGTTTAGTTTTTTTCTGAGATTGAATGAAAAAATTCATTTGTTTTGGACGTCCAATTGATAAATTTCGCGTTATTTTCTCTAGATCGTTTATCAAATAGCCGACTCTTCGCGCGGTCTTTTTTTTCTTTTTTGCATAACCGATTGTTTAAATTTGCGATATTAGTTCAACAACTCTTCGAAGAAAATTGTTTTTTGATTTTGATATCTTTGCCGAAATTTGCGATATTTTTTCATTCTCGTTTTAAGAAATTAACTTTCTAATTTTGTGAAAATGTATAAAAGGAAAAAAGAGGAGAATTCCTCGAAAATAACTAAACAAAGCCACCGAAGAAACTGTGAAAAAATAAAGAATGCAAAAATACCACATATTTTTTAACACTTTCTAGCAAAATTGAAAATTTTTTATGTTTCTGGTTTGTCTGGCCGTCTTACCGCGCTCTAACTCTCGTAAGTATATTCGGATTCTCCTGAAATTTTTTAATGTTATTGACGCTTAAAATATCATAATCCTTATTTCGAGCGAAGTTTGTAGCATAATTAGTTTATTTACAGGGACAGTCAAAGGTATTCCATTTTATTATGATCAATGGAAAGAAATGTTTTCAAATGTATTACAAAGATGTTAAACATTTTTAAAGAAAATAAAATTAATGTGCATTTACTAGGTGCACTAAATTAAAATAAAATTCTGTAAAGTATGTAGTGCAAAGAATAGTTGTTATTCATCTACAGGACGGCACAAAATAATTTCGGTACATAATAGTTTAGGAGGAGAATTGTTTGCGGCGTATTTTAAATATGTTAAACTATTTCATATATTATGAAATTTATATATATCTCTGAGAGTTACTACATTTATTTCATGTACAATTTGAAATAAATAGCAATTACAGGGACATACAAAATATTTCAGATAGAATATTTAATCCGAAGTACTGTATATTAGCTATGGACGCAGGGAATAAATTTTTAATTGCTATATACGTTATATGATATGACATAGTTTCAATATAATTATGAAAACCATATGGTGTGTATAATTGTCATAGTTTATATAGAGGACTACACAAACTAATTCGTAAAAATTACTGAATATAAGCGTAAATTGCTTTTAGGTGGATTTTAAATGAGTTATACATTTTTACGCTGAACTGCATTTAGTTTACTAAAAAAAGTTTTAGAATATTTATATAGTAATATACAGAGCCACGCAAAAAATTAGGTACATGGCCGTCTGTGAATGATGATTTCTGAAAATGTGATTTTAGTAGTTTTAAGACGTAGTAGGTTATAGTAGTTCTATTTTGAACTAAATTTTAGCTAAATAGTAGCGTGTAATAAAGGTACATGTTAAATTACATGGCTTAAAAAAGCGTTTAAGAATATTCCCATCCATTAATATTAAATACTGAATAAAAAATTTCCACCTGTTATGCGTTTTCTTACTAAAGTAATTTTTCGCATTATATATTATACATATCAACCTACAGGTTAACCCTTTATCTACCGAATTATGAATTCATGAAAATTTTATATTCCAAAGCATTTTGATTAAATTTTTTAAACTAAATTAAAAGATTTACATAATCATTTAATAATTTTTTGAAGGATTTTAGAAGGATTGAAGAATTTAGATGGATTAATTACATTTGAATTCACAGCGATTCTGTGCAATATTTATAACTCCACTCAAATCTTTTATTTTAAATTGTTTTCTTAGTATTTTGTAGAGTTATAAAATGTACAACTATGTTGGTCTTACAATATAAATATTAAAATATTTCCGCATTGAAAAATCCCCCCCCTCCCCCTTTAGCGCCAAGAAAGCTGAAAAGATGCGAAGGAATTTAAATCATCCTTTTAAAAATATTTTTGTTTTGTGTAACCAATAATGCTTTTGGAACAAGATATATTAATGTATCTGTAACTCATTCTAAACCTAAACAGTATTATAGCTAACTGACTTATTAAAATAATTTTACAATGATTTATTTTAATGGTACTTATAAGTTGGTAGACAAAGGGTTAAATACAGAATTTCGCAACAGAATGGGAATATATATTTGGTTATCAACGATAACTTCTGCAATCACCTTTTCAAATGATTTACCTGTTTTCTAAAATCCTTACTAATTCATCTTATTTATCTTATTTCTCTAATTAAATTTTATTATTAAAAAAAATCAAGAAATGTAGAAAAGTGTTAACAATCTGTCCTTAACGCATGATTTTTCTTTCTTGTTATTGTTTTTTATCGTAATATTTTGTGGACGATTCGAGCAATTCCGCACGTTATTGCACACTCTGTATTTTTAATGAAAACTTCGCCTCTCTCCTCCAAAAATCTCGTTAGATGATATCACTGCATCTGGGAATGAGAATTTACTCTATAACTATCCGCAGAAATAATCCGAATTGAGGTTAAAATATACGTTTATAATATCTGAAGCCTGAAGAAATTTCATAATCCCTGACTCTTGATAATGCAGAAAGGCTCTCAGAAAGTCGTCAACAAGTTTTTAAAAAATAGCATTTTCGTCGATTATAATGTTATTGAGTTGTTATATTACTTATTTCTACGATTGTAAAGTTACACCTTCATTTAAATTTTTGCGCCATATATTTCAGTATATCATTATACACATAACACAAATTTTCCATTTCAAACGAGATTTCAACAAGTCACAAAATGCTTGTTAAACTTTTGTACTATAATGAAGCTTGAAAAATATTTATATATTGGTGTAATAGCACACAGTACTTCGGTACAGTATAGTACCCGAAATCCTATAGTATTTCGGGGATTACCTCTAAATACAATTTGCTCTCTATTATACAGAAAGTAACTCAGCAATATATATCAATTTCATAAAATGTAATATAGTTTTTAATTAAAACTCTCATCAAATAATATTTCCCCCTAAACAAATATGTAATGGAATATTTTTCTGTGGTCTTGTTAGTTGATAATAAATATTCTTAGTCCAACAGATTGTACCAAATGTGTATTTTAGTATGTGCTTCATAGATGCATATCAATTTTATTATGTTCGAAAGAGTGTAACATGATTAGCATGCACTTAAAACTATATTTTCCCATTGGCCGTAATTAACGAGAATTTTGATTGTCCCTTTGATCGAACTATTTATCCGATTTTCATAAGGTTTGAAATGACTCGGTAAAGTTTTGCACTAATGATATGTTTTAAATTTCGATTGGGAGTTTTTGCGTAGCTATATGCGGAAAGACGGACAGAGCGAGAGACAGACGGGCAGACGGATACGTGAAATGCACTCTAGAAAAAAAAATCTGAAATTTTAGTAATTTAAATTTACCAAAATCTGTTATGCTTACAAAAATTATATATGTACACTGTACAAGAAAATTTTGTTAATCTATAAAACTTATAAGCAAAACTGGAGACATCTGTAACTTTACAAAAGAATTTACTAAAATTTTGGTAATTTTACTAAAATTATATCTGTCATTTTTTCTATCGTTATTTAAAACGTTCTGGGAGTATGATTTTCCAAAAAAATTCTTTGTAACCTTAAATATTTTTTGTTTCAAAGTGGAATTCATAGTGTACCCGGACATCCCAGGGTAGAGAAAGTGTAGGAAACCTTATTTAAATTAAAAACACTAATATATTTCTCAGTATATTTTTAGAAAGTCGAAGCATTCTGGACAAAAATTAGCATATTTCAGTTATTTTCTTAAAATATTTTAAATTTTTCAATTCATTGCGCAAAAGCAGATTTCTTTTAAGACCTGAATTACACAATTCTGTAAGTGATACTAAAGAATTTGAAAAAGCAATTTCCTTTTTTTGGGTGATTTAAAGTCGACAAAAAGTCACAAAATTGCGTCCACCCCAAGTCCACTCTTGACTTAACCTGACATCGAATACGTTTTTAAATATTTTGTTTTCAATAAAATATGATCCTACTGATTAGGAAAAATCAACAGAACTTTTTATTTCTATGGAAAAAGCTTCGGGTCTTACAGAGATATTTGAATACTATTCATGAGTATATGGGTGATTCTCCAATAAGTGGGTAATTTCAGTCCCTTAGGGTTACATGCTGTTTTTTGTCATTCATATAGTTTGCTTTAGCGTACAATGTATTTTGTAATGTATTTCTACAATTTCAAAAAGTATTTTCAAGAAAATAACTCTAAATTTTACTGTAATAGTATTTTAAGTATTCAATTTGTCACTTCTGTCCCTTGTCCCTCACCTCATGTACTGATCTTCCGGAACAATTTTAAGTGTAATGACAAACTATTTTAAACAATTTTACCACCCAAAATAAAAATGTATACTCCGAAGTACATAATAAAGTATTTTTATTGTAAATTAAAATAGTTTTACACTTATTCTGAGTCAGAGAAACACTGTTCCCTAATTTTTATGTCAGTACTTGTATAAAACTGCTAAAGTGACCACCAGGTGGCCAGATAAAATTTGATGAACAGGGGAATTTAGTAGAAGGAGCCATCGTAATTGCCCAGAAAAACACATGGCACAATTCTAAAGACTACAAAAATAGTTACAAGCTGCAAAATGGGTAGAAAGGTAAGAATATGTTTATTACTTGTCACTACTGTCCCCTACTTAAACTGTCCTTGTTATTGTTTTTATTTATTTATTATTTTGTCATGATATAACATACTTTTACTTAGTACAAAACATCATATTTCAATCTTACTAAACCTAGCTTACTATGTACACAGAAGAAATTTTCTTAATTTTGTCACTATTTTCCCTGTCACTTCTGTCCCATTTCAAACTATTTATTTGAGGACTAAATCTCCGAAGCTGATAATTATACCATAGATGACTTGAAGCCAAAGGATACAATAATATGATCTATTCCAAATCTATTAAATTTGCATCAGCTCACTTGGAAGAAGTTTGAAAATGTTAAACTTCAACTGCATTTTTAAGCTGTTTCATATATAATACTCATGAAAAATGCCAACATTACTGTTCAGAACTATCATTTGTAGGCTTATCTCCTTGTCTTAAGGATATGCTCAATGATTATAAAGATACTGAAGTATCAACTCCTGGCTCTGAAAGTAAACATATTTGTGAGGAATTTGGGTTGCAGTTGTGTACAACCCTTGGCAAAAAGTTTCCGATCATTATCCCAACACTACTATTTTTAATAAGAAAGCATTATTTATTCTCACTGCATGAAACTAAACTATTATTTAAGATAATAAATTTGTAGTATATATCAGGAACAACAATATGCGATAAATTAAAATCAATATATACATCAATTTATAAACATAATAATGGTGATTGAAATTTAAACACCAAAGAAAAAAAATCCAATCACGCTTTGATTTGGGAAAAAAATAACCGATCACTGTAATTAATATGGAGTAAATCCACTTTTAGATCAGATGACAGCCGAAATCCTTTATGTAATAGACTCAATAAGCTTTTTATACTCATTGGGAGCGATTTCACACGAATATTCCCTTATAGCTTTACGTAGTTCTATGGCATTTCTTATCCTTCAAAAATCAGTTTTTCGTTTTAATATATTCCCCGAGTTTTCGGTGGGATTAAGATCCGGAGTAATGGGTGGCCAAGTCATGGTTTTAATTAGATGTTTATCTACAATTTGTAGGAACTTCTTCACTGATTTGGTGCGATAGGGGGCTGCGTTGTCATCTTGAAATAAGAAGTCGTTTTGATCTCCGAACCATTGATCGATGCTGGGAATAAAAAAATCCTCTAAATTGTCAATGTACCCAACAAACACATAACTGGTGGGCCACTATAGGAGTCGTTAGCGGTGGCCCAAAGTGTTTGATAACGGCCCGTCATCTTTGGCTGTAACGGCTCCGTCAAAAAACTGTCACGCCGGCCAGAATGCGGCCAGAAGATATGAATACAAGAAGTTGCCCACAAATGTGCCATTAACGTTTTATGAAAAATATCAGACAGCCACAAAGTGGCCACAATTATTCTTTTAAAGGCCATTAAAAATAAAGGCTGGCCAGGAGATCACTCTCACCCAGCCATTTGTGTTTGTAAGAATTAATATATAAACATAAATTCAAAATTTGTTCTATAAAAAATATTTGCTGGAAGTTTATTTAAATGATAAACTGCCTTTGCATGTAAAACAAATATACTAATAATCTTTAGGTACACTTTTAAAAAAGTTATAAATTTACTTATCTTCAAATTTTTCAAAAATTTCCAAAACATATAAGTTGAAAATGAATTTATTTGTTTATTATTTAATTATATGCTTTTAAATTTCACATGTAATGCAATTAAAAATATTTTTTAAAGGATATAATTAAATAATAAACAAATAAATTCATTTTCAACTTATAAGTTTTGGAAATTTTTGAAAAATTTGTAGATAAGTAAATTTATAACTTTTTTGAAAAGTATACCTAATGATTAATAATATATTGTTTTTTATGCAAAAACACTTTATAATTTAAACAATCTTCCAACAAAAATTTTTTATGGAACAAATTTTGAACTTATGCTAATAATATATTAAATAATTTATGGTTTTTCTTCTTTTTTTTTTACTTTTATTTTTATTGGTTTTTAGACTTAAGAGGTTACTTTAGCCAAGCGAAAAGACCCATCAGTAATACCGATCTTACCAATGTGTTATGTTTATTCATTAAAGAATTATTAAGAAACCTGTCAAATATTTTTTGCATCATTTTCATATATAAAAAAATTCCTATATATTATATTATATATATATTATTATTATTATTTATTATATATACATGTGTGTGATAATATTTGCTATTTAAAAAATATATTACTTTAATCATTTCAAATTAGCTGAAAATTATTTACAGTAATTGAAAATGTATCAAAATTTTGAATAATCTGACAGTTTTATCCTGAGTTTTTTAGAATTTTATTTAATTGTTTAATGAATGAAATATTTTCGATGAAAAATTGTTAATTTTCTTCGCTCAAAAAAAAGCCGTCTTTTACAGTCATGTTATTTATAACGTTAAAAGAATCTATTTTAAGGATCTAAAATGAAACCGATAACCATTTTATCTAAAATAATTCAATCAACCTTTACAAAAAGAATTTTTTAGGTTAAAGAAGCATCTATTAAATGGTATTTTGCACAAATTTATACAAGATAATAATCGCAAGTGAAATCATTCTTTAACACTCTTAATATATGAAAAGAAAAATACATTTTACCTTTAAGAATCAGTGTAAACTTTATATAAATTAAACTATTTTATTTTTTGCAAAATTTTTAATGACATGCACGGTGGAAAACAACAATTGTTATATGAAAATATTATTAACTTTCAAACTTTTAAAAAATCTTAAAAGTATATAATTTTAAATTAGCTGCTTTTCCTTAGTTATACAAAACTTTAAAATAACGAACAAGCGATGAATAGCAGATTATAAAGTAAACATTATTTTATATTTTTTAAAATACAAGTGCATTTTTAAAAACGTATGATGTCTTAAAAATGAATATGTTTCCTATATCTTTCTATTAGATTTCCCGGATCAAACAATCTTAATGTTGATGCAAAAAAACTCAAGAGGTTATAATGAATTATAAATTAATAATTCTTTAATGAATAAGCATAATAAAACATACCTATATTGTGATAAAATATTCCAAATTGAAAGTAGCATTCGTTAAACATGCTTTCTCTCCCTTATGTGACGGTCTAACTGAAATGATCTGCTTATGAGCACACCATCCAAAATTCTTGGAAAATTCCCCCCCCCCCGTACTTGTTGACCTTGAAGGAGAGCATGTATTGTACTAATGCCCAAACAGATCTGACCACTTTTTGCGGTTACTCGTCAGATCGTTTATTGTGGCGACATGGTGTTTTGATCTTTAATGAGTTTTGTTTGAAAGGGACGGTTATCCGACATATGAAAAACAATAGATGGCTTTATCTGTATTTTTTATTAGTCAAAATCAGGGTCGTACTGGCATAACAGAGAGGGCGGAGGCAAAATGGATAACAAGGGCGCCGATGGTCTTACGAAAGGGCGCAACACTCATATTTATATGTATATATATATATATATATATATATATACATATGCAAAGTTGTATAATATAAACGCACGCTGTGCGTTTATATTATTATTATATATTTATTACGCAGAAAATTTTACAAACTTAGCAAAAAATTTTAGGAAAGAAACAATTTTTATTTTTGTAACTTTTTTTTAGTACCAAAAAATAAAAATAGCCACCAATTTTATGTTGGAATTATTTTCTGTTAACACGAATTTCATCAAAAAACGTCGAAAAAATAGCGAATTTCAACAAAAAATCGCGTATAAAATGTGCATTTCAACAAAGAATAGTAAAAAAACGAACCTTTTTTACTAAGGACGCGCGAAAAACGTAAATTGTATCCAAAGACGACGTAAAAAACGCGAATTTCATCCAAAGACCGCGCTAGAACGTACATTCTATCCATGAATCGCATAAGAAACGCTAATTCGTGCATAATTTGCGTAAGAAAACGCAAATTTCGTGCATGCATCGCATAAAACATGCAAATTACATCCATTAATCGTTAAAAAATAACAAATTACGTGTATAAATTGTGTGAAATGGAAATTACATTCATGAATCGCATAAAAACACGAATTACTTGAATAAATAATAATAATAATTAAAAAATACCGCGAATTTTGTCGACAGATTGTTAAAAAAACCCGGAAATTAAACAATGAATCGCATAAAAATAGCGAATTACGTTAATGAATCGTATAAAAATAGCGAATTGCCTTTATAACATCAGGTAAAAAATGCGAATTATGTTCATGCTTGGCATAAAAATAGGGAATTGCATCTGTAACATCCGTAAAAACATAAATTACGTTCATGAATCGCATAAAAAACGAGAATTACGTTCATGAATCGCTCAAAAAAGACAAATTTTGTCGACAGATAATTCAAAACACGAGAATTTCGGCGACAGATCGCTCAAAAAACGCAAATTACGTATATGAGTCACATAAAAATAACAAATTACACCTTTAAATCGCGTAAAAAATGCGAATTGCGTTCATGAATCGCATAAAAAACGCGAATTACGGTCATGAATCGCATAAAAAATGATAATTACATTCATAATTCGCTCAAAAAGCGCGAATTACGTCCGATAAATAGATTTTAAAAAGGCGAATTTCGTCGACAGATCGCTCTAAAAACGCAAATTACGTCCATGAATCCATGACGTCCAGGATACAAATACTAATTAAGGTGTAAAAAATTTCTAAATCGTGGTAAGAGTGGCATCAATTTTACAAGAATTATTTTTAAAAAGTTTGTTTTTTTATATAACATGTAAATCAATTTCAAATTAGTAAAAAAAAAAAAAAAAAAAAAAAATCTACTTTAAAAAGTTGATAAAATAATAATGTGACTTAAAAAGTTTTTTTTTTCCCTTTGTAAATAATTCAACTTTTAAAAAATATAATAAGCTGACATTAAAATATTATGTTAAAATATTTTAATATTATTTATTAAAAATTAATTAACTAATAAGAAGTAAAATTTAACTATTTGTTACTTTACTTCGTTAATTCAAATATTATGCCGATTATCCGAATAACAATCTCCATACAATTGTTTTCAAATCGAAAATAAATATTAAAATAAAACAAATTATAACAATTTCATTGAATAAGAACTCAAAAATGCAAATTATTATTTTACACAATTCAATAATATTTTATGTAATACACTCTTAAGAATGCAATGTACTAAAATACTAAATATGGGGTAAAATTTTTGAGATAAGTTATTTTAGCTCGGGGTAAGGATGTCAATTTATGTAAATTATTAAAAAAAAAGTTTTCTGTTTCTTTATTTTTTTAACAATAAAATGATATTATACAGCAGTTTTGATTTGAATCCTACTTTTTAAACAGTTATATAGATATAAACAATCTTGTGAAAGTGATACAAATATTAATAATAAAAAAGTGATATTAAGTAATCTTACCTTATACTGTTTTTCTATGGACAAATCATACACTATTAAAAAAGTATGAAGCACATGCTTTTTAAAAGAAATAGCTTTAAGATTACAGCAGCAGCAGTACGAACGGTTTATCGAGGTGCCTAGGACCGGATTACAACTAAACAGGTAAATAATTCATAATATTGTAAAGATGGAGTTGTTCTTTGACACTGGATATAACGGGAAAAACAAAGCACGTTGCACCCTGCCCCAGGAGCACTTTATTATACTGTACCGGCTTATCGGTTGAAAATTAGAAACACATGTATTTCCAATTTCTGTGGAGTGTACAATAGATGACTGATTTCGGTACTCTCTTTTCCCTCGGAGGGTAGTATTTCAAATGGGCAGACTTATATTTACAAAGGCTGTGCTGATCAATTGATTTGTTTCTATTTTCCCCAGAAAGATATACAGATCAAGAAATCTCAGAATACGGTATAATCAATAAAAAACGACACATCTGGTATTAATACAGACACCAGTGGTTACCTTCAGAATCCATATCTAGTTAACTTGAAACCCCCCTGAAATGGTAATTTGTCTTCTTTGGAACTCCCACGTCATTGACTAACAGTCATTTGAAAACACAACACAAACACATCTGCGTTTCTATTTACTTACATTCAACCATACTTTTGTAAAAGACGTTAATGATTTTCAAGGGTTTATATATATTTTTTAATTACATATATACTTTTCATTTTGTAACTTGCGGTGGTGTTTGAATTTTAGAAAGGTTAAGCATATCAGATCCAGTTTTAAAAAAATTTTTAGATAATGGCATTTTTGATGCTAAAAATTACCGAATTTTCAAAGATATATAAAAAAATTAACCTATTCTTCTTTCAAAAGCAAAATTAACATAAGTTTCCTTTGCAAACTCTCCTCAAAAATTATTCTTCGTAATCTGACGCATAATATCATTTAAGAAATTAATGATAGTACAGGTCATTAACACATATATTAACATTCAGAAATTATAGAGTACTTCAGTTTATTAGAACTAGGGCACAAATTTATGTATGCGTATGGGGCGGTGCTATTAGAGAAACAAAATAATAATTTTTTTAAGTTCTTTTTATCTAAGAGCTGAAAAAAATGAACAAGGACGCCACCATTACAAAAATATGACAATAGTTTTTTGAAAGTTATTTTTCTGTCGCGCTGAAAAAAAAAAAATCTGACCAAGGGATGCATGATTAAAAAAAGACGATATTAGTTTTTTGAAAGTTGTTTTTACATAAAACACGGGAAAAAATCTAACCTAGAGTGCTGTGATTATAAAAACATGACATTTGTTTTTCGAAAGTTATTTTTAAAGAAACACTGAAAAAAAAAATCCTGTCATGGGCGCCATGATTACAAACACACAGTATTAATATTTTGAAAGTTGTTTTTACAAGAGGTGCTGAAAAAAAATGATGAAGGACGCCATTATTACAAAAACTGGTATTAGTTTTTTAAAAGTTATTTTTGTAGAGGCACCGATAAAAACCTGGCTAAGGGCGACACGATTCCAAAAACACGATGTTAGTTTTTTAAAAGTTATTTTTAAAAAGGCGCTGAAAAAGATCTAAACAAAGGCGCCATGATTACAAAAACATGATATTAGTTTATTTTTGGTTACTTTTACAGAGGTATTGAAAGAGTCTGACCAAGGGCTCCATGCTTCCCAAAACACGATATTTGTTTTCTGAAAATTATTTTTACAAGCGGCGCAAGAAAAATTTGAACAAGGGCGCCATAATTACAAAAATCGATATAAGTTTTTGAAAAGTTATTTTTATAGAGGCGCTGTAAAAGATCTAAACAAAGGCGCCATGATTACAAAAACATGATATTAGTTTATTTTTGGTTACTTTTACAGAGGTGTTGAAAAAGTTTGACCAAGGGCGCCATGCTTTCCAAAACATGATATTTGTTTTCTGAAAATTATTTTTACAGGAGGCGGTAGAAAAAGTTGAACAAGGGCGCTATAAATTACAAAAATCGATATAAGTTTTTTAAAAGTTTATTTTATAGAGGCATCGAAAAAAATCTGACCAGGGGCGCCACACTTCTAAAAACACGACATTAGTTTTTTGAAAGTTATATTTAAAGAAGCGCTGAAAAAGATCCGACCAAGGGCGCCACGTTTCCTAAAACACGATATTAGTTTTTTGAAAATTATTTTTTAAAAAGGTGTTGAAAAACATCTAAACAAGGGCCCCATGATTACAAAAACATGATATTAGTTTTTTTTAATGTTTTTTTTTTCTTTACAGAGATGTTGATAAAGTCTGACCAAGGGCTCCATGTTTCCCAAATCACAATATTAGTTTTGACGTGACAACGTCTTGTAAATTGGTTTGCCGGGAGACACTTCAAGAAACTGCGTTACGTTACGTTACGCTCCGCTCACGATACGCGCTCACTTTTCTCTTAACTTTTTCCGGTCACTTGTGGGACCATTTTCTGAACGTGAATGTGAATTCGCTGCAAGGAAGGGGCGGTGCTTAATAGGAATTTTAGATAGTATCAAACTAAGACGAAATACGTTATGTATTAGTTATTAGTATAAAGTACAAAGAAAATAAGTGTAGTTTATTTCGTAATTCGGAGGTATATTATGGAAAACTAATGATATGTGATTAGTGAAAGCCATTTTACTTTAGTTATATTCTGCTCATTGAAAAATTCTTTAATATGCTGTTTACAAAATTCAACATTTGACATCAATAAACATGAAGTAAAATGTGTTTAACAAACACAGTGTATTGCAAGTTATTGTATGTATATTTGTATATAAATACGTATGTATGTGTAAAGGTAAAAATAAAATTTTGTTAATATGAAATTCAGTGCGAGATTCTTTGTATAAATTAATGTTTTAAATATAATTCTTTGTATAAATAAATGTTTTAATTTGTTACTATTATTTCATCCTTCTTCCTACTATACGAATGAATATTCACATTAAAATTATTTTACAACTCAAAGTCGTTGTCACGTAAAACTTTCGCCCGTATACCGACTTTACAGGCAACCAATTTTTTTTTTAAGTATATTTCTTTAACGTAATAAGAATTAGTTTTCAGTCAATTAATGTTTCAAAGTGTGGTTTCAAGTTTAATGTTTCAAAGTGCATAATGTTGCAAGTACAGAGGGTTCCGTACAATAAATATATGAATTAGTGACTCGGCATGCATTACACAAATTTATCATTAAAAGTTGTTATCTAGGCTTTAAAAGACCACATAGAATACACCGCGCTTGTTTTTATATAAGTCCAAACCATCCGTGTCATATGTATCTTGGCTAATTACCGACATTTTTTTTAATGTTATTTTTACAAGAGGCGCTGAAAAAAGCTAACCAAGGGCGCAGTAATTAAAAAAACCGATATTAGTTTTTTAAAAGTTATTTTTGTAGAGGTGCCGAGAAAATCTGACTAGGGGCGCCACGATTCCAAAGACACGATATTAGTTTTTTAAAAGTTTTTTTTTTTAAAGAGGCGCTGAAAAAGATCTAAACAAGTGCGCTACGATTACAAAAACATAATTTTTTTTTCTTTTACAGAGGTTTTGATAAAGTCTGACCAAGGGCGCCATGTTTCCCAAAGCATGATATTAGTTTTTGAGAGTTATTTTTACAAGAGGCGCCGAAAAAACCTGTCCAGGGGCGCCACAATTCCAAAAACACGATATTACTTTTTTGAAAGTTATTCTTACAAGAGGCGCTGTTAAAAGCTGAGCAAGGGCGCCATAATTACAAAAACCGATATTAATTTTTAAAAAGTTATTTTTGTAGAGGCGCCGAAAAAAGTCTCTCCAGGGGCGCCACGATTCAAAAAACACGATATTAGTTTTTTTAAGTTATATTTAAAGAGACGGTGAAAAAGATCTAAACAATGGCACCATGATTACAGAAACATGATATTAGTTTTTTAGGTTATTTTTACAGAGGTGTTGAAAAAGTCTGACCAAGGGCGCCATGTTTCCCAAAACACGATGTTAGTTTTTTGTTAGTTATTTTTACAAGAGGCGCTAGAAAAAGTCGACCAAGGGCGCCATAATTACAAAAATCGATATTAGTTTTTTAAAAGTTATTTTTATAGAGGCACCGAAAAAAAAATCTGACCAAGGGCGCCACAATTCCAAAAACATGATATTAGTTTTTTAAAGTTATTTTTAAAGAGCGCTGAAAAAAAATCAAAGGGCGCCATAATTACAAAACATAAAATTAGGTTTTTTTTTTTTTTGACAGAGGTGTTGGTAAAATCTAAGCAAGGGTGCCATGTTTCACAAAACACGATATTAGTTTTTCAAAAGTTATTTTTAAAAGCGCTTAAAAAACCTAAACAAGGTCGCCTCTGACAATGTGACCAATTAAAATGAAAATGTCTTGTTTTAGACTGGCATTTTACCTCTTTTTTCTGTCGTTTGTATTTCCAGAAAAAGCAGAATAAATATTTAACTACAGAGCAGTTACCTATGGCGTTAAATGATTGACAGAAAATATTCTAAATGCGTCATTAGTTTTAATTTGCCAAATGAAAATACTTGAAATTTTTTGCCTTTCAGATTCCACAACTTAAATTGCTTTCATAAACAAAACAACAAAAAACAAGTTGGAAATTGCACGTGAACGCAGCAAATGAGGTGCGTTCGTACGATAACGAAGTTTTAAAAATATTCAGATCTTGCTCATATAGTAGAGCGTACTTCGGATACAGTATAGTCGTCGAAATCTTTGTGTTTCTGTAAATATGCAGAAAGTAATTTTTATTACACCGCAGAAACGTATATCTTATTCATAAAATGTGAAATAGTTGAATATAATTAAAACACGCCCCAAACAATGTTTCCCCCTATAGCATTATGTAGTGGAATACTTTTGTGTGGCACTGTAATTTAATAATAAAAATTCTTTGCATCGCAGATTGTACAGAAAGCATAATTTAGTATATATATTTCATAGATTCATGCCAATTCTATCATGTTCGAATGAGTGTAACATCATAAAAATGCATTTGAATCTTTTTTCCCATTGACCGTAATGTAATGGAATACCTTTGATTGTCCCTGTAAATGATCAGTGCATCGGACTTTCATAACATTTGAAATTACTCGATAAAATTACGTAATAATTATATGTTTTAAATTTCATACGATTAAAATGCATTTAAAATTTTTTTCCCCATTGACCGTAATGTAACGGAATCCTTTTGATTGTCCCTGTAATTGATCTATACATTCGATTTTCATAACATTTGAAATGACTCGACAAAATTACGCAATAATTATACGTTTTAAATTTCAAACGATTAAAATGCATTTGAAACTTTTTTCCCCATTGACTGTAATGTAACGGAATCCTTTTGATTGTCCCTGTAATTGATCTATCCATCCGATTTTCATAAAATTTGAAATGACTCGACAAAATTATGTTATAATTATGTATTTTAAATTTCAAACGATTCGGTTGGGTAGTTTTTGCGTTGTTATATGCGGACGGACAGACAGACAGACAGACGGACAGACAGACAGACAGACGGACAGACAGACAGACGGACAGACAGACAGACGGACGGACTGAGCGACAACAATAGGTGCTACGTATTTACATAATTACGAACGCACCTAAAAAGTGACGAGGGGCGCACCGGGCATTTGCCTAGTGGCCCGGTGGGCCAATACGACCCTGGTAAAAATATTATAAAATAAATAAATACATATAAATGTTAGGAATTTAACAGATACAGGGAATTTTCTTTTTTCCTTTGAATCAGAATTTTAAATTCCCACCCCCTCCTCAGAATTTTATTTAACATGCATATATATTTGAAATCATATTAAAAATTTACGTTTTAGAAACAGTTTATATGCCCCCCCCCTTTTTTTTCTTTTTTCGTTACTGACTCCCATTCAGCAAAAAATTCTTTTTGAAACAATTTAAATACCATTTTATCCATTTTGTTTGAAACAAATACCTTTTTTATAGAATTAAAAAATATATACATAAAAAATTCATATTTATCAGTAAATATCTTGTAAATATTTTGTATAATATGCATTTCCAATGAATGCATCTTACTGTATTTAAATCTTTGTATTGTTCTAATTTCTTATAAATTTGTGTTCTATTTATTTTGGCTATTAAAATCAATATAAATCGAATAATATATTCATTATGTCCAGTATGAACACTGAAATATATCCATGCAAAGCTCTCCGCGCTTGCAGATGCAAATAAATCAAAATACATTCTTTCTTTTTTTTCTAATAACATCATTTTTCAAATTTTAGAATGATCTTTCCTAGAAAAAAAAAAAAAAGTGAAACTAATTGTATTTCTAAGCCAACTTTAGAGATACAGAAATCGACAATTTTAGAAATATATTATGCATGTACGATTCAAAATTATTTTATGCATGTATGCAGTTTTTCATGACTGAGTAATTGGGAGGAGGGGGGTGGACATGGACTGCTTTAGGGACAATCTAAAAGCGTTTTTCTGTTTTAATATTTATTTTAAATTATTTTACTATATTTTAAATATTTATTCATTTTTTTCAACTCTTTTTTATAAATAATGAATGTAACAGTGTGCCGGTGAAGAAAAAACTTGGAATTCTGTATACATTTTGAGCACAATTTTTATTTCTTATATAAATATTTTCAAACTAAATAAAATATGCCATCTATTTTATTGTTTTAAATATAAATCTCGTAAATTATATCTCGTATATAAATCTTTCCTTATTAAAATTAAGATTTAAAGTAATTTTTGAAAGAAATAAAGACAAAAAATATATACATTTTCTCTCTTAAAATAAATATGCTGGTCAGTTTATATTAGCCCTCTGCTTTCTAGATGTTGCAGGGCCATTACTTTTTTGCCCGAAACCGACCATTAAGTGTTTACCTGCAAAGTAAATGCAACAGTTCTGTCATCGCCGAGCCTTTAATGGCTCGGCGATGGCTGCCGCAATTAGCGGCGGCTTACTTGTGGTACAGCATTGTTTTTGTACAAATGGCCTTAACTCCTTTTGGCCGCGACGAAACCAGCTTACGGCCTTAACTCGAGTGTTTGTGGGGTAAACTTCAAAATTTACTGCACTTAATACAATACACAACTTGCCGACGCTTTTTTGTGTAATATAACTCGAAACTGCAAATGCAGGTGAAAATTTAGTCTTCGTATTGACATACTTATTATTGAACTTTTCACCAACTCTCCTCCAAACAAATATTCCAATGTCATCACTTTTGCCAGTGCACATGTTTTTTACATCATTGCAGGCGCTCCTTTCTATGCTTCTTTGACAAGTAAGGTCTTGTTTTAACTTTACATGATTTAAATCTAGCTACATTTAGACTATTACATACAGTTCTGTCACATAACATTACGTTACACTTAGACCATTCGGAATCAGGTTTTTCGAGGTTGCTCGCTGCTTCTTTTCGCTATTTCCATAAGTTTTCTTTTCCTTCTTAGGTATTGACATTCATGGTCTTCCTCTTCGAGGTAAATTTTCCACGCTATTAGTCAACTGATATTTTTTCTAAATATTGCATACCATACTTTGAGAGGAATTCAATATAGCAGTCACTTTCCATTGTGAATTTGCTACTTCCAAAAACTAAATCATGCGAATTTTGAAATCGCGAGACAGGTTTTCACACGAGTCGTTTTCCAGCACTTCAGAGCTGCTTTTGATCTCGCAAATGGAAGATTTCTTCTTTTAAATAGGTTTCAGATATCGTACGCATGCGAAGGCACTCTAATCTGTCTTCAATATGCAAATTTCAAACTTGTTTCCTCAGTGATCGATTACTATTTTCCAACGTCCATCTTGATCGGATATTTTTTTCTCACGAAGAAACATTTTTTTCCAGCATTATAATTATAAATTATATGATTGTTATACTGAATTTACTTTTATTTATATTTTCATACGCTCTCTTTTATTTGTTATATTGTAAAGCGCTCATATGTCCTTGAATCGCGAAATGTATGGCTCGAAATACAAAACTCATAAGCTTGATAACAGTGATCGGAAACTTTTTGCCAAGGGTTGTATGATGAAAATTGGTTTCCTACTGAGTTTTACATTTTTACTTAGAATTAAATTATTATTTTAAATTTTTATCAACATATTTTATTTTTTCATATTACTTATTACAACATTGTTTTTAACAGGTTTAATTGAAGAAATAAATGATGGCATCCTTAAAATAAACTTTAGATTAAAGAATGGAAGCCTATTCTATTGGCCAAATACACCAGATATCCAGGATGTCCCATAGAATAAAATTTTGTGTGTTATCGATATTCCTTCTCGACCAGTTACTTCAAGATATTTTACTATCGACAAAAGTAGTGAAAAAATAATAGATGTTAAATAATTTATAATTGTTAAAATGTTCAAAACTGAAATGTTTTGAAATATTTCACTTCTGTCCATGTAAATGTCACTCTTGTCCCCTTATTCTTAAAACTTAAAAAATATTCAGATTTATCACAGATGATATATTAAACATATTTTTTTACCATATAAAGATAAACTTTAATAAAATACACATATTTTTCAAAAAAAAAAAAAAATTAAAATCCTGGTTTATAAAGTAAACAACTATCTCGGGGACAGTAGTGACATCGATTTCAAAATTAATTTATAAAATATTTTTTAAATATATATATAGTGATTAAAGTTTATACTGTAATGTTATATATTACTCAATAACCTATGCTGTATCTAATTATTAAAAAATATTGGTTAAAATTTAATTTTTATTTTTCAGTAAATCAATGAGTGAAATTACCCACTTATTGGAGAATCAAACATATATATATATAACCGTTTAAACGCTAATGTTCCCATACGGGAACATTGGATTATTTGTAATAAAAAACATATATTTTTCAACATAATAAAGATGTCCTTACTTTTCCTGTAAAATATAAGGTAGATTTGAACTTTTGTAAAAAAAAAAAAAAAAAAAAAAAAAAAAAAATCTGTTCAAGCGTTTATCACAAGTATAAGGAAAATGAAAATTCATTAAAAATTCATGCATAAAAATATTTTATTTGCTTTTGTCGTTTTCTCTATATTACTTACATTTGACCGCTAGGAATCTAAATACTTTTGTAATTCGTGGAAATACTCAAGAACAATACACAATAGCATATAGCGGAAAAAATTTTTTATATTTACATAGATTCTCAATCAATAATCATATTCCAAAATGCTAACACTGAAATGAAAAAAAAAAAAAACTGCAGATTTTTTTCTAAATTTGTATGCATAAATTAAAACATTTGCAGCTGTAACATAGATAAAACAAAATTATAATTTCATTGCGATATTAATTCGGTGTGTAACCGGTTATGTAGAACCGAGTGTGCAATTAATGGCAGTAGAGTATAAATATAAAATTAAAAAACCCTCTTATATTGGTTTAAAATTTCTAATTTATAAAAAATTCGATTGATGAAAGGAAATTTCTCTTTGATAGTTTTATATTATAGTTTAACTATAAAAAGATTCTTTCGATCTTGATTTTTTTTTTCAAACTTCTAAACAAATTTAGAATTTAATAAGGGTATATTAAACTAAACAAATTTTAGTAAACTAAGTTTAATATACCCTTAAGAATAATGTACCCTTACGATTATAATAGCCTGAATTAGTATTCGAAACTATTATTTTTAAAATATTAATTAACATTAACACAAAATAATAAATTGCTCTCACAGAAAAATAAGCAATCAGCCCTTTTCTAATATTTTTAACACTATTGCTGAGTTATAAAAAATAAGCATTGTTTTATTTTTTTCTGCATAGAAACTTGTTATAATTTTTTATACACTGTAACAAAATTCTGCAAAGTTACAATTAAATTTTTAGAAAACTGGGATTTCTAGAACTTTTTATGTAACGGTAACCGCGAAAACTCATTGTGAAAACACTCTTCACGAAGACATTCTGTCACCAGCAGCCGCTCATTTTCAAAACATTCTTTTATTTATTTATTTTTCTTTCTTGTGCAAACTAAACGCTCATTGGTTATTTTTACGATCTTTTTTATTAATGTTCTTTTTGTACCTTTCAGATTTCGATGTAGTCAGATTAAGAATAATGATCAAGAAACATGTAATATCTGTGCGCGCGTGTGTAAATAATCAGCTTTTCTTGTTTGTGTGTTTACGTTTTGTCTCTTATTTTTGATGTGGATTTTTTTGTCTTTGAAGACGGCCAAGAATTTAGATTCGGACCACCGTGCATCCCTCAAGAACCCTCGAGAAAGGTAGGAAATTTTTATATTATTATTTTAAGAATATTTTCTACTGAAATATCGAATTTGAATTTAACATGGCATCCCTGTCGCGGGATGTACGGTGGTAATATATTTTGAAACAATTAAGAATTTGAATTTCGAAATAAACTAATTAAGTAGAGAAAAAGAGAAAAAAATGGCTGAAAGTTTAGAAACACTTAAAAAAAGAAGAACAATTTTTCGATCGGCTGTTACGAAAATTCTAAATAAAATCGAAACTTCCATAAAATCAGACGATGTGTCTATCGAAGAACTGCAAGAGCATGTTGAAACATTGACCGACAAATTTAAGTCACTTAAGACAACAGATAATTCAATTGAATTATTAGTCAATCCCGATGATTTAGAGAAAGAATTAGAAGCCGCTGAAAAGTATAGCGAAAATGTAATATTATGGAAGTCACGCGCAAATCAGAAAATTAGAGAATTAAATGCCGGATTTTTAAATTTAAAATCAAAACAAGAAAGTAACAAAGAACAATTTTCCGACAGTACATTTAATGAAAAAGTGGATAATTCTGTAAAAGTTAAGTTACCGAAATTGCATATACCAATATTTGATGGAAATATAAATGAATGGCTTTCCTTTTGGAGCAGTTTTGAATCGGCCATTCATGATAATAAGTCGTTAAATAAAGTTGATAAATTTAAATATTTAAGATCGCAATTAAGATCGATCGCTTTAAACACAATAGAAGGTTTTCCTGTTTCCGAAAAAAAATACGATGCGGCTATAGAATTGCTGAAAAGTAGGTTTGCTAATAAACAATTATTAATACACAATCATATTAGTAATCTTTTAGCTATCAAGCCTTTGAGAACTTCGAATGATATATATGCTTTCCGACAATATTTTGATAAATTATCAGTAGAACTGAGAAGTTTGCAAAGCTTAGGAACAGATTTAAATAGCATTTCAAGTGTATTATGTACAACCATTTTGAAAACAATTCCGAAAGATTTGTTAATAGAACTTAACAAGTCCGATAATGAAAAAGGATTTTATGAAATTGAAGAGCTAATAAATTTCTTATCTACTTGTTTAAAAGCAAGAGAAAAGGCTAATCTAGTAATAAACCCAATTCACGAAGAAAGGAAAATGTTTAATCCTCCTGAAAAGAAAAACTTTAATTCGTTTCGAAATAACAATAAACAAAAAAATTATCCCACAGCTAATGATTTAGTGTCAACGAACAAAAAAGAGAATTTAAACGTAATAAACTGCGTTTTTTGTGAATCATTTCATCACTCATCGGTTGATTGCGATAGAACTAATGAGTTATCTATTGATGAAATTAAGAACATTCTAATGAAAAAAGGAGCATGTTTTAAGTGCCTAGAAATGAAAAAACATTTATCGCGTTTTTGCAAAAAAAAATATAAAATGCCGGATTTGCAACGGGAGTCATAACACATTGTTTTGTTATAGAAACATAAAAAAGGAAAAATCTAAACAACAGACCGAAGTGTCGGATACTGCCCTTTTTGCGAATGAAAACTTGCCGAAAGAAGTTTATTTACAAACTTTATATGTTTATGTAAGAAATAATGGTTGTGAATATATAGTACGCGCATTGTTAGATACGGCGTCTTCTAAGTCGTATATTTCAAAGTTCGTAGCCAATAAGATGGAATTAAAAAGTTTAAGAAAGGTCAGAATTACTCACGGGTTGTTTGGAGGTACCGAAACAACGGTAGATCATAACTGTTATTCTGTTAATTTAAGGGGTTTAAGGGGAGGTAAAAAGATAAAAATTGAGGTAATGGAACAAGAAAAAATTTGTGCTAATGTACCCAAAATTAGAGACATTCGTTGTATTGCGGAATTAAAAGGAAAAAATATATTTTTGAGCGATATCTGCCCTGAAGGTAAAAATTGTTTATATGAAAGAAATTTAACTGTTTAAAGACTGAGAACTGTTTAAAGGTAAAATAGAAAATTTATCTTGTGGTTTGGTTGCGATGCAAACAAAACTGGGTTGGACTACTATGGGCAAAATTGGCGGAAATGAAAAGATTAGTTCTCTTTTGGTCCTTTCATTATATGTAAACGATGCCAAAATTACAGATTTGTGGAATTTAGATTCTTTAGGCATAGTAGATCCGGCGGAAAAACAAACTAAGGAAGAAGTCCAGAAATTAGTTTTGGAGCATTTTAAAGAAACCGTAAGACGCGAAACTGATGGTAGGTACAAAGTTTGTCTTCCCTGGTTAAGTGAGCATCCTCCCATTCCAAGTAATAAAGATTTAGCGATAAAACGCCTGCAAAATAATATTAAGAATCTCCAAAATTGCGGTTTGTTGAAAGATTACGAAGCAGTTTTAAATGAGTGGGAAACGGAAGGGATTATTGAAAGAGTGAAAGAAGAGGAAAAACTTAACACCAAAGTCCATTATCTCCCTCATAGAGCTGTAATAAAACCTAATTCTACGACCAAAATTAGGCCGGTATTTGATGGATCAGCACATGTTAAGGGTTCTGTTTCCATAAATGATTGTATAGAGAAGGGACCTAATTTAATTGAACTAATTCCTTCTGTTCTAAATCGATTTAGAGTGGGAAAGATAGGTATTGTAGCAGATATTCGTGAAGCTTTTTTACAGATATCACTGAATGAAAAGGATAGAGATTATTTACTTTTTTTCTGGTGGAGAGATGGGAATTCAGAAAACCTTGAAATTTATAGACATTGTCGGGTTGTCTTTGGGATTAGTTGTAGCCCCTTCCTTTTGGCCGCTACTCTAACACCTCACTTAGATGAAGCACCTGAGAACATTAAAGATGTTGCTATAAAACTTAAAGAATCTTTCTATGTAGATAACTGTGTAGCTAGTGTAGAATCGTTAGAAGAGTTAGAATATTTTCGCAATGAAGCACGGAAACTCTTAGCTTCGGCACAATTTGATCTTCGTGGTTGGTGTCATAATCGGTGCGAAGAAATTGGATTAGGCTTTAATGAAAAGGGTCATTTGAGTGATGCGGCTGAGGATAAGATTCCCTTACTTGGTTTAATGTGGGACACCAAGAGTGATACATTATCGTGTGATTTTCGGAATTTTAAATTGGAAAATGGGTGCATCACTAAAAGAACAATTTTGTCCTTAACTCATAAAATATTCGATCCCATCGGTTTCACTTGCCCCGTGACCTTAATTCCAAAATTACTTTTACAGAAATGCTGGAAAATAAAGGCGTCATGGGACTCCAAGCTGCCCGATGAGATAGTTAAGGAATTTAGAAAATTGACTAAGGAAATTAATGATTTGGGAAAGCTTGAGATCCCGCGAAGATTGTCTAACTTATCTCTAAAAGAGGGAAACTTATCTTTACATATTTTCTGCGACGCTAGTAAATTTTCTTACGCTACATGCATTTATCTAAGAAATGAAGTAGAAAATCGTGTAACTTGTCAACTTATTCAGGCTCGTTCTAGAGTCTCGTTCTAGAGTCTATATCTCGTTCCTCTAAAGGACATTTCCATTCCACGCCTTGAGTTATTGGCCTGTTGTATTGGAGCTAGATTGTCTAATAGTATTAAAAACGATTTGAAATTAGAAAATGTTGATACTTTCTATTGGTCAGATTCAATAGACGTGTTATACTGGATAAAACGGGAAGGTCCTTGGGCTACATTTGTAGAAAATAGAGTTAGAGAAATTCGAAAGCTTACCCCCAACACTTCATGGAATTTTGTACCTGGACATATGAATCCAGCAGATTTACCGTCACGCGGTTGTTGTGCAAAATCCCTTATTAAATCTCAGTGGTGGTTAGGACCATCATGGCTTTCAGAATCAAAGGAAAATTGGCCTAGTACTAATATTTTTCCTAATATGGATATAGTGAATTCTGAAAAAAGAAAAACTATTGTGACCGCTCCTAATGTAGAGAGTGATGAGGCACAATTTCATAATCGCTATCCTTCTTACAATAAAATTTTGCGAGTTACTGGTTGGATTTTGCGATTTTACCAAAATTCAAAAAGGGGTAGTACCGACAGAATATTCGGTCAATTAACACACAACGAATTAAAAGCGGCAGAAACAGTATTATTAAGACTTGTGCAAAAAGAATCCTTTGTGAATGAACATAATCAAAGACTAAAATGCCTGAATATTTTTACAGATTCGGAAGGAATTATACGAGTAAAAACGAAGATATTTCAACGAGAAGATGAATTTAATTTTAGATTACCTATCTTACTCCCTTCAAATCATTACGTCGTAGAACAGATTATATTTTCGAAACATTTAGAATTCGGTCATTGTGGCGAACCCCTGCTAATGATTGCGTTACGAGAAAATTACTGGGTACTGAAGAGTCGGAAAACAATCAAAAAGGTAATCGACAAATGTATCATTTGTAAAAGACACTCAGCAAAACCACCTGATGTAGTAGAAAGTGTCTTACCTCTTGATCGTGTCAGAGAAGCCGCGATTTTCGAAATAATAGGATTAGATCTGTGCGGGCCTCTTTATTTGAAAAAAGAATCTAAAGTCTGGATTTTGATAGTCACGTGTGCAGTTTTTAGAGCTGTGCATTTCGAGCTATTCACAGCTCTTTCAACCGAAAGTTTTATCTTAGGACTGAAACGCTTTATTTCTAGACGAGGTCGTCCTGCCATAATATATTCAGATAACGGCACAAATTTTACTGGCTGCCACAATTTATTGAAAAAGATTGACTATGAAAAGGTAAAAGCGGTTACGGCGTTTTCACGTATAGATTGGAAATTTATTCCACCTTCTGCACCTTGGTGGGGTGGATTTTGGGAGAGGCTTGTTGGAATCTTGAAACGAATCTTGAGAAGGGTATTGGGCAAGTCGTCTTTAAATTTTGAAGAACTACATACCGTTATCTGCGATTGTGAAAGTATTATAAATGCCCGCCCCTTGACGTATGTTACAGATAATAATGAAGATCTTCAAGTTATAACTCCTTCAATGTTCTTACAGGAAAATACTAAAATAGGTATGCCTGAATTGGAATTTCTAGACCACAAAGAAATGAATAAACGATACCATTATAGAATTAAAATTAGAAACGATTTAAAATCAAGATTTAGAAGCGAATACCTCGGCACATTAAAATGTTCGGTTTTTAGTGGGAAAAAATCAAGATCTTTGTGTGTAGGGGATGTTGTCCTGATATGGACGGAAAATTCTAGCCGAATAAACTGGCCTCTTGGTAGAGTTGTGGAACTTATACCCAGTCAAGATGGCGTTGTGCGCGTAGTAAAGTTGAAGACTGCAACTGGAATGCTAATTCGTCCCATTAAGAAACTTTGTTCTTTGGAGGTGAATGAAATCGCCGATAATCAAAGTGATGCAGTACTGCAGAAGCGTTTGACTACTCGCCGTGGTCGAATTGTACGGCCGCCCGAAAGATTCCAACTGCAGTGATTGAGTTCTGTCCCCTAATGAACTCAAGGTGGGGAGTTTGAAAACACTCTTCACGAAGACATTTTGGCACCAGCAGCCGCTCATTTTCAGAACATTCTTTTATTTATTTATTTTTCTTTCTTGTGCAAACTAAACGCTCATTGGTTATTTTTACGATCTTTTTTATTAATGTTCTTTTTGTACCTTTCAGATTTCGATGTAGTCAGATTAAGAATAATGATCAAGAAACATGTAATATCTGTGCGCGCGTGTGTAAATAATCAACTTTTCTTGTTTGTGTGTTTACGTTTTGTCTCTTATTTTTGATGTGGATTTTTTTGTCTTTGAAGACGGCCAAGAATTTAGATTCGGACCACCGTGCATCCCTCAAGAACCCTCGAGAAAGGTAGGAAATTTTTATATTATTATTTTAAGAATATTTTCTACTGAAATATCGAATTTGAATTTAACATGGCATCCCTGTCGCGGGATGTACGGTGGTAATATATTTTGAAACAATTAAGAATTTGAATTTCGAAATAAACTAATTAAGTAGAGAAAAAGAGAAAAAAATGGCTGAAAGTTTAGAAACACTTAAAAAAAGAAGAACAATTTTTCGATCGGCTGTTACGAAAATTCTAAATAAAATCGAAACTTCCATAAAATCAGACGATGTGTCTATCGAAGAACTGCAAGAACATGTTGAAACATTGACCGACAAATTTAAGTCACTTAAGACAACAGATAATTCAATTGAATTATTAGTCAATCCCGATGATTTAGAGAAAGAATTAGAAGCCGCTGAAAAGTATAGCGAAAATGTAATATTATGGAAGTCACGCGCAAATCAGAAAATTAGAGAATTAAATGCCGGATTTTTAAATTTAAAATCAAAACAAGAAAGTAACAAAGAACAATTTTCAGACAGTACATTTAATGAAAAAGTGGATAATTCTGTAAAAGTTAAGTTACCGAAATTGCATATACCAATATTTGATGGAAATATAAATGAATGGCTTTCCTTTTGGAGCAGTTTTGAATCGGCCATTCATGATAATAAGTCGTTAAATAAAGTTGATAAATTTAAATATTTAAGATCGCAATTAAGATCGACCGCTTTAAACACAATAGAAGGTTTCCTGTTTCCGAAAAAAAATACGATGCGGCTATAGAATTGCTGAAAAGTAGGTTTGCTAATAAACAATTATTAATACACAATCATATTAGTAATCTTTTAGCTATCAAGCCTTTGAGAACTTCGAATGATATATATACTTTCCGACAATATTTTGATAAATTATCAGTAGAACTGAGAAGTTTGCAAAGCTTAGGAACAGATTTAAATAGCATTTCAAGTGTATTATGTACAACCATTTTGAAAACAATTCCGAAAGATTTGTTAATAGAACTTAACAAGTCCGATAATGAAAAAGGATTTTATGAAATTGAAGAGCTAATAAATTTCTTATCTACTTGTTTAAAATCAAGAGAAAAGGCTAATCTAGTAATAAACCCAATTCACGAAGAAAGGAAAATGTTTAATCCTCCTGAAAAGAAAAACTTTAATTCGTTTCGAAATAACAATAAACAAAAAAATTATCCCACAGCTAATGATTTAGTGTCAACGAACAAAAAAGAGAATTTAAACGTAATAAACTGCGTTTTTTGTGAATCATTTCATCACTCATCGGTTGATTGCGATAGAACTAATGAGTTATCTATTGATGAAATTAAGAACATTCTATGAAAAAAGGAGCATGTTTTAAGTGCCTAGAAATGAAAAAACATTTATCGCGTTTTTGCAAAAAAAAATATAAAATGCCGGATTTGAAACGGGAGTCATAACACATTGTTTTGTTATAGAAACATAAAAAAGGAAAAATCTAAACAACAGACCGAAGTGTCGGATACTGCCCTTTTTGCGAATGAAAACTTGCCGAAAGAAGTTTATTTACAAACTTTATATGTTTATGTAAGAAATAATGGTTGTGAATATATAGTACGCGCATTGTTAGATACGGCGTCTTCTAAGTCGTATATTTCAAAGTTCGTAGCCAATAAGATGGAATTAAAAAGTTTAAGAAAGGTCAGAATTACTCACGGGTTGTTTGGAGGTACCGAAACAACGGTAGATCATAACTGTTATTTTGTTAATTTAAGGGGTTTAAGGGGAGGTAAAAAGATAAAAATTGAGGTAATGGAACAAGAAAAAATTTGTGCTAATGTACCCAAAATTAGAGACATTCGTTGTATTGCGGAATTAAAAGGAAAAAATATATTTTTGAGCGATATCTGCCCTGAAGGTAAAAATTGTTTATATGAAAGAAATTTAAATGAAATACATGTACTTTTGGGAGCAGATGTTGTGGGAGAACTGTTTACAGGTAAAATAGAAAATTTATCTTGTGGTTTGGTTGCGATGCAAACAAAACTGGGTTGGACTACTATGGGCAAAATTGGCGGAAATGAAAGGATTAGTTCTCTTTTGGTCCTTTCATTATATGTAAACGATGCCAAAATTACAGATTTGTGGAATTTAGATTCTTTAGGCATAGTAGATCCGGCGGAAAAACAAACTAAGGAAGAAGTCCAGAAATTAGTTTTGGAGCATTTTAAAGAAACCGTAAGACGCGAAACTGATGGTAGGTACAAAGTTTGTCTTCCCTGGTTAAGTGAGCATCCTCCCATTCCAAGTAATAATGATTTAGCGATAAAACGCCTGCAAAATAATATTAAGAATCTCCAAAATTGCGGTTTGTTGAAAGATTACGAAGCAGTTTTAAATGAGTGGGAAACGGAAGGGATTATTGAAAGAGTGAAAGAAGAGGAAAAACTTAACACCAAAGTCCATTATCTCCCTCATAGAGCTGTAATAAAACCTAATTCTACGACCAAAATTAGGCCGGTATTTGATGGATCAGCACATGTTAAGGGTTCTGTTTCCATAAATGATTGTATAGAGAAGGGACCTAATTTAATTGAACTAATTCCTTCTGTTCTAAATCGATTTAGAGTGGGAAAGATAGGTATTGTAGCAGATATTCGTGAAGCTTTTTTACAGATATCACTGAATGAAAAGGATAGAGATTATTTACGTTTTTTCTGGTGGAGAGATGGGAATTCAGAAAACCTTGAAATTTATAGACATTGTCGGGTTGTCTTTGGGATTAGTTGTAGCCCCTTCCTTTTGACCGCTACTCTAACACCTCACTTAGATGAAGCACCTGAGAACATTAAAGATGTTGCTATAAAACTTAAAGAATCTTTCTATGTAGATAACTGTGTAGCTAGTGTAGAATCGTTAGAAGAGTTAGAATATTTTCGCAATGAAGCACGGAAACTCTTAGCTTCGGCACAATTTGATCTTCGTGGTTGGTGTCATAATCGGTGCGAAGAAATTGGATTAGGCTTTAATGAAAAGGGTCATTTGAGTGATGCGGCTGAGGATAAGATTCCCTTACTTGGTTTAATGTGGGACACCAAGAGTGATACATTATCGTGTGATTTTCGGAATTTTAAATTGGAAAATGAGTGCATCACTAAAAGAACAATTTTGTCCTTAACTCATAAAATATTCGATCCCATCGGTTTCACTTGCCCCGTGACCTTAATTCCAAAATTACTTTTACAGAAATGCTGGAAAATAAAGGCGTCATGGGACTCCAAGCTGCCCGATGAGATAGTTAAGGAATTTAGAAAATTGACTAAGGAAATTAATGATTTGGGAAAGCTTGAGATCCCGCGAAGATTGTCTAACTTATCTCTAAAAGAGGGAAACTTATCTTTACATATTTTCTGCGACGCTAGTAAATTTTCTTACGCTACATGCATTTATCTAAGAAATGAAGTAGAAAATCGTGTAACTTGTCAACTTATTCAGGCTCGTTCTAGAGTAGCTCCTCTAAAGGACATTTCCATTCCACGCCTTGAGTTACTGGCCTGTTGTATTGGAGCTAGATTGTCTAATAGTATTAAAAACGATTTGAAATTAGAAAATGTTGATACTTTCTATTGGTCAGATTCAATGGACGTGTTATACTGGATAAAACGGGAAGGTCCTTGGGCTACATTTGTAGAAAATAGAGTTAGAGAAATTCGAAAGCTTACCCCCAACACTTCATGGAATTTTGTACCTGGACATATGAATCCAGCAGATTTACCGTCACGCGGTTGTTGTGCAAAATCCCTTATTAAATCTCAGTGGTGGTTAGGACCATCATGGCTTTCAGAATCAAAGGAAAATTGGCCTAGTACTAATATTTTTCCTAATATGGATATAGTGAATTCTGAAAAAAGAAAAACTATTGTGACCGCTCCTAATGTAGAGAGTGATGAGGCACAATTTCATAATCGCTATTCTTCTTACAATAAAATTTTGCGAGTTACTGGTTGGATTTTGCGATTTTACCAAAATTCGAAAAGGGGTAGTACCGACAGAATATTACGTCAATTAACACACAACGAATTAAAAGCGGCAGAAACAGTATTATTAAGACTTGTGCAAAAAGAATCCTTTGTGAATGAACATAATCAAAGACTCAAATGCCTGAATATTTTTACAGATTCGGAAGGAATCATACGAGTAAAAACGAAGATATTTCAACGAGAAGATGAATTTAATTTTAGATTACCTATCTTACTCCCTTCAAATCATTACGTCGTAGAACAGATTATATTTTCGAAACATTTAGAATTCGGTCATTGTGGCGAACCCCTGCTAATGATTGCGTTACGAGAAAATTACTGGGTACTGAAGAGTCGGAAAACAATCAAAAAGGTAATCGACAAATGTATCATTTGTAAAAGACACTCAGCAAAACCACCTGATGTAGTAGAAAGTGTCTTACCTCTTGATCGTGTCAGAGAAGCCGCGATTTTCGAAATAATAGGATTAGATCTGTGCGGGCCTCTTTATTTGAAAAAAGAATCTAAAGTCTGGTTTTTGATAATCACGTGTGCAGTTTTTAGAGCTGTGCATTTCGAGCTATTGACAGCTCTTTCAACCGAAAGTTTTATCTTAGGACTGAAACGCTTTATTTCTAGACGAGGTCGTCCTGCCATAATATATTCAGATAACGGCACAAATTTTACTGGCTGCCACAATTTATTGAAAAAGATTGACTATGAAAAGGTAAAAGCGGTTACGGCGTTTTCACGTATAAATTGGAAATTTATTCCACCTTCTGCACCTTGGTGGGGTGGATTTTGGGAGAGGCTTGTTGGAATCTTGAAACGAATCTTGAGAAGGGTATTGGGCAAGTCGTCTTTAAATTTTGAAGAACTACATACCGTTATCTGCGATTGTGAAAGTATTATAAATGCCCGCCCCTTGACGTATGTTACAGATAATAATGAAGATCTTCAAGTTATAACTCCTTCAATGTTCTTACAGGAAAATACTAAAATAGGTATGCCTGAATTGGAATTTCTAGACCACAAAGAAATGAATAAACGATACCATTATAGAATTAAAATTAGAAACGATTTAAAATCAAGATTTAGAAGCGAATACCTCGGCACATTAAAATGTTCGGTTTTTAGTGGGAAAAAATCAAGATCTTTGTGTGTAGGGGATGTTGTCCTGATATGGACGGAAAATTCTAGCCGAATAAACTGGCCTCTTGGTAGAGTTGTGGAACTTATACCCAGTCAAGATGGCGTTGTGCGCGTAGTAAAGTTGAAGACTGCAACTGGAATGCTAATTCGTCCCATTAAGAAACTTTGTTCTTTGGAGGTGAATGAAATCGCCGATAATCAAAGTGATGCAGTACTGCAGAAGCGTTTGACTACTCGCCGTGGTCGAATTGTACGGCCGCCCGAAAGACTCCAACTGCAGTGATTGAGTTCTGTCCCCTAATGAACTCAAGGTGGGGAGTGTGAAAACACTCTTCACGAAGACATTTTGGCACCAGCAGCCGCTCATTTTCAGAACATTCTTTTATTTATTTATTTTTCTTTCTTGTGCAAACTAAACGCTCATTGGTTATTTTTACGATCTTTTTTATTAATGTTCTTTTTGTACCTTTCAGATTTCGATGTAGTCAGATTAAGAATAATGATCAAGAAACATGTAATATCTGTGCGCGCGTGTGTAAATAATCAACTTTTCTTGTTTGTGTGTTTACGTTTTGTCTCTTATTTTTGATGTGGATTTTTTTGTCTTTGAAGACGGCCAAGAATTTAGATTCGGACCACCGTGCATCCCTCAAGAACCCTCGAGAAAGGTAGGAAATTTTTATATTATTATTTCAAGAATATTTTCTACTGAAATATCGAATTTGAAATTAACACTCATGTAACCGATTCTGTTGAATTTTTGCTATTACCGTTATATTAAAAGCACTAGGAATCACAGTTTTCAACTTTATGCTGTTTTTTTTTACAATAACCCCAGTAAAACTCCCTGTTACTGGACTGGAACTTATTAATAAATATCCTATTATTTAATAGACTTTAATCATTAAATCATTAAAGTTTGAATTTCAGGAATATCAAGATTTTTTTTAATTCAGAAATTCCGAATTTGCACCCACTGTTCTGAATAATATATATATATATATATATATATTGACAAATATTTCATAGTTGCATAAAGAAAAGAAAATCTGTAGGATTTTAAGTGATGGATTTGAAGTTTTCAAATAAAAAAGATTATATTTGAAGTACTAATCGATTAATGACCACTATGATTTTCATTACTGAAGTTACCTACAAAATTAATTGAATTCAGAAATAATTTTGAAAATTAATCTAACAACAGATTTTTCATAAAACTTTATATTTTACGAAGGTTAAAAAAAAAAAAAAAAAAAAAGACGAATGGGAAGAAAACACATATGATTCATTTTCTAAATTCTATACAATTTTAGAATTTTCTAAGGTAAAACATCTTTCCATAAAACATTGTGTAATCCTATAGGAAAAATGCAAATTTTAGGACCCGTTCAATCAGACACTATTCGAGAAATTTCAGTGAAATTAGGAATTAATAATCACTGAATTATGCTCAACTTATCGTAGACAGATTTTTTTATTGCGAGTAAAATTTTTAGTTTTAGAGCAATGGTAAATTTTCAAAAATATTTTATTTGGTCGAATTTTTTTTTTTCGTAATTAGCATTTTTTTTAAAAAAACCGCCTGTCACATATAATCTTATATTTATACTCTACTATCATTTTTTTAAATCAAAATCTCATGAATACTCAATATCGTTCTGTTTTTTTTTTTTTTTCTTTTAACTGAAAATATCATTTTTCTTACAGATTATTATTATTATCCTAGAACAATCTGAAATTTTCAAAAAGCAGATTTTTTTTCGCAATTAATTTTTTTTAAACCGCCTATCACATATAATCTTATATTTATATTCTATTACCATTTTTGTAAAAATTAAAATTGCACGAATGCTCAATATCGCTCTGTTTTTAGCTGAAAATACCATTTTCCTTCAGAATATTATTATTATTACTTTAGAAAAATGGCAAATTTTCAAAAATATTTCATTTGGTAAAGTTTTTTTTTTTTTTTTTTTTTTTTTTTTGTAATTAACATTTTTTTAAACCACCTATCACATATAATTTTATATTTATACTCTACTACCATTTTAAAAAATCAAAATCCGACGAATACTCTATATCGTTCTCATTTTTAGCTGAAAATACCGCTTTCTCTCAGATTATTATTATTATTTTAGATCAATGGCAAACTTTCAAAAATATTTTATTTGGCAGAAGTTTTTTTTTTCTTAATTATTATTATTTTTAAACCACCTATCACATATAATTTTATATTTATATTCTGCTGCAGATTTTTAAAGTCGCACGAATACTCAATAGCGTTCGGTTTTTAGCTGAAAAGACAATTTTCTTTGCAGCTAAAAGCATAAGTTCTAATTTGAGTGAAATTCTTGCATAGTCTTATCAAACGCATTAATACTTATATACACAGTTAGATAAAATGTAATTTCACAAAAAAATTAGTATAAAAAGCTATAGGAAAATTTATGCAAGTAATTGTTGCATCCTAGTCGTGTTTTCACTTAAAGAAAATATAATTTAAAGACCACTGAACTAACCTATATAAAATAAACATTATTTGATCAGTATTAAAATAAGATACTGTTCTTGTCTCCTTTTATTTCTGAACAGAAGCAATAAACCCAACCAGTGATTTAGAGGCTCTACTCTCAAAATTAGTAGACGTAATTGCTGGTTTCGAATCCAATTGCGACCACCGACCTAATCGTTAGGCCTTTTTCGATGGTTTTCTTCGAACCTTTGATTTCTTTCATAAATACGGGTTAAATTTCCTTAGAAAGGTTCCCACGAAGGGCACACCCTCCTCCCTTAAACCTATATCCCTCGTGCTGATAATTGGCCGTCGCAAATACAGCCAAACAACTACAGTAAAGCATCGTTTATACGACGATCACTTATACGACGTTTACATTTATACGACGTTTTAATGTGGTCCCGATTCATCCCTATTAATTTTAATGTAAAAATATATCTTTTATACGACGCCCAAAATCGTTTATACGTCGATTTTTCGATTTAGTATAGGTTTAATTTTATTTTTCTTGTGTATTTTACGAACAAGCGGAAGTTGGCAACTATGAATGACACCAGAGCGTGTTTAAATGCACTCCACATTATAAAAATGTGGGCTGGTGTTCGATTAGTCTGAAAAATCAGCTTACGTGTAGCAGATTACACTGGCAGGGATCATTCTTTTTTCGGGGATGGTCAGCTGTCCCGACTTGTTTTAAGTTGCAAATAAACTATCCTTCTAACTGTTATCAGTATTGGCGACTTTTAGTTGGCTACGCGGGGTTTTTTATCTTTAACTTTAAATGGAAAGAAAACGATGCATTGCAAATGTGGAACCTTTCGGTGAAACATAAATAAAGGTACGCATATTTAAATTGCTTACTAATTTCCCCCTCCCCCCATTTTTAAGATTATTTGTTTATTTTGGCTTGTTTAATTTAAAAATTCATGCAAATCATCACGTTAAACCTTAAAATTAAGTGAAAACAAAATTAATACTAGTTTTGGAAGTGAAAATCGATTATACGTCGTTATCGTTTATACGACGTTTTTCGGTAGTCCCTTCGGCGTCGTATAAACGATGCTCCACTGTATAGCATTAAAAGAACAATACTTAAATTACATATTGAGTAGTTATTTTCGAGAAAAATAAAACAAATAATATTAAGAATAAATGCACACATGTCTAATACCATCTCCCATACACATATATATATACTGACAGGTTTTTTCTGATTGCATAAAGAAAAAAAATAATCTTTTGGATTTTAAAATATGGATTTTTCAATTTTTAAATTAAAAAGTGATACCTGAAATACAAAAAATGGTCATCGATTAATGGCCATTGTGCTTTTAATTAATGAAGTAACCTACAAAATTAATTGAATTCAAAAATTACTTTTAAAATTTAAGTTAGCAGAATTATCATAAACATTATATTTTATGAAAGATTTAAAATATACATATGGGAAGATCTCACCCATATTTAAATTAATAATTTTATACAATTTTAGTATTTTTTATTAAAATGTAATTTAAAAACATCTGAAATAACCTATATAAAAAAAAACAATATTTAATCAGTATTAAAATAAAACGTACGGTTCTTGTCTCGTTTTATTTCTGAACTGTAACAGTAAAGGAATAATATTTAAATTTCATATCAAGTCGTTAATTTGAGAAAAATTAAACAAATAATATTTAAAATAAATGCAAGCACTCTTTAATACCCCCTTTCATGCATTTTTTTCTTTTTTTACAAATATTTTGTAATTGCATTAAAAAAAATAGATTTTAAAGTATGAATTTACAATTTTCAAATAAATAAACAGTACCTGAAATACAAAAAATGAACCTCGATTCATGACCACTATAGATTCAATTACTCAAGTAACCCATAAAATTAATTCCATTCAAAAATTATTTTTAAAATTTAAGCTAACAACAGAATTTTCATAAAACTTTATATTTCATGAATATTTTAAAATATATTTATAAGAATAAATCACCCATGTTTCAATTTCCATATATTATACAGTTTTATAATTTTTTTTTATGAAAATGTAATTTAAAACGTCTGAACTACATAAAATAAGCATTATTTAATCAGTATAAAAATAAAACGTGCAGCTCTTGTGTCTTTTAAATTCTGAATTGTAACACTAAAAGAGCAAAATTTAAATTAAATTTAATCGAGTGACTATTTTCGAGAAAAATGAAACAAATAATATTAAATATAAACGCACGAATTGTCTGATATCCTCTTCCTTATATACGTATTGACCAAAAAACCAAACAGTCGTAGCAACCAAAATTAAGTAATCTATTCCACGATCGCACAAGGTCGGATGGATCTAGCATCACTATGATGTGTTCAGGGTCAAAAGTCAATCACGTGGTGATCCCGTGATAAAAATATTAACGAAAATTGACATCCTAACCCTGGCGCCTTTCTGCAGTTGCGATCTAAAAGCTGAGATAAGTGAAAGCATAAGTATCTTGATAATTTCTTGGTTCGGATCTCCACGTTTCGTGGTAAGTTATCTTATTGTTCATTTGTAAAAGTTTTATATTACAATTCATTTTTTATGCTTATGATTGGTCTGTTTAATAAGTATATCATCGTTGAAATGCATTTATTGCCGTTTAAATCCGCCAGTTATTTTTATAAATTGTGTCCCAAATTCCGAATATTATTTTATTTCTAAATAGGATTTTTTTATTGTTATTTTAAATATATCAAAAAATACAATTAACTGTATAAATTATGAAACATAAACTTTAAAAAACTCACTGTTTTACTGAAAAGGCAACTAAAATTATAGAAGAGTTATTTTTTTTTTCTTAAATAAATACTCTTTATTTGTTGGTTAAATTCATGGTGCATAAGATTTCATTTTTCGAAATATTGCACGTGCTATCATTTTTAATGGTGTCATTGAATTTTATGTAAAATAAAATGATCTATCAAAAATGTCTTTAAAATATCATTAGTGTTGTTAACTTATGTATAACATTCCTATCCATACATTGTTTATAAATTTAAGTGTGGTGTTTGAATTATTGAGTAAAAAAATTTACTCTTACACAGTTTACAAAATATCCTTATTGCTGTGTATTTGAATTTTCATAAACTCTCATGTTTAAGTGAGATTTTGAAAGACCCTGTACTATACGTTAAAAAACTGAAAAAATATATGCATGCAAAGTGTAATTCATTTTCAATATAGCCTGATAAATACTTGACTCCCTACCATCTTCTAGATAGTGCTGGCACAAATATAGGGCGAACAATTTATTTAATTATAGTATACTAATATTAAATTTATAGAAATGTCTAAAGCTTTTTTAAACACAGAAAATTTTAATGCGGACTAATAGTAGTACATAAAACGTAAGATTTTTGAAAGTTATCCTATCAGAAATTAATTTTCTGAAAGGATAACTTTAAAAAATCTTTGCAAAATTTTTTTGTATTCTTTGTACATATTTTAGTACTTACTTTCCCCAATGTTAGCCGCAGTACACTGTTCCACAATGAAAAAATCCCTGTCGGCTTGGCCTATTGTCGGCCTATTGACGGCCTGGTCCGGAGGTAGATTTCGAAGAGTGCTCATTTGAACAACAAAAAATAAAATATGATTAAAGATAAACCCAGTGTAATAACTTCATTTGCCGCTTATGAAAATTTTTTAATTTCATTTTTCTGCAAGAACTGGTTTTATCAGAATCATCTTAAGCGAAATTCAGCTCAAATGCCCATTTTGACAACATATTTTGAAATATATTCTGAATTTATTAAAAAATGAGCCAGAACAGCACATTTTATAGTTCCTAAATAACAAAAAAACTGTCAATTGAATGCCTTTGAGAGCAAAATTGAATTTAAAAAGGAGTCATAAAATAACCGAATCGTTATTTGAATACATACTTAATTCTTCAATCATGCTTCTGAAAATTTTGTGCAAAATGCCCACTTTGACAGCATTTTAAAAAATATATTCTATCTTTATCAAAAAATTGGTCAATGCGTCACATTATGTAGTTCCTTAATAAGAGGATCTGTAAATTGGATGCGTTTGAGAGCGAAAATGGATTTAAAAACGAGTCAGAAAAAACGCAATCTGTTATTTGAATACTTCCTCAAATTTTCATCGATATTACTCCAGGAGATTCTGTTCAAAATAAACTTTTTGGCAACCTTTTTTGAAATATATTCTGTCTTTATCAAAAAACTGGCCAATGCATCACATTAAATAGTTCCTAAATAAGAGGATATGTAAATTGGATGCATTTGAGAGCAAAAATGAATTTAAAAACGAGTCAGAAAAAAACGCAACATCTTACTTGAATACTTCCTTAAATTTCCAGTCACGATGACTTCGGGAAATTCTGTTCAAAATACCCTTTTTTTTGTAGCCTTTTTTGAAATATATTCTGTCTTTATAAAAAAAAAAAAAAAAAAAAAAAAAAAAAAGCTGACCAATGCGTTATTTCATACAGTTTCTAAATAAGTGGGGATGCGTTTAAAATCAAAATTGAATGTAAAAATGTGTCAGAATATCAGCAGTTTGGATTTGAGATTTTTTCTCCAACTCCTATTTTTGTCTAATTTATTTTTACTATACGAATTGGTCCTATGAAAAACTGGTCAATATAAAAGTTGTAGATATTATTGAGAAAATGTAAAATAAATTTAATTAGATTGGATAGTTTAAAAATTGACGGAGTTATGGATTTTTTTTTTATTTTCACCCCCTTTTTCTTTTCGTTTTAAATTTTTTTCGTCGGTAAAAATTGGTCCTATCAAAAACTTGTAAATACAAAAGTTTTAGATAATTTTGAGAACATTTATAAAAATTTAATTGGATTTAATATCTTTAGAATTGACGAAGTTATGAATTTCTTTTCCCCAAAGCCTATTTCTAAGTTTATCAAAAATCTATCACGCATAAACTTTTAGCCTATTTTTAAGAAGCAATATAAAATTTAAACCGATTCGATATCTATTTTAATTAAGAAGTTGTGGCGTTTTTTCGATTTTCACAAAAACCCTTCCTATATTTACTCCCTTGGACCGATTTTGCCCGTTAACGAACTTAGCCGAGATTTTATACTCCTTGATTTTCTGTATCAGTTTGGAAGAGATTGGAGCAAAACTATAGAAGTTATCGTGTCCATAAGAAAGTGATATATATATATATATATATATATATATATATATATATATATATATATATATATATATATATATATATATATATATATATATATGGATAGATAGATAGATAGACAGACAGATAAATAGATAGATCGATAAACTTTTTTACTGATGTTAGTTTTGAGGTCTAGGGGTCATGATCGGCGTAGATCTGCAAAAAAATTTCAGAAATTCCAACATTGGTGCGATCGCAATAGGTAGTATTTCATACGAAATCTAACTAAAAATACACAGTACAATCTCATGAATTCGAAACGCAAACTATTTTTTTCATTTAGATTCAAAGCTTTAAATAGAATAAAATATAAAAACTGAGTGAACTTGCTCCATCTTTATTTCGCCAGTTTAAGTGTTCCTACAATTTGAGACAGAGAAGTTCCAATTGTAGGTGATAGTTGGTACGAAACAATTAAGAATACTGACTGATAATTTTTTTTATAAACATGATTTTTAAATCTGAAACGATTTGCTTGTTTTTACAATTTAAAATGCACAGACCATTTTAGTTTAATCTCACATTAACCGCAAAACTCCCTTAATATTTCAGAAAAAAATTATAAAACACTTAAATAGAACTTTTAATTAACCTTAAATATCTTTTAATATAAAATATTTATTGAAGTATGCGAACTTTCTGTAGATATACGTTTCTATGGGATATACAATTTTCTTTTTGGCAGTGATTTATTAGGGTATAAGTTGGTTCACTCCTCTTAGTCTATTCACAATGAACAATATGTTTGAAAGATAAGAATAATACCGTTATCAGAGAAAGATCAGTTATCATCATAGACCCAAGATAGCAAACAATTTTTTGTAAACTTGTCAAAATGTAATAACCATTGCCTGTCAACAATACAGTGTGTAAAGTTTTTTATTTAAAAAATCAAAATATGCTGCATTTGACAAAACACAAATCGGTAAAATCAATAGCTTTCATGGAAAGAAAAACCAAGAACCTACATTAATATGTGATATTGCTGTATATTGTAGTCAGCTATTAATTTAACCCTTAAATGCATTTTGTATCATTTTCGATACCATAAGTGTTCCCGATTTATTGGGGGTTTTATTCACATATTCCGTATTCTCACCAGCAATTTAAAAGAGCAATTTTCACTTTACTTAATGACAGACCATTCGTAATTAAATAAAGAAATATTTACTATTTAGATTTTCAGGTATAAATTCTGATTCTTTGAATTGCGCATTTTTTGGAAAGCGTTCTATCCTGAGCGTTTAAGGGTAAATGAAATTTTGATTAGGAAATATTCATTTAAATAGATCTTTTTGCAAAAAAATAAAAAACATTTTACGATTTTTATTTTAGTAATTTTTAATTTTTAATTTATGATTAATGTAACAATTTGTAATTCAAATTTCAAATTGTATGCAAAAATGCATGTAAAAAAGTTCTCAGCTATTCTACGTATGATACAGAATGATTTACACCTACATTTACATCATAATGATTTACACCGTACATTTTCTAATTTTAGCGGCAGCGTATATATATATTTATTAATTCATATATTAAGCATACTTTAGCCACACAACAAAATTTATTCCAACTCTCATTATAGTGCAGTGACTATTTTAGGAATAATTATTTTATGTTACATAACCGTTATAAAAATTAGAAGAATATATCAGAAACTTGAGGATGTAAAATAAGTAAAGAAATAAAATAAACTAGAAAACATTGTATTAAATCTGGTTTTTTTTTCAGAATTTATACCGTCCTCGATGAAAAAAATGTATATAAATATAGGTAGTAGAAAACGCATTTCATATTCGAGAATTAAATTACAAGCTATTTTTTAGGTAAAATGACGTCAAACGCATCCGCTTAAAAATTCCGTCTGTACGGCCCAGTGAACATTTTGCAACATTTGTAGAAGTGTATGCTTAGGAAAAAACTATCACAAAATAATACAGAAAAAAATGCGATTTCGTCATTCATGAAACTTGACAAAAAAAAAAAAAATCTGTTATCTAATAATTCTTATGTCTTCATTTGTTTGTAATCTTTAATAAAAATATTTAAATTCTAACATAATTTATTATATCTCCTTTTTTATTAGAAATAATTTATATATAAATATATTTCAAAGTGGAGCGCATTTTAATTACATATTTTTCCAGTTGTTATGGGGAAATGACAACGAAAAGATATAATGATTTATTATTTTCCAACTTTTTTTTCCCTTTACATTTTACAGAAAGTCTTTTTGAAATCATGAATAAAATTGAATTGAAAACTACATACAGATTAATGTCTAAAAAATGAATAAAAATGTAGTTTTCAAACAAACTGTATTTAGATGTGCCCCCCCCCCCTTAAACGACAGTATAAAAATTGAAAATGTGCCATAATTAGACATTTAAAAAATTGCAGTAGAAATTATCCGTATTTAACCGTACAATTATACATATGCTTTGTTTTATGACTCCCTTATACTATAGCGCAAAGTTATTTTTTGAGATGACACTTTAAATGAAATAGAATATTGGTTCGTAACAAGAACTTTTTAATCTGCATACGCTAAAAATTAGATAAAAATAATTTTCATATAAACTTGTACCTTTATTATCAAATTTAAGTTTTCGATAAATTAAAAACTAGTCTATGCGCCATTTATATCATGCACGCAATAGGTTTTCAGCATACAGTTATACGCTTATTTGTTTTACATTAAGTCTTACAGAATTAATCTAAACCGCATACATGCTCGTCACAGTCAGAATTGTTGTTATCGCATTGTTGTTAAATAAAAATTTATTTTATGTTTTCATCATATTTATAATTTATATTATTATAATTTTTTTAGATTGAGAAAAGTTATATTGTGATTGCTTTTGAGTATGCTCATTCTAATAATAATAAATGGATTTTTTTTCTATTTAAAATACTTTATTAAGCAGTTAAGTTCAATGTATACATATACAGTGTATATACGTACTTAGTATTGATACTAAGGATCTTTATGTTATGGTTGTACAAAGTATTCTGCTAAAATAGTTGTTAAATCCATAAATTATACATCTAAATCTTAAATACTAATTGACATACCAAATTGATACGTATCGGATTAATAATCAATAAATTATGTTTAACTAATTTAACTGTTGCTCCAGAAGTTAAATTTTGCATTTTCAAATTGCTGTTTTTTTTTTCATTTTTAAATGTAATAAATTTATAGAGTTTTCAATATATTTCGAAACTTGTAGGCTACGTTTCAATGTATACAAGCCTCGTATCCAAAATAAGAAATGCAATTTATGGAAAATCTAAAATAATTCATAACCATAAATTTCTGTTTTTTTTTATAAAATACAATTAAAGTTACTACCGACCATTTGAATTTTGTACATTTTGTTTTCATTTTCATATTTGCTATTTTCATTTCGTTACCTCAAAAACAAATCGACGAAATGTTACAATATAAGTGACGAAAAATATAGTTTTTTAAACAGTTAAGACTTTTTAAAAAATAATAAATGCTATTCCTATTATCAACGTTTTCGATATTTATCAGTATTTTTCATGGTGCGATATTGTAAATATTTCAGCAAAATGCTTATTTTATCAATTTCAGATCGCTGCTCTGTAGTAATTATTTATCTCAAGTGTGTATGTCATTGCGCTCCTTCTAATCTATTTTGACCTGCACGTCCAATCTTTAGTCATGTATATCAGAAATCAATCTGACTTTCTGATAATCGGTGATCGACCGTAGACTCAGCTCTTAAAACCTATTTGATAAGGACATTTATGCTTGTTGAGTAAGATTATTTTTGTTTTCGTCTAGATATTTTGATAAATAATCCTAACTTTATCTCAAAACGAATGTCCTGCTGTTTCTTTCAAGAAATGTTTAGCAGTCATTGCTTTTTCTAAGAATGTAAACCTTTACACAAAAACGCATATTTTTTCATATTTACAAACATTTATAATAAATAATCTGTAACATTGATCTATTCGTTGAATTTTGAATGAGGAATTTTAGAATTTGAAAAATAAATCTGAAATATTATAAGCATATATTAAACACAATATGAAAAAAGTATTTTATATATATATAAAAAAAATCTTGCACTTAAATTAGATTTTGAATTCAAAAATTTTAAATTGTTTTTTTTTTCAAAATAAATGTTGAATTTTTAAAATATTGGCATTTATTACAAAATTGTAAAACTCATTATCATTAAACAAATATTTTTGTAATAATTTAAACTATAATAGTTATTAAATTTTTTTTGAACATTATGTTTATGTTTAGACATAAAAACAGAATCTGTTTGAGAAAAAAATCCCTGGGAAACGACACAATATTGTTAAAAGAGTATTTTACAATGAAATACTTCAAAAGTTTTTTTTTAATTTACTGTTGCACTCACAAACTTTTTTTTAATTTCAACTCAGTATTACATGCAAAAAAAAAAAAAAAAAAAAAAGAAAGAAAATGTGCGTTTAGTGTTGTTTTCATTGCAAAATATAAGGATATTATGAATGACATATACAAAGTCAAAATATTTTTTTTTTTACATTAAATGCTATATGCTTATATATTTTTGATATTACATTTTAATTTAAATCCTTAACCCGGCAGCGCGCGCGCAGGGCCTAAAAGGCCCGCAGGTTCGAACCATTACCAATCCTATCACCCCTTTTCGACTGAAGTAGGCGCGGTCCTGTGTAGCTGTATTGAAAGTCACCCTCTTTCGAAGGAAAATCATTCCTTCAGTCTAGTGGATTCTACTGTAGGAGAAATTCAGTCGACGGGTCTTTAAGACCCTGCGCGCGTCGTGGTGTAATTTTTATGGAGTGCAAATTTTAAAAATATCAGCGTCAAAATGCTTCGTCAATTGAATTATGCCGATGAAATGAAACTTTTAGAAACTTTATTAACTGTAGTATCTACTGGGGAATTGTCATTAAGTGAGGAAAGTGAAGAGTTAAGCGATTATGAAGATTTCACACCCCATGAAACTTTTTCTGAAGAAGATTTAAAATCAGAAGATATAAAATCAGAAGATTTATCCGATAATTCGGACGAAGAGTACTTTTTAGGGACAAATAAATGTACAAAGTGGTTTAAAAAAATATCATCAGAATGTTGGAACTCCCGCTAGTAATATTATATCGAAGTTACCGGGAAATATAGGGGAAGCTAAAAGTGTCAACTCCAGTTGATTCGTTACTAATGCTAATAAATGAAAATATGTTGTCAAATATAGTAAAATATACAAATATTTATATCGAAAAAATAGCTGAAAAGTTTCAGAAAGATCGCGATGCTAAAAGCACTACAGTAATTGAAGTAAAAGCACTTATAGGTTTACTATATTTACTTACCAGCGAACATACTATTCCAACATGTATTTCATGTTATTAAAATGTAAGTATTCCTTATATTTTGTTTTGATTGAATACATTAAATCTTAAATATATTTTAGAAAATGAATGTCATGTTTTTACAGAAATGTCAGTGCTTTAACTCACGAAAAAATATTCTCGGGCCTTTTCGACCCTGCGCGCGTCCTCCTGTTACTAAAATAAGCGCGCGTCCTGCCGGGTTAAAATATATTTTTAAGTATATACAATTGATTACCTGAGATAATCTGTACGCATTATTTACTAAATTTCTACTTTCGAAAAATGAGTAATCTAGAATTAACATACATTAAAATTATGTCAATCATTTGAATCACAGATTCAAATTATGTCGAATAATTAATAAAAAAATATTTTAAACTTGTAAAATAAACTATTGATTAACCGGGATGTTATTATCCTGGTTGTGGATAAACCGGGAGAATGGAATTCTCACGGTTTTAGATACAATTTATTATGTTGGATTATGTTGTATAGAAGTTAATGAAAAGCATTAATGGTTAAAATATTATGAAAGGAAATTTTATCGGACGAAAAAAAGACAATTCTTATAGATGATGACAATAGTATTGATTTGCCGAGAAAAATCTTAGAAGAATTAAGAAAGTTAAGCTTTTCTGCAAATGTGGACCAAGAAGCAGTAGAATAATGGATTTACAAAGATTCGAAAGTGGGATGTTAAGAAATTTTAAGTACTGGTGATATTATGTCGCGTGTCGCTTGTGGTTTAGATAAAACAAGCAGTTTTTAAAAAAATCCTGAAAATAATGAAGAAAATCTTGTAACCTATCAGAAATTATGTCACGATGACGCATTACTATATACTGAGGCGTTACTGAATTACTTCGATCACGAAGAAACAAGGATGACCTTTAGAAAAAAACAATGTTAAGTAATTTGCTCAATGACATTCATCAAAGTGTAAATGAAAAAATAAAATTATCTATCATTTAATTATTCACAAAACAGTGAGTTAAACTATATTTCTAGTTTTTATTTTTAATTGTACTCATTGTAAATCCAAACACTAAATTTTTTTATTTCTCTTGTTCTTTTGCAACAATTAAATTAATAATGTAGTATTGTAAAATAACTTCACATTCTCTATCCTTTTTTAAAATATTTTCTTCAAAATTTTCACAAATTTGATTAGCCAGAATTTAAACATGCGTGAAGAATTTCTCACCATCCCGGATAATTGACAGTTTACTGTATTTACAATACTTACATAAACCCTCTCATTTAGCTGAATTTCATTGAAAACTTGATTAATTCAATGACAAAAAAAACATTATTTTTTAATACGTTTTTTAAATTTTATTCGAAGGACCAGTTTATTTAATTCATGTATTTATCTATATTTTTTCCACTCATGTATTTTATACGACCATACTTCATAATATATAATATCCTTCTCCATAGTGGAGACAAGCATTTAAATTATGAGAATTTAAAAAAAAGGTTGTTTTCTTTCTCAAAATTTCTGATTATGTATGTTATGAAAATTTTAGGATACTTGATACGATTGTATTTCAATTTCATTTCTCTAGGCTAGATTTTGTTCTTGTCTGTGCAATAATTTATCAGCGCAAAATATCATTCGCGCATTCTTTTATTCATCTATACAAGTCTATTTACGAGAGATTTTCTCCACGAAAAATTGTGTTATACAAGATTTTGTCCACGAGCGATTTTATGCTCTGCAATAATTTGTATGGCAGTATTTTGACAAATCGATTTCACCACATTTCCAAAAGTAATTTTTATGAAATAAAAATCGCTTCAATGGTTCATTTCTTAAGTTATTGTACTGATATTTACTTTATGTATGATAATTGACATACTTTGCTAAGAGTGGTTTGGTACAAAATATTTTTGTGGCAAACCTTTTTTATTATCTGTATTCAATTTAAATTCCGTTGTTGCCGATGTCACTCGATTTGGAGGCAATAGACTATATTATTTCAGACTATAAGTTTGGCAGTTTTTTTGTACACAACACAATAATAAATGAATAAATAATACGTGATGCTACTACTATTTTAAAAAGATAAATTTTTACCGTGAAGCATAAAAGCACATTCAAAATGTGTAAAGATTAGTCATTAGTTATGAGTCATTAAGATACGAGAAAGATAAAGCCTTTAAGATAAAATGAAATTAAAATAAAATAAACAGAAAGTTCAACATACCGTTTTTAGATCTTATTGAAAGTGAAACCAGACCGCCGTTCGATCTAAAATTTTCCACCAAAAAAAATTATTACATTTTGTGCATCCGTTCAAGCATCATGCAAGTATGTATAATAGGCAAAAACAGAGAGCGATCACATATACGTTTGAATTTCTAAATTGTAAAAGAAAAGAAAATGGAATTTAGAAATTGACTGAAAATTATATCCTAGAAATCGTCTTCATATGAAAATTGTACCGAATTCTAAAATGCTGAAAAAGGAAAGCTAAATTTCGACATCATATTTATCGTTTATAGTAAATTTTACTCTCGGATACGAAAAAGGTCACTAAATAAAGAAGATTTGTGTACAAATTTGGGAACTTATTATATTAAATTCAACTGTGATCATTGCAACATATATAAAATAGATTAAAGATTTATGAAGGAATGAATTTATATTAATAATATAATAAGGCATGAAATTATATTATGGTTATTATATTAACACGTTCGCTACCGCTCACGCGAAAGCGCGTGATATGGCGCCTATGTTAAGGGGCCATTCATGCGCCAGAACACGATTTGAGATTATGTCCTATAGCCAGTCACGCGCTGGCGCGGGAAAATCTTTCGCTGATTCTTTGTTATAAAAAGTAAATAGGTTTCTGGGGAAAACCCACTTCTACAGTGCGGCATTAACTGTCATCACATCTTCACGTAAGCGGCGGCGAACGCGTTAAATTCAATTGTGATCGTTGCAACACAAATAGAAGATTTTTAATCATAATTCAAAAACGGCATGTTGAAATAAGCTATTATTTTAGATTTGCTCATTTAAAGCTGCAAAAAAATCAATTTATGTTTTATTAGTTTATATGATATAATGATTCTAATAAATACTATTATTATAATTATCTGAAAAGTAATCTGAAAAAATATATAGTTTCAAGGCAATTTAAACGAATCATTTAACAGAAATCAAGTTCACGAATCTCCATATATGTTATTCCAAAATCATACGCGAAATTCCCTTAATTCTGACAAGTAGTTCTCGAGTCATTCTTTAAAAAAAAACTAACCGTCTTTCAGTTTTGAAACGATTACAATTTATTTTAAGGGGTCTCAGGAGTCTTACTTTTTACCTGGTAGTGCAACTTAGCAACATGTCACATTTGATTTTTTTTCTCAGCCCCTATAAAACATAAATGCATAAAATTTTTAATATAGACAACTTAATGTCTCTTCTATTAAAAATAATTTTTTTAATACTCTACATTGAAATTCTAGTTTATTTTTTTAATGTTTAATTTTGATTAAAAAAATTTAGACTTGTATCTATTGCGCGCAGGATTCTAGCAAAACTATTAGTTCAAGAACCGTTAAAAAAGTTGATAATAGTGTAAAATTAATGTATCTTGAACTTATACCTCATTTTAAAGCAATTTATGCATTTACTTATTTAAAATTGAAATTGAAATTGAAAAAATTGAAAAAAAAATTGCCAATTGTGAATAATCAATGTAATTAAAATTCTAAATTTGAGGTATAAGTTGTTCTAATACTTAAAATGAAGATATTCACCAAGTTTCATACAAAGTGCTTTATTATTTTTTGAGAAATGTTGCGCGCAGTCAAAGAACAATTTAAATTTTATACCAAAATTAAATATAAAAAATACACAATAAAAATTCAATATAGAATGTTAAAAAAATTATTTTAAACAGAAGAGATATTTAGTTGTCTATATAAAAAGTTTTATGCATTTAAGTTTAATAGGGACTGAGAAAAAAAATCAAATGTATATGTTGCTAAATCGCACTCCCAGGTAAAAAGTAAGACTCCTGAGACCCTTTAAAAGCAGGAATTCCAAAATTTAAAATTTATTAATTCCAGAAAGACAGTAAAAATTTTATATATGACAAAAAATGATTTGTTAAAAAATCATGTTAGCGCAATTAACTACTGTTTTTCAGTTCTATTGACTATTAATTACTCTTGTATTTAATATTCTATTTATTTTTCTATAAGGTTTAAAGCCTTGTTTTTAACAGTGTTTTTGCAAATTGATCAATATGCGTTATATCCTACGATAAATTTTACCGAAAATTGCAAATATGATGTAAAAATCAGCTATTAATTTTTTTAAAAAAATTCACAATTTAATATGCAGGAAGCACATAGGGCATAATGTCCAGTTGCATATCTTAATTAAGATTTTGTCTGTGACAATTTTGAGATTAAAATTTAATAAGTGTTCTCTTATTTCTAACTACAATGCGTTAAAAAACAAACTTACAGACGAATTGCATAACATCGATTGTATAAAACCGGCTAGAAATATAAAACCTATCGAACACGAAATATCTTTTGAGGTATACAATCATAATTTTTACATACTACAGGGTGGCGAGTGGTTAGATAAAAACACAGTCAATATAGATGACTAATACCAAATTTTGTTAAAAATAAATTCAGTTTATATAAGCTCTTTATATTATTTGAAGTATTTTCTGTACGAACATACTGGTAGTTTTCTCTTTTCTTGGCTCTGTTTTTCCCGGTTTTCCCTGACCACTCGCCACCCTGTAACTAGTAAAAGGCATTCACTTTATTTAAGCATTTGTTTTGATTTTCGATCTATTGAAAAATCGTGTTAATGGAATTAATTTGTGTTTTTCAGCTCTAGAACGTTTATGAATTCTATATGCTATTTTTTTCTATAAACTTAAAGGCCTACTTTTAACTTTTATTTTCAATTTGCAATACGCTTCGTATGCTAAGGTAAATTTTTACCAAAAATTACAAATATGATGTCAAAATTAGCTATTCGTAACATTAATTTCGTAAAATTTTAGTATGCAAAAGATCTCAAAGACATAATTTCCAGTCGCATGACTTAATTAAAGTTTTTGTGCGACAATTTGGCGATTAAAATTTAATAAGTGATCTCTTATTTGTATCTGCAGTGCATTAAGAGAAAACTTACAAACGAATTGTATAACCTCGATTGTGTGAAGCTAGCTAGAAATATAAAACAGATGGGAAACAAAGTGTATTTTGAGATGTGAAGAAGTTTCTAATAATTTAATCGATGTCCATTATTCTTAACATAAAAATAATAATAACATACTGTGTATAACTGTTTAATAACGATCTTTTAAACCATAATCTATTATTTTCGATTTTTATTTTCTATGATTTTGACATTTTTCAGATAAATTTCACAGTTTCTTTTACACCGCGTGGAGAATATCTAGATATTAATTTTCATTTCAGATGCAGTAATTCTCAAAAGACTTACTGCACACCGATTTTGCTTTTGTAAAATGCCTGTCTAAAGAGATTATGTTCAGAGTTACCAATTTTGTTTTTAAATTGAAATATTATCTTTACTTTACTTTAAGTACAGATATTATAAACAAACATTATTTTTTAAACATACCATTAGTTTTTCTCAAACAAGAATTTGGAAAACCCTATTTTTTGAATCAATGCACTGGTAAATGATAAAAACCAAAACCTTTTTGAATAAATGATAATTTTCTTTTACAGTTTTCTTATTTATTTTTATATTTACACTTTTATTTCCCTTTATTTCAGGAATGGCAAAGTTCAAGTGGTTTTTAGGTCCTTTGATTTGCCTCATACTCGGGACCACATCAGCTAGACCTCCAGAATGTGAAGAGCCTCCTCTTTGGTCCATCGGTGGTCGCCAGCCCCTGATGGAAGCTAGAGGGAAAGTTACCTTGCTGGCTTTGCTTCAAGCTTCTTGACAATTTTGTCTTTTCCAGGCGTCCATGTAAGTTTCTGTTAATTTTTTTTCTTTAAATGTTTAGAAACAACAACAAAAAACTGACAATTATTAGACTTTTTTTAATAAGATTAATATAGAATTTTCTATTTTAAGGTGACTTTGGAGCCATAAAAAGTCCAATTTTCGAAAAATGTATATATATTAAAAAGCAATCATTTTTATAGTCATGGGAAAAAAAAACATTCCTACTAACTCCTCAACAAAATACCATAGAGGAAAGTTAGTGGTGCAGAACGATTGTAAATAAAGTCTACTCTTTAATGATGTATGTAATATTTGGTTAGAGATTAATTTACATATTAAAAATAAATCAAACTTAATTTTTTAATGGCATTAAACAATTTTAACATTTCTAATCTTCAGTTCTAACTATTTCTAGACACCAAATTTCAAGTCATTTGACTAACGTTTTTGAATTATAAACATTCAAAATTTTGTGCTGCTAATGTTAATTACATTTTCATATTTTCATTAATATATCCTGAAATTATACCCCTAATGTGCTTATTTTTCATATAGTAATAATACTAAAATACCCATATATAAATACGTTGAACTTGCGATTTTATAATTTTATGACATGAATTATGAATGGTGAAATTAATATTAAAACATGTATGAACTGAAATCTACATTTTTTATGATGGATTCTCATAATATGATGCATTTATTAAGTCATTCTTTATGGAAATCCATAATTTCAAATATTTTCTTCCAAGTAGTTTTCAAATTATGCTTAAATTACGACAAAATGAAGGTTTAAAGCATTTATGGTGTCTCTTTTAATAACGAATTTTTAATTCAACTTGTCTACGAAGCCTTATAGGAAGTCACGATTTGTGTTGTGTTATATTTCTAAAAAAATGGGAGGTATATTTTAACTATGGAATTACGAATAGCACTCACTTCTTTGTTGTCTTTCTTATTGTTATTGATGTTTTAAAATTTCCCCGAATATTTTTATTGAAAATATTTCCATTGAAATTAACAGTTTAAAATTCTAGAAAATTTAGAAAATTGAAAAAAAAATCTGCACAAAAAATAAATTGCTGCTCTATATTTTCTTCCAACACAAATGTTTAAGTATTCTCAACTTAGGCCGTACAATGATACAGTAGATTCATAGATAAGTGTAAAAAGTACAGTTTATAAGTGTTAATTGTGCATAAAGTTTTAATCTTCCAAATTATGATTTTTTAAAATTACCATTTAGGCTGGAGACGCTACTGAATCATTTCCGGTCTTATGGCTTGAACGACCTGGAATTCATTATTGTAAATTCTAAACTCTCTCATGCTCAAGAACGGCTACATGAGTTGAAAAACCGTGTCAGCTTTGAAGTACTTCAGGAAACTGAAGAAGAAGAAGTCTGGAATCTGATGCAAGGTGGCAAAGATGATATGTACGTCTATGACAGGTGAGTAATTAAACTCAGAACTTTCGAAATATTTTACTTCACCATAAAGTGTCCGGATTAAAAAGAAATGCTTTTACCAAGAGCAATTAATTAACTTGTTTACTTTACTTAACTTGTTTAATAGTCACGTATGTTTTCTTAATTGTAGAAATCGTAAAAATGTTAGGAACTGTTATCATTATGTTACCTTTTGTATGATAGTTTCAGAAAATAATAGCTGTCCATTGCTTCTAACAAGTTACTTCATTCTAATTTACAAATTTCATTAATTTTTTTTCTTTTCGCAGACTACTTGGTATGTACAAGGTGTCCTAAAATGTTCCAAACTTTCTTTAAAATTCGTTCATAAGCAAACGATGATAGACAAATGCTATTTTTTCTGGAGAGCATTGGATAATGTACATTATTTCCTCAATACTCTTAATTATCACTGCTAAATAGGGTGCTGACTCAAACTCTTAAACCGTCCTTGGGCAGTGGTTCATTTTTGGGCAATCTAATTTTTATTCCTAAATGCTACACTGGCAGCAGAATATTTGAATGTTTCTTTATTAATTACATGAACAAAAGCTTTTTCTTATTCTGGAATAATTTTTTTTCTAATTTCTGGTGTCGATCACTCATTTCAACATATTGTGAATGCAAGTACCTTGCCCCTGAAAAGATGCTGATTCTAAGATAAATGACTTGGTCTAAGTTTACTCCAAGCAGCATTCTGTTTAGTTGGTGAAAAGCCAAAAAAAAAAAAAAATGTTTGTCATTAAGAATTTCAGTATTATTTAGAACGGTATATAAGTTATAGATAGTGTAATGACATCTATCAGTAATGTTTGAAAATAAAACGGAGAATAGTAGTAAAAGAAATTCCATTCATCTCATATTACTCTTATGTAAGAATAACATTAGTAGTTGTATTACATAATATCTTTTTTTTATTGGTAGATCACTGTAATTTTCTTTTCTTTTATTGATTATTATTTATTTAAATTCCATTTTTAGAGAAACAAATCCTTTACATGACGTATTAGTAAACAAATTAATCTTGCGTCATCTAAAAATTAGCATTTTTTGTATGAAGAAATAAAGACCGTATTATAAAAAAGTACTATAACGATATGTAGACTCACATTGAAATGGAATTCAATACATTGCTAAAACCAACTTGACATCAATACATTAAATCTGTATTTTTCCAGGTTCTGTATAAAACTAAAATTTATATATATATATATACATATCGTACTGAGTTGTTTTATTTATAAAAAAAAATTCTTCTATAGGTGTGGACGTCTTACACATTACATACCATTCCCTTTAAGCATATTAAACGAAACGCCATTGGTGGCGAATGCAATTCTTACAACATATTTCCGCAGTCCATGTGGTGATAACTGTGTTCAAAACAAAACAGTGGATGTAGAGGATTTTGTTAGAAATTTGGAAAAGGGCCTGGAGCCAACGAATGAAACTGAAATGGTATGTACTTTTTTATGTAAGTTAATGAAATATTGTAGATTTTTGTAAAAAAAAAAGTAAGTTAGCGTTTTTAAGACGATATTTTAATAACTACACTGTTAAAACAATTCTGAAATTCACGAACATTTTTTTTCTTGAATTTCACAGAAAAATTCCCTTTTCACAACAAAAAGGCACTTTCCATTACAAATCACAAAATTCCACCATATTTCCTGAAAATAACGAAACGGATGGAAATAAAAACAAAAAACGGAGACACTCCGTTGTGTAGGGGGCTCGATGGCCAAGTGGTCAAGGCACCACACCGCTAATCGACTGCGAGCGCAGATTGTGGGTTCGGGTCCCACTGGCGCCATAGAATAATGAAAACATAAAAAATCCCTTTTAAATTACATTTTTCTGTTTATTTATTTCTTATTAAAAAATCTTTTAATTTATTAGCCAATAAATAAATAAATAAATAGTGTACGACAGTTTGAAAAAATTGTCTATACTTTTTTTTTTTTTTTTTTTTTTTTTTTTTTGTAAAAAAACTGTTAATAAGAACTTTTTTTCATTCATTCATTCATTCATTCATTCATTCATTAAAAAAAAACAGTGGTTTTTAAAGAGTGATTTTTTTTAAAATTTAAACGATTTAAAAAATTAAAATTGATTAAAAAAAATATTATGCATCAGTCTAAAATAAAATAAAATAAACCGTTTACAAATATTCTAAGGAATATATTTGAAAAGAAATCTTTAAAAAGCACAACAGATTTTCCCACTAACTCATAAAAGACATACTTTGTATAATATGTATACTTTATATACTAATCCAGCGTCAGAAGTTTTGGCTCAGTTCGTAAGGCTTTGATACGCTATCAAAAGGTCCCGATTTCGATCCTCAGGACGTAGGGAACTAAATTATACAAATTAATAATAATAATCAAGTAAAATAATATGGCAGCTTAAAATCACTCGGTAATTTTGAATTCTTTGGCGATCAATTGGTTAATAATTTTAAAAATTATATTAAATTATTATTATTAAAAATCAAACTTTGTAACGGAAAGTTACTGCTTCTTCAAACGGAGTTTTCCTTTCTTCTATTTCCCACAATGGAAAATCTACTAACGTAACGGTAACGTAAACGGAAAATGGATTGAAACGTAACGTAACGGTTCGGCTACTTTTCTGCAGGTAGTTTCACCGTGAATTCACAGATTTATTTTTAACAGTGAACATAATATATACATATATTACCGAGCTACGCCCGCTAACTGGGCCACTTTTTCCAAACGAACCTCGATATTAAGCAGTATATAATAAGCAAAAAAAATCATTTAATAAGCAAGTCTTGGTTTTCGAATCCTCAAGCACAAAGAAAGTTAATTAAAGAGCTATGGTTGTTATGCGCCCATTATCCCTTTAAAAATATGTGATTTCGCACAGTGGGCGTTAGGCGCCATGGTCGCCATCGTCCCGTTAAAAATATTTGGTTTTCACGGTTGGCGCTGCGCGCCCATAAGACATTTTCTCGTTTTTTTTGGTTCATCAGAAGCAGACTTTTACGCAGATTCTGAATATGTAATCAGTTTTTTCTACTTTAAAAACTGTTTGCATGATGGTTTAAGAAAAAAAGCGCAAAAAAAGTTTCGGTATTAAAACTGCAAAAGACTGCTATTAAAAAAATAAGTAATTTCATTAATATCACAAACAACATAACTAACAAATAATTTTGGCAGCTCGTTTTCCGTTTGTACTAACAGAAATTAGTATTAATCGCGTAAATCTTAGGTTACACAATATTCGTGTATGCTACCAAAAAGAAAAAGTATGAAAATAAACCGTGTTTAACATTTTTTACCAATTAGTTCTTTTTCTCTTATACATTCTTTGACAAAATAGCGGAGAAAAAGAGGTTTTCGGCTGCTTCTTCTTTTAGCCAAAGGGGAAAAGTTCAAGTCGTTCACCGCAAGGTGGCGCAGTGTTCTGCCTCAGAGCTCCGTTTCGGAAATGAGACGTTTTCCGTTCCGATTCCCGACCGGTTTTTAATTCATAACTTTTTTAATTTTCATCCCACGGTCTCGAAAATGCCCGGAATGACTTTCCCGGAATTTTTCGAATCGAAAGACACCTCTCGCGACTTCCAACTCGCCCGCGTTGTGAACTGTAATCGGCTTCAAGCAGACAGACAGACAGACAGAGGCGCACGCATTTTATTAGTATAGATATATATATTTAAATAAACTACGAATTTAGAATCGTTCCTACTTTTGAAGAATGACAATCTGCTTAAAATTTTCCTTTCAAATATACATTAGAGTAATCAATCCGTCAGTATGACTAAATGCATGCATGGATAAATCGATGTACATATCTGCTGACTGTCCATTTTGTAAAAATCGATTTCTATGAGATATTAATTAATTAAAGAATTAATAAATATTTTGCATTGGAAAATAATGAAAAAATGAAATAATTATATATTTAATAATTCGTTATTATTAATGGACTCTACAAATGATATCGTAACTCGTAGAAAAAATATTTACGTTTACATTTTTGTAAATTTCGTACATTTTTTGCTCCGAGCCATTTTAACGTAACTCTTATCTCACTAAAAATGCGTTATTAAAAAGAAATTGTAATTTTTTTTTAGTTTTTCTATGTGTTAGGCTCTATTCACATCATTTTTATTTCTAATATTATTTATATGCGTGAAAAAATTGTAAATATGTGCATCATATAGAAGCGAAGGTCTTATAGGTCCGAAGAGGTTAACAAAATTAGTCTTTTGTGGCGCATTACCTAACATTAGGAGACGATTTATAATATACCTGCTACCTTCTTAATAATTGAAATAAATGTGATATTAAATATATATAGTTTTTCTTAAAAAATTATTGATAAGATAAACTAATAATTTTATTAAAGAAATATTACTTTTTTCCAAATTATATATCTTAAATTGTATAAATAACATCGTAAGAAAATACAAATATGGCAATTGAAGATTTTAAATTTTTATTGATCTACATAGACAAAACACACTGCATCAGAACATTCTTTTATAAATAGAAGGTATATAGACATTATTACAGAATTACTATTATCATGTATTATTACAGAATAAATGCCGTCATAATCAAAGATATATTATCAATTTGTTAAAAGTTGTAATTAAAATCTTTATGTCCAACAAAATAAAATCTGTCAGATAAAAAAGATTCCACATAGTTATTTTAAGATCTTTTTGCTACAAATCTGCGGTTCTAGAAGAGGAGGTAATCATAACTGTCTTGGTTGGAATAGAAAAAATAGGATATTGAACATTTTAAAATTGCAATTTTGTCAATTTACCTTGTTTTATTTCCAAGAACTTTGTAATTAACTCTCAGTAAATAACAGCTGATCGTATTTTTGTATGTTACTAAAAATGTAATTTAATTATTTCATTTCAGATAAATGAAACTTTCGCAGAAACAGAACAATCTGATTTAAAAAATGAAACCTACAGTGAAACTTATAATGAAACCTACGTAGAAGCTTTTTCGTCAAATGATTTACTCAGTGTAATTGATCCTGTACAAGAAGAAATAGAAGCATCAAATAACTCTTTTTCCTCGAATAATACAGACTATGATTATCCTGAGTACGATAATACTTCTCCTGTAAATAACACTAATAACACAAGTGTTGATAAAGCCAAAAATTATTTTAACAGTATTTATAAACTGTTCTTTAACAATGAAAAAAATATAGAAGAAAAAGAAGGTAATAATGAAACCTTTGCTAACGTAACTACTAATACTAGACTTGATGAAAATTCTACGGACCATAACTCCACGCATGAGCATACAAAGCATAAACACAATTCACACGAGCATAAACACAATTCACATGACCATAAACACAACTCACACGACCATAAACACCATCATTCTCATCATAAACACGATTCAAAACAAAGAAAAAAATCTGACCGTTGTGTGGAAGCTGACTATCAAGTGTGTAAAAGTTGGACCAAGAGACGTTTGTTACATGCTCAGAAATGCTGTTCAAATAAGAGAAAAGAAGTCGAAGCTGCACATCCGAGATCATGCGAGAATTTCGGAAAGAAAAGGTGCAAAAAGATCCAGTCGATCTTAAAATGCTGTATTAAAACAGTTTATGTAGAACCTTCTCCAGTTCCACCATCAAACGAAACAACAATTACAAACGTAGAAGAATCTGAAGCAAAATCTGAACATGATACGCAGCACCAGGAAAGAACAACACCTGCAATTTCTGGTATTGTTTGCTGTAAACCAGTCGATGAGGGTATATTAATGGAATGTAGATATGGCAATATCGAAAGGTGCGAGGAAGGTGAGTATCAAGAATCCAACCCAAGTGCAATGAAGTGAGAAAACCTTCCATGACGAAACCAACAGTCTTCCGGGGACGGAAAGCTTCTAAACAGCGCAAAACCATGTCAATCTGTTCTATGTCAGAAGCTACCCTCGGAAGATGTAACTCTTCTGAAAAGTCCTTTTAATGTCGTTTGATGACGATAGAGAAATGGCTTTTCTTTTTCGCGATGAAGTGTTCCTTAAAAATATTTTTGTGTCACAAACAATGGCTGGGATCCAGATAGATTTTTTGCAGTTAGTATAATGAGATTTACCAATCACAAGCCTGCAATTTTGAGAACCTTTCGTGATTTATTTCAAACAGCGAAAAGTTCACAAAAATGCGTGATTCTGGTTGGTCAGTTTTGTTTCGCTAACATCGCAAAATTTATTTGCATCACGACCAATATGCTAGAGATTCTGAACATTTGAAAAAATATGTATAGTCAAAATTAACTTTAAAATAAGCAAATATCCTAAAGTGTAAATTCATTATGAAATTAGGCTAGTAGGTTTTCATTCGATGAAAAAAAAAATTAGTAGCACAAAATTTTTCCAAAATAAATTTTAATTAGAAAAAAAATTACTATACAAAATTACACAAACACCAATTTATTTTAAGAGGATGCACTTCATTGCTTTTGTTAAGAATTAGCTAAATTTAATCACTGTATATGAAGCCAATGGGATAAATCCTGACGGAATTCTACTGGCTGATGAAAATGTGATTGACAAGTAGCTAGTTATTTATTTTCTATTAAATCAAAATTAATAAACTTTCTGACTTGAGTCACATAAAGTTTAAAATACATTTCAAGAACCTCACAATACACAAGTTATTGTATTGACTTCTTTTTATTGGCATTTAAAAAAACGTAACATTTCAATTTTTCTAATGAAAAATGAAATACTTTCCAATTTGCTTTTAAGTATTTAGGAATTTGAATTGTATTTTATTAAAAAATCATCTAACATGATAAATTTTAAACAATACATACGATGCATTTTTTTATAAATTTTAATTTGAATGCGAAAAAACTTATTAAGGATTCATTTGTTTAGCAAACTTTTATTGTAAATTAGTATATATATTTATATAATGCATATTGTCTAAAGCATTTACATGCGTCCAGCACATTGAAAATTAGATTTTTATAGAGTTCTTTTTCATTCTTTCTTGATGACACTGAACGAAACTTTTAAGAGTTTGGTGGTCTGATGTTCCCAGAATGAAAAGATGAAATAAAAACCTAATTTTTCATGTGAGTGGAATTTTTTCTTCCAAAGCACATGTAAACAAATGATGGATGATTTTAAAACATCAGATTTATCCTTTTTCTTGTAATTTATTTTTGTATTTCGTTTGTTGCGAAATTAGTTTTACAATTACAGAATAAATGTATTTTTATTTCTGAAATGTGTGGAAAATTATTATTTTATACTTTACTACAGACTTTTTTTTATTATTATTATTAAGTGAAATTAACCTTTTACAGGCCAAATTCAGATCCAGGCATATTTTAAATTATTATTTCGCACATTATGCCTTCTAATGCTTTAGTTAAAGGATATTTGTCATTAATATGGTGGAAAAAAATTGTGTATAATTTTCAGAATCTTCCTAACAGGGATAATTGTTCACTTCAGTTGTCATTTTTCAGTGGCAATTTGCCATTTTTATGATTTTTTATTCTTTTCCCCTTAAATGGTAGGAATGTAGCTACTATTTAAAAAAAATCAAGTTATCTAATTTGCAAAATCTATTTCAAAAAATGATTTTTATGATTCATCATTTTCCAGTTGTCATTGATCATTTTTATGATTTTCTGAACATTTTCTCATTAATGATAGTAATGTAACTTCTATATTTCTGCTATTTTTTCAAGTCAATTTTAATTAATTTTAATTTTTAAACTTATGTTTCCAACTGGAAACATTAATTTGTAAAAAGTTAAGTGATGTCTGTTATGTAGAAAACTTTTATATAACTTATATTCTTTAAAACATGAATTTTATATAAAGATAATATTGAAATCGCTTAGTAGTCCAACAGCAAAACTACATCAATTTCAAGTGTTTTGTATTTGATTTTGCAACTGCTTTCCCTTCGCTAAAATAATGAAAATAAAGCACTGTATATGCAAACCGTATGTAGAAAATTAAATAATAAAGTTGTCAAATGGTATTTAATTGAATAAAAATAAGAGAAAAAAATTACAGAATACATTAAAGAAAAAAAAATAAAACTTTCTCGGATATTCTTTAGTTTATGACTGTAAACTATATTCTATAATCTATAGCAATAATCTATGATCTATAACACTATAATCTTTTATTTTGTAACCCACAATAAGAAAAAGTTCGAAAAGTAATTTTGATAATGTAAAAAAATAGCCATCATTTTAAATATTGGATTTAAAACTCCTTTAAATGAGAAATAAAATACTGGTTTACTTGACTTAACCATTTAAAATTATAAATTTTAATTTAACAATACTTTTAATATTGCCGTTTTTAAACTATTGAGGTATTATTTGATCGGAGCAATTCAGGTTTCATGTCTTTATCTTCAAACATACATACATATATCTTTCACATGACAAAAGACTGACACATAAAGAAAAACTTGAATTATTCAAAAAATGTATTTAATAAATAATAATACAATAATCTTTCATTTTGTAACCCACAATAATCAGAAGTTCGAAAAGTTATTTTGATAATGTAAAAAATAATCTTAATTTTAAAAATTGGTTTTAAAATTCCTTTTAATGAGAAATAAAGCACTGGTTTACTTGATTTAAACATCTAAAATTATAAATATCAATATAACAATACTTTTAACACTCCAATTCTTAAATTATTGAGGTATTATTTTAACGAAGCAATTCAGCTTATATGTCTTTGTCTTCAAACTTACTACATAAGGATATATGTATTACATATATTGTTCACCTGACAGTATACCGACTCATAACGAAAAACTAGAATTATTCAAAAAAAGCGTTTAATTACAAGATGAGGTTGGCTAATTAAAAACACTACTCCCCAGCGATAAATTTTGAAATTTGGATCATGACGCCCATTCTCTACATGTGACTTAAATAACTATAATTATAAAAAATATTATTATTATTACCAAACCGGTATATTTGGTATAGTGGCACTCTTTTATCATAGGAAAGATATATATGTATAGTACTTATATCATCATAAGCAACCGTTTTCAGCCCACTGCTGGATGTAGGCTCTCAAAATTTTCCAATAATTCCTCTCTAGTGTTTTAGTCTTCAAATTTACACCAGCCACTTTACTGATTTCATCATTCCATCTTACTTGGGATTGTCTTCTCGGTCGTTTTATATGTCTGGGATATCAAAGTAAAATGTTTATACTCCACCTGTTGCCTTTTATATTGTGGATAAATGGAATTTTGAAGATATCTTCTCATTTATATATGCATGATGACTCAAAACTCTTGAGCAAAACTTTAAGGGGTGACAAAACACCAAGGCAAACAATATTAAACGGGAACCTGAGGGTCTCAAAAAGTCTTCCGAAGGAGATAGGCGTCATTAAAGTTTAGGATTCAAAATTTCAAATGATTATAAAAATTGGAAAAAGTGGTCGATTCGATTGCGATTTTCTGTAAAACTATTCTTTTTGTCCGTTTTTTCTTTGAAAAAATTAAAGATAAAGTTTAAAAAATATGAATGCAAGGCGTTTTAGACATTGGAGTAAGGAACAACTCTTTTTTACTGTTATTTTTTGTTTCTAATTAAATGCTTTCAGAAGCTCAGACTTAAATTGTGAGCTCAAAATTTGAACCGTTGGGAGTAATTGCAAAGTAGCGCAAGCTCAGCTGTGTTCAGAAGAGTGGGCTTCAAATTTCAACTCCAGAGCAGAGATTTTCTCCTCTGATAAAAAGCATTTTTAAAAAGTTGTGATAAAAAGTAGTCCAAAAACTCCATGTTTAACGTGGTTGTGTTGAAAAATTATAATTTCTAAATCAGCAATAGAATATCATATTAATTTTATTTTATATTTAACTAAAAAAAATGCATCTAAACATTAGATATCATGTTAAATACGTTAAAATATAACATGACTTGCATTACTGGTGGTAAGCCGCCCCACCAGTGGCCGAGAGGGTCTGACCTCTCAACTGGTAGACGGCAGGTGCTGGGTTCGAACCCAATCGCGGCCGTCGGCCTAACCGTTTGGAGTTTTCGTGGTTTTCTTCGAACCTTGCGTAAATACGGGTTAGGTTCCCTTAGAAAGACCCCCACGAAGGGCATCCCTCCCCCGGGCCTATATCCCTAGCGCAGATAATCGGCCGTCACAAAATACACTGGTGGTAAGCCCTATGATCAAAGATTCCTATTTATGTATTTAAACTATGATAGAAGTTGATGAATATATTTACCGTATTAGGTGCATTATTTGAATAAAATAGATTTGTAAGTAACATAATTAAAAAAAATTGACAATTAAAGGGCAAAGAGATGTGAAAATACTATTATATAAGGTTTACATAATATTCATTTAAGTAACTAAAATTATTACGTACTTAACCCTCTAAACATTTGGCATGAAATATTCTGTTCACTAGGCTCCAGGTTTTACTGCAGTATAAGCAATAGTTAAGATTATACAAATAATTCTATACATTTAAAAAATTTTCAATCTATTAAAGAAGGATCAATATCTCTCAAGGATTACATTCATATTTGTAATTAAGATATATATATATATATATATATATATATAGCTTTAATGTTAAAAGAAACATATTTTTTAGAATTTAATACAAAATACAGAGAGAACAACATTACAATTTTATCCTTTTAGGTGACCGTCAGAGGGTTAAGAATTTACGGTATATTCCTTTATACTTCTATTTCACAATCATTTTCAAAATGTAACTCAACATTTTAAACTAGTTCTTTTTAAAGACAGAACGGTAAGCGTTCGTAAAGAATAGCTTTAAACAAAAATTACTCGATGAAAAACAGCAAAAACAACTAAAATAAACACTTGCAAATCCTTTCTGTTTAACCATTTGTACTATTTTTTTTTTATTTTTTTTATTAAATTGAAAAAATAAGCACTAATCAGAATACTTTGCTTCAAGATAACAAAACACTTTAAATAATTTTTTTCAAATATTAAATCTAAATTAAAACTTTTAATGGGAGGTACAAAGTTTTACAGAAAGAAATTCGGGATTTAATATGTAAAGGATTTGCCTACTGACAAAAACTCTTCATTATTTTATACGCATTTAAATTCAGATTATGAACGCGAAACTTATAAAATTAGAATTTATGAAACGCAGTATGGAAATAAAATTCATTTTTATAAACTTTAAAAGCAGCGCATTAGATACTCAGACAATAGAACTCTCTAGGTTCGTGGAATTTTATCGACGAACCACAAAATTTCCAAATAACTTCTCTATTCCATAATCGAAATCTTTTCATTTATTAATATATTCGATGACGCTTAAAATATTTCCACAGAATATAATAGCTTAGGCATCGGAGAAAGGGATTTTCTAAAATTTTAATATTCATATGCATGGAAATACATATGAATAGAAATATTTCGCCTAAGTAAATGAGTTTACCCCAGGAAAGTTCTCAATAAATTACAAATAATCAAATTCTTAAAATGAGTTTAACCCTTTCCGGGGCATGATTCTTGTATTCGTAAAATGTTGAAATAATTAAAAGACACGAAAATTTACAGGAAATTTTATTTGTTATTTAATAAACGTGTATTTTTGCGTATTTAACCCCCTGACCACCGAGCAAAAGGGCAAAATTGTAATTTTTCTCTGCAATTTATTTTAAATGGTAATAAAAGAGGGATTTTCTCTCATGGTACATTTTTTTATGTATATGCTTATAAGCCTTGAAATCATCATTCATAACTTAATTTCTCAAAATAGGATTATATTTGTGGAATTATATTAATTTAAACAAATTTTCAACTGAAGTGAAACCTACAGCCTAGTGAGCGGATATATCCGGTCGCGGCAGTGGGAAGGTTAATAAAAGTGAAATTTTCATAGAGAATTTTCTGGTGCTGGTGTGGCAATTTGGGATTAAAATTGGGCGTTGTTATTTGCCAACATCATTCTTCAAGGGATTAAGGCAATGGCTCTCTTTATGGGATATTTTTAAATATTTTCTTTCATTCATGTATTTTATCAATATTTTTATACTTACAATAAAACCTCGAAAATTCGACATTATCGTGACCGAGAAGAAGCCGGATTTTTGAACATTCCAGATTTCTGAAAGAATAGAAAAAGTTATCCAAATTCACAATGACAACTTTTTTATTTTACAGCTTCTCCAAAAGCATCAACTGACATCCAAAAAGTCTCCGGCTTTTTGGATTCTAGTATTTTAAACAGAAAATTTTGTATTATTCTATTGAAGCATTTTGGAGAAAAAAAAAAAAAAAACAGAATAATACTGGTGTGGAAAAAGACGGAGGCATATCAACTTAATTCATAACAAAATTTATTTTATAACAAAATGATGATTAAGTGATAAGAAAAGAGAAAAATGAATGTTAAAAAATATATATTACTTTCATTGACATTTTCTACGTTACAAAAAAAAAAAAAAAAAAAAAAAAAAAAAAAAAAAGAATATTGCCCAGTTAAACTGATGACATTGAGCTCTCAGGGTATTCATACTAATTGTGTATTACAGCCTTAGATTTTCAAGCTTTAATGCCGATCGAAAAAACAAATTAAAAGAGGAAATCCCCCCCTCCTCGATTTTCTCTTTTTATATTTAATCATTGAGTCTCCTAAACAAATAAGGGTTAAGATTTATCATAACAAAAATTTGAATGAAATCTAATAATTCTGTTTGAAAAATCCACTTATCGAAATTAAGGAAGGGTATTTTTCACCCGTACCACATTTTTATACTTATGTAATGAACACCCAATACCAATCATGGAAACGCATCATCAGAATGATCATATATCTAAATTTTAAACGAAAACGGGTAATTCTGAATGGAAAATCTATTTATATAAATTAAGGTGGGAAGCATTAGTTTCCGTTTCCTCTCTTATACTTATCGAATGAACTCCCAAAACCAATCAGTGAAGTGCCTTATCAGAATAAACCTATATCTAATACTAGCTGTTACCCGTGACGTCGTTCACGTAGCATTAAAAAAAAGATAAACGCTTTAGTTAAACAAAACGTTTCATTAATAATAATTTAAAATATATATAACACATATCTTATAGGAGGCTATGCAGTAGTTTTTTTTTGGGGGACTTAAAGAACTCGGTCAAATAAAATGGAAATGTGTTAGATAATATGAGCAATCGTGAAAATGAAATTGCAACCACTTATACTGTAGAACAACTGTAACGCACCCCAATTGTACACAAATCATGTTGTAGTGTATTTCAGAATTCCATATCAAAGAAAGAAAAATCATATGTTAAACCTAGGTAATAAAAAAAATCCAACATTTCCATAATACATAACTTCGCCGGCCCATTCTTTTCTTTAGCTGTGTATATGATCTATGTGTTTGTAAATATTCTAAGATTTTGCTTAGTTAGAAAAAGTGTAACGAAGATTAAAATTCACCTTTAGCAATTTCTAATAATAGACAAAAACTTACTTGGATTCTTTTTTACAGTGCTGTATACTACGTGCAAATATTTATACGACCGCATATTTAGCTTAAATTATTCAAGCAAAAAACCCGATTAAAATTATTGAATTCATATTTCCGGGAATCGCTATTGCACAGGTGACCATATATCCAGTTTATTGTATAGTCCGATACATGATTTATTCAAATTCTACAAACATCTCTTATTATACTAAATGTAGCTGAACTTCAGGATGCATTAGTTTTCCTTAAAATACATACGATAATTGTAAAAGCTCTTCAGCATTCTTTTCTAATAGACCATACTTTGGATACAATATCTGAGATCTGGACACAGGTCCAAAATCTTTTATGCATCTGTGTAAATGAACAACAAATGTGATGCAAATCATACTTAACTGCAAGCATATTGTAGTAAATTTCAGTATTTATCATTGTATTGATTAATCTCAGTATATTAATTTCATCATGTTTGAAATAGTGCAACGCAATTAAAATACGCTGAGAATATTTTTCCCCGTGGACTATTATATTACCGAACATTTTTCTGTGATCTTGTAAATGAATGTTAAATCTTTTCACCCCATTCTCTATAGAAATCCTGTTTTAGTGCATTTCAGAAACTGATATCAATTTCAATATTATTAAAATAACCTTAATAAAATAACATTATTAAAATGCGCTGCAAATGGTTTTTCTTCTCAGACCATTATATATTGGAATACTTTTGAGCTCCCTGTACGCACACTATAAGTACTACACTTAACATATTCAATGGTAACCATGTTCTTGTGAACCTTAAAAATGCATGTAAATTTCATTACATTTAAAATTATGTAACATTATCAAAATACACTAGAAAGGATTTTTCCTCCTTAAACCATAATGTAAAGTCTCCTTATGAGTGCTCCTGTGATTCAGCTATAATTGTTACCTGGCGCATTTTCAATGCCGCACATGCTATGGCAAAACTCAATAACGTAAGTTATTTTCGTATGAATCCTACTATATTTACTCAAGTTGAAACACGGACAAACAGACGGCAGACCCCAGGCACTCGGCATCCGGTATACAGACAGGCTGAAGCCGTAAGAATGTCAAAATGGAGGTAGTTTCCGTAAAACGGAAAAAAAAACAGTGTTAGGGAAAATCTACTTCAAAACTGTGTTTTAGGTGGCATTTTTGTATAATTTGTACATATATGTTTTGCATACCATAAAAATTTATAGAAATTTGCTGTAAAAAAATATTCTTAAAAATGACAACATATTTTTACTTTTTAAGAGTTAAAAAAAAGTGGAATTAATATCCATTTACAAACCTGTTTCCAGCACACTTCGAGCGCATTATGCGAAATTGAGATATTGACTGAGGGTATGTATTTTCTCACAATTACATTAAATCGTTAGATTTTAAGCCCGATAGTACATTTTTAAAGGGATTTTTATTTATATTTGAAGAATTGAACAATTTTAAGAATAAACACACAAAAATATATATTTTTTAATTATTAGTTGAGTTTTTCTTACTTTCTAAGAATGGTAAAAAGTATTTTTCATTGATCATTACGTTATTTACGATATGTATAAATTATTAACATTTTCTAATCATTTAATACTTAATCTTTAAAAAACTTATTTCATTTTAAAATTAAATATTTATACTAACCACGCTCAGACGATAAACTTAATTTTCTTTAAATAATAACTTTTGATATCATAATTCAATCTCTTTTCATTACAACATCAGAGCATATTTATTTTATTTTTAATATGTGACGTCACAGTCGTATCTTTTTAGCACTTACTCTAAATTACATTGTGTTATTAAAATGAAAACTTGAAAACTTATACTTTGTTTCAGATATGACGTTACATTGATAAGTTAAAAATTCTTAATGGAAAGTAGTCCTGTGACGTCACAATTGGTAAAAAATTGAATTGTATAGCCTCGAACCGAAAGAAAGAAAAAGGTTCATTTTGATTACGGATTAATATCTGGAAAAACTACTAAAATATTCATTTTCTTGTAAAGTGTGAAGTTATATTCTTGTGAAGTCTTCTAAGCGTAAAAGAAATTTTACATAATCGTCTGCCTGATATAAGAAGAAAAACAGTATTCCTCTGACGTCACAATTGGTAAAATTGCGGTTTTTAATCTCGAACCGAAAAACAGAATAGGGTCCATTTATTTAATTAATTTTGTTTTATCACGTGAAAATCTTTCAGTTGAAAATTAATTACAGAAGATAAATAATTATTCCGGTTTTTTATTTTTTGGCAACGAAAAAAGAAAGATGATTAAATATTATGGAAAATTTTTCAATTTATTCTGTATGAAAAATAGTGAAATTTTGAATTATTAAGAAAAATATTTGAATAAATTAAATAAAAATTAGCCTATGTTCATTTCAAGCCAATAATCTATCTATATACAAAAATTCAAAGACATTAATCCATCCGTTTTGAGGCCAAGTTCATTCCAATTTTCGGACACACTTTCACATTTATAATATACTAGCGGTTACCCGTGACGTCGTTCACGTAGCATAAAAAAACAAAGATAAACGCTTTAATTAAACAAAACATTTCATTAAAAATAATTTAAAATATATATAACACATATCTTATACCAAGCTATGCAGTAAGTTTTTTTTTTTTTTTTTTTTTTTTTTTTTTTTTTTTTAGGGGACTTAAAGAATTCCGTCAAATAAATGGAAAATGTGTTAGATAATATTAACGATCGCGAAAGTGAAATTGCAACCATTTATACTGTAGAACACCTGTAACGCACCCCAGTGGTACAGAAATCATGTTGTAGTGCATTTCAGAATTCCATATCAAAGAAAGAAAAATCATGTGTTAAACCTAGGTAATAAAAAAATATCCAACATTTCTATAATACATAACTTCGCCGGCCCATTCTTTTCTGCATCTGTGTATGTGATCTATGTGCTTGTAAATATTCTAAATACAATGTTGAAATTTTGCTTAGTTAGAAAAAGTATAACGAAGATTAAAACTCACCTTTAGCAATTTCTAATAATAGACAGAAACGTACTTGAATTCTTTTGTACAGTCCTGTATATTACGTGCAAATATTTATACGACCGCATACTTAGCTTAAATTTTTCAAGCAAAAAACCCGATTCAAATTATTGAATTCATATTTCCTGAAATCGCACAGGTGACCATATATCCAGTTTATTGTATAGTCCGATACATGATTTATTTAAATTCTACAAACATCTCTTATTATACCAAATGTAGCTGAACTTTAGGATGCATTAGTTTTCCTTAAAATACATACTATAATTGAAAAAGCTCTTCAGCAATCTTTTCTAATAGACCATACTTTAGATACAATATCTGAGATATGGACACAGGTCCAAAATCTTTTATGCGTCTCTGTAAATGAACAACAAATGTGATGCAAATCATACTTTACTGCAGTGTTGCCAGATGGGCTACTTTTTTTAAATTCAGATTCTTGATTGGCACCAGTTTTTACAAAGATAAAATATGCCTTATTCAATGGCATGATAATTAAGGAAAAAAAACAAAAGGTAAGTTACCGTTTCAAAAAAATGGTGCCAATCGAGAAATCTTAATTTAAAAAAAGTAGCCCACTGGCAACACTGCTTTACTGCAAGCATATTAGTAAATTTCAGTATTTATCATTGTATTGATTATCTCAGTATATTAATTTCATCATGTTTGAAACAGTGCAACGCAATTAAAATACGCTGGGAATATTTTTTTCCCGTAGACTATCATATTACCGAACATTTTTCTGTTATCTTGTAAAAGAATATTAAATCTTTTCAGCCCATTTTCTACAGAAATCCTGTTTTAGTGCACTTCAGAAACTGATATCAATTTCAATATTATTAAAATAATATTATAAAATAACATTATTAAAATATGCTGCAAATGGTTTTTCTTCACAGACTATGATATATTGAAATACTTTTGAGCTCACTGTACGCACACTATAAGTACTATACTTAACATATTCAATAGTAACCACGTTCTTGTGAACCTTAAAAATGCATGTAAATTTCATTACATTTAAAATTATGTAACATTATCAAAATACACCACAAATGATTTTTTCGCCGTATATCATAATGTAAAGTCTCCTTTTGAGTGCTCCTGTGATTCAGCTATAATTGCTACCTGGCTCATTTTCAATGCCGCACATGCTATAGCAAATCTCAATAACGTATGTTATTTTCGTATGAATCCCACTATATTTACTCAAGTTGAAACACGGACAAACAGACAGCAGACCCCAGGCACTCGGCATCCGGTATACAGACAGGATGAAGTTGTAAACACTTTTAGACCATGTTAGAAAGTGTAAAAAAGGGGCTAGTTTCCGTAAAACAAAAACAAAAATAAAAACAGAATTTTTGAAAATTTATAAACTTATACTTTGTTTCAGATATGACGTTACATTGATATTTTTAAAATTCTTAATGGAAAGTATTCCTGTGACGTCACAATTGGTAAAAAGTTCAATTTTACAGCCTCGAACCGAAAGAAAGAAAAAGGTTCATTTTTATTACGGATTAATATCTGGAAAAACTACTAAAATATTCATATTCTTGTAAAGTGTGAAGTTATAATCTTGTGAAGTCTTCTAAATGTAAAAGAAATTTTATATAATCGTCTGCGCGATATAAGAAGAAAAAATGTATTCCTCTGACGTCACAATTGGTAAAATCGCGGTTTTTAACCTCGAACCGAAAAACAGAACAGGGTCCATTTATTTATTTCATATTCTTTTATCACGTGAAAATCCTTCAGTTGAAAATTAATTACAGAAGAGGAATAATTATTCCGGTTTTTTTATTTTTTGGCAACGAAAAAAGAAAGATGATTAAATATTATGGAAAAATTTTCAATTTATTCTGTATGAAAAATAGTGAAATGTTGAATTATTAAGAAAAATATTTGAATAAAAAAATAAAAATTAGCCTATGTTCATTTCAGACCAAGAATCTATCTATATACAAAAATTCAAAGACATTAATCCATCCGTTTTGAAGCCAAGTTCATTCCAATTTTCGGACACACTTTCACATTTATAATATATATAAGGATATAAGGATTTCAAATGAATCGGATAATTTTATCACAAGATATCGCGTTATGCTTGCATGCACGTACATGCATACAGAATGGACGGGCCCATAAGCTCCCAGGCTTTGATAACCTGTGAACTAAAAACTAACAAACACAAAGTCATTTCCTTCTCATGCAAAATTCAATATTTTCTGCTTGCTATGTACGCTAATGGCACCTGGTGCATGTAAAATCCGTCGTGGGTGCAAAGTCCTCCATGCTCCTGTGAATTATTCCTTTAGAGATGGCTAGTCATGTGAATATTTCGTCACCTGATCAAGGTTCTAAATTACTAGATAGAAACCGAGTATCGGTTGTCGCTCGTACTGGCTCGTACTGGCGGCTCTCATGCGTTCTGTGGAAGAGTTAGCAACACCTCCGTCATTTCATTTTAATTCCTTCAATTTTTAACAACCTCCGACCGAATCCAAACAGAATAGTAATCTATAACAGCCAGCATCGTAACAAATATCATAAAATATAATAGCGATAAAGCCACAATCAGGCAGATCTCTGCATGTTTCAATCAAGCGGCATATGCCCCGCTGTCAGGTAAAAACTTATTAACCTAAGCATATTGCCCGGCTGGTAGGGACCTGGTATGCGGTATAATAATAATATTTTCTCTTCAATTTTTTTAATCTTTCTTTAAAAAAATGTTATATAAGTAAAGAATTATTTTTGGAAAAATACAGTATTGTTTCTCTACAGAGAATATTGATTAATTCTCCTGTAAATTTATGCACTTTTCCATTAACATCTTTTTTTCTATTGATTCCTCGTTTTCGTCCCCAGAGTTACCAATAGCTTTACTGGCGGTTGTATTGTGTCCATACATTTTCAGCTTCCTGTTTTCTTGGAATTACTGAGTTTAATTAGCTAATAGAGCCTAACATATGAAACAAGTTGGAAATTGCACGTGAAGCGTAGCAAATGATGTGCGTTCCTACTATAACAAATCTTTAAAATATTCAGATCTTGCTGTTATAGTATACAGTACTTCTGATGCAGTAAAGTGGTCGAAATCTTTTGTGTGTTCCTGTAAATGCTATCTGCTTTCTATTACACAGGAAATAACTTGTACTAAACCTCAGCAACGTATATTAATATCTTAAAATGTGAAATAGTTTAATATAATTAAAACACGCCCCAAACAATGTTTCTCCGTATGCCATTATGTAGTAGAATACTTTGAGCGATCCTGTAAATTAATAATAAACATTCTTTGTATCATAGATTGTACAGAATGCATGTTTTAGTACAAACTTCATAGATTCATGTCTATTCTTTTATATTCGAAAGAGTGTAACATCATTAAAATGTACTTGAAGTTGTTTTTTCCAATTGACCGTAATGTAATGGAATAATTTGATTGTCCCTGTAATTAAACTATACACCCCATTTTTATGAAGTTTGAAATGACTCAACAAAATTATACAATAATTACATATTTTAAAATCTCAAGCGATTTGTTCCGGTAGTTTTTGCTGTATTATATGCAGACTGGACGATGACTATAGGTGCTACGTAATTATATAATTAGGAACCCACCTAAAAATATTCAGATCTTGGTGTAATAGTATACAGTATTTCGAATACAATATAGTAGCCGAAATCTTTGGTGTGTAACAATAAATACTGTCTGCTCTCTATTATACAGTAAATAACTTGTAGTAATCCTCAGCAACGTATATCAACTTCATAAATTGTTAATTTGTTTCATACATTTAAAACGGGTTCCAAACAATGTTCTCTCTATATAATTGTGTAATGGAATACTTTCTTGTAGCCCTGTATATTAATAAAAAATTTCTTTGCACCACAGACTGTACAAAATGTGTATTTCAGTATTTTCGTCGTATTGTAACGGAATGCTTTTGATTCTTACGTTAATTGAACAATGCATCTTTTTTTTTTTCAAAATGTTTGAATGACTAGACAAAATTATGTAATAATTATACATTTTAAATTTCAAACGATGGTTGGGTAGTTTTTGCATTGTTATTTGAGGACACAAGGACAGGTAGATGGATGGATTGAAAAACAAATATAGGTGCTATGTATTTTCATAACTAAGAACGCTATTAAAAAGCACGTATTCTTCTTAGTTGGGAAAGATGGGGATACTTGAGCCACTTTTTAAATTTTATTTTTTTTTAATTTTTTATAATTTCTTAGAACAAAATAAAATATTGAAAATGAAAATTTGATAATTTTTCTTCAACTGAAAACCACTTTCAATTAATTTTGAACTATTTTTCAATGTCTAATTACTTTTTACTTTTTTCTTTACATCGTGGCTCAAGTATCCCCATGGAGGGGATACTTGAGCCATGGTGAAGGGATACTTGAGCCAGTACGGAAAAATACCTACGAAAGTAATTTTTTTTCGCTTTATTTTTGCACATATATTTTACAGAATGATAAATTATGATGCACAAAGTCCTTCAAAACCAATTGAGATTAGAATTCAGATGTTTCAGCTCTTTGGCAACATGTATGAAGAACAAATTCAGAATGGTTGTAAAACCACACATCTTTTTTTTTACCTACATGGTAACTCAGTAGTGCCCTCTTTTGGGGACAATAGAAGTCATTTCTTTGAATTAAAAAAAAGTTACAGAAACAGAGGTTACAATTTCAGTATAAAATATTAATCATAATATATTATAATAAAAAATAAATATTTAATATGTTGGACCTAACTCATTAAAGTATTAGAGATTGTTTTACGTTCATCTAGGCAGGCTATTTTGTTAGTCAAAATGAAAAATAAAATGGATACTTTCATTTAAAAAATACATTTTTAAACATTTTTTTGAATGTTTAAAAAGGAATATAAGGAAGTGAATAAAAGGAGTGAATATAAGGACGTAATTTTATTTTTTTTATTTTTATTTTACCCATATCTTATTTCCTAGTGGGGATGGTTGAACCATGGCTCAAATATCCCCAATCTCACTGGCTCAAGTATCCCCATTACCACCATTTTTGTTTATAAGAGTTTTACTAAGTAAAGCATGCAGCTATTTGAGCTATTTTAGATTCAAAATACAATTGAGATTATACTTATTAAATTTATATATATATTGTTGCAACTTTAATCGAAACTTAGATAACAAAAAAATAAAAAATATATGCACTTAAATATTTACTTTAGATGGGGAAAAATAATTAATCACCATACTTTCAAAATGGTACTAAGGTATGTGATTTTTTTTACATGTCCAGAACTATAAATATGTTACCATATTGCCAGTTTTAGAAAGAAATATTAACCAACTGTAGAAATAATAGTGGTGGCTCAAGTATGTCTACTCTCCCCTAAATTAGTTAGTCCCCTAAATTAGTCCCCTAGATTAGTCGCACTTTTAATTTCAAATTCGAAGTTTTTAATTTGTAAACAACTGCTTTTTTTTTAACTTACTTTTGTAAGTTTGAAGTGTAAAAAAGGAAAGTGAAAAAATGACTTTGATGAAGAATTTTAGATGTTCACGGATATCTAAATGCCGAATTTTTGAGATCATACTGTATTTATGTCTGAAGTATTTTGAGAAAAGGAAAACTTCCTATCTTACAGATACATTTATAATTTAGTGCATTTGTACTATTATATAGCATTTTTAAACAATTCAGACAGTTAATATTATATTTATTTTAACAACAGAATATTTTGCAGTTGATATAAAACCATTATGTCTTTTTTATTTTATATAATACTTCATAATACCAAATCTTTCCATGTAACTTATTAAAATTTGACTTTAAAAAAGTAAAGAAAGTATACTAAATCCTAATACAAAATTTCCCTTTCTTACAAATACTTATATTATGTCAAACCGTGTATATTATTATTATCGTAATTTTTTAGGGAAGAATTTTTTTTAGTTAATGAGAAATTCCAATGTCAATTTTATTTTTTACAAAAATCCACAATCCCAATACTTTCCCTATAAATTAATAAAAATTTACTTAAAAAATTAAATAATAAATAATTCTATGATAAATAATATAATATTAATTTAAGGTATAATATAATAAAGTACAGCATCTTTAAAACCTGGTAATTTCAAGAAACTTTAATATTGTCGAGTGTGATACCTGCGGAATATTCACATTCCACTTGTTTTCATGTATTTTTATAATGTCTATTTTTTATATTAAATTATTTATGTAATAATAATAAAAATTGAAGCTGAAAATAAAACATATTAATAATAAGATGCTCTGGTGTAATAACGCCAGATTGGGTAATAACGCCAGTGCACTATTATGAAATTATCTGGTAAATGGCACATATGGGTTCTGCGCAGAAGGGCTCTCTGTCATATAAAACACAAACAGTGAAAGTTATTTTTTTGTTTATGTATCTTATCGCTTTTAGAAGTAACTAAAACTAATGCTTGATCCAAAATTTGCAAGGCAAATTCTGTGATATGAAGAATATTTATTAATCAGGAAATACTTGTTTATTACATAAATGTTTTGTGTATTTTATGTAATTTCAAAATGTCGCAAAAGATTTTGGATAAGTTCGAAAAAGAGAGTATAATTTAAAAAATGTACTGCGCTATAAGTATAACGAGATAATAACGCCAAGGAATGGCGTTATTACCCCGGTTGATTACTTTCACTGGCGGTACATCTGAGGGGGGTTTATTTCTTACTTTATGTATGAGACAGCATTATTGTCATTGTTGAAATAGTTAGATTAAAAGAGGGGGGTGTCCGATACTCAAAAACGGGTCTTTTTTTTTAAAGAAAATGCTAATGTAAAAAAATTTTAATCTCATATAAATAAAACGATATCAAAATGTTTTCGTATTCTATGTAATTCCAACATTTTCAAAATAAGATTTCAATTAAATAATCACTTGATTGTTCAACTGATCTCTAAATTTTAGCTGTCCGCTTTCCCTACGTTTTGTTTTTCAAAATTTTACAAATTTAACCTTTAACTGATGTGACAAAATTGTAATGTAACTAGTGTGAAGCGGTTTGTGAGACCGCATGATCGAAAGGCGTTAATAACTGATAGGATGGTGTTTTTGTACAAAAGTATTATAATTACATTTACATGTTAATAGTCTCTGGTAATAGTACTTAAGTTCCGAATGAAACAAAATGTCAGTTGTGTTTGTAGTTGAACTAAAACTTATAAATTAAACTATAAAAGTTTTTAAAAAGCAGTGGTCTGTTAGACCGGTAACATTAGTTAAAGTTTAAAAAGTAAAAAAAATTGAGTTGTAGCTAAATTTGAAAAAAAAAAAAAAAAAAAAAAAAAAAAAAAAACAGCGTTTGGTAAAATTTATAAGGAAATACAACCGCATGAATCATGTATAAAATTTAATAAGAGATCTCAATTAATTTTTTATCGAAAATCTTATTTAATTAAATAAAAATAAAAAATTATTAAAGCATATAACGCCAATATTCTAACTTTAGGTTTACGCGAATCTGTATTAGTGTGGAGTTTACGGGTTAAAGAGTACTTTCAAGATTTCTATAACAGTGTTAACAAAATTATTTATAACACATAACTCTAGTTATTATAAAATATCACTTGATAAAAATTTTACATTAAAAATGGTTTAAATCGTGCAATGTTTTTTTATAATTATATTTAAGCGGAATTTTTAAAGCAAAGAGAAACTCAGGATGTTACATTCTGTGTAAACTCCCCCATTCTCCTTTTTCATTCACTTTCACAAAAATTGAATATTTTCTATCACTTAGAATGCTTACATGGAAACTTAAATTCTGATTTACATAAACGCAGTTAAAAAGCAAAAAGAAGATCAGGGTCTGGCATTCTTTTCTCCCACTCCTTTTTTTTTCTTACACTTTCAGAAAAATTTAACATTTTCTAACTCTTAGAATGCAATTTGTGAATTTATAGGGCTGTAGAGTTTGTATATTTAGAAATGGGCAAGCTACATGGAATTATTCCATGATATTTTATAGTTTTGTTTGCATGGCGTTATTACCCACATAGGTGGGTAGTAACGCCAAATAGCATTGGTCAAAAAATCATGCCATTACATTTTATGAATGCGTATTTGTTAAATAATTTTTCATATACAGATTGTCAAAAAATTGCTGTATGAAATACTATATTTGTTTGAAAAATACAATCTAAAACTAAGCCGTGAAAATTGGTAGAATCTTGACCTGGCGTTATTAACCCAGGATACCTTATTATGAAGTTGCTTGAAATGGTCTTCTTTAAAAAAATCATACTATATTATATGACAAACGTAAATGTTTTATTCGAAACATTATATCTAATATTATTCATATTGTATAAAATATTTAGTCATATAATCCACTCCTTATGCATTTTTTCCTATAATGCGTTACAAAATGTGTAGATTTGTCGACTAACGAAATGTTCTTATTATTTTATGTGCATCGAAATTATGAAGAACGAAATTAATAAAATTGTAATTTACGAAGTGCAGTAAAGAAATCATTTATCTTTTATAAATTTTATAACTGTTCTTAGGCTTATATTCGAATGATAAAGCTCTGGCAATTTATTAAAAAGAGTGTGGATTTCTGCATACTTTTCTACTCCATAATTGAGAGCTTTTCATCTATTAATATGCACGCAGATGCTTAAACTGTTTTCGCGAAACATAATAATTTAGGAATCTGAGAAGGGGGATTTTCTAAAATTTTAATATTCATATGTATGGAAATAGATAATAGAAATATTTCTCCTAGGTAAATTGATTCATCCACTGGAAGTTCTGAAAGAATTCCAAATAACTGTATTCTTAAAATGATTTTGTGCTATATCTTTATGAAATATTAAAAAAATCCTGCGTAATTCATAAAATTAATAAACTTTTCTACCAAAAATTTAACCGACTTCAAAAACTACTGCAAAGTGAAAAATATTTTTTTTACATAATAATAATAAGAAATTAAATTAAGAGCGTAGTATTTACCATGCGTATTATTATATTTATGTACATTAATTTGATTTTTTGGAGTCGGTGCCAGCCACCAAATTACATGTAATTTTCCAATAGACACACCACCAAGTATTTATGAGTTTTTTTACGATTTAATATTTAGTTAAAAAATTTTAACTTTTTACATTTAAGATTTCCATTGGATAATTAATTTTAATTTTGAACTTGGCTTGGCTGGCACCGACTCCAAAAAATCAAATTAATGTAATGGGTATTCAACGTCCATGTAACTTTTAATTTGCGAGAAATCACTAATTTTATTAGTTTTTTCCTTGTATATTTCCTAAAAACAAAAATACTAAACCAATTTCGATGAAATGGAAGTGGTGTCAATTCGAGAGTAATCGCTTTCATTTAACATAAAAACCAAATTAATCGGTTGGATAGTTTCGGAGTAATCGGTGAACATACATAAAGAAAAATACATACGCGTCGAATTGATAACCTCCTCCTACTTTTTTGGAGTCAGTTAATAAAAATTATAATACGGAAAAAATTATTGTAAATTATACACGCATGTCGGGAGTATTCGAACCCTCGAACACCTTTCGAAAACCAGAGCTTACACCAGGTGCCTTAGACCGCACGGCCATCATGACTACATTCCGTTCGGCGAACTTATTCAACCTCTATGTTACTTTTAATTTGCGAGAAATCACTAATTTTATTACTTGTTGCGTAATTACAAAAAAAGTACTTAACTAATTTCGATGATAAGGAAGTGGTACCAATTCGAGTGTAGACTTTCATTTAACACAAATACTAGTTTAATCGGTTGGATAGTTTCGGTGTAACCGGTGAGCATACATAAAACAAAATACATACGCATCGAATTGATGATAACTCCTCTTCTTTTTTAAGTCGGTTTGAAAAATTACAATACGGAAAAAAAACACTTATCCAGCGTCATGTTACTTTTCGCAAGTATATTATTTTAGTACTCTTTCACTGATAAAGTATTGAGTTGATAGAATATCTCTAATACTCTATGCTAACTGCTAAATACAAAATGTTCTACATTGCATAATAAGTATTTAATTTGTAAAATGTACATGTAAAAATTATAATACGAAAAAAGGTTATTGTATACACGCATGTCAGGAGAGGGGTTTGAACCCACGCTCTCTTTTGAGATTTGGTTTATTTTTGTCGTCCGATTATCTGCACTAGGGATATAGGACCAGGAGGGAGTGGCCTTCGTGGGGGTCTTTCTAAGGGAACCTAACACGTATTTACGCAAGCTTCGAAGAAAACCACGAAAACTCTGAACGGTTAGGCCGACTGCCGCGATTGGGTTCGAACCCAGCACCTGCTGTCTACCAGTTGAGAGGTCAGAAAGTCTCGGCCACTGGAGAGAACCACTCTTTCGAGAACCTGAGCTTAAATCTGGCGCCTTAGACCGCTCGGTCATCCTGACTGCACTCCATTCAGAGAACATATTCAACACATTTAATTAGCGAAAAATGACTAATTTTATTAGTTTTTGGCTAATTACTAAAAAAATACTGAACCAATTTGTATGAAACGTAAGTGGTACCAATTTGAGAGCAAGCTCTTTCATTTAACACCAAAAACAATTGGTGTTAAATGAAACACCAAATGGTTGGATAGTTTCGGAGTAATCGGTGAACATACATAAGAATATACATACGCGTCGAATTGATGATAATCTCCTCTTATTTTTTAAATCGGTTTAAAAAATTACAGTACAGATAAAATAATGTATATTATACACGTATGTCAGGAGTGGGGTTCGAATCAACGTTCTCTTTCGAGAACCAGAGATTAAATCAGTTGCGTTAGACCGCTCGGCTATCATGACTGCATTCAATTTGACAAATTTATCCAACGTCATGTTACTTTTCGCAAGTCTATTATTTTAGTATTCTTTCACTGATAAAATATTGAGTTGATAGAAGATCTCTGACACTCTGTGCTAACTGTTATATACATAATATTCTTCATTGCATAATTAGTATTTAATCTGTAAAATGTACATGTAAAAATTAAAATTCGTAACAAGTTATCGTATACACGCATTTCAAGAGTGAAGCTCGAACCCACGCTCTCTTTCGAGAACCAGAGCTTAAATCTGGCGCCTTAGACCGCTCGGCCATCCTGACTGCACCCCATTCAGAGAACTTATTCAACAATTTTATTAGCGAAAAATCACTAATTTTATTAGTTTTTGCCTAATTACTAAAAAAATACTGAACCAATTTGTATGAAACGCAAGTGGTACCAATTTGAGAGCAAGGTCTTTCATTTAACACCAAAACCAAATTAATCCGTTGGATAGTTTCGGAGTAATCGGTGAGCATACATAAAAAATACATACGCGTTGAATTGATAACCTCCTTTCCTTTTTGGAAGTCGGTTAAAAATATATGTAGTATTTTAATAATTTAAGTATTTCATGAACATTTTTATACTTATTTATATCTGAATTTAACGTAAAACAAGAAAGAGAGAATTATGCGTTAAGCATAAATTATGAATCACTTTCCAATAAATTCAGAATAATGTATCAAAATTGCACCGTTTAAAAAAAATTAAAATATTAAGTCTCATTTCACAATATGGAAATGTGTAACGCATTTCAAAGCCGAGTTTCAGCTGTTCCCATCTACAATTGGAAATTTATCTAATTTTTTTATCAGCCTTGTATATGATGTAAAAATTTGCATATGTTAACCAAATGCATTCCAATATTTAGTTCATTTAAGCGATGCATATATTTTAGTTAAAAATCGACCTTCAGCAATTTCCGCTAATAAGGATAATGATATGCGAATACTTTTGTGTAGCCCTGTATATGAAGTACATAATTTATATATAAAGAGTAATATGCAAAAAACTAATTAAATTTAAAAGTGCATACTGAATTTTAAAAGGTATTCCCCAGCAATTATTACGCAAAGACAGTACTGCAACCGATTTCTTTTGTGTGTCCCTGTAAATTAATAAATGAATGTTATAAATGGTCTGTTTTAACGTGATCGTAGTAAAATTTATTACCTTATATTAGTTTCAATACATTTAAAATAGTGTAATGTAATTAAAATACTGTCCAAATGATTTTTTTCATATACCATAATGTAATCGAATTCTTTTGAATATCCTTGTAAATGAGCCATTAACCATACATACTTCATATGCAATACCAAAAATGCTTTAGTGGCCCTAAATAATCAATTTGCTAATCAATTGCATGAAAATCCGAGTATATTTACAGGAATTTGAATGTTGACAAACGAATAGACAAACCGAATGCCTAAGAACTTTTCAATTTTTTTGGAAAGTACTAAAAAGGAAAAAAATCTTATAAATACATTAGAAGATACTGTGTGTGAAGCAATGCATAATATTTTTGAAACAATGGAGATTGTCAGGATCACATTTTTTTTTAAGGGAGAATATTTTCAGCTAACAAGAAATCACTATAGCTTTTTATTTTATACAAAACTCAATAATCCTAAAACATCCCTTTAATATATTTAAATTATAGTTTAAAAAATAATGTACGCTTAATCTAATACTCTCTATAAACTTTGATATTTTCTCGTGTGATACATGAGTGTTTTAAGAGAATATTATCATTTTTCATATTTTCAGACTGTTTTTGTTGTAACTGGAGATAGAGAGATGCTCTCTAATCAATATTAGTTCTAAAAAATCTTATTCATTTTTGAAAAAAAAAAAGTCCTATTTGTAGCGTTGCGTAGAACCGCTATGGCGGATGGCTTATTTTCCAACATAAAATTCGTCTTAATTAATCAAAGTAGCCACTAATGGATGCATAACAGCATTCTACTGAATGGCACAGCATGACTAATAACGCAGCATGATTAGTAAATATACCTTGCGAAATATATGACACACACAAACATTACGGATGTTAATTATTTACAAAAATTTACTAAACATAATTTCTTAGCTAAAAATTTAAGCTTAAATTTATATATTTGGAATTTTTTAATTAAAGATGTCTTTTAATCATTTCTATTTTTCTTAGTTGCCCGAATAATCTGAGATACATTATATTTTTGTTGCTCTATTCTAATATGTTTACGTTCCGGTTTAGACAGTTATGATCACGGTGAAAGAGGTTCTAGTTGCGGTTAGTCCATGGAGAAAAAAGTGCGAGTCCGAAACATACATAGTTATGATTAAAAGTGATGCCTGAAAACTAAACATTTATATGTATATTTCTGATATCAATATTAATATAGGGTCTTTTAAAAGGATTTTCTTTATATACAATATATAATTTTATATCACAAATTTAAAGTTGTATTTCGGAGAATTGTATAAATTTATATCTATATTTAATCCATTATATAATGTTAGTGTAAACCCATGCTTGTTCTTGGACTATGGGTAGAAATCGGGATTTTCCCCTAATATTTGAAATAACTTAGAAAAATAATTATATACGATTATTTTGTATTTCATGCAGTTTGTACAAAAATCATAAAAATTTAGTAAACTGAAATAGAGTTTTCTAACGTTTTGTGTTTGAAAGCACACACTACTATTCAATGGTGTGAAATTTGAAATTATGCGATGTTGTGAAGTAATTATGTTTAATAAAATGGAAACCTCATTAAGTTTTCATCAAATCAATATTTTTTATATTTTAAGCATGCAAAAAAATTAAAAAGTATGATTACACCATTATCATTTAGAAAATATAGTATTTTTATGTATTTCTTCAAAATAGATAATAATAATAATGTAAACCATTCCATTCTATTTTACCTTCAAAGCATTGTTTCTAAATCGCACCGAAGAAAAATAATTACTATTGGTATATATATATATATATATATATATATATATATATATATATATATATATATATTAGCCAGATTTGCCCCCGGGTAGCATAAAAATATCGAAAACACTGTTGAATTTTGTAAGAGTTTGTCCTTAACTTAAAAACGATATACATTGGTTCATAGACATATTAATACTGCATGAGTTAAAGAATTCAATGCGTGAAAGTTAATTTTTATAAATGAATTTTCAAAAATAAAAGACTTACTGCACACTGTTTGATTTGTAAAATTAATCACAATATTTGAAATTATGTATATACATCGGTAATCTTTTGTTAAAAGCTGTTTTTAATTAATTTAGAATTTAAAACATTATAATTGTATTGTAATTCTATAGGTAATTTATTATTATTTTATAACTAACATCTTCTAATTTTACTTTTATTGAAATGTATAATTTAATTAATATTAACCATTATAATTGTGTTGTAAACACTATAAACATATGAAGGTTTTAACGAAAAGGAAGAATAGATGTCATACACCGTATATTATTTCTATCGGCCGAATAATTCTCTTATTTCTCACTTCTAATGATAATCGCAATTAATTGAGGCGATCCAACTGAAATTTAAGGGGAATCGACAAACTTGGATATTATATAATATATATTTATAATACTATATTTAATAATATATTTAATAATATAATTCATTCTTAAGCAGTTTTGACTATAATATGTAATAAAAATTCATGTATTTACACGCTTACAAAATTTAAGTTTATTTCATGCGCATTCCTATTCAAATTATAAATAATGGAGTTTATAAAATTAAAATTTACGTAATGGAGTATGGAAATAATTCATTTTTATAAACTTTATAAGTGTTATAAGTTTTATATTCAGACAATAGATCTCTGGAATTTTCCCGAAGGGACAGAAAATTTCCGCATATTTTTTTGTTCTGTAAATAAGTGCTCTTAATACACACGCCAGATGCTTAAATTATTTACACGAATAATAATAACTTGGGCATTTGCGAAAGCAATTTTCTAAAATACCTTTAACTAATTTTATCCGTCTCACGGACCGCTGCTTTTGTAGTTTAACTTATAATTTTCAGTTTAACTTCAAACATTATCAAAATTTTCTTCCGTTTGGATCTTTAGTATTATTAACAGAGACTTTTGAATACGTGAATTTTAATTATAACCCTGAATAAAAGCAACATCCTATGAATTAATCGCTTCGTTTATTCATTTTTCTATGGAGCGGTCTCACAGATCGCTTCACAGTAGTTCTGTGATAATTTCTGTCACATCAGTTAAAGGTAAATATTTATATGCATGAATAATTTTTAAAATATGAAAAGAAATATTTATTCGAAGTAAATTGGTTCGTTACAGGAAAATTCGCAAGGAATTACAAATAACTGAAATCTAAAAATTGACTTTAAAACAAAGAATGTTTTTATGGGCTGTTTTAAAACAACTTAATAATTCATTAAATAAAAAATGTATGCTTCAGTAATACATGTGTTTTATCAATATCTTTAAGCCTATTATATATACACACATAGATAAAAAGGAAAATTTCCTACGTTAGTGGAGAGGAGGGCACGTTTGATTTTTTTTTAAATCAATACATATCTTATTTAAATTATATTTTATGCGTTTTAAGTATTACATAATAAGAATAATGCATTTTTTAACAATACATCCTTAAGAACAATGCATTTATAATCTTTCTTTACTTCATAGTTTTAGATGTTCAATGTTGCCCCATAACATGGAGTTCAACATTACAACTGTTTACTCGATTCGGCTGAAGGATTTGAATAAAACAAAGCTTTTAAACTAAAGATTGCTTCTTTATTTAAGTGTTGAACAATAAATCAAAATTTTAGGGATACAAAATTGTCAACAAAAATCTTACAACTTTATTTTCTTAAGTTTAGATTCAAGAGGGGAAAAAATACATGTCTTGCTTAGCCAGTATTGTGCATACTAAATGGTCAGCTTTGCATACTTATTGCCCTGAAGCAGTAGTAATGTGTTGTCATAGATATTTTTAAAAATAATTTACTTCAAGGAAAATATTTAGAGTGTTCAAAAGTGCCCCCAGTTCAATTGTGCCCCTCTTTCCCCTACAGATGCATTTATATTTTATTCCACATGTATTATTACATAGTAATAGTTTTAAAAAAATGTGGATTTACTGACTAACAAAAATTCATGATTATTTTACATATTTTTTAATATATTCAAATTAATAAAAGCGAAATGTAAAAATTTAATTTATGAAGTACAAAATGCAAATAATTTTTATTTTTTTTAAACTTATAAATGTCACGATACATTTTTATAAGACTTATATTCAGAAAATAGATCGTGGAATTTTACCGAAGAACTAGAGAATTTCAAAATACTTTTCCGTTCCACAATTCAGAGCTTTTAATCTATTAATCAGGTGGATGCTTAAATTATTTTCCCGAAATATAATAACTTAGGCATTTCGGGAAGCGTCTGTCGAAAATTTTAATATTCATAGTCCGATGATTCGAAATATTGTTCCCAAGCAAATTGATTTTCCCCAGGAAAATTCTAAAGTTCTAAATAACTGAATTCTTGAAAGTATTTTAAAGCAATGAATGTATTTATGAAATTTTATAAATTGTATAGTTAATTAATTAAATTTTCAAATATTTCTGTTTTTAACTAAGATTATCCTTTTATCCTTATATATATTATAAATGTGAAAGTGTGTCCGAAAAATTGAAATGAACTTGGCTTCAAAACGGATGGATTAATGTTTTTGAATCTTTGCATATGGATAAATTATAGGAGCGGAATGAACATAGGCTAATTTTTATTTATTTTATTTAAATATTTTCCTTAATAATTCAAAATTTAGTTATTTTTCATACAAAATCAATAGGCATTTTTCAGATAAAATTTAACCATTTTCCTTTCCTGTTGCCAAGAAAATAAAAAATTGGAATAATAATTTTTCAGCGGCAATGAATTTTTAATAAAAAACTTCCACGCGAAAAACTATAATAAAATAATTTAAAAGAAAATAAATATGACGTCATGTTTGAAATAAAAATAAAAGGTGTATTTTTTATAATATATTTAACAAGGCTATTTGTTTAGTTAATGGGAATTTTTGTGTAAAATATGGCGACATAAATTAAAAGTAAAAATAATGAAAAAGAATTATATTTTTAATAAAATGGTTCACATATAAAAATGTGACGTCATAGTTGAAATAAAACAAGTACTTTATAGCAGTCGTTAAAAATACAAGGGGTATGAATATCAGTAGCTAATGGAGCGAGATAAATAATGACGTCATATTTAAAATGAATCAGAAATATTTTTTACTTATATTATATTTTTTACTTAATTATTAAGTTATAAGTTACATACAAATGAATATTTTTATTCAAAACTCATAATTATCAATGGAAGAAATTTTTTGTGGGGAAAAGGCGAAAAATAAAACTACTGATTGATATATTTTTGGCTCGATTTTTTAACACTTTCGAACAAAGTTGAAAAGTTATTATGCTTTCGGTTTGCCTGTCTGTCTGGTCGCTTTCTAAATTTCGTAAATATACTCCGATTTCCATGAAATCTTTGGACGTTCTTAACATTTACCTAGCACGAATACCTATTGAAAATAAAGTTTCTACCATGATGAGTTTATTTACAGGGATTGTCAAAAAATGTCTTTACATTACGGCATTATGGGGAAAATCGTTTTAATTAAATTTAACGATGTTACACCCTGTGAAACATATTCAAATTTATATGCATTTACAAAGTGCACTAAAATATGCATTTTGTAAAGTATATAGTGAAAAGGACACTTATTATTCATTTACAGGGTTACACAGAAGAATTCCATTGCATAAGAATAAAGGGAGGAACAGTTTCCGACATATTTTAATTATGGTAAACGATTTCATGTATAATCAAATTGATATACGTTGCTGAGGTTAATGTGAGTTATTTCATGCATAATACGAAGTACATAGCATTTACAGGCGCACACAGAAGATTTCAAATATTATATATTCTATTCGAAGTACTGTATATGATGGATGATGACTGTTGCATTGATGAAATGCATTTTGAATTATGATATGTGCTTTTAAGTTTCGCTAAATGTATGCATATTAAATGGAGAGTATAAATGGTAATAGTATAAATAGTTAAATTTAGATATACAGGGTTACACAAAAGATCTCGGTAAGGTTACTGAATATGAGCATAGTTTACTTAAAGGTGATTTTTAAATAAAATATGCATTTTTATTTTGAACTGCATTTAGTAAACTAAGAAATGTTTGCAGTATATATATATAATGATATACAGGGTCCCGAAAAGAACTGGACACAAGGTTGTCTTCGGATGATAATTTCTGAAAATGTAATTTAGGTAGTAATAAGAAATATTTTTGTTTGAACTAAATTTTAGAAAGATACTTTCGTGTATTAAAGGCACTTGGAAAACTACAGGACTGAACAAAAGAATTCAAGAATGTTTCTATCTATTAGTATTAATCGCTGAAAGGAAAATTTTAACCAGCAAATTAGCAAATAGGGATTATCAGAAGTTTTTTACAATAAATTCGTGATAAAAAGTTAATTACACATGCTTTTCATCATCGAAATTTTTTGCTTAATTGATCAATTAATTCTTCTTTAAATGTTATGTGAACGAAGTCACGGGTAACTGCTAGTGTTAATCATATGTCTTTTAGATCAGTACAAACATAAAAATAAAAAGTTTGAATCTGACTAAAGCAAATATAGACTAATGGTTGTATACTGTACCAAAAACGCCTAAAAACTAGTTGAATGTGACAATCCCAGAAGTTTCTTCTATCTCATACGTATATTTTAATATTTTAAAAAAATAGTTACATATATTAATGCTTTAATAATTTTAATTCAATACTATACAAACTTTGCTTTTTTATTTTTATTTTCTGCTTCAGTCAATTAATCGGAGTAAAAAGAAGTTTCCGTCTCTGCACGAGCCGATGGATAATATAACGATAGAAAGGGTTTTTTTTTCAAATTAAGGGTGACTTACTTGCCATACCTAAAAATAATCATACTCAAAAATTTTCGTTTAGTTCTATGCATAACTTCATACTTTTTTATGATAAAATAATTAAACTGGCACAGACATCGTGATTACAGCGTCCCCTTCCAGTGGATTTTTTTTCAAATTCAAGGTCGACGTATTAGCCACAGCGAAACACTTACACAAAAAATTTCGTTCAATTCTATGCATAACTTCATGCACTTTTAAGTAGTACAATATTGAATATGACACAAAAATTGCTATCAAAGACACCCTCTTCCAGCGGATTTTTTTCAAATTCAGGGAAGACCAAATAGCCATAGCTATACACTTACACAAAAAATTTGGTTCAGTTCAATGCATAACTTCATACACTTTTAGTCAGTAAAATATTGTAAATGACAGAAAAATTGCTATTGCAGTGCTCCCTTTCGGCAGAATATTTCAAAAATAAAGGAGGATCTGCTTGCCACAGCCAGAAACATTCACAAAAAATTTGGTTCAGTTTTATGCATATCTCCATATACTTTTAGATGGTAGAATTGCACACACAGAGACACACAGACATACACAAGGACAGACATACATTTTGTAAAAACATGTTTTTTTAATCTCTGACCCCTAAAACGTGTAAATCCGTTGAAAACCGGAAGTCTAAAAAAATTTCGATTACAAAACTTTCTTCCATTGAATATAGAAGAAAGCAATTATCAATTATCTTCATTTGATTTGATGTATTATTGTTTAAATAACTCATTTAAATTTTATATTTTAAATCATAAAGTGCGTTTGCTAATGTATATATATACCGGGTGATCCAAAAGTCAGGACGAACTTTAAAAATGAATAACTCGAAAACGAATCAAGATACAAAGATACGGTTTGCACCAAATGGATGGAAAAGAAACCGGATTTTGTGTGACAACAAAAAAATATTGTTCTATTGGCGACCAACGGCATCACTAGCAGCATTGAAAGATGCCATCCGCCAAAACGTGTCTGCCATAAAGCAAGAAATGCTACTAAATGCTGTGAACGGTGTAGTGCCTAGTCTCACAGCTGCACTTATGAATGAGGGACAGCACATTGAACATTTTCTGTTGTACTAATTAACTGTAACTAAGCTGACTTGGAAATTGTCAACATTTTTTCATTTGCAAATCATCTTTTGGTGCAAAAAACACTACCGTGTCATTTTTTGGATGTCAACGGCAAACTATTTTTTTCGTTGTCACACAAAATCCGGTTTCTTTTCCATCCATTTGGTGCAAACCGTATCTTTGTATCTTGATTCGTTTTCGAGTTATTCATTTTTAAAGTTCGTCCTGACTTTTGGATCACCCGGTATATATATATATATATATGTATATATATATATATATATATATATATATATATATTAAATGATGTTGTTTCGTCAGATGGTTGCACATTTAAAGGGGATATTAGTGTATCAAATGTTTTGATATTCTTCTATCTTCAATAGAAGAAAGTATTGTAATCTAAACTTTTTTCGACTTCCGGTTTTTGACAGATTTACATGTTTTAGAGGTAGAAATTCCAAAAACCATGAATTTACAAACTGTCTGTCTGTCTGCGTCTCTGTATGTGCGTTCGTATGTCGCTATTCTTGCATCAAAAAGTGTATTAAGATATGCATAGAATTAAACCAAATTTTTTGTGAATGATTTTTGCTGTAGCAAGGAGGTTCTCCTTCAGTTTTGAAAAATTCTGGCGGAAAGGGGCTCTGCAATAACAATTTTTGTGCCGTTTCAATATTGTACCGACTAAAAGTGTATGAAGTTATGCATCGAATTGAACCAAATTTTTTGTATAAGTGTATGGCTATAGCTAGTTGATCCTCCCTGAATTTGGAAAAAAAAAATCCGTCGGAAAGGGGAGCTGCAATAGTGATTTTTGTGCCATTTTTAATATTGTGCCGACTAAAAGTTCATGAAGTTATGCATCGAATTAAACGAAATTTTTTGTGTGTGTGTGTTTGGTTAAGGTAAGTAGGTCCTACCTGTATTTGAAAACAATTTGCTGCAAGGGGGTGCTGCAACACTGATTTTTGTGCCATTTCCAATATTTTACCACAGAAAAGTGTATGAATTATGCATAGAATTGAATGAATTTCTTTGTATAAGTGTTTGACTATCCATACTCTCCCTGAATTTGAAAAAAAAAATCCACAGAAAGGTGGTTCTATAATCACGATGTCTGTGCCATTTTTATTATTTTACCATTAAAAAGTGTTTGAAGCTATACATAGAACTGAATTAAACTTTTTGTGTATGATTTTTCTTCTTTTTTTGTAGGGGGGGGGGGTATAACGGATAGATTATTCCTGATTTTGAAAAAAATGCCTATGATTCTACTGTACATCGTGCTCGTGCAGATACATAAACTCGTTTTTAGTCCGGTTAATAAACTGAAGCAGAAATTTAAGATGAAAATCATATTTGGTATAGCATTGAATTAATTATATTAACATGTGTAATTGAATTTTGAAATATTAAAATTTACATATGAGATAGAAGAAAGTTTTAAGATTGGTACATCCTACTAGTTTTTTCTCTTTGGTTTGTTTGTTTATGTGTATTTTATATCACGTTTTTATACAAATAATGATTAAAAGGGAATCCTGGAAAGTAAACACTTTTTATATACTAAATAAATTATAAAACATTAGACCAGTCTTTTTTTATTTTTAGAATTATTTATCTATTATACATAATACTATCCACGTGATATTCAATATATTTTTAATCATATAATTCATTCATTATGCGATTTTGGATATAATATGTAACAAAAGTACGTGGATTTACTGTTAAACAAATTTTTTGTTTAATGTATGCAAATTATTAAAAGTAAAATTTAAAAAAAATTAATTTTCGAAATACAATATGCAAATAATTAAATTAAAAAAAAAAACTTCAAAGTGTCGTTATAAGTTTTTATAAGATTTATATTCAAACAATAGATCTCTAAAATTTAACCAACCAGGCAGAACATTTCCACATACTTTACTGTTTATAATTAAACGCTTTTCGTCTATTAATGTACACGTAGACGCTTAAATTATTTTCACGAAATATAATAACTCAGGCATTTGGAAAAGCGATTTTAAAAAATATTAATATTCATATTCCGATGAATTGAAATATTGTGCTTAAGCACATTGATTTTCCAAAGTAAAGTTCTCAAGTTCTAAATAATTGAATTCGTGAAAGGATTTCAAATCAATAATTTTTTCAATGAAATATTATAAATTTTCATTATTATATACAATATTATAACTATTATATTTAATATTAACCATATTATTTAATATATTAAATCACATAATTCACTTATTATGCGATTTTTGTTACAATATATGATAGATGTGCGTGGATTTATTACCAAACAAAACTTTCCGAATGTTTTATATAGATATTATAGTATTCAAATTATTAAAAGAACAATATAAAAAATAATTTATGAAGTCTAGTACGCAAAAAATTCATTTCTTATAAAACTTATATGTGTTTTAAGACTTATATTCAGACAATAGATCTCTGGAATTTCACCAAAGAGGTAGACAATTTCCGAATACTTTTCTATTCCACAATTCTTTGAGAGCTTTTCATCAAATAATGTACAGGTGGACGCTTAAATTATTTTCATGAAGTATAATAACTTAGGCATTTGTGAAAACAATTTTCGAAAAATTTAATACCCATATTCCAATGAATCGAAATATTGTTCCTAAGAAAATTGATTTTTCCTCAAAAGTTCTCAAGTTCTAAATAACTGAATTCTTAAAAGGATTTCAAAGCAATAAATGTGTTGATAAAGTATTATAAATTTTTATTATTAAATATAATAACTATTATATTTAATATTAATCATATTATTTAATATATTTAATCATATAATTCACTTATTATACGATTTTTGTTATAATATATGACAAATGTGAGTGGATTTACTGTCAAACAAAACTTTCCAATTATTTTATGTAGATTTTATAGTATTAAAATTATTAAAAGAGCGATATAAAAAAATAATTTATGAAGTGTAGTACGCAAAAAAATTAATTTCTTAAAAAACTTTTAGGTATACTTATATTCAGATAATAGATCTCTGGATTTTCACCAAAGAGGTAAACAATTTCCCCATACTTTTCTGTTCCACAATTCTTTGAAAGCTTTTCATCAATTAAAATACAGGTGGACGCTTAAATTATTTTCATGAAATATAATTACTTAGGCTTTTGGGAAAGCAATTTTCGAAAATTTTAACATTCATATTTTAAAGGATCAAAATGTCGTTCCTAAGTAAATTGATTTTCCCGAGGAAAGTTCTCAAACTCTAAATATTAGAATTCTTGATAGGATTTAAACGCACTGAATGTATTTATGGAGTATTATAAATTCTATAGATAATTAATTAAACTTTATGAAATATTTTCATTTGTAATTTAGATATTGTTGACAAGAAATATCCGTCTTTTAGATCACTGCAAACATGAAAACGAAAAGCTTTGAACTGGAATTGCTCAAAAATATAAATGTTTCAGATACATTTATATTTTAGTGCACGTGTGTTATTACTTAGTATTTTTTAAAATATAACTTAACTCGTTATTATTGTATATACTTAAAAGAAAGAAATATTTCATCGAGTAAAGAATTCTACGCCTTTTTTATTTTATGTAACACTGTCTTTGTAACGTATTTAAATTTTATTTTTAAAAAAATAAAGTACACACTGCACATGCTAAAACTTGAAAAAAAAAATGAGGTTGTCTCGTCTCATACATGCTTATTTAAACGGAATATTATTTTATCACATGTTTTCTTATGTTTCTTTTAATATCACGTTTTTATATAAATGTTGGAGTGAAATAGACCAGCAGTTGCTTTTCCACAAACCACTCATATTCTAACTCTAAATATATATATATTTTTTTTAGCTGAGTGAATTTACGTGATCGTATATATAATCCCTAGCTAGAATGATAGGTCCTATGCTGGACTTTAAGGAGCGATATTTTACTTAATCATCGCCAAAGCGTTGTGAATTTTTAGTAGACATTCTAGCTTATAGGATTCCCTTGAAATCTTTAGAGTTCAATCATCAAAATATAAAGAATAACTACACTCATTTTACTAGGAAGAATGATAAAAGGTAATTTTAAATTAATTAATTTATTTGCAATTCTATTAAATTACATAACCCAAGGAGATATCCGTGAGGGAACTTGGCACCACATTAATTATTATATAAGATGTTGGAGTGAAATAGACCAGCAGTTGCTTTTCCACAAACCACTCATATTCTAACTCTAAATATATATCTTTTTTTTTTAGCTGAGTGACTTTACGTGATCGTATATATAATCCCTAGCTAGAATGATAGGTCCTATGCTGGACTTTAAGGAGCGATATTTTACTTAATCATCGCCAAAGCGTTGTGAATTTTTAGTAGACATTCTAGCTTATAGGATTCCCTTGAAATCTTTAGAGTTCAATCATCAAAATATAAAGAATAACTACACTCATTTTACTAGGAAGAATGATAAAAGGGAATTTTAAATTAATTAATTTATTTGCAATTCTATTAAATTACATACAATTTCCAATACCTTTAAATGTTACATAATTTATTTTAAGCATCATTTAAACTAATCTAGAAACAGATGCTACATATATTAAAGTTATACATTACTCACTTTCCCATTTCCTCATCTGGGTACAAAAATCCCTAATCACAAAACATGTAATATAAATATGGGAACAACAATATACATTAAGCATTACCTGTTCTCTTTTTTTACATCAGCAAAGATGGAACATCCACTAACTTTTTTTTTATCACTGACTATTTTTTTACGTGCAGAACTCACCAACACTCTCATTCTTCTTCCAACAAGAAAAAACTGACTAACTTCTCTGGGAAAAAAAACTGGAGGCGGACTTCTAATTATCATATTCAGATTTTTTTTGGGGGGGCATCATTCTGGCCTTCGGAAAGCCCCTTAGCCAATCTGTGATTAGCCCCACATCTGATTAGTATCATGAACAAAGCTATTTGCACAAGGGTCCTACATGCTCCTCCCCTGGTCCGGCTGAGCTGACATTTGCCCCGACGTCCCTTGCCTCCAACATTTTCCCAGAAGTGGCCCCTTCAAGGGGGTAAGAAAAGGGGCGCAGTCCTGCGGACTGTCATAAATATTTTTTGTGACTGGCTATAAACTATAGCCGACGTATACTGTCAGCCCCATTGTATGGGCTCCCCAGCTTGGCGCCTCATGACTGCTCAACAATTAATTATACAGAAAATCATACATCTCTGTAAACAAAATTAGTTACATTTTTTTTACACAAAATAAAATTTCACAAAATTTTACTTTCACTACAACAATAAAAAATATTAAAATTGAATCCTGAAAAGTAAACAATATGTATGTACTTTAAATAAATAAAAAATATTAGATAGCAGACATTTTTATCCGGAGAATCATTATTATATATAATATTATATATAATATTACAAATATTATATTTAATATTAATCATATTATTTAATATATTTAATCATATAATTCACTTATTATGTAATTTTTGTTATACTATATGACAAAATAGTATGGTGCGTGGATTTACTGACAAACAAATCTTTCCTATTATTGTCTTATCTATTATTACATAGATTTTATAGTTTTCAAATTATTAAAAGAGCAATATAAAAAAAATAATTTATGAAGTGTAGTACGCAAAAAAATTCATTTCTTAAAAAACTTTTAGGTATACTTATATTCAGATAAAAGATCTCTGGAATTTCACTGACGAGGTAGACAATTTCCCCATACTTTTCTGTTCCACAATTCTTTGAAAGCTTTTCATCAATTAAAATACAGGTGGACGCTTAAATTATTTTCATGAAATATAATAACTTAGGCTTTTGGAGAAGTGATTTTTGAAAATTTACAGATTAATATTTTGATGGATCGAAATATTGTTTCTAAGTAAATTGATTTTCCCCAGAAAAGTTCTCACGTTCTAAAAAATAGAATTCTTGAAATGAATTCTAAAGCAATGAATGTGTTTATGAAAATTTTAAAATCCCTAAATAATTTATTAAATAAAAAATATACTTAATTAATTAAAGCATTTTATAAATAACTTTATGTCTATTTATATATAAACTATTATTTAAAAAACCCTACTGTGTTACAGGAATATTTATCGTATTTATATTGAAGAGAGAAATATTTCAATCAGTAAGGAATTCTACCTATTTTTAATTTTATGTAAATCGTTCCTTGGAACTTACTTAAATTTTAATTTTTAAAACATATAAAATGCCCATGCTAGAAGTTAAAAAAATCTTGTCTTGTCTGAAGCATACACATTTAAAAGGAATATTTTTGTGTCACATGTTTTCATACGTTTTTTATTACTTTCTTCTATCTTTACAAGAAGAAAGTATTGGATTCATGAAAATTTTCGACTTCCGGTTTTCGACGGATTTATACTTTTTAGAAGGTCCTGAACACGTTTTGACTATTTTTAGAAAATGTCTGTCTGTGAGTCTGTCCGTCTGTCTGTGAGTCTGTGTGTCTGTCTGTGAGTCTGTCTGTCTGTATGTGACAAAAAAATTTGTGGGCGCTCTATCTCAAGAACTAATGCTCGAAATTTAATAAAATTTTATATTCAGTTAGACCTTGATATGAATTAGTGCCTATTGGTTTTTGGTGAAAATTGGCCTGCAGGTGGCGCTGCTATACTATGTTTTTCATGATTTTTGAGATTGCTGTATCTCAAGAACTAATGCACAGAATTTCACCAAACTTGAGATTCTGTGAGACCTTGATATACATAGACGCTGATTAAGTTTTGGTTTAAATTGGCCAGCAGGTGGCGCTGCTATGCCACATTTTTCATGATTTTCATGATAGCTATATCTCAAGAACTAATGCACAGAATTCCACCAAACGTCAGATTCTGCGATTCCTTGAGATACATAGCCACTGATAAGGTTTTGGTGTGAACTGCCCTATAGGTGGTGCTTCTATGCTACATTTTGCACGATTTTTGCGATAGCTATAGCTCAAGAACTAATGCAGAGAACTTCATCAAATTTTAGTTTCTTTTACACTAGAATATATAACATAATTAGACGCTAATTACATTTTGGTATTAACCTTGCAATAGGTGGTGCAGCTATGCTGCATTTTGCACGATTTTTCCGATAGCTATATCTCAACAACCAACTCACAGAATTTCATCAAACTTCAGATTTTGTTACAAAATGACATATAATTACACGATGATTACGTTTTGTTATAAATCCTTCAACTGATGGTGCTGCTGGGCTATATTTTACACGGTTTTTTAAAACTAGCTATATCTCAAGAACTAATGCACAGAATTTTATCAAACTTCAGATTCTTTTACACCATAACATAATTGGACGCTTTTTTACGTTTTGGCATAAATTGTCCAAGATATGGTGTTGCTGTGCTACTTTTTGCAAATTTTTTGTTATAACTATATCTCAAGAACTAATGGACGAAATTCCATCAAATTTCAGATTCTGTTAGGTCTTGACATCAATAGATGCTTATTAGGTTTTAGCATAAATTACCCAACATGAGGCACTACAAAGCTCATTTTCTCAGAATATTAATTAAATTTTGCGTTTTAGGCTTTTTGGATACCAGAATCGCATTAGGCTAGGTCAAATGTTCGAGGAAATTCGATAGTGGGTAACTTTGGGGTCACCACGTTTTTTTTTTTTTTTTGTTTTTTTGTTTTTTTTTTTTTTTTTTTTTAATTATTAAAATGTACTTATGAGATAGGAGAAAGTTTCGGGATTGACACATCCAACTAGTTTTGTTTATGTGTTTTTTTTATATCACGTTTTTGTATGATATTGATTAAAAGTGAATCCTGTACAGTAAACACTTATACATATAACTTAAATGAATCATAAAGTATTAAATCACAGACTTTTTTAACAATATGTAACAAAAGTTATTGGATTTACTCACAAACAAAATACATACTTTTTAAAAGTTAAAAATACTTTTTACCCGAAATACATATTTTTTAATGTTTTCAAATTACTAAGGGCGAAATTAAAAAATTTTAATTTACGAAGTGCATATGCAAATAATTTAATTTTTTAAAAAACTTATAAGTGTCATTATAAGATTTTATAGGACTTAAATTCAGACAATAGATCTATGGAATTTTACCAAAGAGGCAGACAATTAGAGCATTCCTTTTTATTTCACAATTGAGAGCTTTTCATCAGTTAATGTACAAGTGGTCGCTTAAATTATTTTCACAAAATATAATAACTGAGGCATTTGGGAAAGCTGTTTTCCAAAACTTTAATGTTCATATTCCGATGAATTAAACTATTGTTCCTAAACAAATTGATTTTCCCCGGGAAAGTTTTCTAGTTCTAAATAACTAAATTCTTGAAATGATTTCAAAGCAATGAATGTGTTTACGGAATGTTATAAATTTTATGGATAGTTAATTAAATTTTATAAAATATTTCTATTTGTAATTTAGATAGTTTTGGCAAACACATGTCTTTTAGATCAGTGCAAGTATAAAAACGAAAAGCTTTGAATCTGAATAATAAATTTATAGATTAGTGCATTTATGCTGTATTAAAAACGCTCTAAAATTTACCTATTATCTTCATTTACTTTGGTATATTATTGTTTAAATTGTATCATTTGTACACGAGAAATATTGGAATGTGCATTCTAATAAAAATAGTGTTATTATTTGTTATTATTATTTGGTAATAAAAATCATGATAAAATTGTTTTGATAAATTATAATAATATATCTTTATAATGATTATAATTGTGATACAAATAAATACAGTTGAACCACGTTAACATGAACCTTAAGGGGAATAAAAATTTCTTTCATGTTATCAGTATCAAATCTTAGTAGTCGTTTTTATAGGGGACTGTGAAAACAATTCATGTTAAAAGTAATTCACGTTAAACGTGTTCATGTTGACGAGGTTTGACAGTAATATTCATAATAATAATGAGAAATGTTGTTATTTTTGTATAATATTTAATGTAAGACTTATTTAATAATATGCAAAATATATACTTTAAAAGGATAATAAATTTCACCGAAAGGGCTGACGATTTCCGCATACTTTTCTATTCTCCAATTTTGAGCTTCACATCAATTAATTTACGCGTGTACACTTAAATTATTTTTACGAAATATAATAACTAACACATAATGTGGGAAAGCAATTTTCAATAATTTTAGTATTTATATTTTGATGAATCGAAATATTTATCCTAAGTAAATTGATTTCTTCCAGGAATGTTCTCAACATCTAAATAACTTAATTCTTGAAAGGATTTCAATGCGATGAATGTATTCATGTAGTATTATACATTTTATAGATAATTAATTAAGTTTTACAAATTACTTCTATTTGTAATTTAGATGTTTTTGACAACAAATACATGTCTTTTATGTCGGTACAAGCATAAAGACGAAAAGCTTTTAATTTGATTGATATATTTTTAAATTAATGCATGTTTGTTCTCTTAAAAACTCTCTAAATGATATCAGTTATCTTCATTTGCGTTGGTATATTATTGTTTAAATATTTTCATTTGTACACAAGAAAAATCAGGAAATACAATTTAATAAACAAAATTACCGAAAAGAAAACCCTACATAACTTTTTATTCCCAAGGTTCTGGAAATTAAGTTGTTCAAAAAATCTAATTTCACGCCAAACAATTTCCATAATAAATATTCATTTAATTAAATGTTGTATTTTGAAGTAAAAAAAATGATAATTCAAAATTTGGTGTGAATTTTGAATATCCGAATTTTCCAGAAATACGAAACACTGTTGGTAACATGAGCATAAGAGGATTAATTCGCTAGTTTCTGATTAAGAGTAATTGCCAATTACTAGCATTTACAAACAAAAATAAACTCCGGAATAGTTTAATAATAGGAGTTTGTACGCCAAGGATATAATCTAGAAAGTATTCGGTGTCAGACAAAATATGGCTCATTCAAAGATTTGCCCTAATTGCATTGAGAAAAAAACACTTTTTGCTTTTATATATGTTAAAAAAGCATTTTATAGCATGGAATTGAAAAAAAAAATCATGAGAAAATCAGGTACTTTGAAAAAACAGTTACTTGTTTTTATTTTAGCTTAAAATTGTTATGCTCTTTGTATCAGATTTGGAAATGTGAGGAAGGATGAAAATTTATAGATATTATTTGAGCTAATTAGACTGATTGAAATATAAAATAGTCTTAACTATAAGCCAGACTTCTAAATGGCTTTTACGTATGTTTCTATTTATATTAAATTCATTGTAACATTTTCATAACAGAATTTTTCTTTTGCTTATGTGTTTATATCTATATCTATCTATCTATCTATCTATCTATCTATCTATCTATCTATATATATATATATATATATATATATCACGTTTTTATATTAAAAAATCAATGTAATTCTTAATTCGAAGGATTGTGTAATTATTGTATATTATTATTCACATTATTCAATATACATAATAATAATATAGCTCATTCATTATGCGGTTTTAGATATAATACGTAACCAAATTTCGTGCATTTGAGGACAAATAAAAAAATTCTAATTATTGTGGCTATTTTTTAATGTATTCAAATTATTAAGAACGAAATCAAAAAATTTTAATTTATGAAGTTCAGTAAGCATACAATTTCATAATAAAATTATAAGTACTATTATAAGTGTTATAAGACTTATATTTAGACAATAGATTTCTGGAATTTTACCAAAGAGGCAGACAATTTCTGCATACTTTTCCGTTCCACAATTGGGAGCTTTTCGTCTATTAATGTACACGTGGACTCTTAAATTATTTTCGCGAATATAAATAACTTAGGCATCTGGTAGAGCGAGTTTCCAAAGTTTTAATATTCATATTCCGATGAATCAAAGTATTCTTCCTAATTAAATTGATTTTTACCAAGAATGTTCTCAAGTTCTAAATAACTGAATTCTATAAAGGATTTTAAAGCAATGAATGCCTTTATGAAGTATTATAAATCGTATAGATAATTAATTAAGTTTTATACTTGAAAATATGAAGGTACTTGAAAAATTGTAGATATTGATTGAAGTAATTAGGTTGATTGACATATAAAAGAGTCTCAACTATAAGCCAGACTTCTAAAGAGTTACGTATTCTACATAGGTTGCTGTTTATATTAACCCTCTAAGCATTTGGAACGTAATATTCCGTATACTAAGCTCCAGTTTTCACTGCAATATAAGCAATATTTAAAATACTATAATTCTATAGATTTAATGAATTTTCAATGTTTCGAAGAATGATTCATACTCTGGATGATTACATTCATGCCTAAAATAAAGTTTTTTTATAATGTTGAAAATCATATTTTCTTAACATTTAAAACAAAATGTTGAGAAAACAATATTACAATTTTACCCTTTTGCAAGACGCTTGGAGGGTTAAATGGTACTACTCTGTTATCCCGTCGACCGATTTCGCCAAATTATACAAATCGCCAAACTAATAGCCAAATTATAGATGTTGGCATAATTTTTATTTTAAATAACGAAAAAACAAATTATTAGTAGAACGTTAATAAAAATACAAATAAAAAGTCGAAATAAAAATCCCTTAATGACATTTTAAACATGTGAATCGTATTTAATGTCATTGATAAGGTATTCACGATCATCCATTATTGGCATTTAATCTTATAGTTTGGCGATAATTTTTTGGTCGACGGGATAACCTAGTAGTACCTATTAAATATACTGCAATATATTCACATAAGAAAAATTTTTTAACACAGGATGTAACAGGATGTAACGAAACTCCTATAATGAAAAACACGCAAGCATGAACGACGAGCAAGAATCGGTAATCGTTATCTATAGAATAAATAAAAAGTGTTCATTAAACTCAATTAACACATTGGGTATGGCGATGACTGACACTAAGCTTTCTGTTTAGACCACGTCAGTCACCAGTGATTGACATTGTAAAATATTGTATAAAACTAAAATTTTTACTTTATTAAAAAAAAATATTATGAAAGTATAATCTTGTAGTAAGTAAAAGTTAAATGAACTTTAAATAAATTTTCAATAATTACTTAAGATAATACAGTTTTTTTAAGTTGTACAATATATTTTAGAGTGCCAATCACTAGTTACCTACGCGGCCTAAACTTCAAGTTACAAACTAAAGCCTTACCAAAGCCTAAACTTAAACTCAACGTAAAATAAATAAATAAATAAAATAATAAATAATAAATAATAAATAATAAATAATAAATAATAAATAATAAATAATAAATAATAAATAATAAATAATAAATAATAAATAATAAATAATAATAACGAGTGTTAAAAATCAGTAACGTAACTCAAACTTGTCAATAAAGCTGAGGAGGGGGAGTTGTAAAAAATTTCATTTAGTAATTTATCTTCATTTATTAAAAATCTGTCGGATTTGCAATTTTTTTTTTAATTTAGCAAATTTTATACATATTTTTAATAGTTATATTCACTAAGCAACACATTCTCTCTACTTCAAGCTAGAGTATATTAAAAATCTGACTCAACTGTAGATTTCATTAACAAACAGATTTACTTACATATATTTTCTTACTTATATTCAACCAGAAACTTTTCTTTATCTACATAATGCGATTAAATCAATTCCAGATCCGCGAATATTATTGATTCTAGATTAAGGTAAATTAGAAAACACCTGAGACTAAGATATTTTATTTTTTGAAAATTAATCGAGGTATGAATTGAAGGAGAAAACAATGTGTCAAAACTTTACAAAATTAAAAAGCTAAAAAAATTCCCTCCATCTTGTTTTTAGATTGATTTCGTATGAAATACTACCTATTGCAATCGCACCAGTTTATCTATCTATATATATATATATATATATATATATCTCACTTTTTTATGGACACGATAACTTCTATAATTCTTCACCAATCTCCACCAAACTGGTACATAAAATCAAAGGTGATGAAATCTCGGCTAAGTTCGTTTAAGGACAAAATCGGACCAAGGGGGTCGGAATAGGGGGCGTTTTTGTGAAAACCGAAAAAATGTCATAACTTCTTAATTAAAGTAGATATTGAATCGGTTTAAAGTTTATATTACTTCTTAAAAATGTGCCAAAAGTTTATGCATGGCAGATTTTTGATAAATTTAGAAGTGGGCTCAAGGGGCGAAAAAAACAGGGGTTTTGAGAGAAAAAAATTCATAACTGCGTCAATTTTCAAGATATCAAGTCCAACTAAATTTTTTGTAAATGTTCTTTAAATTATCTAAAACTTTTGATTTACAAGTTTTTGTAGGACCAACTTTTACCAATGAAAAAAATTAAAAACGAAAAGAAAAAGGGCGGTGAAAAAAGAGAAAAATCCATAACTCCATCGATTTTTAAGCTATCAAATCTGATTAAATTTATTTTACATCTTCTCAAAAATATCTACAACTTTTATATTGACAAATTTTTCATAGGACCAATTCTTACAGCAAAAAGAAATTAAACAAAAATAGGGGTTGGAGAAAAAACCTCAAATCCAAACTGCTTATATTCTGACTCATTTTTAAATTCATTTTTGATTTTAAACGCATCCAAATGGTAGATCCTCTTATTTACAAACTGTATAAAGTGACGTATTGGTCAATTTTCTGATAAAGACAGAATATATTTCAAAAAAGGCTACCAAAAAGGGTATTTTGAACAGAATTTCCCAAAGTCATCGGGACTGAAAATTTAAGCAAGTATTCAAATAAGAAATTGCGTTTTTTTCTGACTCTTTCTTAAATCCATTTTTGCTCTCAAACGTATCCAATTTACAGATCCTCTTATTTAGATCCTCTTATCTTATTTATAATTAACTATATAATGCGATGCATTGATCGGTTTTTTGATAAAGACAGAATATATTTCGAAAAGGCTACCAAAAATTGTATTTTGAACAAAATTTACCGAAGTCATCGTGATTTGAAAATTTAAGGAAGTTTTCACATAGCAAATTGCGTTTTTTATGACTCATTTTAAAATCCATTTTCGCTCTCAAATGCATCCAATTTACAGATCCTCTTATTTAGAAACTATACAGAGTGTCCCTAAAGAAATGCTATATACGCTAGGGGGTGATAGAACACATCAAGACGAGAAATAGTAAATAGGAAACCAAGGGTCCCAAACGTTTTCCAAAGGAGATAGCCGCCATTAAAGTTTGGGGTCCAAAATTTCAAATAAACATAAAAAACGGAAAAATTGGTCGATTGATTTGCGGTTTTAGTTAAAATTATTCTTTATGTTGATATTTTCTTGAAAATAAATTATAAAGATAAATTTCGAAAAATGCCGATAGAGGGCGCTTTAGACTTTGAAATGATGAAAAGCTATATTTTGCCGTGATTTTTTGTATCTCATTAAATGGTTTCGTAAGCTTAGACTTAAACTTAAATTTTGAGCTCAAAATCTGAATAGTTGGAAGCGGTTAAGTAGCACAAACTTAATTGTGTTCAGAGGGTTTAAATTTCAAATGATTATAAGAAACGGAAAAATTGGCCGATTCGACCAATTTTTCCGTTTTTTTTATAGTTTTCCGTTTCGTTTGAAATTTAAACCCTCTGAACACAGTTCAGTTTTTGCTACTTAACCACTCCCAACTATTCAGATTTTGAGCTCACAATTTAAGTTTAAATCTAAGCCTACGAAACCATTTAATGAGATGCAAAAAATAACGGCAAAAATAGTATTAGGATGGATTATTTCGTTAATCCAAAGTCTAAAGCGACCTCTATCGGCATTTTTTGAAATTTATCTTTATAATTCATTTTCAATAAAATACCGACATAAAGAATAGTTTTATTGTAAACCGCAAATCAATCGACCAGTTTTTCTGTTTTTTATAATCATTTGAAATTTAAACCCTCTGAAAACAGTTAAGTTTGTACTACTTAACTGCTTCCAACTATTCAGATTTTGAGCTCAAAATTTAAGTTTAAGTCTAAGCTTACGAAACCATTTAATGAGGTGCAAAAAATCACGGAAAAAAATAGTTTTTCATTACTTCAGAGTCTAAAGCGCCCTCTATCAGCATTTTTCGAAATTTATCTTTATAATTTATTTTCAAGAAAATACCAACATAAAGAATAATTTTAGTGAAAACCAGATATCAATCCACCAATTTTTCCGTTTTTTATGTGTATTTGAAATTTTGGACCCCAAACTTTAATGGCGGCTATCTCTTTTGGAAAACGTTTGGGACCCTTGGTTTCCTATTTACTATTACTCGTCTTGATGTGTTCTATCACCCCCTAGCGTATATACCATTTGTTTAGGGACACCCTGTATATTGTGACGCATTGGCCAGTTTTTTGATATAGATAGAATATATTTTTTAAAATGCTGTCAAAGTGAGTATTTCGCACAAAATTTTCCGAAGCAATCATAATTAAAGAACAACAAATCGGTTATTTTATGACTCATTTTTAAATTACATTTTTTTCTCGAATGCATTCAACTGACAGTTTTTTGTTATTTAGGAACTATATAATGTACGGTTTTGTTCGATTTTTTAATAAATTCGGAATCTATTTCAAAATATGTTGTCAAAATGAGCGTTTGAGCTGAATTTTTCTTAAGATGATTCTGATAAAACCAGTTTTTGCAGAAAAATGAAATTAAAAATTTTTGATAAACGGCCAAATGAAGTTATTAAACTGGATTTATCTTTAATCTTATATATATATATACATATATATATATATTATTTTTTCTTAATGATCATATATATATATTTTTTTTTTAATGAGCATATATATATATATATATATATATATATATATATATTTTCTTAATGAGCACTAGGGTGGAGCGAAAAAAATTATTTTTTGAAAATCAAAAACGGGTAGGTGCCAAAAGTTGCCTTTATACTAGTACATAAACTGCGTGAAATTTTACCGCTGAAAAAAAAATGGCTTGAGTCTGCGCTTTTGCTCCAAAAATCGAAATTTTGGGTAAAATTTGTCATTTTTGACATTTTTTTCAAAAAAGTTAAAAAATTCCTACAGAGCTGGTTATTATTTAAAAGTGTTACTTAAACCTTTATATTTATCTGCTTAACATATTTAAAATATAAAACAGTATGTTTATTCCCTATAGCTGGAGCAAAACAGACAACCTTTAATAAGAAAACAGCATTACCACTCTATTAGGTCATACAGTGAATTGTCGTTTTTAATACAGCTCTTGTCTTCAAAACTACCTTGGACATACGTCATGGAGGTGGCTATATTTAATACACCACCTGGCCCAACTATTCGATCATCTTAGTACAGTGTTTTATTTATATATTGATTTGTGATTTTCTTTATCAAAATTTGGCATGTTTTCGATGCTTCCACCTAGTTTATCTGTTCTTTGCATCCACATGCTGCTGTAACTATCTTAATGTATATTTTTACAGTTTATAAAAAAAAATGACAAGCAGAGTAATGCACGGGAATATTATTAAAGGGATCTATTCGGACATTCTATTATCTTTATCAAACTTGCATCCAGTTGATGAAAGTGATTGGAATTTCTGTTACCACAACATTTTTTCAGTCAATTATTTTTTTTATGTAATGATCTGCTTTAAATATGATTTCAGATATCTCAACTATAAGTATGCCATCATTTATTCTACTTTTGAATTCTTTATATGTTGAGAAGCGAGCTGTTTAATGTGATGGTGATCGTCAGAGAGAATTGCAATGAAAATTTGTTCTCCATGTGCAAAGCAACTGTTGTTGTAAATAACTTTTTTTTTTGCATTTGTTTTATACCGTTTTCTAAGTGTTTTCGTATCCAGGTAATTTCCTATTAACTTTTAGATCCCTTTTTATGAGTGGACAACATTTGATGGTGAATTGTCCTGGGCATAAACTTATAATTCATAGTGCTTTATGAGGGAATGTACGGATTCTAATCGACTATAAGTACTCATTTAAAATTAAGAGAATTCTATTTCTCGCTGTAAACCATTTTGCATGAGGTAAGCTTAGAATTGTGTATAATAATGAATCATACGCTAATTCAACTCCAGTGAATTTCCTCAGCTTCAGTTATTAGAGAAATCGATGTAAAACTTTCTAATCTACACGGATTCACTGGATCAATGAAGAAAATCTTTGTCTACGTTCTATTCACTTCCTATTGCAATTTTTTTTATAAAATAGAGAATAATTTTGAATTTTTTTTTTTCTCAAATTGAGAAAAAGATACTCAGAACAGACTAGAAATTTCTGTCAGAGATTGCAAAGCTAATTCATAAGGAAAGCTTTTTCTCAGAAATAATGGGGAATAGGAATTTAGAAAACATCTCACACAAAAGACAGCTCATAAAGCTAATAAAATTTTCCGCTTTATATAAGCACAGTTTGGCAATCAGAGTCTGTAGGTTCACTAACAAAATATATAATCCATGTTTATACCGCGGGATGTTTTATACCAAATGTAATACACACCTAAAAAATATATCTAAAATTTTATTAGAAATTACTCGACTACGAAACAACACAGGAAACGACATAAAACAAATACTAAAATTTCTTTAGAAATATTGTTGCTTTACACGCAAATTTTGTTTGCAATCCTCTGTGACGATCGTCATAATATTAAGCAGCCGCTTCTCAAAATATATTCAATGTAATAGCTTCAATAAGTGATGACATACTATAAATTGAATTCATACAATCAATTTTTAGGCAAATCATTACCTATAAAATGTAATTGATTTAAAGAATACTCCGATAGCAGAACTTCCAATCATAATGTATTAATTGCATGAAATTTTAATGAAGATAATAAACTGCTGAATAGGTTCAATTAACAACATACCCAATACATTACTCAGCTTCTCTTCTGTTATACATGGTATAAAAATATACTTGCAGCAGGTCACACCAGCATTATCCAAAGTGAGTAAATACAAAGAAGGATAAACTACTTTGATATATCGAAAACTTATACTCGTCTTCGGGAAAAAAATAACAATTCAATACATAAATAAAACACTGGGCCTAGATGATTGGGTGGTAGAGACGTGTGGGATATGAAATTCAACCACCTCTATGAGTTATATACAGAGTAGTTTTGAAAGCAGCTAGGTAAGAAATGCATTCATAACAACATTTCGTTGTATGCTCCAATAGAGAGGTTAACGCTGATTTTTCCAAAAAGTTGTAAGATTTGCTCCAATTATACAGACTACAGATATTGTTTTATAGTTTAAATATCTTAAGCAGATAAATATAAAGGTTTAAGTAACACGTTTAAATACTAACCAACTCTGTAGGAATTTTTTAATTTTTTTGAAAAAATATCAAAAAATGACAAATTTTACCCAAAATTTCGATTTTTGGAGCAAAAGCGCAGACTCAAGCCATTTTTTTTTTCAGCGGTAAACTTTTACGCAGTTGATGTACTAGTATAAAGGCAACTTTTGGCACCTACCCGTTTTTGATTTTTTAAAAATAATTTTTTTCGCTCCACCCTAATGAGCACTCTTCGAAATCTACCTCCGCCTATAGGCCCAGCCGACAGGGATTTTTTAATTGCTGTATTTTATTTTAAAATCGAAATACGAAAAAAAAAACAGCTGTTTATTATATGTACTTTACTTTTTCCAATGGTGTTATGGTTGAATATAAAAGAATTCGGAAATTGCCGTCCACATAATAAAATGCCTATTAAATGTTATATAATTTAATTTCCTTTGATACTTCCTAATGAAAATTATCCTTAGAAGTATTTACCAAAGACATTACATTTATAAGATAAAAATAACAATTGAAAGACTTAGAATTTCAGATTGTCATTTTCCTGGCATGTCTTCTTGTAAGGCATGGTGACGTCACTGCGACGTCATTGTGAAGTCACATTCTTGTGACCGTCGATCTTCGATGTGACGTCACGTGACGTCGATGTGAGGTCACAGTGACCGAAATGTTAAGTCGTTATGGCCGTTTTAGAGCTCTTTTGTGACCACTTCACAAAGTGGCCACAATGTGACAAATTTGTGAAAAATGTGTCATTTGTGACTTTTTTGACATTAACATTGTGACGGAACTGTGAAAAAAGCGACGACATTTAAATTGCCAGAAACATGTCTTTTAAAAATAAATAACCTGTTTTGAAGAATTTTTGTATTTTTCTAAGGATTTTTAAAAAAGTCACATCTCAGTCACAATGTGACGTCACTGAGGGGTGGCAATTTGGTCACACATGTGATGTGACCAAAGTGACTCACAGTGACGTCACTGTGACTATGCATTATTTGAGGGTTACTTTGACGTGTGCAAAGTTAAAGGCCTCCTGCTATTCTGAATAAGTATATTTTTCTAGTTTTTTAAAATTTTTAATTATTATCTATACCTGTTAATATGAATATATATGGGGAAGATAACAAATTCTATACTTTACAAATAATTTTTCACTATTAAAATATGACTGTCACTGAAAATAAACATTATTTTTCTTTTCTGCATTTCAGTTCTTTATCCTGTAAAAATATGGTGTTGCGGAGTAATGGTCCTTATTTTTTAATTAGTTCAAATCAGAAGTAATAAAATCATTGCTAGCAAAATCTTTTGGATATTTCTTTGAAAATAATATGATTAATGACTCTGTAAAAATTGAGTAGACTTTTATTATGTCAAAATTTACATTAAAAATGTGTCATAAAATAACCAATTTGTTATTTGAATGCATCCTCAATTCTTTAATCATGATCGCTTTGAGAAATTTTTTGCGAAGTGCCTATTTTGGCAGTCTTTTTTGAAATATATTCTGCCTTTATCCAAAAACTGGCCAATCCTTCACATTATATAGTTCCCAAATAAGTGAACCTGTAAATTGGATGGGTTTGAGAAAAAAATCGATTTAAAAATGACTCAGAAAATACGCAATTTGTTATATTTCCTCAATTTTTCAATGAAGATAACTTCGGGAAATTCTGTTCAAAACACCCTTTCTGGAAGCCTTTTTAGGTGCGTTCGTAATTATGTAAATACGTAGCACCTATTGTTGTCGCTCAGTCCGTCCGTCTGTCTGTCTGTCCGTCTGTCTGTCTGTCCGTCTGTCTGTCTGTCTGTCCGTCTGTCTGTCCGTCTGTCTGTCTGTCTGTCCGTCCGCATATAACAACGCAAAAACTACCCAACCGAATCGTTTCAAATTTAAAATACATAATTATAACATAATTTTGTCGAGTCATTTCAAATTTTATGAAAATCGGATGCATAGATCAATTACAGGGGCAATCAAAAGTATTCCGTTACATTACGGTCAATGGGGAAAAAAGTTTCAAAAGCATTTTAATCGTTTGAAATTTAAAATACATAGTTATTACATAATTTTGTCGAGTCATTTCAAACTTTATGAAAATCGGATGCATAGATCAATTACAGGGGCAATCAAAAGTATTCCGTTACATTACGGTCAATGGGGAAAAAAGTTTCAAAAGCATTTTAATCGTTTGAAATTTAAAATACATAGTTATTACATAATTTTGTCGAGTTATTTCAAATTTAAGGAAAATCGGATGCATAGATCAATTACAGGGGCAATCAAAAGTATTCCGTTACATTACGGTCAATGGGGAAAAAAGTTTCAAAAGCATTTTAATCGTTTGAAATTTAAAATACATAGTTATTACATAATTTTGTCGAGTCATTTCAAACTTTATGAAAATCGGATGCATAGATCAATTACAGGGGCAATCAAAAGTATTCTGTTACATTACGGTCAATGGGGGAAAATGTTTCAAATGCATTTTAATGGTGTTTCACTCATTCGAACTTAATAAAATTTATATGCAACTATAAAGTACATATTATAATATATATTTTACATAATTTGTGATGCAAAGAACATTTGTTATTGATTTACAAGGCCACCATTACATACATATTCCATTACATAATGGTATAGGGAGAACATTGTTTGATGAGCGTTTTAATTGTAATTCACTATTTACAATTTTATGAGATTGATATATGAGAGTAATATTTTTAAAACTTCGTTATCGTACGAACGCACCTCGTTTGCTACGCTTCACGTGCAATTTCCAACTTGTTAAAAATATATTCTGCTTTTATGAAAAAACTGGCCAATACGTCACATTATATAATTCGTAAATAAGAGGATCTTCCATTTGGATGTGTTTAAAATTAAAAATGAATTTAAAAATGTGAGAATATAAGCAGTTTAGATTAGAAGTTTTTTCTCCAACTCCTATTTTTGTTTAATTTATTTTTGCTATAAGAATTGGTCTTATGAAAAACTTATTAATATCAAAGTTGTAGATATTATTGAGAAGATGTAAAATAAATTTAATTAGATTTGATTGCTTAAGAATTGAGTAAGTTATGGATATTTTTCTTTTTCTATCCCCCATTTTGTTTTTGTTTTTAATTTTTTTCATCGGTAAAAGTTGATCATATCAAAAACTTGTAAATACAAAAGTTTTAGATAAATTTAAGAACATTTATAAAAAATTTAGTTGGATATGATATCTTGAGAATTGACGAATTTATGAATTTTTTTTTCTCCCAAAAACCCTGTTTTTTCGCCCCTTGAGCCTATTTTTAACTTAATCAAAAATTTGTCACGCATAAACTTTTAGCCAATTTCTTAGAAATAATGCAAATTTGAAACGGATTCGATATCTATTTTAATTAAGAACTTATCGCATTTTTTCGGTTTTCACAAAAACCCTCCCAGTTTCCACCCCCTTGGTCCGATTTTGCCCATTAGCGAACTCGACCGAGATATTATGCCCCTGGATTTTATGTTAAAGTTTGAAGAAGATCTGAGCATAATTATGGAAGCTATCGTGCCTTGAAGAAAGTGATATACACCGATAGATAGATAGATAGATAGATAAAGATTTTTGCTGATGGTAGTTTTGGGGTCTAGAGGTTCATGATCGGCGTAGATCTGCAAATATTTTTCAGAAATTTCAATATGGGAGCGAATGCAATAAAAAGTATTTCATATGAAATCTACCTAAAACAAAAACTACAGAATTACTTATGGTACCTTGGTCTTTCTAACGATATCTTTGTCAAAATCAAATACTGTTAAAATTTGTATGAACCACAAATAAAACAAACTATATTGATTTCTGGTACATATATATATATATATAATGTAAAATTATTTAAAATACATTAAAACACTTTGAAAATACATTAAAAATCATTTTCCCAAAATGTTTTTATCAAATTCACATTGGCCATCGTCAGTATTTATTAAATTGTTGATATTTCTCTGTCCTGTTATTGAACAAACAGAAACTGATATGGCAGGTAAATTGAGAATAAAAAGTATTCAAATTTTAATAACAGAAGCTTACATCTGTTATGCAGCAATCCTTTCCAGGCTCCATGGATGTCATATGACAGCTTATCACTACATTATAAATTTTAATTGGAACATTTTTAAAGGGAATATATTAATATTTGCTTACTTTTAATCATTTGTATGAAATATAGTGACGAATTTGTTGTAATCTACATTTATAGGTTGAATTTGAGGTGTTAGATTGAGTATGTTGGATTAAAAAAATAGTTATTTACCTTTTAAAAAATATATTTTATTAATCATGATTTAATGCTGTTTTAAGTTTTTTATTCATTTTTAAGGAAAAAAAATATATTAATTACTATTAAAAAATATTTTTTAAAAAAGCCAAAGAATATCAACAGACATTTCTTTTTTCTCATTACCTTCCGAGATATAATTTCGTGTTTCGTCAGAGATGTAAGTGTTAACTTATTGAAATTTGCGTTATAAAATACTAAAGTCTAATACGTTATTTAGGTTTTCTCAAAAACTTTTGTTTGCTATATAAACTTCAAAATTAAATTAGCAATCGATACAATGACCCACTTACTTAGTTTAGACAGATATTCTTATAATATATAAAATTGTATAAATTCATGTAGTTAAAACAGCCTGCATCGAGAGGATGGGATAAAACATTAACTTGGCTTAGAAAATTGGCTGTAGAGCTCTCATAAGTACAATAAATAAAATATTTGATCAAATTATTTTTTTTTTCGACAGGAAACTAAATTATCTGTTCAGTGTAAATACTCAGAATTTTTTTTATTATGATAAACCATTGTTGTCATAATTTGAGTAGAATTACTTGATATTTGGTAGAAATAGCTTTATAAACTAATATATGATACTTTTCAATATTTCGTTTTATTCAAATAATAACATAATGCTTTTCATTGCACATTCACAAATATTCAGATTTATTTCTATTATTTCATTGGGTAAAGGTAATTTTATTACCAATTTAAGAGCATTATTTGAACGTTAATATATAATTTTTATTATTTTACGTAACATAGCCGAAAAACACTTTATTTAATTCCAACATTATTCTATTATCAGGGAAAAATAATAACTTAAAGTATGTAGAAGAAACATAAAATTAAGTTTTTAAAACCCAACTATTTCCGTCTTTCCAGGGAAGTAATTTGTAGTTGCTTTTTTTTTGAGGTTTTTTGTGTTTTTTTTTTTTCAGCAAAACCTAAAGAAAAATTTAATACTTTCCGTCTCAGTGTTGCATTTTCCTTTTCAAAAGCGATTTCATATATTGCTGATTTTTTTCTAACGAAACCTGTATCCTGCAATCTTCCCTCATAAAATTTTAGATGTTCGATATTTGACAACAACACCGTCAAACATATGGAAAAAAGTACCGTGTAAGCCCATAATGTCGAAAAAACTAATATTCTCCGGGAAATTAAAAAAAGGTTTACTTCTCTACCTGGTTATTCAACGACCTATTGCTTTCCATTATTTATTGTTATTGTTAGAACATTTCTAGCAGCTGCAGATTATGTACTTTACAATAGCAATGTATTTTCATGCTATGTTGGTACTTTTGCTGCGGTAATAATTTATTTCAATAAAAAATATTTTATAATGAAAAAAAGTGTTTTGTCATTATATTCTATATTAAAAACTAGAAGGATTTTTCACCTCACATTTACAAATATACTTACTTATTTCTCTTATTTCATTGAGTAATATAGAGGTAATTTTATTACCAATTTTAGAGCATCATCCGTATAACTTATATTAATATACATAACACAGTTGAAAAATACTTGATTTAATTCCAGTCTTATGTTTTTTCCGTGGAAAATAATAAGAAATATTATGTCGAAGAAACATGAAATGTTGTTTTTAAAACACAACCATTTCTGTTTTTCCAAAAAAGAAATTTTTTGTTGCTTTTGTGTTCTTTCAGAAACAGTCTAAAGAAAAATTTAATATTTTCCGTTTCAGTATTACATTTTTACCTTTTCAAAAGCGATTTCATATAATATTGCCTTTTTCTGACAAAACCTGTATCCTGCAATCTTCTCTCATTAAATTTTAGATGTTCGATATACGACAACAACACTGTCAAGCATATGAAAAAAGTACCGCGTACGCCCATAATCTCGAAAAAAAGAATATTCTCCGGGAAGTTCAAGAAGGTTTACTTCTTTTGCTAGTTAGTCAACGACCTATTGCTTTCAATTATTTATTGTTATTGTTAAAAAATTTCTTGCACCTGCAGATTATGTACTCCAGAATAGGATTTTATTGTTATGCTATATCGGTACTTTTCTATGGTGATAATTTATTTCAGTGCAAAATATTTTAAAATGAAAAAAGAGTTTTGCCATTAGATTGTCTATTAAAATCTAGATTGATTTTTCATTGAACACTTACAAATATATTTATTTCATTGAGTATAAAGAAGAAATTTATTACCTATTTTCGCGCATTATTTGTATATATAATTTTTATTAATTTACATAACATAGTCAAAAAATGCTTAATTTAAATCCAGCATTATGTTCTTTTAAGGGGGAAATAATTACAAAAACCTTTCAAAAAATTATAAAAATTTGATATTAAAACCCAATCATATCTGTTTTTCCAGAAAAGTAATTTTTATTCTTTTGATGTTTTATCAGAAACATTCCAAAGAAAAAAATTAATATTTTCCGTCTCACTATTGCTTTTTTTCCTTTTCAAAAGCGATTTCATTTATTACTGATTTAAGAAGAAAAAAAATTATCCTGTAATCTTCAATCTTCTTTCATAAAATTTTATATGTTCGATATACGACAGCAACACTGTCAAAATCTGAAAAAAGTACCGTGTACTCCCATAATCTAGAAAAAACTAATATTCTCCGGAAAGTTCAAAAAGGTTTACTTCGCTTGATAGTTATTCAACGACCTACTGCATTCCATTGTTTATTGTGATTGTTAGACCATTTCTTGAAACTTCAGATTACGTACTCAAGGATACGAATATATTTTTATACTACATTGGTATTTCTGCCGTGGTGATAATTTACTTCAATGTAAAATATTTTATTATGAAAAAAGGATTTTGCCATTAGATTCTATATTACAAACTAGAAGATTTTTCATTGCACATTTAAAAATATACTTACTATTTTCTCTTATTTCATTGGGTAAAAATGGTTAATTTTATTACCAATTTTAGAACATCATTTGTATGTTAATATATAACTTTTATTAATTCACATAACATAGTTAAAGAATACTTAATAATCCAGACTTATGTTATTGTCAGTGGAAAAATAATAATAAATATCATCTAGAAGAAACATAAAAAGTTGTTTTTAAAACACAACCATTTCTGTTTTACCAAAAAGGTAATTTGTTGTTGTTTTGTGTTCTTTCAGAAACATTCTAAAGAAAAATTTAATATTTTCCGTTTCACTATTACAATGTTCCTTTTCAAAAGCGATTTCTTATAATACTACTTTTTTTCTGACAAAACCTGTATCCTGCAATCTTCACTCATAAAATTTTAAATGTTCGATATACGACAACAACACTGTCTAACATATGAGAAAAGTTCTGTGTACGCCCATAATCTCGAAAAAACTAATATTCTGCAAGAAGTTCAAAAAAGGTTTAGTTCTCTTGCTAGTTATTCAACGACCTATTGCTTTCCATTATTTATTGTTATTGCTGGAACATTTCTTGTAGCTGTAGATTATGTACTCGAGGATACGAATATACCTTTATGCTACATTGGTAAATTTATTTTAATGCAAAATATTTTATAAAGTAAAAAAATAATTTTGTAAATAGATTGTATATTAAAAACTAGAAGGATTTCTCAAAACACATTTACAAACATACTTATTTATATCTCTTACCTCATTGACTAAGAAAGGTATAATTTTATTAACAATTTTAGAGCATTATTTGTATATTGATGTATAAATTTTTAATTTACATACATAGTCGAAAAATGTTTAATTTAAATCCATCATAATCTTATTCTCAGGGAACAAAAATAAGAAATATAATCTAGAAAATACAAAAAAAAAAAAAAAAAAAAAAAAAAAAAAAAAAAAAAAAAAAAAAATGCGATTTTAAAGCCCAACTATTTTTTAGAAAAGTAATTTATATTTGCTTTTCTATTTTTTTTTTTTTAGGAAAACTCCAAAGAAAAATTTTATATTTTCCGTATCACTATTGCATGTTTCCTTTTCAAAAACAATTTTTTTATATTACTGATTTTTTTTCTAACTAGACCTGCATCCTATATGTATATTAAAAACCAATCATATCTGTTTTTCTAGAAAAATTATTTTTATTGCTTTGATGTTTTATCAGAAACATTCCAAAGAAATAAAAATATATTTTCCGTCTCACTATTGTTTTTTTCCTTTTCAAAAGGTATTTCATGTATTACTGATTTAAGAAAAAAGAAAAAACATCCTGTATGCTGCAATCTTCTCTCATAAAATTTTAGATGTTCGATATACGACAACAACACTGTCAAACATCTGAAAAAACTATCTTATACGCCCGTAATCTCGAAAAAACTAATATTATCCGAGAAGTTCAAAAAGTTTTACTTCTCTTGCTAGTTATTCAACGACCTATTTTTTCGATTATTTATTGTTATTGTTGGAACATTTCTTGCAGCTGCAGATTATATATTCCAGAATAGGAATGTATTTTTATGCTACATTGGCACTTTCGCTGTGGTGATAGTTTATTTCAATGCAAAATATTTTATAATGAAAAAAAGAGTTTTGTTATTAGAATACCAATTAAAAACTAAAAGGATTTTTAACTGCACACTTTCAAATAAATTTATTTATTTCTCACATTCCATTGAGTAAGAAAGTAAATTTATTACTAATTTTAGAGCATTATTTGTATGTTAATGTATAATTTTTATTAAATTACATAACTTAGTCGAAAAATTCTTAATTTAAATTCAGCATTATGTTTTTTCATTGGAAAAAATAATAACAAATATCATCTAGATGAAAAATAAAAAGTTGTTATTAAAACACAACCATTTCTGTTTTTCCAAAAAAGTATCTTGTTGTTGCTTTTGTGTTCTTTAAAAACATTCCAAAGAAAAATTCAATATTTTCTATACCTCACTATTACATTTTTAGTTTTTAAAAGTGATTCCATATATTACAGCTTTTTTCGAATAAAACCTCTATCCTGCAATCTTCTCTCATAAAATTTTAGATGTCCGATGTACGAGAACAACTTTGTCAAACATCTAAAAAAAGTACCTTGTACGCCCATAATCTCGTTAAAACTATTTTTCTTAGACAAGTTCAAAAAGGTTTACTTCTCTTTTTAGTTATTCAACGACCTATTGCTTCCCATTATTTATTGTTTTGGCTGGAACATTTCTTGCAGCTGCAGATTATATAATCAGAATAGGAATGTATTTTTATGCTATATTGATACTTTTGCTGCGGTGGTAATTTATTTCAGTGCAAATATTTTATAATGAAAAAAAGAGTTTTTGTCATTAGGGTGTATATTAAAAACTAGAAGGATTTCTTATTGCACGTTTACAAACATACTTATTTACTACCTCTCACAATAAAGTTCGGTGAATGAATTCAGAACGACCGATATGGCAACACTGGGGAAACAAAACGCTGCACATGCATAGAGGTAAGTGTAGACCATCAGTTGAGCGTCGTTTATGTTCTGTGTAAGACGTGCTTTACTAAGTGCTTGTTTAGTGTGTTGGTCCCTAACTGAGAACAGGGAAATGAACGAATAAAAGATCAGTTTAAAGTTTAATTTTAAGCTTTGCAAGACATTAAAAAAATCAGGCGAGATGGTGCAAATTGAACACTTGCCAAACTCGCCAGATCTCAATCCTTCAGACTTCTTCCTATTTTTACGACTCAAACTCTCTTTAAAAGAGATTTAACCATATTGCTGACATCCAAAGAAACGTGACGAAGCTTTTGAACTTCCTCCCAAAAGAAGACTTCTTGCGAATTTCCCAGGACATGTATAGCAAATCTCAGTGGTGCATAGTTATAGGATATGACTATTTTGAAGGATGGTCTGGTAACTTTTGTTACGATTTAATCTACATTAATGCTACAGGACTATTCACCGAACTTTATCGTCAGGGGTAGTATTTTTCTTATTTCATTGAGTATGAGAGGGGCAGTTTTATTGCCAGATTTAGAGCCTTATTTGTATGTTAACTCATATTCTTGCGTCTATTTGTTAATTTACATAACATAGTCAAAAAATACTTAAATTAAATCCAGCATTATGTCATTTTCAGGAGAAATAGTAGTAGCAAATATTACGTGGAAGAATGTTAAAAAGTTGATTTTAAAACCCAAACATTTTTGTTTCTCTAGAAAAGTAATTTGTTTTCCTTTTGTGATTATTCAGAAACATTCAAAAGAAAAATTTTATATTTCCCGTCTCAGTATTACATTTTTCCTTTTCAAAAGTCATTTCATATATTGCTGATTTTTTTTCTAACAAAACATGTATCCTGCAATATTCTTTCATAAAATTTTAGATGTTCGATATACAACAACAACGCTGTCAAACATCTGAAAAAAGTACCGTGTACGCCCATAATCTCGAAAAAACTAATATTCTCCGCGAAGTTCAAAAAGGTTTACTTTTCTTCGTAGTTATTCAACGACCTATTGCTTTCCCTTATTTATTGTTATTGATGGAACACATTACTTGCAGCTGCAGATTATGTACTCCAGGATTCGAATGTATTTTTATCCTATATTGGTAAATTTATTTTAAAGCAAAATATTTTATAAAGAAAAAAAAAAGAATTTTGTAAATAGACTGTATATTAAAAATTTGAAGGATTTTTCTTGCACACTTACAAATATACTTATTTATTTCTCAAATTTTATTGAATAAGTTAGAGATAATTTTATTACCATATTTAGAGCATTATTTGTAAATTGATGTATACATTTATTAATTTACATAACATAGTCGAAAAATGCTTAATTTATATCCAGCATAATATTTTTTCAAAGAAAAAAAAACTCTATCTAGAAGAAACATAAAAGGTTGATTTTAAAACCCAACTATTTTTTTGAAAAGTAATTTATTGCTACTTTTCTGTTTTTTCAAAAACATTCTAAAAAAAATTAATGTTTTTCGTTTCACTATTGCTTTTTTTCTTTTCAAAAGCGATTTTATATATTACTGTTTTTTTCTGAGAAAATCTGTATCCTGCAATCTTCTCTTATACAATTTTAGATGTTCGATATACGACAGCAACACTGTCTAACATATGAAAAAAGCCGCGTGTACGGCCATAATCTTGAAAAAACTAATATTCTCCAGGAAGTTCAAAAAAGGTTTACTTCTCTTGCAAGTTATTCAACGACCTATTGCTTTCCATTATTTATTGTTATTGTTAGAACATTCCTTGCAGCTGAGAATAGGAATGTATTTTTGTGATATATTGGTACTTTTGCTGTGTTGATAATTTATTTCAGTGCAAAATATTTTATAATGAAAAAAATTGTCATTGGATTATACATCTAGAAGGACGAATCAAAGTAGAGTTTAAAAAAAATGCTCGAGAAAAAATAAATGATCTGTTACCTATATAATATTATATATATATATATATATATATATATATATATATATATATATTTATAAATATATATATATATAAATATATATATACCTATTTGTGTGCTTGTGTTTTTTTTCTTTTAAATATCATTAAAAATACCAGATTTATATCTTTCAGTAATTCTGAAATGCATACTTCTAGAACAATAATAGATTAAAAAATGTGATAGTATTTTCAAATACAAGTATTTTGTCATTTTATACACTATTTAATATTCTTTTACTCAAACAAACAAACAAACGAACAAAAAAAAAAAGGAGAAGAGGAAGAAAAGAGTTCCAAAAAAAGCATATGTTTTTCGTATTTGAAAAATCTCAAACTTTAAATGAATAATACATAACATCTGAATCTCTAAAACATTTAAAAAGAAAATTAAATTGAACATATGAATATATGTACTTGTTGGTCATATTAAAAAACCTTGCCGATATATGGAGCTCTAGCGGCTGGTCCGTTCAACCGATCGAAGTGTAATTTCAGATATAGTTATTAAGAGGTATGTGCACGGAATTCTGTGAACAGCAACGAAGCTGTGTTCACGGTTACGGTTATAGGTACAGAAACTCGAAAATTTCAAGAAGCAATGGCCACTTTTTTCCTTGCAAAATGGTCAGCGCATCCGAAAACGCTAAAGTGGGTTTGAACCGACAAGACTCGTTATGCTCACACAAAAAACAGCTCTGAGAACTCCCCCCTCCCTCCCGTAAAAAAATCATGATTACATCACAGATCGGAGAAAAGAAAACTTTTATTTTGATTACACATTTTCCACATGGTTGCCATCTCAGAAAATTACACATTACCTGCAGGCGACTGTGGACAATATAACCAAATGTAACATCACATAAGGGATGTTTGCAATCTCACATTCGATAGAATCTTTTAAATCCAGCAAAGTTTGCGGATTGCACATGTACACTCAAGATTTTAGACAACCCCAGAACCAGAAATCCATTAGGAGTGCTGTCGGGGAATCGCGGAGGCCACTGAAATGGAAAATGGCGACAATGGGAAAATGTTGCTCAAAGACCCTGCGAACGGACTTCGCTATATGTGGAGGTGCAGCATCTTGCATTCAAGCGAAGTCATTCAGTGCATTTCGCTGCAGCGATAATGGTATGACATAATTTTGCAGCACTGCGGTAGAGCGGGATGTGTTACATATCAAGATACAAATCCCGTTGGCGCCGCTTCCTCAAAGATGTATGGTCTGAGAATATTTGTGCTTGCAATGCCGCACCAAACAGTATCTTTGATGTCGTACAAAGGTACTGGTGCCACAGAGTGCGGATTCATGTCTGCTCAGTCCCCACAATTATTTGTGTTAACGTTTTTAGTTAAAGTGAAATGTGCCTTGTCCGTCCATAATATGTGAAAAAGGCAGCCTTTATCGCCAGCATACCGGATAAGAAATTCATTAGCAATGTCTATACGTTATTGATGGTTTGTCACCTTCCACATCGGGACGTCATCGGGACGTCCCATCTGGACGTCATCACCTTCCACATCTCCACCATCAGTCTGAAAAATGTCAAAGCCGGGGATCGAACCCGGAACATTTGGGACAGCGTTTCAAGTGCTCTACCATTTAAGCTATGCACAGCTTGGCATTTTTGAAATGTTGACATTAGATAAGAGAAATGTCTGCATAATGATGACAGAGAAAATTATAGAATGCATTTAACTAAGAACTAATGCAAAATTATACAGAGTATTACTTTTTTCTATGCTTTAACAGAAAATGTTTTCAGTGTATAAAGTTGGTATTATAATGTTGCTAGAAAGTTGGCAAAAAATACAATAATTCTTAACCCCGATGACAAAAAATAGTGTAGTTGCAATTCAGAAAAAGATACAAGCTTCACGAAAGAGCCATGATTTTTTCGTTGATTTTTCCATTTCTTTTAAGCAACATGTCAGTTTTGTAAACATTCAAAATAAATTTGCTCTGATAACGGAGTTTTATATTTATTGAATACATACATCTGACTTGTGTGCGTGACATGAAAGCCTGCTTATAAGTTGTCGTCTAGCCAAGGCTATACAAGGACGATATAGCACAAGGAAATTTTTAAACACGAGGGAAACACAGCCGGGAACTCCCTATTAGGAGCTTGATAAGTGGAGCCAGTGAGATTCGTACCCACAATTTTTTACAGTAGCAGGCCCTTGGCGGCGTGGTGCCTTGACTATTCGGCCACGGACACCCCTCAGATAAACGAGTTTCTTTTTTTTCTATTTCCATCTGTTTCGTTATTTTCGAGAAATAGGGTAGAGTTTTCTGATTTTTAACGGAAAATGGCCTTACGTATTGAAAAGGGACTTTTTCTGTGAAAGTCAGGAAAAAATTATCCGTGAATTTCAGATTTTTTTTAACAGTGAGCTTTAAAAATACAGGAGGATTAAACATCGGTTTTCATGATTACAGAACATAGGAGATCATTTTTTCATTATAGAAATATCTTATGTTTTTTTCTTCATTTAAATTATATAATTTTAGCCCTTCCAATAATAACAACAAAAAGTATTTTTATATAAAAATTAGAATTATATATATAATAAAGTATTGAAAGTTATTTAAAGCTAGATTTTGGCTTTTGATGCATCCACGTAGTTAATAGCTGTAAAAGTGAGAGAAGATTTTCAAGTAACAGCACTCTTATAAATTCTGATCAGTCGATGATTAAAAAGCGCAGTTCGATTACATCTCTGTAAATTAATTTTTATTTGTATTATTTTATTGATGAATATTATTAGGATTTGAGGAAAGCAAATACTGAACTATTTACTTTTTTAAAGTAAAAAGGAATTAAGCTTTTGTAATCGTATTTCACACTATATAGATAGATTTAGCGTGATTTATGCTTTAAATTAATTTAAAGCCCAAAACAAAATTAGTATGTTGAGGTACAATATTAAAATAAACTGGAATTAAAAAAGAGCATTTCTATTCCTAATCGATGATGTATACACTAAAATTGTATGTTTCGAAGCTAAAAAATACATTTAATGTTAATTTTATTGGATTAAAATATTATACTGTACTACCAACCTTAATATAACAAAAGTATTATTTTCTGATGTGTTCTTTCTTAATCATATAGATTTGTATATAGATTTTGAAAATAAACAAGTTTTGTTATTATAAAACACTTATAGAGGTAATCAATCCACTCTAAAAATATATGCAAAATTAAGCTCAAAATTAATGCGTTTCTTTTATAATAAATTTATTATTCAATATTTAACAAGGCATCTTCCTCTGTGTTAATTCTTTTTTTTATTTTTTCAAAAAAAACCCTGTTATTTTTGTACGAATATTTATGAAAATATACAAATTTAACACAATGAAATCGCCTCTATGTCTTATTACATTTTAATAATATCTCTATTTTTTTTCGACTAATTGTTAAGAAAAGCTATCTTAAGTTTATATCTCTATTAATGGAAATCATGACACAACATTTAAATATGCTATATTTTTTACCATTTAAATTTGACATATTTTTATGTCATAATGCAGTAAAAAAATGTTAAATGAAAACATATACCGAAGTCTTTCAGAATTATTCAACACCTGAAAGTCGAATACACGGGAATCCAATTATAAAATACATTTCCCCTAGAGAAATGTTTTGACATTACAGAGAAAAATTCACGTTGAATGAAATTGTTTTTCATATCTGAGATATTTGTAAGCTATGTTTAAGACATAAGATTTTGACAGCTTTATCAATATATTCCAAATAACAAAATCAAGAAAAAATATAACTGACAAAAAAGATTTGAAATTCAACACCAAGACGAAAATATATTAAATCAAAAGCGAACAGAGATATGTTACATATCTTTTCGTATATATGACCGTAAAAAATCCCGCTTTCTCATTCTTGTTTTCGTTATAGTTTTATACTATGTATTATATTGTGTTGTGGTCTGAACTTTCAATTTCGCGATGTTTAAAGATTTTACATAGAGGTAGTACATAAGTGTTACACTTACTTATTTAATTATTTACATTTTTACGTACAGGGTTTATCAATTAAATAATGCATGTTTATAATAAGGCCTGTAGCTTATATCTCATAGGGAAGAAGAAAGAAGAAAAAGGTTTCGAGAAGAAAAATGGTAGTATATCTGAAAATTTATGTTTTTGTCATGTGGGTATAGTTTTGACTACTGATGATACAAAATAGTATAATTTTAATCAGTAGTAGGAAAAGGAGAGTACGGGCTCATGCGGCGGCGGCACTGCGGCACCGTGCCGCCGCCGCACCACGCAGCAACCGTCCCGCCGCCGCCACCACCGTCCCGCCACCATCCCTCCTGCCCCCACCATGCATCCCCCTCCACGAACGCCCCCTAGTGGAAAAAAGGAACATTCTATTATAACAGGATAGGTGAACAACCTTCCCTAATTAAAAATATTATCAATCACATCTCAACATTGAATCATACTATAAGATGAAGATTAAATTTGTATTTGAATTTTAAACAACCGTAATTTTAATGAGTATTATTAATTAAGCGAAACACCGGAAAAATATCAGTTTTTAACCATTTTATTTAGATTTCTTCAACTACAAGATGAGATTATCAATTTAACTCAAGAAAGTTAAACATATATTTGAATTTTGCTTCATAGACATCTTAATGAGTAGTATTAATTAAGTAAAAACAATAGAAAATATCCAGTTTTATAGAAAAAGACTGATTTCTTACGATTTTTATCAACTTAAGAGAGAAAACTTAAACATACATTTCAGTTTTTCAACAGCTATAACCTTAATGAGCATTCATAATTAAGTAAAAAACAATGGAAAATATCGATTTTTATAGAAAAAGGCTGATTTCTTACGATTTTTATCAACTGCAACATCAGTGTATCGACTTACAAGTTGAAAGTTAAACATGCATTCTAGTTTTTCAACAGCTATAATCTTAATAAGTATCGTTAATTAAGTAAAAAACAATGGAAAATATCAAGTTTTATAGAAAAAGACTGATTTCTTACGATTTTTTCAACTCAAACTTCAGACTATCAATTTGGTAGAAAGAAATTTAAGTATGCATTCGAGTTTTGGACAACCATTTCCTTCATGAACATTATTAATTAAGCAAAACAACAGAAAATATTAAATTTTTAACTGATTTCTTCATATTTATTTATTTATTTTTTTATATATATATAAAATCAGAATACACAACTTAAAATAGAAATTTAAACATATTTTTTAATTTTTGAACAGTCGTTACCTCAAAGAATTTCAATAATTGAACAATTAACAAAGGAAACTAATGATTTTTTAACGAAAAAAGACGAATTAAACGAATTTGGTTAACTTTTACTCTAAATGGAAATTTCATCATACTTTTATATACTAACTAAGTAGAATTTTAATGCATAAACGAACACATTTCAGTAAATATTCAACGCACACGCAAATATGAAAACAACACCTGCTTCTTGTGACGTCATATTGAAACCAAAAGTTATTCCTCCGAAGTCCCTCACCATAAGTTTTCACCCCCATCTCCCCCAATTTTTTACCTTAGGTAGGGAAATGGACAATGCAATGACCTCTCATTCTTGTATATTTAGAAGTCTGGGAGAAAAAAAAGAGACATTTTATACACTACAATTTCATAACAGTTACCGCAATATCCCAAAATTTGAATTTTGGAAGACATAATCAGTATAATTAATTAAACAAAATAATAAAAATATTATTTTTTAAGGTGAAAAGGTGAATTTAAACGAATTTGATTAGTTTTACAATAGTCTTTTGAACAACAACTTGGAAATATAGATTTCTAACAGAAGAATTAAACGTATATTTTAATTTTAACAACAAAAACTAACAAGTATCATTAATTCAACAAAAATAAATATCAATTTTAAAGAAAAGACGAATTTGAATAATTTTACACTAGTATTTTCAAAAGCAACATAGAAATATCAATACTTATTCACATATTTCACTTATTCACTGTATTCAGTACTATATTTAATAAATATGGATACAATTTAAGAATTTTCTAATCTATAATTAAATATTAGCTGTATATTTAATGTTACCCATGTTTTCAACATTAGTTCATAATCGTGAATTTTGTATTTTAAATACCATGTATTCAGGTTCAGATTATTTTCACTTGAAATCATACAGAATTTTTTAACAGAGTTTGTTTTTGAAATCATTGAAGCAACTGTATTTAATATTTTTAACACCAATTTTCTAAGATTTTCTAACATTTTCCGATTATACATTCTTCAGAAGTACATTTCTAAATGTTACAATCACTTTACATATCGAAAAGATATCATTGAAGCAACTGTATTTAATATTTTTAATACCAATTTTCTAAGATTTTTTAACATTTTCCGGTTATACATTCCTCAAAAGTTATTATTACGTATTCTAAACAATAGAAAATATTAATTTTAAGAATAAAAAGACGAATTTAAACAAATTTTATTAGTTTTACACTATTTTTTCTCACCTCCAACACGGATATATCAATTTTAACAGAAGAATTAAACGTATATTTTAGTTTTTAACAACAAAAATGTAATAAGTATCATTAATTAAACAAAAATAAATATCAATTTTCAAGAAAAGACAATTTTTTACACAAATTTTCAACTTTGAAATACATTTGCTTACATATATTGTTACAGTATATTACTAAACTTAAACTTTTTAAAAAGTTTGAATGTCTTTACAAAGGTTCATACTTATATTTTTCACGTCTTGACTGCATTCGAAATCTTACAACAAAAGTATACTTTTATTATTATTATTATTATTATTCTAGAAAACCTAAAAAATCGTTTCTTGCTGCTTTAGACACTTGACATATTAAAACTACTCTACCCATATAATTAATCAAATTAGGACATGATTCATCTTACACTTCAAAATTTCTGAATTTTTACAATACTTATTTTCATCAAACTTTATTCTTGATCCTATATATTTTAATAGCACAGAATTTTAACATCTGTTTTTATCTACTTATCAAAAAATTATTAAAACACCCAACAACATTTTCCAAATATGAATATTATCTTTACAATTTAATAATGCAAAACATACACGAATACAAAGTTTAATTTTCACAAACATTTCATATTTCAAATCAAACTATTCGAAATTTTCACAACATAAGAGCAAACATTAGACGAACTTTTTAACATTAATATTGCTTACATCTTTTCATCATAACTTTTAACTATGATAATTATCAATTTTTAGGTTGATTGTCGAAAAACTGTAACTGAAATTACATAAACTTAATGTAAAAAACCATGTTCTCACACAATTTCTTGAAATTCAACAAAGAATTGACTATTACTCCAATACTTATCTACTTCAATCTCGACTCTCGATAGTATATAGATATTGCATCATTACATACTTACAACTCTTTTCAAACGTTTATCAGAAAATCAAGTCAATCAAAGTCTAGTAGTTATTACATACCTGTTCCTCGGAAATATTACTATCATATGAAACAGTAAAGAAAATTAATAGATATTTAATATTTAATAACTTCATACGTGAAATTACTGCTGAATAAGAATACTAATAATCAAAAAAATCAACTGTTGGACAAAAAAATAGTACAGATTACCGAAAATTCAAATCATTTTTTCTACAAAAATTACAAAAATTAACAAATGAATGACAAGTTAGAGAAATAACTAAAAAAAAAAAAAATAATGAACATATTTACAAATTTATTAAAATCACACCTTTTTCTGGATTACAAACCACAATTTCTTGAAAAATTTAACACCGAATTTGTAAGATTTTAATCCTAGTATTACATACACTCAATAAATATTCAAAATTAAAAAAAAAAAATAATTTTTTAGTCTCATTAATAAGCAGAAATTCTATATTAAAAGAATATTTTCATAGTAGTACTTATAAAAATGAGAGTTTACAAACTGATTTTCATAATTTTATCACATTTAAACTTAATATTTTACATAAAACATTATTTAATCAAATTTTATGCTTTCTAATTCAGTAAAATTCAATACTTTTTTAGTTTTTAAACCAATACCACAATATTTATTTACATCAAACTTGATTCTTCACCTTTTATATTTCCACATTACACACGTGAGATAAATACTAACTTGGATCAGGAGTTGAAGTCAATTGATTCCATTCGATTTTCATCATGTACGCATTGCTCCTACACGAAATTTCTTACTGCTATAATCATCTAATGTATTAAAACTAATCTACTCATATTTTTAATCAATTCATCAGATGTTTCATCTCGCACTTCTGAATTATCGTGCATCAAGTTGCTTAAAATATAAATACTATCTTTATAGTTTTAATGATATATAGTATACATGGTTTATCTTGAGTTAGCACTTCCATAGTATTAATCAAATTATATGTTTCATCTTGCACTTGATCTTAATGTTTTCATCTTGCATCTGAATTATCGTCCATCGAGTTTTTTAAATAATAATATATTTATAGTTTTTGATTATACATAGCATGTACAAATACAATCTTTAATTTTAACATTTCATATTTCAAATAACCTATTTCCGAAACCAAGCTATGTGAATTTTACCACAATGCTTATTATCATAGAATAATTTGTGTTTCACACTTTTCTAAAAATTATCAGATATGTACCCCTCAGAGAAATTACTATCATATGAATAAATGAAGAAAATTTAATTTATATTAAATGTACACAAAATTGATTGCAATATACATGTATTTAATAAAAATAAATAGGCGATTATTTATACATTAAACCTTTACTAAATATATATTTCTTTCATTATACAGATGTTTCAACAAGATGAATCAAAACAGCAGCAAACTTCAGAAATTAATGACCCGAATGATTCATCCCTAGCACATGTAGCGTTAACGAATAACACATATGTGAGTACTTATATGAGAAATACTAGAATTCGTATATGAAACGTAATTAGAGTAAATACAAAATGATTTGTCTTACTACCTACACTTTAACAAGTGCTTTTTACCTATATTATTGAAGAGAATCCTAACTGTGTCCATTTATTTCTACTACAGATGTGCTCTATTTGCTACAAACACTTCTTAAGTAAATGGAATTTAACAGAACATACAAAAATCTATACAGGTGAAAAACCTTACACTTGGAAAGATTACCATAAATGCTGTTTTCAAGGAGACGTGAATCAAAAATACACACATCATCATATAAAGCATCGTCAGATATATGTAAACTTAGCGAAGATATTCAAAAATTAGTCAGACTTTTGTTGGTTTCGTCAAAATTTCGTTGGTTTTAATGCAGTATGCAATGGCGAAACCATTGCATTTGATATTAAAAACAACAAAATTTTTGAAGCTTTTTTCATAACTTTTTTTGAAATTTTTGCAACATTTTTTTGCAATTTTTTTACACTTTTTTTAACAAAAATTTTTCATTTTTTTAACGTTGTGATTTTCTTTTTTTTACTTTTGTAAAAACTTATTTTGAAAAAAAAATTTTTTGTAAAAAATGTTTTTGAAAAAAAATTTTTTTGAAAAAAATATTTTTGGAAGTTTTGGTTTTTGTAAAAAAAATTTTGTTGTAAATATTTTTTTTCAAAAACTTTGTTATGAGTTTTTCACTTTGTGGTTTTTGTTTTTACATTTATGTTTTTTCTTTTCACTTTTACAATTTTTTCATATTGTAAATATTTTTTGTTAATATTTCTAGAAAACAATGAAAATATTTTGTAAACTTGCATATTTTTTCATACATCTGTTTATTTTTGTATGTTCTTATGCATTTTTTAAGTTGTGAGAGTGTTATTTCACTTAAAATGTTATGTATTTCATTAATGTAATAGGTATTAGAAAAATAAACACAACGATATATGCATATAAAAGAATATTTAATGTGAGCATTTAAAGAATACACTGCAAAATAACATCTATACATTCATACTGGTTAGAAGAATCACAAAATTACTTTTCAGCAGTGTGTATGTCTTCCAAATTTTAAGTTTGAGATATTGTGGTAAATGTTGTGAAAATATGATGGATAAATAGCCTAAATATCTTCCTTTATTTCTAAATTCTTCAAAAGTCTGACTAATTTTTGAATATCTTCGCTAAGTTTACATATATCTGATGATGCTTTATATGATGATGTGTGTATTTTTGATTCACGTCTCCTTGAAAACAGCATTTATGGTAATCTTTCCAAGTGTAAGGTTTTTCACCTGTATAGATTTTTGTATGTTCTGTTAAATTTCATTTACTTAAGAAGTGTTTGTAGCAAATAGAGCACATCTGTAGTAGAAATAAATGGACACAGTTAGGATTCTCTTCAATAATATAGGTAAAAAGCACTTGTTAAAGTGTAGGTAGTAAGACAAATCATTTTGTATTTACTCTAATTACGTTTCATATACGAATTCTAGTATTTCTCATATAAGTACTCACATATGTGTTATTCGTTAACGCTACATGTGCTAGGGATGAATCATTCGGGTCATTAATTTCTGAAGTTTGCTGCTGTTTTGATTCATCTTGTTGAAACATCTGTATAATGAAAGAAATATATATTTAGTAAAGGTTTAATGTATAAATAATCGCCTATTTATTTTTATTAAATACATGTATATTGCAATCAATTTCGTGTACATTTAATATAAATTAAATTTTCTTCATTTATTCATATGATAGTAATTTCTCTGAGGGGTACATATCTGATAATTTTTAGAAAAGTGTGAAACACAAATTATTCTATGATAATAAGCATTGTGGTAAAATTCACATAGCTTGGTTTCGGAAATAGGTTATTTGAAATATGAAATGTTAAAATTAAAGATTGTATTTGTACATGCTATGTATAATCAAAAACTATAAATATATTATTATTTAAAAAACTCGATGGACGATAATTCAGATGCAAGATGAAAACATTAAGATCAAGTGCAAGATGAAACATATAATTTGATTAATACTATGGAAGTGCTAACTCAAGATAAACCATGTATACTATATATCATTAAAACTATAAAGATAGTATTTATATTTTAAGCAACTTGATGCACGATAATTCAGAAGTGCGAGATGAAACATCTGATGAATTGATTAAAAATATGAGTAGATTAGTTTTAATACATTAGATGATTATAGCAGTAAGAAATTTCGTGTAGGAGCAATGCGTACATGATGAAAATCGAATGGAATCAATTGACTTCAACTCCTGATCCAAGTTAGTATTTATCTCACGTGTGTAATGTGGAAATATAAAAGGTGAAGAATCAAGTTTGATGTAAATAAATATTGTGGTATTGGTTTAAAAACTAAAAAAGTATTGAATTTTACTGAATTAGAAAGCATAAAATTTGATTAAATAATGTTTTATGTAAAATATTAAGTTTAAATGTGATAAAATTATGAAAATCAGTTTGTAAACTCTCATTTTTATAAGTACTACTATGAAAATATTCTTTTAATATAGAATTTCTGCTTATTAATGAGACTAAAAAATTATTTTTTTTTTTAATTTTGAATATTTATTGAGTGTATGTAATACTAGGATTAAAATCTTACAAATTCGGTGTTAAATTTTTCAAGAAATTGTGGTTTGTAATCCAGAAAAAGGTGTGATTTTAATAAATTTGTAAATATGTTCATTATTTTTTTTTTTTTAGTTATTTCTCTAACTTGTCATTCATTTGTTAATTTTTGTAATTTTTGTAGAAAAAATGATTTGAATTTTCGGTAATCTGTACTATTTTTTTGTCCAACAGTTGATTTTTTTGATTATTAGTATTCTTATTCAGCAGTAATTTCACGTATGAAGTTATTAAATATTAAATATCTATTAATTTTCTTTACTGTTTCATATGATAGTAATATTTCTGAGGAACAGGTATGTAATAACTACTAGACTTTGATTGACTTGATTTTCTGATAAACGTTTGAAAAGAGTTGTAAGTATGTAATGATGCAATATCTATATACTATCGAGAGTCGAGATTGAAGTAGATAAGTATTGGAGTAATAGTCAATTCTTTGTTGAATTTCAAGAAATTGTGTGAGAACATGGTTTTTTACATTAAGTTTATGTAATTTCAGTTACAGTTTTTCGACAATCAACCTAAAAATTGATAATTATCATAGTTAAAAGTTATGATGAAAAGATGTAAGCAATATTAATGTTAAAAAGTTCGTCTAATGTTTGCTCTTATGTTGTGAAAATTTCGAATAGTTTGATTTGAAATATGAAATGTTTGTGAAAATTAAACTTTGTATTCGTGTATGTTTTGCATTATTAAATTGTAAAGATAATATTCATATTTGGAAAATGTTGTTGGGTGTTTTAATAATTTTTTGATAAGTAGATAAAAACAGATGTTAAAATTCTGTGCTATTAAAATATATAGGATCAAGAATAAAGTTTGATGAAAATAAGTATTGTAAAAATTCAGAAATTTTGAAGTGTAAGATGAATCATGTCCTAATTTGATTAATTATATGGGTAGAGTAGTTTTAATATGTCAAGTGTCTAAAGCAGCAAGAAACGATTTTTTAGGTTTTCTAGAATAATAATAATAATAATAATAAAAGTATACTTTTGTTGTAAGATTTCGAATGCAGTCAAGACGTGAAAAATATAAGTATGAACCTTTGTAAAGACATTCAAACTTTTTAAAAAGTTTAAGTTTAGTAATATACTGTAACAATATATGTAAGCAAATGTATTTCAAAGTTGAAAATTTGTGTAAAAAATTGTCTTTTCTTGAAAATTGATATTTATTTTTGTTTAATTAATGATACTTATTACATTTTTGTTGTTAAAAACTAAAATATACGTTTAATTCTTCTGTTAAAATTGATATATCCGTGTTGGAGGTGAGAAAAAATAGTGTAAAACTAATAAAATTTGTTTAAATTCGTCTTTTTATTCTTAAAATTAATATTTTCTATTGTTTAGAATACGTAATAATAACTTTTGAGGAATGTATAACCGGAAAATGTTAAAAAATCTTAGAAAATTGGTATTAAAAATATTAAATACAGTTGCTTCAATGATATCTTTTCGATATGTAAAGTGATTGTAACATTTAGAAATGTACTTCTGAAGAATGTATAATCGGAAAATGTTAGAAAATCTTAGAAAATTGGTGTTAAAAATATTAAATACAGTTGCTTCAATGATTTCAAAAACAAACTCTGTTAAAAAATTCTGTATGATTTCAAGTGAAAATAATCTGAACCTGAATACATGGTATTTAAAATACAAAATTCACGATTATGAACTAATGTTGAAAACATGGGTAACATTAAATATACAGCTAATATTTAATTATAGATTAGAAAATTCTTAAATTGTATCCATATTTATTAAATATAGTACTGAATACAGTGAATAAGTGAAATATGTGAATAAGTATTGATATTTCTATGTTGCTTTTGAAAATACTAGTGTAAAATTATTCAAATTCGTCTTTTCTTTAAAATTGATATTTATTTTTGTTGAATTAATGATACTTGTTAAGTTTTTGTTGTTAAAATTAAAATATACGTTTAATTCTTCTGTTAGAAATCTATATTTCCAAGTTGTTGTTCAAAAGACTATTGTAAAACTAATCAAATTCGTTTAAATTCACCTTTTCACCTTAAAAAATAATATTTTTATTATTTTGTTTAATTAATTATACTGATTATGTCTTCCAAAATTCAAATTTTGGGATATTGCGGTAACTGTTATGAAATTGTAGTGTATAAAATGTCTCTTTTTTTTCTCCCAGACTTCTAAATATACAAGAATGAGAGGTCATTGCATTGTCCATTTCCCTACCTAAGGTAAAAAATTGGGGGAGATGGGGGTTAAAAGGTATGGTGAGGGACTTCGGAGGAATAACTTTTGGTTTCAATATGACGTCACAAGAAGCAGGTGTTGTTTTCATATTTGCGTGTGCGTTGAATATTTACTGAAATGTGTTCGTTTATGCATTAAAATTCTACTTAGTTAGTATATAAAAGTATGATGAAATTTCCATTTAGAGTAAAAGTTAACCAAATTCGTTTAATTCGTCTTTTTTCGTTAAAAAATCATTAGTTTCCTTTGTTAATTGTTCAATTATTGAAATTCTTTGAGGTAACGACTGTTCAAAAATTAAAAAATATGTTTAAATTTCTATTTTAAGTTGTGTATTCTGATTTTATATATATATAAAAAAAAATAAAATAAATAAATATGAAGAAATCAGTTAAAAATTTAATATTTTCTGTTGTTTTGCTTAATTAATAATGTTCATGAAGGAAATGGTTGTCCAAAACTCGAATGCATGCTTAAATTTCTTTCTACCAAATTGATAGTCTGAAGTTTGAGTTGAAGAAATCGTAAGAAATCAGTCTTTTTCTATAAAACTTGATATTTTCCATTGTTTTTTACTTAATTAACGATACTTATTAAGATTATAGCTGTTGAAAAACTAGAATGCATGTTTAACTTTCAACTTGTAAGTCGATACACTGATGTTGCAGTTGATAAAAATCGTAAGAAATCAGCCTTTTTCTATAAAAATCGATATTTTCCATTGTTTTTTACTTAATTATGAATGCTCATTAAGGTTATAGCTGTTGAAAAACTGAAATGTATGTTTAAGTTTTCTCTCTTAAGTTGATAAAAATCGTAAGAAATCAGTCTTTTTCTATAAAACTGGATATTTTCTATTGTTTTTACTTAATTAATACTACTCATTAAGATGTCTATGAAGCAAAATTCAAATATATGTTTAACTTTCTTGAGTTAAATTGATAATCTCATCTTGTAGTTGAAGAAATCTAAATAAAATGGTTAAAAACTGATATTTTTCCGGTGTTTCGCTTAATTAATAATACTCATTAAAATTACGGTTGTTTAAAATTCAAATACAAATTTAATCTTCATCTTATAGTATGATTCAATGTTGAGATGTGATTGATAATATTTTTAATTAGGGAAGGTTGTTCACCTATCCTGTTATAATAGAATGTTCCTTTTTTCCACTAGGGGGCGTTCGTGGAGGGGGATGCATGGTGGGGGCAGGAGGGATGGTGGCGGGACGGTGGTGGCGGCGGCGGGACGGTTGCTGCGTGGTGCGGCGGCGGCACGGTGCCGCAGTGCCGCCGCCGCATGAGCCCGTACTCTCCTTTTCCTACTACTTTAATCTTTGAAATTTATACATAAACTATGCTATAAGTTGCTCTTTATTTCATCTTGTATTTTTTTTTCTTCAACAGTTTAGTTACAAATCAAAGAAGAAGAAAAATGGTAATTAGCAAATAAGTTACCACATTTTACCACACTTTGTATCACTTCTCTTTAAAACTACATTTTAAAAAGCACTAAGCTATATCTTCAGAATTTTTTGTTAGCTTAAAAACTATTGAGTACTGTGTATTCTGAATGCATTGTCTTTTTTATCTTTTATATTCGAGAAAGAGAGAAAAAAAGGGAAAAGAAAGCAGTTACATGAAAAAGGAAATACTAAAGAAGTTAAATATTTCAGGAAAAAGCAAAATTAAATTTTCAGATACTTATTAAATGCTTGAAATTCTGTAAAATGCTAATGGCTACGGAAACTAAATAGTTAATATCTTAGTAAATAATGAAGTAATAAATGGACTACTAATGACAACAGCAAATATGGTAAATTCAATTTATTGATTTATTTGAAATTATTAATTTAATTTGTGTATGCAGCATTTAATAATATGTCAAATATGTATTATTAATATTTTTATTATTATTACTTAATTATAAAAAATAAATGTATATATTTAATTTGGAGCAAAACCGAAGCATATTATCATCCAGATTTTATTATTTAGCCGCTCACTTTTTTGTGCAATCTTTAAAATAAAATATAATTTCGCCGAGGCATTCAGTTAACTGAGTAAAATGAATGGAACATGTGTATTTTTTTTATTGATATTGTTGGTATCTCTAAGTTCGTTTCCTAATAGCGAACACCTCCTAAATACGAACAAATTACGATCAATCAATGTGTACGCTTCTTTAAAATTTTAATGTATATGCATATATGAATATGCAGAGTTTAAACTATAAGGAAGGTGATCGAAAAAAATCGTAGTTTTGAGAAAAAGAACTGTAAAATTACAAATCCTTATATGCGTTTACTACCAAACGCCTCTTTTATCGATTAAAATAACTGTGAGTATTAGTTTTTTTTTTTTTTTTTTTTTTTTTTTTTTTTTTTTTAATAGCAAGTTTGTGGAGGACCATTAATTATTTCAATTATGTGATTCATATTTTTTTTCATACATATTATGTTTATCAATTAATCTCTTCACGTACACACACATTCATGCATATATACATATAGAGTAGCCGCTCGTTATATCGCGCCTCCTTACATTACTGATTCATATCTCTCTCTTGATATTTCACGACATAAAATAGCAAAATTAACATTTTTTGGAAATATGTCAATAAGATTTAATGTAAATATTTGTGATATTTATAATCTGTTTATTAACTAAAATTTTGGTGACATAGATTTTTTTTTCATGTCATCATTATTAATTTGTATATTTCATCGTTTATGTAGCACATCGGGATATATTGATTTTTTTAGTTTTATCCAGTATGTAGTGTAACGAAGAGCTTGCTACCGGACATATTGGGTATCGTAAATTTCTAATTATCAATCGTAATAATTTGAGATGTCCGGAAAAAAATATTTTCTGTATATTAATTTATTTTTAAGTATGGAATGTTAGAAATTACAACTATTGGTGTTTATTTGTTTGTCTTAAGGAAGCTGAAGATTGAAGTAATACGCAATATGGAGAAGAAAGGGGCTGGCAGATTCTGCATTTGAAAGGTTACAGTGCCCGACAAATCCACAATGAAATGTTGACTGCTTATGGAAGTGATAGACCATCATATGAAATTGTTATTTGATGGAAAAGGATTTTTCAAACTGGTTATGTCAACGTTCAACTGCTTACCCTCATAGATGATACAAGATATGAAAAACCACACTAAAGAAATATAGAAATTTATCCTATTAGATAGGGAAAAAATACATATCCTGATTATCATTAATGAGACTCATCTTAATTACGGCAGTGTGTGGAAAACTATTCACCAAAAACTGCATATGTAAAAGGGCTGAATACACTAAGTTCTCAAATTATGCACTCTCCCCTCTCACTTATCTCGAATTGCGGTTGAGAAATCCAAGTGATGTATGCGGCTTTCAAATTTTTCCACATTCGCCCAATATCGCGCCAAGCTAATTTGTCTTATTTCCAAAATTCAAAATATCATTGCGGACTTTGATTTGCGATTTGGCATCCCAAATGAGGTAGAACAATGCATAGAATATTGATGACAGCTTTCGAAACGTTATAAAAACGGTGGGTGAGCTGCGTAACTCTGGATTTGGACTATACAGAAAAGCCGTAACAATTAAATATATATATATATATTAAAAAGTTTATGTCTCAATTATTTCCTAGTGATATCTAAAATTTTACGCGAAATAATTTACAAAGAATAACAGTGTATTTAAGAATATACTAATAGATAGTTCCTTTTAATGAAAAAGTAGAGGTAATAATTTATCATCTTCGAAATATGTCTATTGCTCCAATATATAATTATTCCTCTATTACATTCCTCAAAGCATATGACTGATAATTTTAAATGTCGTATATGCATAAAAATAAATTTTATTAAAATTATTACTTTTAATTTTTTTTTTAATTTAAACACAAACTTTAACTAACCAGAAAAAAAATCCTAAAACAAAAATATAATTATATAAATAACAGTTACATGAATTATAAAGCTTACTTACCCAAATATTTTTGGAATGTCACAGTGAATTTGTCAGCTATCTCCCCCACCTTATCTTGATATTCTCGTAGAATTTCCTGAAGCGTGAAAAAAGATCTTCGACCATTCATGCTTCAATACCGACCCCAAATCTTAAGGAAAGAGAGCTTCATTTGAAGAAAGTATTGGAGAAACAATTGTCTCTGGAAACCCTCTGTTTCATCAATAACGCAAACTTTTAAAATTTTGCATCTACGAATCATAACGAAATAACATATATATATATGTATAAATCGAGAGAGTGACTTATAAAATTTGAATCATCATGAAATAACTAATATTTTATTACTTCAGAGAATGTTCTATTAAACTTTAAAGAGTAAATTAAAAAATACATTTTATCTTAAAAATTTTCTAGTGATAGCTAAAATTTTACATACAATAATTTATAGAGAATAAAAATATGTGTTTCCAGATATCCTAATAATCATTCCTTTTATGAAAATGTAAAGGTAATTTGTTATTTTCGTAATCTGTCTGTTGAATAGCTAAAAAAAAGAGTAATATTTTAAATATTTTTTTCGCCAGCATACGACTTTTCCTCTAACAATTTTCTAAAATAATATGACTTATATTTTAACCCTCTAAGTCTTTGGCACATAACATTCTTTTCACTAAACTCAAGGTTTCACTGTTATATAAGAATATTTTAGATAATGTAATTCTATAGTTTTAATGAATTTTCATTACATTGAAGAACGATTAATGTTCTCAAGGAATGCATTCATATTTGTACTTTTTCTAAAAAAATCATGTTGAAAGAATCATATTTTTTAGCATTTAGAATAAAATGAAGAGAAAATAGCATTACAATTTTATTTTTTTACAAGACGCTCAAAGGGTGAAATGTCCTACATGTATAAAAATAAATATCATTAAAATTATTTCTTCAAAAAATATTTAAATTTAAATCACAATTTCAACTGTAACAAAAAAAAAAATCTAAAACAATAATATTTTTATACTAGTAACACTTACAGGAAATATAAACTTTACTTAGCGAAATATTTTTGGAATATCACAGCGAATTCGTAATCTATCTCTCCACCTTATCTTGATTTTCTGGTAGAATTCACTGGAGCGCGACAAAAGCTTTTCGACCATGCACCTTTCAATAATGACCCCAAATCTTCAGGAGAGAGAGCTTAATTTGAGAAAAGTATTGGAGAAACAATTGTCTACGGTAACTCTCTGTTTCATCAATAACGCTGACTTTTAAAATTTTGCATTCAAAATTTTGCATGAAACAACTTATATTTTATAACTCGGGTGAATGTCTTATAAAACTTGAATCATCATGAAATAACTAATATTTTAAAACTTGACAGAATGTTCTATAAAATTTTAAAGAAATTAAAAGATAAGTTTCTATTACAATTTTTCCTATTGATAACTAAAATTTTACTTAAAATAATTTTTATAGAATAAAAATATGTTTCCGGATATCCTACTAATCATTCTTTTTATGAAAATGTAGAAGTAATTTGTCCTTTTTGCAATCTGCCTGTTAAATTGTAATATATATATATATATATATATATATATATATATATATATATATATATATATATATATATATATATATATATATATAAATATTATTTTCGCCAGCATACAATTATTTCTCTGCGACTTTTCTCAAATTATTATTAAGATTGATACATTTAAAGACGTGTATGCATAAAAATAAATATTATTCAAAATAATTCTTTAAAAAAATATTTAAATAATTTAAATTGGAACTTCAACTATAAAACAACAACAACAACAAAAATCTTTAAACATAAATATATTTCTATAAGTAACACTTGCAGGAGCTATAAACTTTACTTAACCAAATACTTTTGGAATATCACAGCGAATTCGTAAGCTATATCTCCACCTTATCCTGATATTCTCGTAGATTTCTCTGAAGCGTGATAAAAGCTCTTCGACCATTCACGCTTCAATACCGACCCCAAATCTTTAAGAAAGAGAGCTTCATTTGGGATAAGTATTGGAGAAACAATTGTCTCCGGAAACCCTCTGTTTCATCAATAATGCTAACTTTTAAAATTATGCATCTAAGAATAATAATGAAATAACTCATATTTGATAACTCGAGACAGTGTCTTATAAAATTTTAATCATCATGAAATAACTTATATTTTAATACTTGTGAAGATGTTTTTTGAATCATTCAAGTGTTAAATTAAAAATTTATATTTCCCTTTATTTTTCTTTGTTTTAGTGAATATTTTTATTACTTTCAGCCCCATAAAAAAGTGTATTTTTTATATTATTTGCGACAGCATATAATTATTCCTGTATTATTTTTCTCAAAATAATATGACTAATATTTTTTAATGGGCATTTATGCATAAAAAATTTTTTATTAAAATTACTCCTTCAAAAAATATTTAAAAAATAATAATAATTCCGAAAGTAATAATACATTTATATAAGTAACATTTACAGGAACTATTAACTTTACTTACGTAAATATTTTAGGAATTCGTAAGCTATCTCTCTTCACCTAATCTTGATATTTTCGTAGAATTCCCTGTAGCGAAACGAAAGCTCTTCGACTATTCACGGTTCAATACCGACCCCAAATCCTTAGGAAAGCGACCTTCATTTGAGAAAAGTTTTGTAGAAACAATTGTCTTCGGAAACCCTCTGTTTCATCAATAGCGCAAACTTTTAAAATTTTGCATCTAAGAATCATAACGAAATGACATGTATATATAAATCGAGAGAGTGACTTATAAAATTTGAATCATCATGAAATAACTAATATTTTATTATTTGACAGACTATTCTAATAGACTTTAAAGAGTTAAATTAAAAGTCAACATTATTAATCTGAACTTCAACTATAACAAAAAAAAAATATTACCAAAAAAATATTACATTTATATTAGTAACACTTACAGGTATTATAAACTTTATTTAGCCAAATATTTTTGGAATATCACAGTGAATTCGTAAGCTATCTCTCCACATTATCTTGATATTCTCCTTGAATTCATTGAAGCATGACAAAAGCTCTTTGAACATCCACGCTTCAATACCGACCCCAAATCTTCAGGAAAGAGAGCTTCATTTCAGAAAAGTATTGGAGAAACAATTGTCTCTGGAAACTCCCTGTTTCATCAATACCGTTAACTTTTAAAATTTTGCATCTTTGGGTCATAATGAAATAACTTATATTTTATAACTCGGGAAAATGTCTTATAATACTTGAATCATCATGAAATAACTAATATATTATAACTTGAGAGAATGTTCTATAAAAATTTAAAGAATTTATTTAAAAATCGACATTTTCCAGTTATTTCTTAAATATATAAATATTTTATTTATATATTTAAGATTATATCGATTATTTCTTAATATACAAAATAGTTTTATTCTCCTACTTTTGCCAGAATATTTAGTTTAATTTATGTTTAGGGTTTAATTTATGTTTAATTTTTAGTATTAGTGCAGTATTTTCTTCCAGAAATCCCCTGTTTCTTCAAAAACGCTGACTTTCAAAATTTTATATTCAGTATTATTTATTTTATTCAAAATATTGTATCATATGTATTTAAAGTATTATGAAATAAATCAATTCTTTTACTTAACCACTTAAGCGTCCCGTAAAATTTTTCACTTATGTTTAAACATTCATAAAATATTAGCTATGAAAAGTATCTGTATGAGAATTTGTTTAAATTAATTTTACATAATTATTTATCTTATGCACTTAAAAATATCGTTAATACCGATTTTGTGATAAACTGTCCTGTAATTCAAAGGTTATGTGACAGAAAAACACGGTTAGGACGCTTAAAGGGTTAAGAGACGATTTTTTAAAAATTGAATCGTAATGAAATAACTAATATTTCATAACTTCAGAGAATGTTTCATAAAACATTTAGGAGATTAATAAAAAAAGGATTTTTTTTTTTTGTTTACTTCTCATATGTACTATAAACATTTTAAATATACTAGTATGTTTAATTTGTGTTTTAGTTGCAATTACTGTTTAACTTTTAGCATTAGTGAAACAATTGTAGCCGGCCAATAATGTTAACATTAAAATTTTGACACTTTGAATTGTAATGAAATAATTTGTTTTTTACTACTTGAGAGAATATTTTATAAAAATTGAGTCATAATGAAGTAGCTAAGATTTTATTTCTTTAGAGGATGTTAAATTAAACTTTAAAGAGCTTAAATAAATGTCGACGTTTCTCGTTTACTTCTCACATATATTAATATTTTACTTTTATTATTTTACTTTTACCAGCATGTTTAATTTATGTTTAAGTTTTAATTTGGTTTATTTTTTATTATTTATGAAGCAGGTTTTTTTTTTCTCAATTATATATTCTCTTGAAACTCATTGCTTCATCAATAATGATAACTTTTAAAGTTGCGTCAAAGAATCAGAGTGCAATATCTTATATTTTATAACTAGAGAGAATGTCTTATAAAACTTGAATCATCATGAAACAACTAATATTTCATTACTTGATAGAATGTTCTATAAAACTTTAAAGAATTAAATTAACAATCATTTTTTTAATTTCTTAAATATATAGTAGACATTTTAATTCTTTTATTTTTGCCAGTATGTTTAGTTTAAGGTATACCTAAGTTTTAACTAGTGTCTAATTTTTAATAATGGTGCAACAATTGTGTACAGAAACCCACTATTTCTTCAATAACGCTAACTTTTAAACTTAATGAAATAACTTATATTTTATTACTCGAGAGAATGTTTTATAAAACTTGAAATTTTTCATTCATTTCTCAAATTTATAGTAAACATTCTAGTATAGTATTCGTTTACTATTACAAGTATGTTAAATTTTTTTAAAGTTGTGATTAATGTTTAATTTTTAGTATTAGTGAAGTAATATCTTCGAGCATCCTGTATTCAGTCGCTAACATGAAAAATTTTCCACCTTGCACCATGATGAAAAAATTATATTTTATTACTTCAGGGAATGTCTTGTAAAACTTCATTCATAAGGATATGAGAAATATTTTATTACTTGAGAGAATGTTTCATTTAATTTTTATAGTTGAATAAAATATTTGCATTTGTCTTTCATTTCTCCGATATAAAAATATTTTCAATCTTTATCTTTACCAGTATGGTTGATTAATATTTGAATTTTCATTTTCATTTATTTTTACTTTTTATCATTAGTGAAGAGTAAAATAAATTATATTTTATTGCTTGAGAGAGTGTTTAATAAAACTTTAAAACAGTTAACTTATAAATAGTTTTATACTTTTAATTCTACAAGTATATTTATTTTTTGTTTAAGTTTTAATTATTGTTTAATTTTTAGCATTGGTGAAGCAATTGTTCTCAAAAATCCTCTGTTTAATCATTATTGTTAACTTTTAAAAATTTTAAGATTTAAATCATGATGAAATAACTTATATATATATTTTTTTTTTACTTGATGGAATGTTTCAGAAAACTTGAATCATAATTAAATAACTTGTATTTTATTACTTGAGAGAATGTTTTCTACATCTTAAAAGAGTTGAATTAAATATTTGCACCTTTCGTTTATTACTTATCTATAAAAATATTAATATTCTTTATTTAACCATGTGTTTAAGTTCTAATTAATATTTAAATTCTAGTATAAGTGAAAAAAAAAATATCTTCGAAAATCTCCTGCTGACTTATTTTCAGCTTTGATTAATTTTTACAACTTTGAATCATAACGAAAAACATACATGTTATTACTCGAAGAATGTCTTGGTAGAATAGAATTTTTCCATCAAATAATAATAATAATATTAATAAACTTTACTTATCGTAAATGAAGTTTAAGAAGAAAATACCATTTCCGTATAAAATTAAAAAGAGTTTATCTGAGCCTGAACTAGCTGCTAAACATAGCTGTCAGCGATTTCGAAAAGGAAAAAAATGACGTGTTATAAAAATTATTTTGCCTAAATGAAGTAACACTCTTATATGATATTAGAAATCGATACTTCTGCTTTTAATATCCGAAAGAAAAATTAACAACATATTAATACAGTTCATCTCTGATTGGCTAACTCCGCGAAGCCAATCGTTCAAACAATAGATTCCGCAGCTTTATATAGACTAACTCCTCAACACGACATTTGAGTGGATAGCAGGAATAGTCATAAACGGTACTTAACAGGTCCCCCTGGATGATCCTTGAGAATCCAATAAAGAGAACGCACCGTTACCACCCTTCTTTTACAACCTGTCAAGTTTCTAATACTGCTAAATCAGCTTTTATGATGTGTTCCTCACCCTCTCGTTCAATTAGAGGAGGGAGATAGAACACGTAAAGAAGAGTCAACAAGCATTATCATCCTTGCGTTTATCAGGCGAGATTTTCCGGTTAACTCACATGTCGCCTTAAAGAACGATCCTGCAGAAACGAAATATTTGAGACGTATAGTTAAAAAATGTTGAAAAAAATTATGTAACACAAGTAGTCGGGTTAAAAAAATACATAGTTTTATTGAAAAATACACCATAACATTTATATATATACAGGGTGGTCATAAAAAAACTTTGCCGATATACGGAGCTCTAGCGGCCAGTCTGCTCAACCGATCGAAATCAAATTTCAGATATAGCTATTCAGAGGTATGAGCTCGAGATTCTGTGAGCGACAACAAAATGGCGCTCACGGTTACGGTTATAGCTACAGAAACTCGAAAATTTCCAATAGCAACACCCATTTTTTTTCATCGCAAAATGCTCAGCGCATGCGAAAACCCTAGAGAGCGTTGGAACCGTACGTGTATCGCAAGAAACGGACATGTTATGCACGCACAAAAAACCATTCTGGGAATCCTTCCCCCCATAGAAAAAACTCGATTGGGACGCAAGGAGGAAATTTGCATGTGACACAGACTCAGTACACTAATCTCTGATTACAATACAGATCGGAGAAATTAAAACTTTTATTTTGATTACACATTTCCCACATGGGTGCCGTAATTGCCTGTGATGGTGACGGCACCCATGTGAAAAATGTGTAATCAAAATAAAAGTTTTAGTTTCTCCGATCCGTATTGTAATCAGAGATTAGTGTACTGACTATGTGTCTTATGCAAATTTCCTCCTTGCGCCCCAATCGAGTTTTTTCTATGGGGGGGAAGGATTCCCAGAATGGTTTTTTGTGCGTGCATAACACGTCCGTTTCTTGCGATACACGTACGGTTCCAACGCTCTCTAGGGTTTTCGCATGCGCTGAGCATTTTGCGATGAACAAAAATGGGTGTTGCCATTGGAAATTTTCGAGTTTCTGTAACTATAACCGTAACCGTGAGCGCCATTTTGTTGTCGCTCACAGAATCTCGAGCTCATACCTCTGAATAGCTATATCTGAAATTTCATTTCGATCGGTTGAGCGGAATGGCCGCTAGAGCTCCGTATATCGGTAAAGTTTTCTTATGACCACCCTGTATATAATCAATATTGATCCCACATTTCATGTATCTTGAAAGTTATTGTATCATGCATAAAGTATTTGGTACCAGTAACACAAATATATTTTTCGTCCGTTTTATCATTTTAATTATTAAAAATTGTTTGTTGGCTATGATAATTATAGACAAGAAAGAATCAACGAGTTTTCAGTAGAATTCCAGCTACTTCATTATAAATATTTTCCTTTTGTAAGGAATACATTCTGTATCTTTATACAATTTGAATCTTTAAGATATGCATGATCATTTAAACGAACGTCTTATAAAAACATATCATATTTTTAAAATAAAATAAATATTAATTAATATTTCATAAAGACTAAAATTTTTTGTACGTTTCCTAAAGTATTTTGTGCCAGCAACAGAATAATATTTTTGGTTTGTTTTATCATCTTAATAATTAAAAATTGTTCTTTGTCATTGACAATTATAGCTTACAAGAAAGATTCAATGACTTTTCAAAAGAATTGAATTTGCTTCAGTATAAATATTTCCTCTTGTAAGACACATATTCAATATCTTAATACGATTTGCATCTTTAAGATGTATGTGATCACAGAAAAACATAAGAAAATGTCCCTTTATTGATGAAAAAAATTTAAATTTTCTAAAATTTCTAACTTAATTTCTATCATTTTTTAAAGTAATCCTTTGTGTAAACTCAACATTTTATAATTTATAAACACGCCATTACTACTATTATTAAAAAGTATTTTTTTAAATGTAATTATTATTGTTATTATTATTATCCTTACTGCTCTTTAAATTGATATATTTAAGATGACTTGCTAACTTTTGCATCTATTTAATCTGATAATGATATTATTTTTCGCTATTAAGATATACTGATCACCGTATTTTATATTTTTATATTAATCCTTATATTTTTAATGCCTTTTTTGTTGTCCTCCAGCATCGTTTAAAACACTAAACGTTATTTTATTTGCATTATCTGCATTATTGTTAAATTTCTCAACAGACCGATGCTTTCCGATACTCGATATCTTTCAGCGTTATTTTTAAATTTTCCAACATTTTAATTACTAGCAGAATAAGTTAAAATGTTAAATATTTTTTTACGTAGCTGCATTAAAATAAAGATGCATAATCTCTCTTATCATCCTAAATACGAGAGTAAAAGTTTAAATTTCCAAAGTTATATCCCATTTGTAACCGTTTTCGTTTATAAACACCTTTGACAGATCATTTCTTCACGCTTCAACAGTGACCCCTAAAACTTTGGTACAGAACACATTTGGGATGAAAACTGCAATCAAAGTCACTATTCTTTAAATTTATCTTCCTTAGCATTGATGTGTAACTGTAAAAATAAAAAAAAATTTTGGGGGATATCAAAATTTTTGAAATCCGAAAATAAAAAGGCTCAGATGTACGTTGAAAACTAATCAGTTTGTGAGATTAATCTTTAATTTTCTGTTTTAAGGGGATTCTGCCATTTTCATTAAAAAAAAAATGAAAAAAAATGTCGAGTTTCAGATTTTTATTTTAAAACAAATACACTGTAAAAAAATTGTAAAGTTACTAAAATGTTTCTAGTAAAGTTGTATTCCAAGAACTTTTTATGTAACTATGACAGCAAAATTACATGTAACCAAGGTTACATGAATTTTTGCTGTTACCATTACATGAAAGGTTTTTGGAATACAAGTCTACTAGGAAAATCTTAGTAATGTTACAGATTTTTTATAATGTATTAGAACGGAATTATTTTACTTGTAATAACATTAATCATAGCTACCCAAATAGAGTTACTGTAGTCTAAATATAATCTCATTGTCTGAAATCTAACGAATGTACTTTTTTTATGTACTATTCAACTCATTTGATATGATAATAGGTTAAGGAACAGTTCTTGAAGACGTTTGAAAAATAACGTATTGCAACAGGATTTCAGAGGGTAATGCAACTTTCTAATGTTTATTTTCGTTTAATCACACATGATTTGTTCGGAAAAGTAATCATAATTTTTATTTTTTAAAGTTAAATTTATGTATAATATTAAGGAATCTCTTACGGTGCAAAGAGAATTAAGTAAACTACAAAATCCGGCTATTAATTTCCATGACTCATGGAACAACTCAGAATAATGGAAGATTAAACACATAGCCATTTAATATGATTCGAACTAATCCCCATCAGCCGTAATGCACGTCTGTGCTCGGCTGTGCAAATTTCGGAAAGAAGTTTTAAAATCCTCTTCTGGAATGCTCTTTAATAGTGACGTTACAGTTTTGTTGATGGCTTCGAAATTCTGAATCTTGTTTCATTCAACGAATTTTTTAGCTTTGGAAACAGGAAAAAGTCTGCGGGTGATCGGTCTGGAGAGTATGTTGGATGCTGCATCTCAACGACATCATGATGGGTTAAGAATCGCCTGACAGGCAATTTAATGTTTATTCTTTTCTCTATTTTCACATCGACAACAGGAATTTCAGAGATAGGTTTTAATGCGTGTTTCCACGATACCCACACTTCAGAATGGCACCGAGTGCACTGCACATGCATAAGAAAACGCTCTTAAATATGCAACCATTAGCGCCATATTCCGGCTTTTCGTTCTCGTACAGTTATGTCAGTCCTGGAAATTAATAGCCTAACCTTGTATTGTTATTATTATTATTATTATTATTACTAAATATCGAAACATATATGGAGTAATAATAAGAAAAGAAAATCCAAATACTAGCATTTCTACATGTTAAAAATTAGTAAGTAATTGTGAAGATATAATCATATTTGATGATAAGACATGTAGGGGGAACTGGGGCACATTGATACTTGGGGAACATTGATACACCCCCTTAACAGCACACAGGGTCATTACAGGAAGTTTCACAACAGCTCCAAAAGGTGACACTAATAAAATTAACTACATACATAAAGTTTTGGAATGATTCAATAGTTTGATGAAATGGGATGGGTGATTAATTGTTTTTGCAGGTCAAAAGTAAATTTGAGTTGTACAGGTGAAATGGTATTATACAACTGTTCCAGTATTTTCAACCGAAAAGAATACCTTCCCTGGCAAGTAAAGGTACTCTTTATCAGTTCCTCATTCTTTAATATTAGATAAATTATGAAGTGTTGGATTTGCGACTCCTTTTATTCAAAATGGCTGTATGGGGCACATTGATACAGTCTTTGTCGGGGCACATTGATATAACCTAAATACTTTTCTAGTTCATTTTTTCATTACCTTTTATTTTTTTACCATACACTCCCTAATTCAACCATTTTTCATCAAAAATTTCTACTATTAGTTTTTATTGAAGTGAAATAGCTATAATTTCTTTATATTAGAACATTTTATAATATTTTTGCAAACAGAAGGCGTACAAACTAACACAATATCTAGTGGAGGTAAAATTAACAAAAGAAATGGACGGCAGCCTGGCAAATCTCAAATTTATAGCGATTCTCCAGAGAAAAAAGTATTATTAACATGAGAAATGTTGAGTAAGAGAAACAAGCTGCAGAACAGTACAGGATAATTATATTATAAACATAATTTTTAATATAATTATCCTTTATTTTCTGTTTGTAAACCGATCTATAAACAGAAAACCCGGTATTTCTTTTACCTTTCCTAAGAAAGAAGATAATTCTGGGGTTAAAGTGCCAGATATGACAAAGTTACCACAGCCAACAAACAGACAAGGAACAGCCAGAACATCAGGACATTATACATTTCATTTTGATTTCTTTAATATCACTTACAAATAAATTGTGTGCGATTTTAATGTCTATGAATATGTATAAAATGGTTTGCTAACTATATTTCTATGAAAAATATGCATTGGTGTTATTTTATCTCCATTTTTCCCAAGCGTGTAAAAGTGTATCAATCTGCCCCGGCGATGGGGCACATTGATACAAATTACTTTTTTTTTTATTTTTCTAAAATTACATGCAAAAATAATATATAAAACAACGAATGTACATTTTTATAACACACTACACAGGTTTTGATGACACCACATAGAAAAATAACTTGAAATTTCTGCTTTCTATATACCAAAAATTTTTTTTGAAAAAAGCTGAATCAATGTCCCCCAGTTCCCCCTACTATCAATAGTACATCAGACCCGAAAGGTTAGATTACAGTTATTTTGCTCCACACTATTAACTTTCCTTTAACTGTCAAATTATTAAAATTTTAAATATTAACCAACATACAATCGCATCGTAAACTGTAAAAAAATGTATAGTATGTAATTAATATGCATAAAAATATGTATATCTACAAAACCGATCTTTTGTAAAATCTTCAGAAATCTGGATATTTACTAATATTTTATCTGTACACTGTACAAAAAAATCATGTAAATCTGCAAAATTACGTTTGTAATGCTACAGTAATCTATATGCTTGTTATAATTTTATCGACCTAAATAATTGATTTTTTCTCTTTTTTTACTCTCTCTCTCTCTCTCTCTCTTTTTTTTTTTTTTTTTTTTTTTTTTTTTTTTTTTTTAGCAATTACGTAAAAAGTTCATGGCATCCTGATATCTTAATAAAAAACTAGCAGTAATCTTGCGCATTTTATTTTTTACAGTAGATACGTAAATTCTTTACATAAATTTGTTCTGTTGCAGTATCATTAAAAATTCTAGGTACCCCACTTTCCTAGAAAACACTTAGCACTCCAACATATATATGTTACAGTATATAAAGAAAGTAACTTTTTCTGAAAGGTTTGAATTTGCGTAAATCACTTTCTGAAGTTGGCTTTTAAGTTTCCAAAGACAATATAAGATAATACCAAAGTATCAATTTTTAAAACATACTTAAAACTCTTTTCCTAAGTAATTAATATATGGTAAAATTTCTGTTACAACATTTTTCGTCATAAAGTACTCTTTTCTTTCAGTATTAAATTAATAATCTTTATATATATTAATCATAATACAGTCGATACACTGTAAAAAAAATCTGTGAAAGTACTAAACATTTTCTAGGAAACTGGGATTCCAAGAACTTTTCATGTAACGATAACAGGAAAAAATCATATAATTGATTCTGAAACTTAAATTTTTGCTGTTACCGTTACAGGAAAAGTTCTTGGAATCCCAGTTTCCTAGAAAAGGTTTAGTACCTTTGCAGATTTTTTTTTCAGTGTATGTTGAAGAATTGCGTAACAAGATGAAAGATATTTTTTCTGAAGAAGATAATGTAATTATTTCTTGAAGCAGAAGCTGGACAATAATAGGCAATTACAGTCTGATCGTCCAAGTGTAGTAATTTTTTCGATAAAGAAAAGACGTTTATCTTTAATAATCATTTAATGTTGCAATATAAACTCTTTATATACATTGATGAGAAAAAGGTTCTTTATTGCGATATAATACGTGTTTTTTGATGGTCACATTAAATGTAGCAAAATTGTTAAAGCATAATTGCGAATGAATCATACCTTTTCAGTTAAATAGTCTTTTAAATTTTCAAAATGACACTTTAATAAATACTTGAACACTAAATGTTATTCTTACCAAATCGCAAAATGTTTATTAGAAATTTATTTAGAGCAATCTTTAAAACTATTTTCTGAGCTAATGTAGTAGTATTATTAAGAATAATACAAGAAAAGTATGTATCTTCCATATTGCATTCTTAAAACAATATTTTGGTAATTTGTTAAAATTTCAGAATGCAATGTTAAAGGAATCACAATTTCAATTAAAGAATTTCAGTCAGTAAAATCAAAATACAAATCAAAGAATAGTAAATAACACCTGGTTTGCCATAGAGACAGTTCAACAGAAGCAGTCTGTTGTGCAATATAAATCAATAATTGTATAAATAAATTCTCTAAAAATTCTCTAATAACAATTATTTTGCCCCGCAAAACTAACTTTCCTTCCAGTATCAATTTATTCAAGATTTTAAGTATTAACCATGTTATATTTGAAACATATACAGAAAGTAAATGTTTCTTAAATACTCGAATTTCTATAAATTACTTTCTCAAATTGGAACTTATGTTTCCAAAGACAATATAAGGTAATATCAACGTATCAATTTTTAAAACAATCTTACAATTCTTCGTCTAAGTAACCAACGTAAAGTATATTTTTATTACAACTTTATCCGTCTTAAAGTACTCTTTCCTTTCAGTATCAAATTAATAATTTTTTATATATTAAGTACGGTACAGTCGATATGCTGCAGAATTGCTTAACAAGATGAAAGATATATTTCTGAAGAAGATAATGCAATTATTTCTTGAAGCAGAAGTTAGACAATAATAGTCAATTACCGTCTGATCATCCAAGTGTAATAAGTTCTTCGAAGAAGAAAAGACGTTTATCTTTGATAATCATTTATTGTAGCAATGGAGATTCTTTAAATACATTGATGAAAAAAAAGACTTATTGTTATAATATAATGCATGCTACTTTGATGATCGCATTAACTATAGTAAAACTGTTAAAGAAGAACTGCGAATGAATGACATCGTTTTAGTCTGTTTTAATTTAATGTTCTTTACTTAAATTTCAATAAGAGAGAATTTTAAAATGACAAATCACATTATTTCTTTGTAAAGATGTTTTATTTACATTTTAATAAAACATAATTTAAAATATATATATATCCCATATGTAGCAAAAGAGACAAAACGGACAGTACTTTTCTCACAGTTTTTTGTCTTCCTTAAGAGCTTGCACAACTCGTTCAAAAAGACCCGGATGATAATTATAAGTCAAAGGAGTCATTATTTTCAAATATCTTGTTAAAATTTCAATATATTTACATGATTTTTTTTATTTTGCATAGGATAGCTTAGGACGATCTACAACCAGACTAGTTTATATATATATATATTTTTAATTATATTTTGTTTATATTAATATTATTTCAATTTCAAAACCTTTTTCAACCGGTTCCGAAAATTAAAGTAATTTTTTAAAACATCTAAAATATCTGCTTTCTATTTAACACTTTCCAATAAAATATTAAAGATTTTACGACTTCAGTTTGTGTATCGTCTGCCCACCTGTCCGCGCTCTAACCCTCGTAAATATGCTTGTTCTACCCGCGATTTTTGCATGATATTTACATTTACCTTAGAGCAAACTATATTTCAAATGAAGTTTGTAGCATAATTAGTTCATCTACAACGACACACAAAAGTTTTCCATAATATTACAACCAATGGGAAAAAATATTCAAATGAATTTTAAAGATGTTACAGCGTTTCACAAATTAAAAAGTGTACTAAATTTTCATTCGGTATAATATGTTTATTCGAAATAAGTTGCTATTTTTTACAGGGCCACACAAATGAATTCCAATGCATAATGGTATAGGGGGATATTGTTTACGACTTATTTTAATTTTGTTAAATAATTTCATGTATAATGACATTCCTATATGTCAAACAAACTTACTATATTTTATGTATAAGAAATTGTTTAGCATTTACGGGACCACGCAAAAGATTTCAGGTAGTTAACTCTATCTGAAAATATGTATAATACCTACATTGCACGAAAATGCTTTTTTTAATTATGATATGAGTTTTAAATTTCATGATAGTTATGCATACAATATTGTGTGTATAGATGCTACTCTTGATATACAGGAGTACACAAAATATTTTGTAAACGTTACTAAGTATGAGCGTAAATTTTTTAAATGTGTTATGCATTTTTATGCTGAACGGCATTTAGCTTGATAAGAGATGCTTGTAGAAAAACAATAAAATGATATATAGGGCGATGCGAAGAATTAGATAGCCCTCTTATAAACTCTGAAACAGTGATTTCAATTGTTTTAAGCGTGTTTTAGTTTGAATAAAATTTTAACTAATTGGTTTCGTGTAGTAAGTATTCTAGTTAAACTACAGGGCTGAACAGACATACTTAAGTATATTTCCATTTATTTATATAAAATGTTGAAAGATAAATTTCAATCTGTTATGCGATTTCTTGTTAAACTAATTTTTCACATTATATAGTATATGTATAACCTACAGATCAAATAAAAGCCCCATCAAAAGAACTATAATACTCATTTGGCATTGGAATTGATGAAATCAGGTTTTCAAATGTTTTATCTTTTCTCTAAAATGTTTACTACGGTTAGTTATCTAATTTAACTTATTTATTAAACAACTAAATTTTGTTAATGATTTCATGAATGTTGGAAAATGTTTCATAATCTATGCTTAACGTATAATTTTTCTTTCTTGTTTAAGATTAGGAAGTATACAACCACTTTAGATGTCCTTCCGGGTTAGATGTCCTATTTACTGCAGCTATTAGAAGTGTGGTGTAGCTAATAAAGTTTGCTGTCTCCATGGCAGACCAGATGAAATTACCTAAACGATTATCTGAATGAATTGTGATGACCAGTTGTTAGCCCAAGTGCAGTACAAAAAAAAAAAAAAAAAAAAAAAAAAAAATCTGTAAAGTTACTACTTTTTTTCTTTTATACTGAGATTCCTAAAAAAAATCTGTAAAATTACGAATTTTTTTTTTAGAAAAGTAGGATGCCAAGCTCTTTTTATGAAACTGGGCAACCCGGGTTACATGTAATATTTTAGCATGATTATTGTATTTGTAATAGATTCTTTTCTAAAACTACAGATTTCTGTACCTTTACAAAAACTAATTTTGTAGACTCGCATCTACTTTTGTATAGTAAACAGGTAGAATTTTAAGAAGCATACAGGTTTCTGTAACTTTACATCTAAAGAATTACAGATTTCTCTTTTATTTCTATATTAGGGACAGTGATTTGGCATTTTCTGCTAAAGATCTTGATTTAACTCATAGTCTGTTCATTTTTGCACATTATTGGCAACACAAGGTTTCTATGATATCTTTAAAGTATCATTGGTCATAGAATGTTAATAAAAATAAATTTTTATGTACTGTTGATAATTCAAACGTACGAAATTTTGCATCTGTATAAAAAAATGTAAGCGGTGAAATAACTTATAAAAGTGAATACATTTTCTGTGGGAAACCAAGATAAAAATTAATTGATTATTTAAAATTGCTGGGCATCACATGCTAAGCTAAAGCCGTATTTTTGTTCATGAATTGAACAAAATTACTAGTAATTTTACTATACTTTTAACAGACTGATTAAGAATGATATTTCAATTGTAGTGACAGGTTGTCGTATCGGTAAGTTTAAAGGCTGGACACTGTCAATTTACGACAAGATTTTCATTCAACTCAAAGCCTGTTCACTTTTTCTTACAATTGGAAAAATTAAGATTTGTACAATAGCTTTAAAAAAATGTCTATCATAAAATCTTAAAAAAAGTAACTTTTTGCACATTTTATCAGGAGTTCTCCAAACATAATGAATAAGTTTAAAATTTAAAATGTTGAGAGAACCTATCCAGATGAACAAATTATGTATAAGAAAATAGAGTGGTAATCTAATTATTAATTCAAAATTATAGAGTATCTCATGATTAAGTCAGACCAGGTTTCTGTTCTTAAATTTAACAACTTTATAAACAATTTAGCTGTATTTTTAAAAGGCTGGTTTGAAATGTGATATCGTTAACTTTACTGCTTAAAGTGATCTATAATTTGTCCAGTAGCGCCACATACATTGTCAGTAACATTCTAAATTATGGAGCATCTCGTTCGCAATTGTTTGTGTAAGACTGGTGACTTTTACAATTTTTTTTATGTATGAATAAATTTCAAAACCAAAATGCATAATATCCTCAAAATCATTTCACTATTGGCAGACGAAAAGAAGCTATAATAGTAATTTATCATTAATCGAGAACCTTTTTTTTTTTTTTTTTTTTTTTTTTTTTTTTTTGCTAAATAAGTTATTTTAGAAAATGTTTAAATTCAATTTTATGAAAACTATAGAATTTAATTTTATCCAAATGACTTTTACAACATGTTTTACAATGTTTTACACATGTTTTACAACAATGAGTAAACAACTTTACTTCCTGTTAAAGTAGTTTACGATCTCGCGATATACTGTTATATATTTCAAATTCTTTCAAATATTGTCTGAGCAATGTAGGAAAGATTCGAAAAAAATGAAATATAATGAAAATGTGTGATATAGCGCTATATCCATTATCTTTTAATTTAAGCATGAGATAAAGAGAACAAACACACACAAGTTAAAGACTAATACACGATAATCACTTATTCTATTAAATAATTTTCTTTTACTGAACAACGAAAACAGCTTTTATAACTAAAGTGTCATCTGGTTCATATTTATCGTCAGAAGAATTTTTCTTCTGTTTCCCGAAATATATTTCTTAAAGAATCTCATAACAACAAAAAGTTTAGTTTTTATTTAACTGTCATAAATAAAAATCAAACACTTTTGTTTTCCGTTTATAATGTTTTTCTTTTTTATATATTCTAAACACCTTATTGTTATGTTTAAGAAACAGTGAATGTTAGATATTTTACCCATGCTTTCAAAAAGTGGACAAACGAAAGTAGGCATTGAAAACAACTTTTATGACAGAAGCGTCATCTGTTTCATATTTATTATCAGAAGAATTTTTCTTATGTATCCCAAAATATATTTCGGGGACACAGTACATTGAAATTGGACAAAATATTAGTTTTCTTTTTTTAATATTGATTGGAAGCTTCTTTAATTGTGAATATTTTGAGACTTCATTTTCACCACCTATCCTACGATTATATCCAAAGATGTTGTATATTTTGTTTGTAGATCACGCGCAATTACCTATACAAAGGAAAACTAACTTTTCTCCATATTGATATTTTTATAACTTGCTTATTCGATAAACACTAAGACTTTTTTGTAATTTAGATTGAGATTCGAAAATTTTTTACGTGTTTTCTATGGTGTGTTTAATATTTTTTGTGCATGGATTTAACATTCACGTTTATAGTTATTTTTTTAAAAAAATATTTAAATAGAAAGTTTGTTGAATTTTCTTCATTTTTAATGTACACGAAAGACAAAACATCCCATACATCTCAAAATCCATTTGTAGATTGATATAGTATAATCTAATGAACGTGGGAAAAAAGCAGGAATAAAGAGAAATAAATTTAAAAAATAAATAAATACATAAATTTTAGTGAAATAGGCTGATCTACATTCTTTTAATTTTTAATATTAAGTATTCTGCCACCACATACATTATAGTATTATTCAAAATTGGAAAAAAAAAAGTTTCAAAGTACTGTGTCCCTTTAAAAAACATCGTAACAGCACAATGTTCAGTTTTTATTTATCTGTCACGAATTAAAAATAAGAAATTATTGTTTTCCATTCTTATTTTTTTCTTCTCTTATACAAACAAACACATTATTATTATTTTTAAATTTTCACAATCATTGAATATTAGTTATTTTTCCCATGTTTTCTATTTATAGTTTTCTGTCCATTATTTTTCTTTCGTTATCGATTTCCGATTAATACACAACTTCAGTATCTGTATTAAAAATAATATTTTATTTAATGATTGTTAACTTCTATTTTAAAAATTTGTCATAATAATCAAACAATCAGATTGGAGTTAAAAGAAAAATTTTATAGTTATTTTTATATAAAATTTACTAACGATGACTACGTGTTAATATTCTTCCCTTATCAATATTATCTGCTTTTATTAATCCTGTTAGTGTCTGAAGCGAAACAAGTAAAAATTATAACATTTGTTTCGATTCACCCCTATCTGAGGGGTGAATCGGAACACCATTAAAAATTTAATTATATATATATATATAAAGTGTAATTTTTTTTCGCTTTTCCTTAAAAATTAAAGAACAAACAAGACCGAAGTTTCTAGTCAAAATATAAAAGAGTTAAAAAATCAGTAGTTATTTTTTTGCACGTTAAAGTTGAAAAGTGTTCCGATTCACCCCATTTTATGGTAATTATTAATTAAACTTTTATTTATTATCATTTCCTTTTTAAAATAATAGAAAATAATTTTAAAATATATATGTAATTAGTATTTAAAATCGGAGTTTCCTCCAAATTGGCATCTGAAAAAATAATCGTGCCAATTGGTACATATATGACATCTGTGCCGAAATATTTTGTTTTATAGAATATAATTTCCGTAAAGTGGAAATTAATTTCCGCGTTAATGGTACTCAAAGTAAAGGTTCAGTAGAAAATTGCTTTAAATAGAAAACTTTGTTAAAGGGTAATTTGCTTGTATGTAGTTTTTCATAACTTTCGTGACATTAAATTAGCTTGAAATACTGAATACTGTTTAAAATAATTTTCAATCATTTATTTTTATATCAAGTAATATAACCATATTAAAAATGTGCTGATTTTTACTTCCAATAATTGTTTTTAAGTGCACACCTTTTTTAATTTTTCTTTTTCTTTATGTAATACTTTATGATATCGATGTAAAAATTGCGTATAGAATAATGTTTCAAGAATTTTTTAACTAACATGAATACAAATTCATTTGTTATCAAAAGATTTTGAAAAGAAAAACCAAAATAAATTACTGGTGAGTTTCTTTTTTAATTAAGATTAATTAAGTGATTAGTTTTATTTTGAAACCACTTGAAATCTCAGTTAAATCATTTTTGGTATTGTGAGTTTCAAGAGAAAATAAATCTAAATTTGTCAAACAGCATAGAAAAAATCTAATATATCTTTATGAAAAGTAATTCCTTTAATTATATAAATCCACTTGTTCATAGAAAAGAAATGAATATCGACAAGACAAATGGAAATAAGCAAAAAAAGAAGAAGTGCTTTAAAAACTTTTTCAAATATTTTTCTTTCGTTCTCGATTTCCGAATAATACACTACTTCAGTATCTGTATTAAAAATAATATTTTATTTAATGATTGTTAACTTCTTCTTTAAAAATTTGTCATAATAATCAAACAATCAGATTGGAGTTAAAAGAAAAAATATTATAGTTATTTTTATATAAAATTTACTAGTGATGAATAGCTATAAACATATAAAATATTTAATTGTATACCTTGATCTTATCATTTTCTATGTGAGGTTTCGAATTAAATCGAAACTTATAAAGAAGAGGAACAATTAAAGCAATATTAATAAAAATAAGTGAATAATTTATTATTATAACACTAACATAATTTATGGTTCACGTGAATGAAAATTAAAATATAACTATTCATAATAACAATAATAAAAAAAAGAGTAAGGTCATTATGGTTATTTGCGATAAGTTTTCTCATATATTTGTCATATTAAAGGTATATTACGAAATAATATAAATCTAAAATATCAATACATTAGAAACTAATGCATTGTAACAAAACTGGATGATCAATTTGTAATCAATGTGAAATATAAAAGGAGTAAGTCTTGGTTACGTCCATTAATAACTATGTAAATAAATAATTATAATAATAATGTACATTCTAGAACGAAAATGCAAGAACTTATACTATAATAATTATTTTTCTTCTAAGGCGTCATTTTTATACATTCTAGAACAAAAAGATAAGAACTCATATTATAAGGGGCATTTTCACCATTCGCTTGCATTTCATGGTAACGGATTTGATATTTCAAATAATACTATTAGAAATGAACTAGATGTATAGTTTCTAATTTATATAATAATTTACATACCTTCTAAATCTATTTAGTAAACTTACTTAGCAGCTTACATCTCATCGCTTACACACATGGTAACAGATATGACAAATAACGGACTATTAGAAATGAACTAGCTTGTATAATTTCTAAGTTAGATAATAATGCATATACTTTCTGACACTATTTAATAAACAACGTTTAATTTTAAAAAGTGCCAAAAATCATTATTTTAATATTAAAATTTACGATAACAGACTTGACAGTAAAAAAAAAAAAAAAAAAAAAAAAAAAAAAAAAAAAAAAAAAAAAAAAAAATCCAACTTTAATGATAGCTGATTTTTGCCTCTATTACATTCTTCATAATTGAAGATTAAAAAATGGCAAGTAGTAGTTGCGTGAATAGTTTAACTATATATTGGTGATTCTCAAAATAGGGGACAATTTCAAAAGTGAAATCTTTAAAAAAATTACTGTTAGCAAAATTTCTGAAAAAAATAGGTGTTGTTAATATAGTATTAGGTATACTTTACATGTAGTCAGCAGAGCTAAATATTTAAAAATTAACTTTCAAAAAAATAATTAGTATTTTTTGAGCCATGCTAATGACAAAACAAATTGCATGGAATAAATATATTAAGAAATTTTAATTTTCTTCCTGTTTAAATATTTTTTTCTTTATTTATTAGCCTTCCTTTTCAGCAAATGGTTTCCATTTTTACATATATACATATAAGAAGAATAAAAACATTACCAAAGACCAAACTTTGTTTACATGAACAACATTATGACACTAACAATGTAAGAAGCTGTCTTAGTGATTTTCTGACAGATTTAATGCATATTTTAGGGATAATAAATGTAATACCTAAATTTATATGTAAAATAAAACTTTATAAAAGATACAATATAAGCAATAGTTACATTTATGCACATAGGAGTCTTTAGCATGGACAGAAAAACCATGCTAATGACACTGATATTTGTCCATGCTAATAACAAATTTTAATTTAAATAAGATTATGACCCATAATATAATCACAATGCAATAATCCTTTCTGGGGCTTTTTAAAACACAAAAGTCCTATGCAAATAAGTAAAATAAAAATTTTAATTATAAAATAAACATGAAAATTATTATCCATTTTAATGACATACAATTGATGTACGCCCCTAATATTCAACTTCTATTCTTAAAATACAATACATGCTTCTATTTTCAGGCTGGGATAAAATGGCTCCTTGTTGCCATGGAGAAACTTTATATTTTAAAACTATTGTCTTATGTGAAAATGAAATTTTGATTAATAACCAGCTGTTATAGTATGACCTTGTTTTGAAAATAGAATATGGAGGACAAACTTTAATTCTTTTTTTTTATACTATAATTTTATTTTAAAAAGAGAAATTTATTGGATCAATCCTCTCCTTGATTAATTTAAAGAAAGAATAACATTTGTTTTATTTTATAAACATGATATTAACTCTTGAAAAAGCTAGTATATACAAGGCACAGCTGCTGTGGACATCCATGCTAATGACATTTTGAACATTTATTCTGTTATTTTAAGGTGTTTTTAACTAAAAAGTGAGTAATTCTTGAGTGCAAATAATGAATAATATTAAGACAAACATATCTAAATATAAAAACATGACAGAAAACCTGTCAATTTTTTTTGTATGCCGAAAGACATAAATTGTCCCCTATTTTGAGAATCACCCATATCCGAATATTTGTTGCTAACTTTAGACAGAATTAGAAACCCGTTTTGACTAAAATAATCACAAAGTCACGGAATTGACACAAAATGTTTCTGTTAATTTCTTAAATTTTGTAAACAATGTTTTTCATTTTTATAGAACACTAACAGTCCATATTTAAAATAATTAACTATCTTTATTTTAAAATGTTAAATAAAATAAAAAATAATAATCAGTTAAATCCATAAAATTTGGAATGGGACAGGCATTTTTGCTTAGAATGACAATTTTAAAGATTTATATCTCTAAAATTTTTATTGATTTTTTAAATTTTTTATGTTAAAAATGCTCAATATAGTCTTCTTTAGCTAATGCATAGCTGAAATCAAACTTTAAATATTAATTTATGTTTGAATTTTCTTCTTTTTACTCTTGGACAGCATATATAAGCGAAATTTGAAAAGGCCCCATAAATAATTATTTTCAAAAGCGTTACTTTTAAAAGTGACGTCCTTTAAGCAAAATAATTATTTATAAGTTCTTACCATTTAGATGAAGAACGTGAATTATTATTATTATGATCAGTATGAAGTTTAAAAGAAAAAGCAATACCTATTATTATATAAAAATTGCTAACGATAAATAATAAAACACATAAAAAATATTTCATTTTTTAATTGAGTCTTGTGACTTTCAATAAGAGATTTTGAATCAAATGGTAACTTACTAGAAAAAAATAATAATGAAATAAATATTCATAAGAAAAAGTGGATATTTTTCTGTTAAAAAACTAACAGGTTTAGCGAGACACATGAATGCAAATTAAAATCTAAGGATTGATAAGAAGAAAAATAACTAAACAGTAAGGCCATTGTGGTTACATGTGATGAGATTTCTTATACATTTGTCACATTAAAGGTACATTACGAAATATTTTAAACATAAAATGCCAATATATAACAAATTAACACCTTGTTATAATATAGTAATTATAGTTGCAAAAAGATGTAAATTAAAACTTTAAAAACAGTTTAAATAGGTTTATTCAAAAATCGGATGTTAGTTTAATCACAGAGACAATCAAAAGTATTTCGCTACATTATGGCCTATGGGAAAAATAGTTTAAAGTGCACTTTAATGATGTTAAATTTTTTCGAACATAGTAAAACTTAAATGCATCTATGAAATATATAATAAAATATACAGTTTGTATAATCTATGATGAAAAGAATATTTGTTATTAATTTGCAGATGTACACAAATATATTCCATTACATAATGGTATAAGGGAAAACATTGCTTAGAGCGAGTTCAAATCACATTAAATTGTTTCACATTTTATGAAATTGGTATACGTTGCTCAGGTTTACTATAAGTTATTTCTTGTATTATAGAAAGCAGATAATATTTACAGGGACATACAAAATATTGCGCATAATATATTTTAATCGCAAGTACTGTATACTATTAACTAAAATCTGAATAATGTTTTAACTTACTTTAATAGTACGAAAGCACCCCATTTGCTAAGCTTGACGCAAAATTTCTGACTTGCTTCTATTATATTCAATATCAACTACATGCTCCTTTCTTCCTATACTTAAATTTAGAGCTGATGATACCAATATAGCACTTCTTTTATACATCTGGACTAATAAATTGCATTTTGTACATTATTGAGTAAGTTTAAAAATTAATTAGGCCAATTTTAAAGCCAAATGACACTTATTTTATTACTTCAAAGGTTGTTTGACTACTATGTAGATATTGAAATGCTTGAGACTGTAATTTTATTTCTCAAAAAAGTTGGAAAATATTGAATAATATAAAGTTTGTATTTTTGAGAATCAGATTTATTTTCAGATTTATTATTGCAATATCCACAACTAATTTATTAATAAACTTTATTTTAAAATCTTTATTGTGAACAATTCTGCGAATTTTATCCCATTAGCTAAATTATTTTCAGACCGTACTAGGAAAACTTATAAAAAATCTATAGTTTGAAACTTTATACATAAATGGAAAACATACATTATTTTTGTCATATAGAGACTCACAGAGTGACAGATAGAGTCATACGTAAGCAATTTCTAAAAGACATCAAATCATGTTCAGGACCGTTTAAAACATATAAATCTATCGAAAACTGGAAGTCGAAAATTTTCACGAATCCAATTCTTTCTTCTTTTAAAAATAGAAGAAAGTAAAAGTAAATCAGAGCCAATTCAACTGTTTTATAGTCAATTCATAACTATACACATCACATTTAACAATGATTAAGTATTTTTATTTTTATTTTCTTTTATTACTACAAGAAGAAAGTGCTATATTTGTGAAACTTTTCGATTTCCGGTTTTCGACGAAATTGCACGTTTTAGGGATCAGAGAACTAAAAAAAAAAAAAAAATCATGTATTTAAAAAAATCTATACGTTAGTTTGACTGTCATACTGCCACTCTGGTATTCTCTTATTCTATGAGTCTCTGTGTGCAAACATTTTGTGGACGCTCTATCTCAAGAACTAATGCACGGAATTCCACAAAACTTAAGATTCAGTTAGACTTTATAATAAAAAGAATATTGCCCAATTAAACTGATGGCATTGAGCTCACAGGCTACGCATACTAATTGTACATTACAGCCTTATATTTTCATGGGTTAATTCCGTTCGAAAAAAAAATAAAAAGGAAAAACAGCTTTCCCCTTTCCCCTTTTTTATACTTAATCATTGAACCACCTAAACTATCAAGCACATGCTTTGTCATATAAAATATCTATATCCAAAATTCAGAGCAAATAAGATAATTTTTAATAAAAACCCAATTAGCATTTATATAATTTAAGAGGAGTTATCCCCCTCTTTTATACTTAACCATTAAACTTCCAAAACTATTCAGAGATTTGAACGAAATCTGACAATTCTTCTTGAAAAACCCATTTATATAAATTAAGGGGAGGGGCATTAGAACCCCCGTTCCCCCTGTTTATACTTATTCAATGAACACCTAATAACAGTCACGGAATCGCCTCATCAGAATGATCCTATATAACTAAATTTTGAACGAAAATTGTTAATTCTGCATGAAAAACCCATTTATATCAATTAAGGGGAGGGGCATGATCCCCCCCCGTTTCCCTTCTTATACTTATCGAATGAACTCTCAAAATTAATCAGGGAAGCGTCATATCATAATAAGTCTATATCCAAAATTTCATGGAAATCGGATATTTTTATCATGAGTTATCGCGTTACGCACGTACGAACGAACGGACATACATACGGGCGGGCACATAAGTTCTCAGGCTATGATAGCCTGTGAGCTAAAAACTAGAGGTGATTACATTTTGGTGTATATTGCACATCAGGCAGCGATGCTAATCTGCCTTATTCATGATTTCCACAATACTCTCAGAAAAAGACTCGGATGATAATGTAAAGTCTATGGAGGCGTTTTTTTTCAAGTATCTCGCCTAAATTTTAATATTTTTACATGATTGTTTTGCACAAGATTGCTGAGGAAGATCCACAACCGGCCTAGTTTTTACTTTTTCAGTTTTGGTTTCAGATCTTTAAAAAAAAAATTACTTTAACTTTCGAAAACGGTTTAAACCGTTTCTAAAATTGAAACTATCGTAATAAAATAAATATATAAACAAAATCGAAAAAGTAAAAACTAGGCCGTTTGTGGATCGTCCTTAGCTATCTTGTGCAAAAAAAATCATTTAAAAATATTAAAATTGAAGCGAGATATTTGAAAAGAACGCTCCCATAGACTTTATATTATCATCCGGGTCTTTTTCTGTGCCTGGGGAATTAATATAATTTGCTGCTAACTACTTCTTAGTACAAATAACTCAATACGGGCGCTGCTATGCTGCATATTTTCGGGATTTCTCAATAGGTGTATCTAAAGGACCAATGCATATATTTTCATTAAACTTCAAGTTCAGCTAGTACCTGATTAAAAAAGATCCAAGTTAGTTTTTTGGTGTACATCACCCAGGAGGTGGCACTGTTGTTCAAAATTTTTTAAAGATTTTGCAATAGCTCTATCTCAAACAGTAATGCATGGATTTTTATCATACTTCAGTTTCAGTTAGAAGTTGATATAAGTTGTTGCTGACTAGATTTTGGTGTAAACCGTCTATCCGGTAACACTGCTGCACAGCATTTTTCAGGAAGCATTAATCTGTATAACATAGAAGAAAGTTTTGGGAGTGTCATATCTGACTAGTAATTATTATTATTACTGGAAGCATAAAATTAATCCATTTTCATTGAATGGTTAACGATAAAATATTTTGGAAAAAAGTTTTCAAAAGATTTGCCTTCATAAGTTTATAATTATTAATATTTTAACTTAAAATACCTTGATAAGCATAACACAGTATTAGGCTTATTCTGAATAGCTAAATCAATGCATATAAAGTGAGATAAATTTTTAAGCATTAAAAATGAATAATATATACTAATAATGAAATAATTACATTTTATTTTCTTTTATCTTTTTTTTAAATAGGATAAAAATTAGACCTTTAAAATTTAAATTAATAAGGTTTTTATTTATTTATTTTTAAATCTTAATAAACACAAGGCAGGTATTTAAAAAATTTGTATCTAAGAAAACACATACAAATTGAAATTCAAATAAAATATTTTAAATATTAATCATCTTAGTACAATATTAGTATTTAAAAAGATAATATAAAACAGAAATCTTCAAAAATTGTCATTATTAGCTTTCTTTTTTTCTTTTTCTAAGTGAAACACATTAAATTTTGGATTTGTTTCCTGGAACTACGGATTGTATGAAATTTTTGAAAAACTTTAAACTCATATGGTTAAATTAAAAGTATGAAATGAGAATTCCAAAACGCAAATATTATTATTATTTTTTTAAAAATAATAACTGCTTAGTTCAAAATTACTTTTCTCGAATATATATACATATTGTTGCATTTTTTAAAAGCGTTTTTTAAACTTTTAAACTGACAGAATAATAAGAAAATATCGATTAAAATTAAGTTATCTAAAAGATAAAAACTTCAAGCCATTATCTCTTTTACGGGTAAACCCCCATTTCTCATTGTGCCTCTCATTTCCTCCGTGTTTCAAAAGCATCTACCCCCTTAGAGTTCAAAGAATGCCGCCTAGTTGTCGCCTTGTCTCACCAGATGCCTCTGGCCCCAGCCCACCTACCATAAAGCGCATGCGTTCCCTCAGAGCGAGGGAAACATACCTCGTGTACTGGGGCTTAAAATCTATTTCTCATACAGACTAGGGCAGACACATGCGCGCTTATGTGTTAGAATCTTGATTATTAGTAATATTATGGATTTAAACGAGAACTTGGAGAGACATGCAATTGAGTTAATGCTGCTTGTTTTTAAACATTCAGCCGCTGGTTTGCTTCTGCTTTTTAATGAATATTCATGACTTAAATTAGTGATATAAAGCTATTATTGAAATGATTTACATTTGAAGTGCTTCGTCGATGTTTATTTTATGACAGGAAATAGATAATGTTTTGCATGGAACTCTTTATTTTAAATTCTTGAAATATTTTGTTTAAAAGATAAAAAATAATTAAATACACGAAAATTAATTATAATAATGTATTTGCATTAAATAAGTTTTGAAAAAAAAGGCAAAGACTTAAAAAAATCACAAAACATACTGAAACGTTTGAAAAACATCTGTGACAAAAATCTTTTAAATAAATATTGTTGTTTCCATTATAATCCTGGCAAACAATTTTTTTAGCAAGTGTCTTCTAAAAAAATGAATAAAAATTAACTTACATAGTCCAATTTAAAAAATATATTGTTTCGAGTAATATTAGACTGTTACACTTTTCAATAAAAAGGTCAGAAAAATGGAAATTAATTAGATACAGTTCATGATTGAAATATATTTATAAAATCACGACTAATAAACGTAATGATGCGTTTAAACTCTATGCAATAATTTTTTGGAAATATGCATTTAATAAATATTTTATAACATAGTTATATTTTCATCCTGCTTACATCAATGGAAATGAAATGCAACTTTTCATCCAGAATCTAAATCTCATAAAGAGATTTTAACATCTCCATTTGAACACATGTCTCAATAGCATGTTCTTTTTCATTTTATTATGAAGGTTAGAATCTTCGGAGCTCATTCGAACTCTATATTGTTGATCTTGTAAAATGAAGGAAATTAAAAGTTTCCTTTTGCTTGTTCGCAAATGGTCATGCTTCCAAAATAAAGGATTCACAGACTTTTGGTTTCACTTTGCACTATTGTGGATCAAATATAGCTGTGTTGTGTGCAGCCATGGTAAGAAAGACTTTATATTTAATAAATTTTGTGTGATAATATACTTAAAATTTTTGACGTAAAATGTTGATGTTTTTCTGATATTATGTAAAATTAAAAATTTGGACAATTTGACTATGGTTATATTAGTTCAATGCAATTTTAATTTTTTATATCGATATGCATCTTTTTTTAAAGATATTTATTTTAGCTTTTTTACGTTATGCAAGGAATATTTGTAAATTAAAATAAATAAGTAGTGCTCTATACTTTCGAAAAAAGAATGATGAGCAACAAGAACTCAATTCTTTTTGTGCGAAGGTCATGCAAAAATGGAAAGTTTGATCTTTATATATTTTATGTACCATTCTCTATAGAGCTTTTTATATATTATTGTTATAACATAATACTACATATTATATGTATAATTCTATTTAATCCTCATTTAAAAGACGACTGGAAAATCGTTTTTTTCCTTTGTGTATCAATTAAAGCAATATTTATAAATTAAAGAAAGCACAATTCTTCCACTACAAAAAAAAAAAAAAAAAAAAAAAAAAACAATATTATAATAATATTAAATAAAAAACATTTCGTACGAAAATATTATGAAAATAGAAAGAAACTTTTTTTTAGTACATCTATTTATTTATATATTAATTCTTTATGTAGTTCTGTATTTATTATTATTAAAATAGAATTATATATGTTAAATGAGCAATTTTATTTTAATCTATACTTATAAAATAACTTGAAAAAAGAATACTGAACAAAAAAGTCTCTGAACTAAGATCGCACGAAAATGGGAAGAAACTTTTTTTTTATTTCTTTATATATTTATTTTTTATATATTTGTATATTTATTGTTTATGTAAGTCTTTATATAACTTTTTATGCATTATTTTAAAACAAATTATTTACATTGCGTATATAATCCTATTTTAATTCTTATCTATAAGACAACTATCAAATACTTTTTTGCGTATTAATTAAAGCAATATTTATAAGAGAAAATAAATAAATAGTGCACAATTCTGCCACGAGAGAACAATAATACTGAATAAAAAAAAGTGCGAAAATCACAAAAAAATGGAATGAAACTTTTTTATAGTATTTTTCTTCATATATTTTATATATTAATTCTGTTTATACCTTTTTATGTAAATTTTATAAGTTATTATTATTTTTTATAAGTTATTATTAAAATAGAATTATATATGTTGAATGTGCAATTTTATTTTAATACTTATTTCGTAGAGACAATTTGTAAATATATGTATAGATTTTTTTATTTGCGCATTAATTTAAACAAGATCTATAAAATTAGACAAATAAATTGTGCACCCTTCTTCTGAAAAAAAAAAAAAAAAAAAAAAGAATATCAGTTGTGTGACGATAACATAAAATTGAAAAACAAAAACATTTTTTTTCGTTTTATACTAAAAAAACATATTGAATGATAAATCTAAACTTTTATTTGTACAATTATTGTATAATGTTTTGAGAGTAGTAAAACTTTATGGAGCGTCTAAATTAAACACACACTTTTAAATCAGTTTTAGTTACAAGCGTGCTCCGTATATCTATATCTAACCTATATCTATCTATCTATCTATCTATCTCTCCACATATATATATATATATATATATATCTGTGTGTATTTGTATATAAAATCATTAATTGTAAAAGAATAATCACAACAGAACATGAAAAAATGAATTATTTATTGTATCTTTTTATGACATAGTTAGATTATAATACTTGAACTTATATATATATATATATCTATATATATATATATATATATTTATACATACATATATAACCATTAAGTGTAATGCAATACACATCATTAAAACAATAAAAAAGGAATTAAAAGGAACATAATCGAAATTTTTTAAACCGAAGCATGTTCATCAAATACCAAATAGTTTAGAAATGCAAATAAAGTGTGTGATTCGTCTTCGTATCAGCCATAAAAAACAAATATAGTAGAACCCTGATTATCCGAATCCCGGTTAGTCGAAAATCGGCTTAATCGAAAGACCTTAAAATTTCTAATTGTCCATCGTAAATGTGAAAAATTTTATTGTCAGTACCATTTTTTTCCGATGTCAAATAATACTTTTCATCATATTTTCTACAGTTACTATTTTACATGTAATTTTTAGTTCAAAACAATTATTAATACATCGAAGCGTTGTTTTAATGCATATTAGCTTTAAAAATTAGAAGCAAAATAAGTAAAAAAACAAAACTTTGAAAGGGTATTATTGCACACTGATTAAAATAGTGTTAAAAAAACATTTTCTTTATGAAATAAAAAAGGTCAACTTACTAATTGGTCCATTGCGTAATTTTGGCAATTTATTAGATAAACACATACGATACTTCATTTTTTTTTATATAAAATATGTTGTGATATTTTTCACCTTCGGGGTGCTTTGAATACGATACCACAACATTTCTACTAGAACTATGTTCTAAATTAAGATTACATCTTTTCATCAAAGAAGTTTTCACCATAAGCCTTCCGCTTATTCAAATATTTCTATGGAATCTCGGTTATCTGAAAATACCTATGAAAAACCGAAAATGCTTTGCTCCCATGCTTTTCGGATAACCGAGGTTTTACTGTAATACGATTTTGTGGTTACCAATACAAATAAATTTAATAATAAAGGGGTATATATAAAACAAAGGTTATGGTTAAAAATAGAAAATTTTGTAAAGAATTCGCAAGGAAGTTGAGATTTTGTTTCATGTATTGAACATAATAAAAATTATATCCTTATATTTCTTATTATTCAGCTCATCAGAATCAGCAGAATTATTTTAAAAGGATATAATCAGATATAATAAAATTCAAAATTCATGCTTTATGTATACTTACTTAATGAAATATTCTTTACAAAGTGTAGTAAAATGTTGATATAAATCCAACAACGAACGATGTCTCTATTTTTTAGGATAGTTATAATTATTTACTTTTTAATTCTAAATGTACTCATTTTTCAGAATGTAACTCTATTTTTATCTATTTATTTATTTATTTATTATATTTTTCTATTATTATTTAATTTAATTTAATTTTGTTTTATTCTATTTTTTTTTTTTTTTTTTTTTTTTTTTTTTTTTGGATAAAAATTAAAACACGACATTTTTAATGAAGAAGAATAATTTTTTACGTAATTTAATTATTGCCGAAACGTCAGTGAAGGCTTACTTTGGAGACACGAATTTTTTTGGTTTCTGTCTGTCTGTCAGTCATTCTGTAAGTCTGTCTGTTCCGCGATAACTAACGCAAAATCATCCGATTGGCTTGAAATTAAGTGGGTATGTTAGTGAGGCACTGGGATTAAGCTGTATAGTTTTTTGTTAGATTTGATTCATTCGTTTGGAAAATACAGAATATTTTATTTTGCACAATAATGGTTTTCTATGGCAAATCCAATGATTTTCAATTTTTTTCCCTTGAGAGAAGATGGCACATTTCATTAATGGAATTCAACGATAAATATGTACTAAAATTTACCAGTTAAATTATTCATATTGTTTTGAAATTTTGTCTACGCATTTGTCAGATTTTTAAAATTATTGCTGTAAATTTTGGAGATTTTTTATAAATGTGTTCCCATAATATAAACTAATTTGTTTTAGAGATTTACTTGTTTCAAATGTATTTTTTTTTTCATTTTCTTTATTTTCTCTTAATGGTTGCTAAGCAACCATTCATCCTAATTCTTATTTTTATAATGTTATAAATTTGAATGCGTGTACTAAAATTTAAATGAAGTCAACGTCAAAACTGATGAATTAATTAATGTCTTTGTATTTTTGCGGATAAATATAACAAAGCCCAGAAAAGAATATAGGCTATGTTTTATTAATTTTATTCAAATATTTTCCTTAATAATTCAAAATTTCCTTCTTTTTCATACAGAATCAAGAGCGATTTTTTAGATAAAATTTAACCAATTTCCTTTATCGTTGAAAAAAATAAATAAATAAATCTGGAATATTTTTTCAACGGCAATAAGTTTCAACTGAGCAATTTCCATTCGAAAAATTAAAGTAAGAAAAAATAAATATGACCTCAGAATTTTAAAAAAAAATAAAAACAGTACTTTGTTAAATAATAAACACGGAAATTTGTTTCGTTAATAAGAATTTTTCTGACAAAAATGGGGGAGTAATTAGAAGTAAAGGAAATAAAAAATAATTATATTTTTAACAAATATTTCAATTGGTAAAATTTGACGTCATAATTGAAATAAAACAGGTATTTTATAGTTGTCGTTAAAAATACAAGAAACATGGACAGCAATAACTCATTAATAATGACGTCATTGCCGAAACTTCAGTGAAGGCTTATTTTGGCGACGCAAAATTTATTGTTTTCCATCTCTCAGTCTGTTCTTCTGTGTATCTGTCAGTCCCCGATAACTGTCACAAAATGCAATCAAAACTTCTTTTTTTCGTAAACAAAATTGTAAAACCCTAGATTACTGAGTTTACACTTTCAAAAGTTCCTGATACATCAGATTTAGGTGTTTTTGATGGGCAGGTATCTAGAAGTATGAGGATAATGAAAAATGCTTATTAAAACTGTCACTTATACTTATAAATCAAAATGTACAAAGAAATAAAAGATATACGATAACCATTAGCAGATTGATAGAAAGTTAGAAATTTAAATTTAATGAGACTACGGGGGGTTCAGGGGGGCGGAGCTCCCCTGAAGAAATCTACTGTGGTAAGATTAAAAAAAATAATAGATCATGCATTTTTCAGAATATCCTAACATAACTAAATCTTTAATTTAACGGCTTTTGATGGCTTCAAATTTCTTATTCTTATTTTATTCTTATAAATAATTACGTAATTCGAAAATTTTAAATTACAGTTTAAAGGAAGTTGAATATTACGCTAAGTGTGTTTTAAAAAAAGGATGTGAAAAGCTGACGTTGAGGCTCTTGATCTGCAGATTTACTAGTTCATATATTCGATATCTTTTGATAAAATAAAAGAAACACATACACACGATGTACTACACATAGTAAAAACGTTTGGCTGTTATTTCTCAATTTAGCTCCTGGATGATTTGATTGATGCACATTCATTAGTCTATTTTTGCATAAAATATCGATATTAAATGATAAATATAATATTTTATTTGTAGAAGGATTCACTGACTATTTGGAAAAATTCTACCAGAATTATATGAAATTTACAAATACGTTTTTAACCGTTCCTCTGGTATGCTCGAACGTCATAAGAAAAACGTGATTTTGCCAGTCATGATTTGCTGTACCACGCACGGGTATCAATATTCAAATCGTGATTTACTATTCCCACTAGTAATTTTTTATTTAATTTCTGATATTTAATTTATTTTTTTATTTAGTTTTTTTTTTATTTATTTTTAACCCAAACATTTTTCTGATTCAGTTAGACAAATATTTCTCTATTGAAAAACCGGTGATGAAAGATTAATAACTCTGTAAAGGACATGGGATAAAAAAGGCATTATTTGAAATTTTTTCTTCGAAAATACTGATCAGTTAATAATTAAAGTATAATTTTTAAATATTTCTTGTGGCAGCTACATTTATAAATATTTACTACTAAATATTTGTAAAAAATACTTGCATCCATAAAAAAAAAAAAAAAAAAAAAAAAAAAAAAAAAAAAAAAGATTTGTTTGATTTTAAAGTATGTGAGAAAAATTTATTATAGGAATAAGTTCAAGAATATTTTTGAAAAGCTAGTTTGTATTTATAGAAATATTCAGGTCCAGTTCCATCGCAACAAATAACCTTTTTTTAATCTAATGTTTTGTTAGAAAATAAACCAGAGTATAAAAATTATAAAATCTGTAAAATATTGATAATTTGTCAAAACTTTTATTTAAAGAGATATTATTTAATGCATAGTGCAGCAAAACATTGTTAAATTCACATTTACTTAAAAGTCAATCTTAATATAACGTCATTTTCTAAAAGTCTCAACCAAATCTATTAAAAAATCCCAATGAAAATCAATTGAAAAATATAAAACCCTATAAAATCAACACATTTGATTTAGTATTTTCTCTTTATTTTAAAATTGATTGCAAAATGAATATATATATATGTATATATATATATTACCTCAAACAAAGTTAAAAATAAAATAAAATTATATAAACTTCATAAAAAAGCACGGATTCATTATAACATTTTTAATCAACTTGAGAAATTTTTTATCTTGTTTCGCAAAATAAATAAATAAATAAGATAACTAAGGTAAATAAATATAAAAACAATTGCAAATCAAAATTTTAAAGAAATTGAGGTTGAACTGAAGTTTATTTGCAATATATAAATATGTAAATAAATAATAAAATTGAAATCATACATATAAAAATATAGGATAATAATAAATAATTAAGTAAACAAACAGGATAAAAAAGGTGCAGAAACCATAAATCTATTAATAGCACACAGACTCTTCAGAGGTGCTATATATCTATAATAATATCATAAAGAGGAAAGATTTGATTGCTTGTTTGTTTGAATTGAATAGGCTCCGAAACTGTTTGACAGATTTGAAAAATTCTTTCACCGTTGGAAAGCTACACTATTTCCAGTGAACATAGGCTATAGTCGCAGCTTAAATTGATCAAAATAAAACGCCAGGTAAAGTGATCAAAAGCAATTTGAGAAATTAAAAGTTACTTCACACCCTAGACACATGACAATCGCTGAAACACATATGAAAACCGTAACTATGCAATATATATATATATATATATATATATATATATATATATATATATATATATATATATATATATATATTTAAATTTTTTAGTCTGACCTGATATAAAAGCGTGTGTTTTAATCTTTAAAGCTATTTAGCAATTATTAAGAAAAGAAAAAAAAATGCTGAAACGCGAATTAATTAAAATTTTAGAAAAATCACAAAACGATTGTTTTGGAATTTTCAAAAAAGTTATAACAGATAGTAAATATTTTAAAGAGTAGTGAGCATCAAATATGGGGCGGGGGGATTTTTTTTTAGGGGGAGCGGTAAAATATTTAAAATTGTAACGTTTTCTACCACTTCAAATGCGGACTTTCCACTGATCCCAGGGATAAATATTACTTATTTAATATAAAACTTTCGGATAGATTATAACAATAAAATATATTTTAAAGAGTAGGGGACGTCCAATTATGGGTAGGGGAGGCAATTATTATTTTTGGAAGAACGTGATCAAATATTTAAAATTGTACCGTTTTACATGCGGATTTTTCAGAGCCCAGAGACAAATACTTATTTAATATAAAATTTTAAACGTTAAAACTCCTATTTTCGAATAATAATTTCATTAAATATCTCCCTTAAGTCCAGAAACAGTTTTGTTGAGTTCGCCCTCTGGTGGTGAAATGTGAAACTAAAAATTTTTTGACATTTTTCAATGCAAATTTCAGGTTTGTTTTCGAATATAATTACGGACCAGGGCAACTCCGGGTGCCTCAACTAGTACATATATATATAATGCAGGTAGTGTGAATAATAGAGTTAGACATTTTTGTTGTGGCACAACATAAAATACGAACTCTGAGTTTGTACGCATCAACCGATTCAGTGGATTTTAAATGTTTCAGTACCAGAAATATCGCAAAGTACTGGTTGCTATATCTGAAAATAAAGGTTTTTTTTTTTTTTAAATTAAAATAGGAAATATCTCTTTATAAAATTTCTGGTGTTGGATTCTTGAAAATCTATAAAGCGTATAAATGCTGGAACTGTAGTTAAAACTGTTTAATTTAATAAATTGTTTAAATTGAAAAAAATACTTCTCATAATAAAAATAATCTTTTCTTAGGTGATCATTATATGTATACTCTGCCAAAAAAATTAAAATCCTAAATTATTTTATATTATGTATGTATAAGTATGAGTGACTTAAGTATGAGTGATAATATTAGGCATAAAAGCACTATTTTTATTTTTATTTTTAACGTGGAATGAAACTATAAATAATAAGTAAAATAAAATAATACAAAATTATTAAAAATATAAAACTGCTTAAATCTGTTGTTTATGCTCTTTGATCAACATGGAATCTAATGAAATAACGGAAAATGTTTTGGAACCACATATAAGTTAATTATACAAATTTCGCTTCAGAAATTACTGAAAATTAGTAATATGATTGTAGCTCATAGAAAACAAGTTATTTCTTTATAACAAGTTCATTATTCACTACACGTTATTTCAATTCTGTAAATTACAGCTTGCAAACAGTAAGATTCTTACCTAGAAAGTCGTATTTATTGTGCATTGCACTCTCCTTCATGGAAAAAAAAAATGTTGTTAATTTATTATTACAAATGCAACCTAAAAAGTAGTACACAATGCTGATATCGTGAAGATTTCAAGAGAGATTAATATATATATATATATATATATATATATTTAAGAAATTAATATTTCTTTGTTTCAACAATGTAAAAGAACAAAAGAGGAAGTGGCAGAATTACCTTAATTGGCAATTGATTTTGCATGTTTGTTAAGATAAAATCATGAGCTAAAATAAAATACTTTCTTCCGCTATTTTTTTTAAGTAGGTTATTACTTTGTATTTTTGTGTATCACCTGTTGCCATTATGATTTCAAATGTCATTTTTTTTTAATGAACAGAAATAACATTACATGTTTTAAAGCAAAGTTCATGACATACGGCATTTGGTTTATGGATCTAGATACGGGAGATACAACTTATAATTAATATTAGGCCTTATTGGAACGGTTAAAACATGTAGCAAAATATGCAAAAAATAAGATGTAGCATTTTACTTTTCTTAAAATAGTATATAAGTTTCCCGAACTATGATTTAATGATGCATGATAAAGTGCTCTAAAACTAATACATTTTTCATAAATTCATTTTTGAAAATCCGTTATCTTCTTAATAAAACGCGAAAAAATAAGTTTATGTAAGAAAAAACTAAATAAATGAAAAGAAACTGCGAACACAATCTTAAAATAAGACGTTTGTCTTAGTTCAATTATATATTATAAATAGACTGTTTAAAAAATATAAACCTATAAAAAGATAACATTAAAATATTTTATTAACTTAAACAAGTGTAAACTAGTTCTTTCTAATAAGTAAGAGTTACACGATGACCTGTTTAATACAGTTTTGAAACTTGTAATTATAAGTCTTCATTGTTAAAAATTCGCAGAAAATCTTCATTCATTGAGACAAATCTGAAGATATCGGTTGTTTTACCAAATTACTAAGCATATCTAGTAATACTATAGACCATTATATGAGCATATAAAAAAATAAAGTTATTACTGCTTTCTGTAAAAAATAGTCGATTGATTGGATAGTTTGCTAAAAAATTTGAATAATGTAGTGTAGATTATAAAATGTTTTTTGCTTCTTGTCTTTTTGAGCAATTTCTTATAAATAGCTGTTATATGAGATACATGATTTTACATGTTCGAAATCATGCTACATAATTTTTAAATTTCTACCATGTATTATTTTAAACGTACTATCATTTTATTAATATTAATTATACTAAATAAGCAGAAAGATATCTTAAAAAGCAAAAGAAATAGCCTTGCTTTTTAAAATCTCCATTTTTAGGAGTTTATTCGAATTAAAGAAAATTTGGATAATTACTTCTGAAATTGAAAGAAAATTTGCAATAAAACAAATACATCAGATTAAAACAAATCGTGGTTAATAAAGCACAAAACATGAGCATCTTCATGTACTGCTTAATATCAACTAGTTTGAATCTGATTTTTTTTTATCTATTCAAAAGTAATGAAATTAAATACGTTATAATTTAAATATGTTAAAAATTTACATATATTGATAACATGTATAAAAATATATGAAAATTCTGCTTCTATAATTCCTTTTTTTTTTGTACAAAGTTCTACAATCAGTTCTTTTTCTTTAAAAATAAATATAAAATATTCAAAAATAAATAACAAATGTATTTGAAGAAAAAAAGAAGAATAGTCTTTTAAATATTCTTTAAAATTTTTATTCACGTCCCTTTAGCTATTATGAAAAACTAATTCGAGTTATTAAATTTGAAAATCTTTTCTTTATATTTAACGAAAAGCTACAACAAAAAACAACATCAGATTAAGAGAAATCTATTTGTATTTTTGAAAATACGAAAATAATCAAATACAAAATAAAAGCAACTTCATATAAAGTTCAAATTAAATTTACAAGTTAATCACCTGCTTTTGACGTGGAGATTCTTCATCGATTTGTAATGCGCTTTTATACCTAAGGCAACTAATCAGAATGCATTAGGAGTATGTATTGAACGCGACGTTCTTTTATTATTCATCATGTTATTGTATACTTAATGGGGACTGTCCCAAAAATATCGAACGACCTTGAATGTTAAAAGATATTCTGTTTACTCGTTTGTTCATTTGTGATTTAAATATAGAAAGAACGTATAACTCTACGAAATTCCTTTTTACTTATTTAATAAACATTCGTTCGTTTTATTGTAGCAATGCTAAGTGTCGCACATTTTATTGTAGGTGCATTATAGGATGTGTAATACAAATTTCAGATTCTTAAAGCAAAGTTGTTAAAAAAAATATGCATTAAAAACTTCAGATTTTCAAAACAGAGTTTTAAAAAAATTATATATGAAGTTCAGACTTTCAATGCAGATTTATTAAATATAAGCAAATCCCTTGGATTTCCTCGCGTAGTAATTCAAATATCCAATTGATACGTTATGTATAATTTTTATTAAAAGAAATTATTCATAGCAAAATTGTTTAAAAAATATGCATTAAAAATTTCAGATTCTGAAAACAGAGTGTTTTAAAAATTGTATATGAATTTCAAACGCTCAATACAGATTTATTAAGAAATAACAAATCCCACGGATTTTCTCGCGTAATAATTGAAATATCCAACTGATATTTGTATGTATATATTTTTTAAGGCAATTACACTTTTAGCAATGATTCAAATATTACGATGTAAGCTATAGTTTAACAAAAATTCATTACACTGTAAAAATATATATCTATAAATTTGTGGATGTACATTTGGGAAATACATATGCTTACTAACATTTTAACTGTACACTGTACAAGAAAAGCTGTAAATCTACAAAACTAGTTTTTGTAAAGTTACAGAAATCTTTACAGGTATCTTTACCAATGGATCTACGAAAATTACAGTTAACTTACTAAAATTTTATCTGTAACATGAGTTGCCATTACATAAAAAGATTATAGCAATCACAGTTTCTAAAAATTTCTTGCAGATTTCTTGATTTTCAGTGCAAATCTGTATCTGTTACATGACTTTTTGCTGCTGCATTTACATAAAAAAGTTCTTGAAATCCTAGTTTCCTAGAAAACTTTTAGTAACTTTATAACTTTACGGTGTATAACACTGCATTAAACAGAATTGAGACTTGTATAATAATAAGAATTAAAATTAAATCTAAATAAATGATAATTGAAAAATTATTTTGAACTTTTATACTCATTTCAGTATTTAATTGAATTTTTGAATGTTTTAAAAACCACATTCTAAGTACGCTTTTACAGCTTCTTATATTGTCTACAATTTTTATGCACAATTACATTATAAATGTAATCGGATTTAATATCTTTTAAATTGACGAAGTAAGTTACGACTTATTTCATCAACAAATCCCCCACCTCCTGCACACACACATTTATATAAATATATATATAAGAGTTGGTACTGTGAAAATCTTCATATAAAAGTTGTAGATAATATTAAGAAGATTTATAATACACGAGGCGATACCCGTCGAAATTCGATGAAAGAAACTGTTTAAGAAGGAGCTGTTTCATTGATTTATTATAAATCTACAAAATTAGTTACAGTAAAAAATGATCAGTCTAACTCTCAAACAAATATTATAAAAAAATACGCTTTATATTGATCAGTCAAACTCTCAAACAAATATTATTTTAAGCTAAGATTAACAGATTACTATAAAACTCAGTTGTTCAAATTTTAAAATTAAACGTTATCATATATGTAATCAGTAAAATATAATAAAGATCAGTTATTATTATGAAGTTATCAATTGAAGCTCTTAAGTTTGGTATGAATGCGAATGAAAATAACAAAATTTGTTAATATTGACACGACCATAGAATTTCACGCCAAATTAAAACCCGTCATCATTTTTATCTTCTCAAAATTTACACACGCACTTTTCATATCCGTATTCACCGAGTTTTAAAAAAATGGTATTTCAATTTGATCATTTTAAAATCATTTCAACTCAAAGCTTGAAGTCCCATTTAATTGATGAATAAAAACGAAATAAAACCGAAATCACCGAATTTTATAACAGACGATATTTTTGACAAAATATACGCATTTTAATTTCTATTTTTTTCTTTCATTATTAAGAGAAAATGGTGTGATTCTGTTGCCACATTTATAAAATTGGTACAAAAAACTATAAAAAAAATATCTCAAAAACAAAATAAGATGCAGCTTTCAAACAAGTTGCTTTTAAAAGTACATTTTTCCTATACGATGGTGTAAAAATTAAAAATGTGCGATGTTTAGAAGTATAAAATTTGCAGTAGCAAAAATTGCAAAACCGAAATTGCAGGAGAAAGTGTTGCTATTCGCAAAATGACGCATGCGTTACGCACAGATACGTTTGGCCTTTATAATATAGATTTTAGTGGATTTGATATCCTTTGAACCGACGAAGTTTTTAACTCTTTTTAAAATCTTATTTTTTGCGACACTTGAACCCTTTTTTAATCATATCAAAAATCTATCATACGTAAATTTGTGCCCCTGTTCCTAGACGTAATATCTTTAAACTGATTTGATATCTTACCGTAACTGAGAAGTACCATAATTATCTTTTTTTCTTGCTGTTTGTTTGCACAAAAAATCTCGGCATTTATACTTTTTGATCTGACTTTGTCCATTAACGGACTAGAGAAGGATTTTCTGCAACTTGATTTTATGTTTCAGTTTGAAAGAAATTTGTGAAAAATCATAGAGTTATCGTGCCTATAAAGAAATTATATATATATATATATATGTATATATATATATATATATATATATATATGGATACATACATAAATATAGATATAGATATCGATATAAAGTAGATGGACAGATAGATAAAGTTTTGAACTACGGTTTGTTTCGAGTTTTAAAAATCGCGATCAGCGGAGATGTGCAAAAAGATTTCAGAAATACCAACACAGGAGAGAATATAACAGATAATATTCTAAAAGAATCTACTTGAAAGCTGATTAATTTTCATAATTACCGAATATTTAAAAATCTAAAAATATTTCTCTAAATATTAGTTTATAAGAATAGGTTTTTAAATACTGCGCATATAAACAAAAATATATGTTTAAAACAATAAGAGAAAATGCAATATTACATTATTATTTAATCACAAATAGCACAATGTAAACTCTAAAAAGACATCCTTTTACTTAAAAGGCGGCAAAGTTAATAATAATGCAGATGTTACAAGTTAAAAACATACAATTTTTTTAATGGTAATATTAGTTCAATAGTAAAGCTACAAAAATCAATTGATATACAAAAGAATCTAATAAAATTTAATTAATGTATATTTATTAAAGTATCATTATCTTTATCTGTAACCCGTGTTGCTGTTACATAAAAAGGTTTAAGCATCCCATTATCCTAATTCTTTTTTAGCAACCATACAATGTTTTGATTCACAGTGCAATTCTGTATCTGTTACATGATTTTTTCTTGTGTCCGTAACATAAATAGTTCTAGGAATCGTAGTTTCTCAGAAAAATTTTAATATCTTTACAGATTTTTTTTACAGTGTATTTCCTGCTACCCTAATAATTCTAGAATCTCTTATTTGAGAAGAGATTGAATAAACAGAACAATTAATATATTGAATAAGCAGAAGAGCAATTAATAAAGGTATACCTGGAAATTTGTGCCAAAATACACTTCACTGTTAAAAAAAAAAAAAAAAAAAAAAAAAAAAAAAAAAAAAAATCGGTAAATTTATTAAATTTTTTTTTAGAAAACTATGATTCTTAATTTTTTTATGGAATGATAACAGCAAAAATTCAGATAACAGAATCAGACATGATTTTTTGCAGTTACCGTTACATAAATTATCCTAGAAACCCCAGTTTCCTTGAAAAAGTTTAGTAACTTTACAGATTTTTTTTAGAGTAGGAAATGCTAGGAAATTTAAAGAAAATGCATGTTTTTAACTTGTTATATCTATATGATTATCTTTGTCGCCTTTTAATTAAAACAGTGATTTTTTGTACGGCTCATGATTGCGTAGTTTTTATATATTTAATGTTTACTTGTATGTAATAAAACATCCCAACATTTTACAGTCGCATATATATGAAACTATAAAGAAATATTAGATACTAGTTCAAATTTCATATTTCTCTGGTAAGGGTTTAGCTATTCCCACGAAGAAAAAAAAAACGAAATAGGATTGAAAAAAGTCTATGTTGCAAAAGCCCGTATAGCAGTGTCATTTCCTGAAAAAAATTTCATACAATTCAATCTTTTGGGAGAAGATTATCTTTCAATAAGAAAAGCTGAATGCATAGTAAAAGTGTATACGCGTTTCTTTCACTGTGGCAAATTTGCAATCTTCTCAAAATGCACAGATTTTACATTATTTTTTTTATATTAATACTTATAATCCATTAAAACAAGAACAAAAAAAGATGATTCTAGCGTAGATTGTGTAACAAAATTTCACAGATAATTCAGGAGGAACAAAATGACTAAATAAACAAGCTATAAAATACAATGTATTGGAATTAATTTCTACTATTGCAATATATAGTTTCAAATAGATATTTTTAATCTTTTGTGTAGTCCTATATAAGGTCTATAGGCTTGATAGATGGAGCATAGTATGGTTAAAGTTAAATTAATACAAAAATTAAAATTTTCCGCGAATAAACGGAAATGTGCTTGAGACTTTTTATGAAACTTTTATATGATTTATTGAATTTATGAAAACCAAGTAATACTTTTAAAAGTACAATTCAGTCTAAAAACGCATATCACATCCGAAAATGTACTTCCAGACATTAGCATTCATATTCTTAAATATTTCAATTTCTTATATTGCCAAATTCGTTTATGTGTCCTGTAAATGGACAATAATAAATTCTGAGCATTTCCTATTCCCCAGTTAGCGCCGAAATACACTTCACTGGTATATGTAAATTTTGTCATGGGGAAAATTGTAAGAAATCTTTAAAATATACCGCAAGCAATTTTACCACAAAGACAATAATATAACTGTATACTTTTGAGTACCCATGTAAATGAATAAGGAATGCGACACACTTCATTTTGAATATAATATAAAGTATGGCCAACATCAATAATCTAAATCAATTATATTTCAATATAAGTATTATTACTTGAGTTTGCGCAAAGATAGAAAAATGGCTTACGGCAGACAAATACGTGGCAGACAGACAAATCGTATTCATAGACATTTTTCAAATTTGTTGCAAACTACACTTTGTAATAATACACAGTTTAAGATATGAATGCTGATCTATGAATTTAAGCTCCGAAAAATGATTTAGTTTTGTTTAAAAAATATCGATTTCTTTAAAATTATAATGGAGACTGACAATCAATATTAAAAAGTAAAAAAGAATTCCATCAGTAAATTTGATTTCATACAGACAGTGGTTTCTACATAAACTGTTAATATATATATATATATATATATATATATATATATATATATATATATATATATATATATATATATATATATATATATATATATTTAACAACTAAATATCGCACTGTTACAATTTTGCTGCAATCAGATAGGGAAAAAAATTACATTCATTTTTTTTTTTTGAAAAGTTTATTACTTTTTAGTGATATACTCAGGTTTAAAAAATATGTGCGATCAAAAAACTTATTTAAAGTTAGCATGTCTTTAATATTAACATGGAAAATTAGTCTGAACTAGATTAGTCTAAGATGATGAATATTATATTGTGATTGTATTCACGTATACTCAGTGATACATTAATTAGTAAACCTGCTCATTTGTCATCCAAATTTTATTACTTTTTTAAAATTCTAATTACACGGTATTGTGTACAAAATTGCTACTATTAGTCGAAGTTTCTGAAAAGTACATTTCCTTATGATAAAAACTCAAGCAAAAAAAAGGAAAAAAAAAAAAAAAACACTGCGAAATTTTTGCTTGAAATGTGCTCTTGTATGACGTTTTGGAAGATCTCTATTTTTTTACCTTAACCCATAATTTCAGGTATGAGAGTCTAAATGACTCCGCCTTATTCTTTAAATCTGATTACGACATTTTTTTTTTCTCATAATGTTATCTCACCGTATCATATGGTAGTTCTTTTACCATTACATAATTTCCTGATTACATTGCATTTCCAAAAGAAATCCCAGTACTGTTTGCAAAAGGCAGAAAACTAAAATCATCGCGTAAGAAAATTCATGTCTGCAGTTAGGGGTTAATAATTATTGCCAATGAAACTGGTAAAGGCAATGCCGAATTCGGACATTTTTGTACGGGAGGAATAATTGTTACTCTGAGTGGGGCACTATAGAGTTCCGGGGGGGGGGGGATTTTACTTTTTAACAATTGAAAACAGAAAATCTCAAATCTCCCGAAAGGTCATCCCATTTCTTTGGGGAGGGAAAATGCCCCCCCCCCTCCGGTTGCAAAATTTCATTATAAACGGCTTGTGCCACATTTGTAATAAGTTAAAACCATATATTAATAAAATTCCTATGTCCTAATCCTACAAGATTTTATTATGATTGTTGTGTTTCGCGCCATGTAAGATTTAAATTCGGATATGAAGCAAGCACATGAAATGTGAAGAAATACTGAAACAATTTGCGTGTCAGTTTGTAATCGCAAATTCCCTCTATTGATTAAAAATTCGATATAAAGCAGACAAATGGTATGAGAAGAACAAGCTTAAGTTCAAACTGTTGCAGTAACTATTTTCGAGGGTCACTAATTAATCGTTTTCAAAATAAAACCCCGAATAGAAATTCAATAATCTATTAAAGTAAACGAAAAATGAACAAAAAGTCATTTTTTAGTAATCAAACATAAATAATTTTTTCTTCAAAAGCACTCATTCTCACAACCCACATTGTATTACAAAAAAAAAAAAAAAAAAAAAAAAAAATTAGTATGCATTATTGAACGAAACTTGCATTTCTTTCTGTTAAAAATATTTCTGTAGAAAATATTTCTGTTAAAAAATAACTGTAAAAAATCCTTTACAACAGTTAAAACAAAAATCAAAATTATTCAAAACATAATCCAAACATAAACCTGTTTATGATTATAATCACAGTACAAAAAAATCGAATGAAATTGTACGATTAAAGCTGAAGATTTATTTTCAAAATAAATCCTCAAATACCAATGCTATGATGTACAAAACTAAGCCGGTAATCCACCAACATTCTAATTCTAAAAAGGTAAAGTCTAAACCGTATTTATTGTCAGTTTAGTTCCTCTCGAAACTACGAAGAAAATTATTATGCATTGCAATTTAAAACTCTTATTATGTTTCTAAAAATTATTAACGATCTCAAAAACCCTTTTCTGATAACAGTAACAAGAAAAAGCAAAACTATTAAAAGTGATAAAACTTATCCCAGATTTTATTTCAATATGTTTGTTTAAGATTAAAATTCCGGTAGGAAGTAAACAATTGAAATGGGAAGAAGAGTCTTGTGATGGGAAGTGCTGGATTGAAGAGTTTCTATCCACAATTCATTATCGACAGAAAAGAAATGAGATCGATTTGATTATGGTAGTATAATAAATCTCTCTTTTCGTGCCAATAATGGATTTTTGGTTAATAAAAGGATAACCTACTCGCAATTGATACACCGAAAGTGGGATTTTCTAAAGATGTGGGAACGCATAAATTAAAAGAAAAAAGAGGTATCGAATGGATTTTTGAATTTATTATACTTCCAAAGGAATGATAATAATAAAAAGAAATTCTGGATGGATAGTTCTTTAATGACTGAAATGTAATTGAATTTTTGCGCAAAATATATTTTAAGGAAAGATATTTATTGATTTCTAACAACTTTAAAACAGTACTAATATATTAAAATGACTAATTGCTTAGTGATTAGTGGTATGTCTCAAATCTATGTTGATTAGATTTATGCAAATCCAGTATTTAGAACTAAAAACTAATTATGTCCGAGGTACATATTTGTTGAATGTACAAGACTTTATTCTATACATTTTAAAGCACGGTTTTACTGTGTTTTTAAATATTATTAATTTAAAAACCATATATTTGTTATCAGGTAAAAGAAAAATGGAAACTACTTTGTAGATAATCACATTTTATGCTCATTTGTTTACGATTAAACAAATATAAGTCTGTAATCCACAACAATTCGATTATTTCAGAGGTAAAACATAAACAGCATTTTTTCTCGCAATTTCCTAGCAAAACCACGGAGATATTCACTGCAATTTAAACTTTTTTTAAGCGTCTAAAAAGTATTAATAATCTCATGAAATATTTCTGATAACAGCTACAAGAAAAAGCAAAACTATTAAAACAGATAAAACTTATTCCAGATTTTATTTCAAGATGTTTGTTTAAGATTAAAGTTCTAGTAGAAAGCAAACAAATGAAATGGGAAGATAAGGCTTACGATGGGAAGTGCTGGATTGACGAGTTTCTATCCACAGTTCATTATCGACAGAATAGAAATGAGATCAATTTGAATATGAGTATAACAAATCTCTCTTTTCGCATCAATAATGGATTTTTGATTAATAAAAGGATATTCTAATTGTAAATGATGCACCGAATGTGGGATTTTCTGAAGACGTAGGAGCGCATAAATCGAAAGGAAAAAAGGATCGAAAATATTTTCGAATTTATTATACAGTCGAGTCTCTATATAACGAAACTCTATCCAGCGAATTTGTCTATTTGACGAATTTTTTGTAGGAACGGTTAGTTTTTCATGATTACATTAAAAATAATCTTCATATAGCGAAATATATATCTCCATTTAACGAATTTTTCCAAAAATGTTCTTTCATATGTTAAAAAGTCACTTCAAATTATTTGTAGAAATTTCGTTGATTTCTCGTTTATATTTTATAGCTGCATTCCTCTATCTTATTCTTTAAGTCCGAAAAAGACATTCCCCCCTCAAGAAACTCATTCTTTTTGTATGGTTACACTTGACTTTGTTTTATCCAAGATGAGCATGCGTTCTTGGAACGTTTCAAAAACTTTCTTGCTACTGGAGCGATTTACAATTATCACAAAGTATTCTAAAAGCTAAAACTATTCCATTGTCATCTTGAAAATGTTGATAGTTTCTTGGTTTGGAACGTAAGGCAGGAATAAAAAGGGATAAGGGGCAATTGCAGAAAAGGTGTTTTTTTTTGCAGCAGGTTTTCGTGTACCTAAACTAACTGTTATTACTTTTAGCGTTTTATAGTGGATGTTTGTTGTTTGTGGCGACTCGGAGCATTTTTTGTTGTGAGAGATCATTTGAATGAAAAATTGTTACTAAATGTCATCGATACTGAGATAGTATCTTCTACTGCATCTGTATGAAATCGCTTCTAGGATAAGAAGAAATCTCTCTGATAAAATAATAATTTTAAAAATAATCAATCAGACACTGGGAAAAAAATGGCGAAGATGTTTGAGATTCTGGAAAAATCCAGTTAAATGTTTCAAAAACTTAATTAAACAGTTCAAAAACAATTTTGTTTCAAAATGTAAACATTAAATGAAAAATTTTCCGTTTTCAATTCAACGAGTTTTTATATTTAACGTATTTTTTTTACTAAATAATAGATTTCGTTATATGGAGACTCGACTGTATTTCCAAAAATAGTGATAATAATAAAAAGAAATTTTGAATGGATAGTCCTTTAATGACGGAAATATAATTCATTTTTTGCGCAAAAAATATTTTAAGGAAAGATATTTATTGATTTCTGACAACTTTTAAACATTGCGACTATATTAAAATGACTAATTTCTAAGCGACACCCAGGTGTATAATTCAACTATACATTGATTAGATTTATGCAAAATGTACAAGTCTTTTTCCTATGCATTTTAAAGTATGGTTTTTCTGTGTTTCTAAATATTATTAATTTAAAAAAACATATATTTGGTATCAGGTAAAAGAAAAATGAAAACTACTTTGAAGAAAATCCACATTTTATGCTCATTTGTTTACATTTAAACTGCCGTACAAAGAAAACTAATCAAATTAGAACCCCAACTATCGCATTGTAATCGTAGAATCATAAGATTTGAATAAGATTAAACATATATTTTGAAAATAAATCCATAAATTTGAATGTAATAATCAACAAAAATAAGTCTGTAATCCACTACAACTCTATTATTTCAAAGGTAAAACATAAACAGAATTTAGCATATGTGTATTTCCTCTCAAAACCACGAAGATATACATCATTCACTCTAATTTAAACTCTTATTAAATTTGTAAAAATTATTAATAATCTCATGAAACAATTTTGATAACAGCAACAAGAAAAAGCAAAACAATTAAAACAGATAAAATTTATTCCAGATTTTATTTCAATATGATTGTTTAAGTTTATAATTCCGGTAAAAAGCAAGCAAATGAAATGGGAAGAGGGGCTTTGTAGGGAAGGGCTGGATTGACGAGTTTCTATCCATATTCATTATCGACAGAATAGAAATGGGATATAATAAATTTCTCTTTTCGCGTCAATAATGGATTTTTGATTAATAAAAGGATAATCTACTCGCAATTGATACACCGAAAGTGAGATTTTCTAAAGATGTGGGAACGCGTAAATTAAAAGAAAAAAGAGATATCGAATACATTTTTGAATTTATTATACTTCAAAGGAATGATAATAATTAAAAGAAATTTTGGATGGATAGTTCTATAATGACTGAAATGTAATTGAATTTTTCACAAAATATATTTTAAGGAAAGATATATATTGATTTCTGACAAGTCTTAAACATTACGAGTATATTAAAATGACTAATTGCTTAGTGATATCTAGTGGTATGTCTCAAATCTATGTTGATTAGATATATGCAAATTAGTATTTAGAACTAAAAACTGATTAGGTCCAAGGTACATATTTGTTGAATGTACAACAATTTATCCTATCCAATTTATTATATTTTAAAGCACGGTTTTACTGTGTTTCTAAATATTATTAATTTAAAAAACATATATTTGTTATCAGGTAAAAGAAAAATGGACACTACTTTGTAGATAATCACATTTTATGCTCATTTGTTTACGATTAAACTGCGGTACTAAGAAAACTAATCAAATTAGAAACCCAACCATCTGATTGTAATCATAGATTCATAAGTTTTGAACAAGATTAAACATACATTTTCAAAATAAATACAAAAAACCTCAATGTAATAATCGACAAATATAAGTCTGTAATCCACTATAATTCGATTATTTCAGAGGTAAAACACAAACAGCATATGTGTATTTCCTCGCAAAACTACGGAGATATTCACTGCAATTTAAACTCTTTTTAAGTGCCTAAAAAGTATTAATAATCTCATGAAATATTTCTGATAACAGCTACAAGAAAAAGCAAAACTATTAAAACAGATAAAACTTATTCCAGATTTTATTTCGATATGTTTGTTTAAGATTAAAATTCTGGTAGAAATCAAACAAATGAAATGGGAAGAAAAGGCTTATGGTGCGAAGTGCTCGATTGAAGAGTTTCTATCCACAGTTCATTATCGACAGAATAGAAATGAGATCAATTTGAATGAGTATAATAAATCTCTCTTCTCGCGTCAATAATGTATTTTTGATTAATAAAAGGATATTCTAATTGTAAATGATGCACCGAATGTGGGATTTTCTAAAGATGTAGAAACGCATAAATCTAAAGGAAAAAAAGGATCGAAAACATTTTCGAATTTATTATACAGTCGAATCTCTGTATAACGAAACTCTATCGAGCGAATTTGTCTATTTGATGATTTTTTTGTAGGAACGGTAGGTTTTTTTCATGATTACATTAAAAATAATCTTCATATAGCGAAATATATACCTCCATTTATCGAATTCTTCCAAAAATGTTCTTTCATATGTTAAAAAATCGCTTCAAATTATTTGTAGAAATTTTTTTTTCGTTGATTTCGTTTATATTTCATAGCTGTATACCTCTACCTTATTCCTTAGTCCGAAAAAAGGCATTCACCCCCCCCCCCCCAAGAAAATCATTATTTTTATATGGTTACACTTGACTTTGTTTTATCCAAGATGAGCATGCGTTTTTGGAACTTTCAAACATTTGCTTGTTACCGGAGCGATTTGCAATTATCACAAAGCATTCTAAAAGCTAAAACTATTCCGTTGTCGTCTAGAAAATGTTGTTTGTTGCTTGGTTTGGATCGTAAGGCAGGAATAAAGAAAAATAAGGGGCAATTGCAAAAAAGGTGTTTTTTTTTTCTTTTTTGCCGCAGGTTTTCATCTACCTAAACTAACTGTTATTACTTTTAGCGTTTTATAGTGGATATTTGTTGTTTGTCGCAACTCGGAGCATTTTTTGTTGTGAGAGATCATTTGAATGAAAAATTTTTACTAAATGTCATCGATACTGAGATAGTATCTTCTACTGCATCTGTATGAAATCGCTTCTAGGATTAGCATAAATCTCTCTGATAAAATAATAATTTTTAAAATAATCAATAAGACACTGCGAAAAAAAATGGCGAAAATGTTTGAGATTCTGGAAAAATCCAGTTAAATGTTTCAAAAACTTAATTAAACAGTTCAAAAACAATTTTGTTTCAAAATGTAAACATTAAATGAAAAATTTGTTTCTGTTTTCTATTCAATGAATTTTTATATATAACGTATTTTCTGACTGAATAATGGATTTCGTTATATAGAGACTGGACTGTATTTCCAAAGGAATGATAATAATAAAAAGAAATTTTGGATGAATAGTCCTTTAATGCCTGAAATATAATTGATTTTTTGCGCAAAAAATATTTTAAGGAAATATATTTATTGATTTCTGATAACTTTTAAACATTGCGACTATATTAAAATGACTAATTGCTAAGTGACATCCAGGTGCATAATTCAAATTTACATTGATTAGATTTATGCAGAATGTACAAGTCTTTATCCTATGCATTTTAAAGTACGGTTTTTCTGTGTTTCTAAATATTATTAATTTCAAAAACCCATATTTGATATCAGGTAAAAGAAAAATGAAACTAATTTGTAGATAATCCACATTTTATGCACAGTTGTTTACATTTAAACTGCGGTACAAAGAAAACTAATCAAATTAGAACCCCAACTATCTCATTGTAATCGTAGAATAATAAGATTTGAACAAGATTATATATATATTTACTAAATAAATCCATAAATCTGAATGTAATTATCAGCAAAAATAAGTCTGTAATCCACTACAATTCTATTATTTCAAAGGTAGAAATAACAGAATTTAGGATAAACAGAATTTAACATATGTGTATTTCCTCTCAAAACCACGAAGATATATATCACTAACTGCAATTTCAAAACTTACTGAGTTTCTAAAAGTTATTAATAATCTCATGAAACATTTCTGATAACAGCTATAATAAAAATCAAAACTATTAAAACAGATAAAACTTATTCCAGATTTTATATCAATATGTTTGTTTAAGATTATAATTCCGGTAGAGAGCAAACAAATGAAATGGGGAAATAGGCTTTGGTGGGAAGGGCTGGATTGAAGAGTTTCTATCCACAGTTCATTATCGACAAAACAGAAAGGAGATCAGTTTGAATATGGGGGTATAATAAATCTCTCTTTTCGTGCCAATACTGGTTTTTTGATTAATAAAAGCATATCCTAGTTGCAGTGATGACTGAAAGTAGATTTTCTAAAGATGTGGGAACGCGTAATTAAAAGAAAAAAACTGGATCGAACATTGTATTTTCGAGAGATTGATAATAATAAAAAAGTAATTTTGGGTATGGATAGTTCTTTAATGATTGAAGCATAAGTAAATTTTTGTGCAAAAGTACTTATTGATTTCTGGCAATTTTTAAACATTGAGATTATAATAAAAAGAGAAATTGCTAAGTGACATACAGTGGTATATATCAAATTTATTTGATTAGATGTATGAAAAATCCTGTAGATAGAGCTAAAAATTGCGAACGTCCAAGACACATATTTTTTCAAGGTACAATACACTCTTTTTTGCATTAAAAAGTAAAGTTGTGCGGTGGTTTCTAAATTTCATTGTTAAATAACATAATTAAAAAATTTTTGATATCAATAAAATGAAAAATCAAAACCACTTTAAGGATAATTCACAGTTTTTGCAGGTTTGTAACTAAGCTTGTAAACGGCCAGTTTTCTATAACTGTAAAAGTAAAATGTAAATCTTTACAAATATAGTTTGCATTTAGTACATGTGCAGTTCGTTTCAATACCACCACGATATATGATATTCACTGCAATTCAAACGTTTATTATATTTCTAAAAATTGTTAACGATATCAAAACCCTTTTCTGACAAAAGTTACAAGAAAAAGCAAAACTGTTAAAAGGGGTAAAACCTATTTCATATTTTACATCAATATGTTTTTTTAAGATTCTAATTCCAGTAGAAAACAAACAAATGAAATGGGAGAAGGGGCTTATGAAGGGAAGTGCTGCATTGACGAGATTCTATCCACAGTTCATTATTCACAGAATAGAAATGACAATCAATTTGAATACGAGTATAATAAATTTCTTTTTTCGCGTCAATAATGGATTTTTGATTAATAAAAGGATCTTCTAATCGAAATTGATGCACCGAATGTGGGATTTTCTAAAGATGTGGGAACACCTAAATTAAAAAGAAAAAGAGGGATCGAATAAATTTTTGAATTTATTATATTTTTGAAGGAATGATAATAATAAAAAGAAATTTTGGGTATAGATAGTTCTTTAATGTCTGAAATATAATTGAAATTTTGCGCGAAAAGTATTTTAACGCGAGATATTTATTGATTTCTGACAACTTTTGAATATTGCGACTATATAAAAAGGACAAAATATTAAGTGACATCTAATGGTCTACCTGAAATCTACATTGTTTCTATTTATGCAAATCATAGATACAAAATATAGAGCTAAAAAAAGCGTAGATCCAAAGTACATATTTATTCAAGTTACAACATTTTCCCCTGCGCATTATGAAGTAAAATTTTGCTATGTTTCTAAATTTTATTTGTTAAATAATGTAATAAAAATAATCTTTGATACCAGTGAAAAGAAAAATCAAAACCAATTTGAAGATAAGCCACATTTTATACAAATTTGTTTACGATTAAAAAGGTGATACATGGAAAACTAATAAAATTGCAAACGCAAGCAAGCATGTAATGACATTCATAGATTCAAAAGTGTAGAAAGAGATTAAACATACATTTTAAAAATAAACAATATTATTGTAATGGTGGACAAAACTAAGCCTGGAATCATCACTATTTCGTTACTGTATAGTTAAAACGAAAAAATAATTCGTATTTGTGCTGTTCCTCTCAAAATCACCAAGATCACTGCAATTTAAACATTTATTACGTTACTAAAAATTATTAATGATCGCCAAAACCATTTTCAGATAAATGTTACAAGAAAAAGCAAAACTATTAAAAGTGATAAAACTTATTCCAGATTTTATTTCAATATGTTTGTTTAAGATTAAAATTCTAGTAGAAAGCAAACAAATGAAATGGGAAGAAAAGGCTTATGATGGGAAGTGCTGGATTGACGAGTTTCTATCCACAGTTCATTATCGACAGAATAGAAATGAGATCAATTTGAATATGGGGGTATAATAAATCTCTCTTTTCGCGTCTATAATGGATTTTTGATTAATAAAAGAATATCCTAGTCGTAATTGATGCACCGAATGTGGGATTTTCTAAAGACGTGGGAACACATAAATTAAAAAGAAAAAGAGGGATCGAATAGATTTTTGAATTTATTATATTTTCGAGGGAATGACAATAATAACAAGAATTTCTGGGTATGGGACTGAAATGTAATTGAATTTTTGCGCAAGAAGTATTTTAACGAGATATATTTATTGATTTGTGACAACTTTTAAATATTGCGACTATATAAAAAGCACAATATATTAAGTGACATATAATGGTCTACTTCAAATCTATATTGATTACATTTATACAAATCATATAGATAGAGCTAAAAAAATTGTAGTTTCAGAGTACATATTTATTCAATGTACAACATTTTCCCCTACGCATTATATGAAGTAAAATTTTGCTGTGTTTATAAATTTTATTTGTTAAATAATATAATAAAAATAATCTTTGATGGCAGTGAAAAGAAAAATCGAAAACTACTTTGAAGGTAATCTACATTTTATACAACTTTGTTTATGATTAAAACCGCGATACAAAGAAAAATAATAAAATTACAAACGGAAGCATGTGATGACATTCATAGATTCAAAAGTGTTGAACAAGATTAATCATACATTTAAAAAATAAATCCACAAATATTATTGCATTAGTGGACAAAACGAAGCCTGTAATCTATCACTTTTCTATTATTGCATAGTTAAAACGTAAATAATATTTCGTATATGTGCAGTTCCTCTGAAATTCACCAAAATCACTGAAATTTAAACTTTTATTATGTTTCTAAAAATTATTAACGATCTGATAAATGTTACATGAAAAAGCAAAACTATTAAAAGTGATAAAACTTATTGCAGATTTTATTTCAATATGTTTGTTTAAGATTAAAATTCTGGTAGAATGTAAAGAAATGAAATGGGAAGAAAAGGCTTATGATGGGAAATTTTGGATTGACGAGTTTCTATCCACAGTTCTTTATCGACGGAATGGAAATAAGATCAATTTGAATATAGGGATATAATAAATCTCTCTTTTTGCGTCAATAATGAATTTTTCATTAATAAAAAGATATCTTAGTATCAACTGATGCACCAAAAGTGGAATTTTTTAATGATGTAAGAACGCGTAAAATAAAAAGAAAAAGAGGGCCCGAATAGATTTTCAAATTTATCATAGTTTTGAGGGAATTAGAGTAGTAAAAAGGAAGGTTGGGATAGATTGTGCTTTAACACTAGAACCGCGGTACTTTCGGTATACCTAGAACCGCGGAGCGGGTCAATTTGACCCGGGGTGGAAAAGGATTTATAAATATGCCCAAATACTTAATTTGATTAGTTATAAGATTATATTTTATTACAATAATCAATATTCTTTAATATTTACATTGTATTTTACACAAAGTCAGCAGAAATATCCTACATTTCAGAAAATGCTATTATTCAAGATTACATTTCAATCAGTATGATGAAAATATATTGAATAAATATTGAACATATATTTTTAACATGAATAAACTTGGACTTAGTAAATATTAAAAATAGACTATTCCATTTAAATGAGTTTAGATATAAAATCTAAGAACAATTTTTAAAAATATAAAAAATACAAGTTACTTACTGATTTATCTAATCCAATTTATTGTATGCATTGCTTGAAAAACATGGTTAAAGATTTCGCACGTTTACCAAAAACGTGTGGGTACATTATATTTTGAACAATTATATTTAATTTAATTTTCATTATTTTTAGTTATGATAACAAACCCTTTTATGCTTAGTTTGTGTTTTTCACAGTTTTTAGTTTTTCTTCTTACGCAAATGATTTATTTATTTATTTTATTTATTATTTTTTGGGGGTGGGGGTATGTAGAGGGGAGAAGTTCGCAAGAAGTAACAAACTATTTTTGTACGTCTTCAACTAAATTTTGAAGAAATTGACGTATACTAATAGATCTTGAGGTTACAGGTTTGCGTAAAATCCAAGCATTGATAACAGCAAAATACAAAATATTATAAATTGCATTCATTGGCTTCCTGTAAGAAATAATCTTGACATAAGGAGACTTCCTGTCATCGGGGTAATCATACAGTTACATTGAATTTAATTGCATTGTTGTAAAAAAGTGCCTTAAGTATTTTTTACAATTATTTAAAATTTCAACAGTTAGATGTAGACTGCAAAGCAACAAAACAATTTTACACTTTTCTCCTTGGTAAATATTTATGCTGATGTGTAAATGAGATATGCAATTTCGTCGTATGCAATTTCGATTTTGACATTTTGTATTTCTCGTCTTGGACGATTTACAGTTTCTGTGTTATTTGCAATTTATCTGGTTTTGATATATATATAATGAATAAACCTACTAGCAGATTTTGAAAGAAATAAGTGCTCGTCTACGCTTATGTTAGGCCCTTTTAAATAGTTAGTCTTGCAGTTTTTTTGTCATCTTCTTTATTTACAGGTGTGAATGTGCAAGTTATTGTTTATTTATTTTTCAAATTTTCATGAGTATAAAATTTAAATTTTGTCAACTTTGTTCAAATTCTTAATTATGTTTTTTATATCCGATTTTTTTCTGATAAATATCACAAACTTTCGTTCAATACTGATAAATTTTCATTTATACTCCAATGAAAAAGTCCAACAATGTTAATAGTATAAGCAGAATCATTGTCACTTTCATTTTCATCACTAGAATTTATTTTTCTTCTTTTATAGGCAGATATTCATCCTCAATAATTTGCATTCTCAGTAATTTTCAGATAATAGTTGCTAACATTCCAAAGCTTCTTTGGCGATAATATAAAAACATCGAAATCTTATTTTAACTTTTAATAAATGCTTTATAAAAGCAAATTCAATGCTACTTCTAAATATTTGTTGTAATTTTTTTCTGCAATCACCCACTCTTCACATCAAGAATATAAAATCTTGATTGAAAATTTTCACATTCTCCCCCTTCCGATTCTGCCTATTAACACGTTCGCTGCCGCTTACGTGAAGATGTGATTATAGTTAATGCCGCACTGTAGAAGTGGGTTTTTCCCAGAAGCCGGTTTACTTTTTATAGCAAAGAATCAGTGACAGATTTTCCCGCGCCAGCGCGTGACTGGCTATTGGACGTTACCCCACATCACGCGCTCGCGCGTGAGTGGCACCTTAACGTTATTACAAGTGCGACAGATATTATTTATTATTACTTCTGTAAAAATGCATCTCTATTTTGTCATTTATGAGTAAAAACTTATTACGGGTCAAATTGACCCGCTTCGCGGTTCTAGGTATACATGGTTATAACTCAAAAATTATTTATGCTATTCGCTATTAAATGCAAAAAGTTGTTGCTTACCTTAAAATATTAAAAGTCAGAAAAGGAATCGTTTTTTCGATGAATACTTTTCGCACGGCGAGAAATTAAATATCGATTTGGGTCAAATTGACCCGCTCCGCGGTTCTAGTGTTAATGACTAAAATGTAATTAAAATTGTGATCGAAATTATAAGAAAGATATATATTGATTTGTGGCAACTTTCAATTTTTTTATGAACTTATGATGAAAATATGTTTTATGTGTAAAAATCGTCACATTTAAAAAGAAATTACTTGCAGTAAAATATGTTAACAACATATATATAAATTTATGTTCAGGGTATTTTATGTTTCGCTATGTTTAAACTTTTGAGTTTAAGGCTGTTGTAATATATTAAAGTAGGTACTATTTTCTGACACATTTTTGAATTAATTCTTCTAAAGGTAAAAGAATTTTTTGGTAAAGGAGAAAATCTTTCAGAAAGTACTGTCAAAGTGGGCGTTTTGAACAGATGTTCCGAATTTGAAATGACCGGCCAGAAAATATCAGTAGGCACTTGATAAAAATTACTTATGACTGAATAAATAATTTACTTATCAAGAAATGGAAAATGCCATTCGAGTACAAATTGCTTGAAAAGTCAAAATAACTATATTTTTACTTTTCCTTTAAAATTGAATAAGAAAAAATTTCAGAAATTTTTGCAATTATTGAGCAGGGAATTAAAGAACTGCTTTAATAAAAGGTACATAACGATTATTCATACTTCTTATTTCACAACACTTTTTAAGAATTGTAATAACACGATGAATAAATATCGCACATTAAAAAAACTTTTGTAACATTATATTTGCAGTTTTATTAGAAGTCAATAAACGTTTCACATGTTCGCAGAGTTTGCTGAAATATTTCAGAAAATTTGGTTCTTTATTAGTATTTATTTCGGAACATACAGCAAACATTCTCTAATAAAATTTATTTATTTTTCCTTTGGAATAACATATTACAAACATTTTCTTAAATATTTGTTAAAATAAATTCATTTTATTTTAAGCTACATAGGAATATCCCAACTGAAAATGTATTCTGTAAAAATTATTCTTATATACACTGGTAACAAGAATTATATGCTCAGAAATATTACACATTGTTTTATGCATGATTATTGTAATGATCTGTGATATCAAGGAAGCAAAGAATGGTATAATTTTTTAATTTTTCAATATAACGTATCATAGCGTATAATAACGTAAAATTCAATATAAAAATAGGTATAAAATTATTTATCAATTTCAATATAACGTATGACTAAAATGAAAATAATAAATATAGCATATGGAAAAAAATGGATATTTTAAAAATGTAATCATTATTTGATATCTTCATTGTTAAAAATTTTGTGTCTATATAAACCAAAATTTGGTTCAGCAGTAGATAATGAAATCATGCAACCGTTAGATGATGAAATCCTGTTCGAGTATTGGAACCGCGGTTCAACAGGAGCTTGATATGTTGGGACGAGATTTCATCATTTTATGGTTGAAGTTACTAAGGCACCAAAAGTTGGTTAAAACAAAATAAAAATTTTAACAGTGTGGACATAATTACAAACTTATGCTCTTCGTAATCAGTTCAGTTGCCATTTTTCTGAACTGTTTCGTATATATAATTTGCTACGTTTTTAAAAGGCTTCCCAACTTGACGTTTGGTTCAACGCTGAAAGTTTTGCCATTTTTTAACCATTCTTTTCCTCGTGTTTGTATCCACCATGATACACTGTGTGCAAGGTTACAGGATGTCCTAGAAAATGCCCAAATTCCGCACAGCCAGATTACTTCTTGGGAGTTCATAACTGTACCTGTACAATCCATAGTTTACGAGACAAATACGAAAAACAAAGTACGAAGTCACAGCCGGTGCAAAGAAAAACACCGTTTTGGACATCCCAACAGCAGTATCTGCATATATTTTCTCAGAAGATAACGTTTAAAACGTTCTCTGCGCATATCGTTTTATTCATGTGGGTACTGTGGAATGACGTTAAGCTGCCGTTGAATTGTATTTAAAAGCTTGCATCTTGCAGCTACTGGTATTATTTGCATGGAATCTCCATTAAGGATTATACTGATTATTTCCTTTTCTTCTTGTTTAATGTCAAGATAATATTATTTTAAGACATCTGGCCTGCTTATCACGGTATTTTTTCATAATCCAAACAACTGTTCTGCATAACGCTGTCCATGAAATATGCAGCTGTGAAAAATGTAGTCATGTGGTGAGGATTTAATTTTTGTTTTCTTCCATTTTATGCTCACGGTTTCGGAAGCACAAAGAATGACAAACTTTTAGTACTTAAACATTTATTTGTTTACATAATGTGTTGTTTATATTTGCACAATTCTTTAAAATACTAAAACTTGTTTGGGTACACTTATAATTATACTCAATTCTAATAAATTCCGATTTTCTTCATTAATAATTCTGGACAAAATATATATTTTTAAATGTGTTTAGTGATTGGATATTTCTACAAACGATTTATAAAATTTTTTAAATAATTTTTAAAAAAATCACTATATCATAATTTTACCTTTTAAGACCCTTTTAAGGCAGATTGGTGCAAATTACTAGAGTTGAAAAGTTTTAATTCCTACATTGCAAAACTCTCAATGAACCAATACAAACATGGAAGGTTTTTTTTTATATCAATAATATTTTACAAAATGTACCTGTAAAAAGAATCAAATGTCAGTGTAAGCCATAGAAACACCTTTGTAACACATAAAGAAAATCCTTGTTTTTGAACATACAAGAAAAATAATTCTCTTTTGCAAAAAATCCTTATTATTACGTGCAATTTGCGTAAATGAATTTATGCGAAGTTCTATTATCAAACCACGTTGAATAATTATAATTTTGAAACAAATAAATATTCCAGAAATAAAAATTTTCTACATTACACTTGAAGAAATTCTTATTTTGTTCTTTTGTTCATTTTTTTTTTCTTTGGTTAAACTTCTTTTGTCAAACTTTTTCTTACACAGAAAAAAAAATTGTCATTATTTTAGGAATATTACACATTTGAAGTCTATATTTTATTACAAAGTGCATGTAAATTACAAAGATGTTTAGTTATTTGATTTTTTTTAATATAAGATACCTGTACCCAATATGGACACCCTAAGGAAAATGTATTTTTTCACCCCCATGTACAAGTCATAGGACTCCAAAAATATGTGTCCACTATCCTTGGACTATTGACTATCATTATTAAAATTAGCGACCTTGTAATTATTCTGGTTTAATTTAAATGATAAAAACAATAAAAGTTTACAAGTGTCCATATAAGGAACTACCTGTCACTCTTATGGACAGGTGTTTCCTTATTGACTTTCTATACAGTGTGTATGGAAGAGCCACTTTTCCAATGGATTTTAGAGGAGAGGGAATAAAAAAATGTATCTTAAAGTATTCGGAGGAGGAGGGGAGTGATAAATATCTTCAGAATATGCATTTTAGAAAAGTGGGGAATTCATTCTCGTTTTTTATCCTTCGAAGACCCATGCAAAGCCCCTTAGTTACTAGTAAATATTATGAAATAATATTGTTGGATTTGCTTAGCTTTAATACCTTAATATTCAGTCCTCACAGCATGGACAAATAGAAACTTTTTCACCATGGGCAGTAAGTCCCACATAATCCTCATGAACATATCTGCCACGTGTGATGCATGGCCGCATGTTAGAAAAAGCATCACTGCAAAAGACGCAGTACCAGCTCTCCTTTGTTGAGGAAGTCATACTATTAGTACCTACGATTTCACCAACAGATATCGTACTAGGGGGGGGGGTCTTTTTATTTTTCTGCAAGGGTTTTTTGGAGGAAGGTTTTTGGGGGATTGTTCAAATGGCATCTTGTGGAACAAAGATTTTTCCACTTTGATGCATTTTCAATTTATTGCTTGGCAACGTTGAATTTTCTTCTTTCTTACAGTTGTAGTCGATGAGGACATAAGCTGTCCATATTGGGAACCGATCGTAGATTTACTAAATCTTGTAACAAATGACAAGGGAAAATATTTTTAAGCAAAGTATGCAATAGCAATCGAAAATATGTTTTATTAGCTTTCTAAAATACTCCACTTTTCAACATTTAATGTAATTTTACCATAACTAATAAGAATTTAAGCTTAAAAGTAATTAAGATCAGCACATCTCGAAACAACAAGTTTCCTCCTAAGTGGCGAACAGTACGTTTTTTTACGCTTTCTAGCCTTAATTATCTTTTCAACTGCTTTTCTTCGCGAAAATGTTGAGCCATCTCTCGATCAAAATTATTACCTTTAAAAATATTAGGGGTGTCCATATTGAGAGCCCTGTCCATATAGGGTACAAATACCTTATAAAATATTTTAGAATATCATTGTCGATGTAGATAAAATATATAACACAGTAACACGATTTATAGAAAAAGAATACCTTCCAAAAGATGTCAGCTTTAGATTGTTTGAAGATATAACTTGTGGAAGTTTCTAAAACTTTTCTTTAAACTTGTAGATAGTCCACAAAATCTGATATCTTGGAGGAATACTTTTACTTGAAAAACTTTTCGCAATATCTTCCGTTTAAAAAAATACATTTGAAAATAATATACCACTTTAGGCAAAAAATCCCACTTTTATGTGCATCTCCTGGAAATGAAAGTGGATTGTGCGAAATTCTGTTTTTAAGGAATTTCTTACATAATTCTTTCAGATCCATTTGAATATGCAATAAAATAAACGCGGGTAATTTTGAAACTTATTTGTGAATTGAATTTTTGTTCCGTAAAACAATTTATGGTTAATTTAAATTTGACACACATAATAAATCTTTGCTTCTATGCAAAGATAAAACAAGAATATATATACTCTTATTAAATGCTATTTTTGTAAGTAAAGTTTCATAGTTTTTACTGCATCTAAAAAATATATATATACCGTAAAAAAATAAGAATTCTTTAAAGATTTCAGCTTTAGTTTATTTAAAAATATAATGTATGTAAGGGGTGGAACTTTTGTTTTATTTTCTAGCTTTCTCACAGATTTCTATATTAAAAAAAAACTTATACACCAGAAACTTTTTGAAATACCTTTTGTTTAAAAAAAAATGCAGATGTAAATAATTACATTGCCTTCCGAAAAGATCGAACTTTTATATCAATGTCATGGAATAAACATGGGATGTGCGAAATTCAATTTTTAAAATACTTCCTGTTAATAAATTAATCACACCTATTATCAATTTGAAGCGAAAAAAATGGCTAACTGAAATATGTTGTCTGTATATGGTCTGTATTAAACTCTCTGTTATACTATTAATTTTAAGGGGAAAATCAAAACATATTATCAATTTGAAGAGGAAAATCAAAAAAAGAAAAAAAAAGGCTAATTTAAATATATTGTCTGTATATGGTCTGTATTAAACTTTCTGTTCTACTAATGACTTTTAAGGGGAAATCAAAACACATTATCAATTTAAAGCGGAAAAAAGGCTAACTTAAATATATTGTCTGTATATGGTCTGTATTAAACTTTCTGTTATACTAATGAATTTTAAGGGGAATTTAAGAATAACAAACATGAAAATCACTGTTTTTTATACATTTGAAATAAAACTTGAAAGCACATATTCCTATTTTAATTATTTGTATGCAAGAACTTGCACTTTTTTAAATGCCTTTCAGGAAACACGCTTTTAAAGAAAATATTAAAAAAATGATTTCCGATTTCAATTATCTGAAGCTATATTCTTTACTAATTTCGGAAGCTTTTCTGTCATCTTATGGGTATCCACAAGGTCCGATATCTTAAAAAAATGACCTTAAATTAATTGGTTTTCTTAATGTATTTTTTCATAAAATTTATGGATGTAAATGTAGTATTATACTATTTTTTTAAAGCATCCTACTTTTATTAGCATCTTATGCATGTGAACATGCGATGTGCAAAATTAAGTTTCTAAATCGAATCCATAAATTATTATCAATTTTTTCAAGAAAAAATAAGCAAAGCTAAATTAAATATACATTATATGTTAAACTTTTGGTTAGAGAAAAGAATTTTCTTGTTAATTTAAAAATAATACACGTTATAAATCTCAATTTCTTATGCATTATAGATAAAACACTAAATTGTACAATTTTTTTCCACATTTTTATGCAAGAACATTCACATTTATGATGTAGTTCAGAAAACCAGACTTTAAAGAAAAGAATACTTCGAAAAAGATATCGGATTTAGATTATTTGAAGATATAACCTTCGCAACTTGCTGAAAATTTTGTTTAATCTTGTAGATATGCCGCAGCACCCGATATCTTCAAGAAATGCTTTTACATCAAAAACTTTTCTGAATATCTTTCGTTTTAGAAGAATAAAAAAAATACATATGTAAATAATATACCGCTTTTAGAAGAGATCCCGCCTTTATGTGTAGCTCATGCAAATGAACGTGGATATGTGCGAAGTTCAGTTCTTAAAGCGCTTCCTGCAGATCATTATCAATGGAGAAGAGGGCGAACTCTATTTGAATTTAAGGATTATCAATCTCCCTTTTTCCATTGACAGATTATTCTTGGTTACTGTCAGAGGGAGGAAGATTAGGGGTACAATCTTAGATCATTTCAAAAGAGATAAAGTTAATGGAGGTTTTCCCCGAGGCCTTTCGTTATAATAATGAATAAGCAGATGAGTATGAGAGTACTTGAAGCCGAAAAGTACTTGTATTTCAAGAAAACTTTGCTAGGTATGGTAATAAAGTAACATTTTCGTCGAGTTTCTTTATTATGAATTGCATCGTTATAATAAAGTTATTTGTTGAGATTTAATAATTGATAGAATATTTTTGTAAGTGGTACATATTTAACTTGCGTTACTAGCTTACACGTAAATATCATAGCTTGTATTTATTTAGAATTTTGCAATTTGTTATCATTCATTATAGAAAATGTGTATGTTGGTGCTTCAAGCAAAAAGATATTGGTATTTTTCAATGAGATTTTGCAATCTGTGCTGAAAAGGTAACTTTTCTATTGCGATTTGTAAATAAAAAACACTTAATTCCAATAAACTTATTGATTTGGGGTTTAATAAAATTGCAGCATGTATTATGATTGCATCGTATTTATTTGCGTACTATATATCCGTAAGCTTATATCTTTTATACTTACAGTAAAATAATTTGTTGAGATTTAATAAATTAGTTGAATATTTTCACAAGTATTTCATATTTAATCTGTATTGCTAACTTACAAGTAAATATTATAGCTTGTATTTATTTCGACATTTATAATTTGTTGAGATTCGTTATAATGTGTGAGAGCACTTCAAGTGGAAAGGTAGTTGTATTTCAATGCGATTTTGCAATTTGTGTTAAAAAATTAACATTTCTATGGCATTTTCTAAAGAAAAACGGGCATAGATGTAATAAACGTGAGGTTTTCGAGGTTTAATAAGTGACAATTTGAGGTCAATTTAAGATTTATTGATTACAATTTGAGTTTAATAAATTCTAATTTGAGGTCAATTTGAAATTTAATAAACTACAGCATGCATTATGAATGAATCATATTTATTTGTGCACAATTTTGCCTGTAATTATTGTTACTGTGTATTGTTTCAATAAAATTATTTGTCGAGATTCACTAAATGACTGAATGTTTCCACAGTTAGGATTAAGTGCATATTTTACATGTATGTTTTACTTATTTATATGAATACTATTTGTTTGACATTTTTTAAGACTCGATTTTTAAAATATGTGATATCATTGTACAAGATACTGTAGCACGCTGTCACAAAATATGCATAATTCTACAGCTGTAAATTTAGAGAAATCTGTATGTTTTCTAAATTTTGTTTTATTATATTGTAGAGAAAAAAATTTAAATCTACAAAATTAGCTTTTGTAAAGCTAAAATATATAACTTTACAAAATTAATCCACTAAAATTACACTAATTTTACTAAAATTTTTACAGTATAATTTGTACAGGACACGATAATTGTATTTTTGATATTTTTAGATATTTGTGATTTTAGTGTTTAATATTGACAATATATAACAATCTGATAATTAAGTAGAAAATACAACTATAGTAATTGGTAGATATATTAATAGTAATCAAGCTAATCCAATGAAATATTTGTTTTAATAAATGCATATATTATATGTATACGTCATATGTATATCCAATATTACATATGTTTTTTCAAATGAAAAGATATTTAAAGTTCAAGTAGACTTTCACGCTACATTAATTAAGTAAAATTTTTATAGTTTTTTAAATATAAAATCTGCAAAAAACACAAACAATTCAAGGACAATATAACATAATCAGGAACGAAAGTATTGAATAAAACTTTAAAGATACCAATGATACCGAAAAACGTTTTTTATCTTAAGACATCTTAGAAACCAATATATTTTTCGAGATTTAAAGAAGCATTTATAATAACAAAATTCTTCCTCCTGTCACTTATTTTTGGAAATGCCACTGAGTATTTTTTTCTGTCTATTAATATATTTTTTTCATTCCCGAATATATGTTTTCTGGATCCTAACAAATAAAGATTTTCAAGCTCAACAAAAGCATTTTACAGAAAAACATGTTTAATTAACTGTATTAATATTGACATTAAAATTAATATTATATTCTTACTGTTGCATGTATGGTTAAACTATGCAGTTAAAAATATTTAATTGTGATTCAAAACAGTCCTAAAAACCCATATTCCGGTTCGAGAAAATTCATATCAAAGGTTATCTGGGCGAATTATGCCCACCATATTTGTCTAGAAAAATCCAGTTTTCTGGGGAAAGATACTCACATTATATATTTAGCAGTTAGAATAAATATTTCAAATCTAAATAACTGTACTTACATATCAAGCGTTTAATTAGAATTCCGTTACCTACGATTTATTAAGTTGATCTGTTTCAGGCCAGACACTGTATGAAAGGTTGTCTGAATGAAACGAATAAGCCAGATAGATTTAACCATGACAGGGCTTTCAAATGGTCACCAAAATTACTTAATAGAAAACTTCATGGTAAGTTTCTACGGAATTTGCGCTAAAACAAATTTCTCGAAGCTGCGCATTTTGCAAGAAATATCACAAAAGAAAACTTTTGTAAGAAATGTTGATAATTAGTTGGCGGATCATTTCAGAGCCCTGCCATGATAGATCTGTTCGCACATCATTTGCTGTTAAGTCAAAGGTCACTGGTTCAAATCCTGGCCGGGGAAATTACAACTCATTGAAACATATTTTTGCTTTTGTTTAAATAAACTGTTTCAAACAGATGAAAATTTAAAAATAACATTGTTAAAAGACCAAAAATTGCACGTATTAAGCACACTAGTTTCAGTAGTATAGAGCTTAGCTACCTATAGCATTGTGAACGGTGAACTATATGCTCCCGAAACCGGTATGCTTAATAATTAAAATGTTTGATGCTTTTCAGTTGATATTTTAAAAGTTTTTTTTTTGCAAATATTTAACATTTTTGCACCAATTATTGCATCAAGCTCATCTTTTTAATTATTGTTTAAACTAAACTCTAATGAGCATTTCTCTGAATTTGATTTACGTGTTATTTCGGTGATTATTATTATTATTATTAAATTTTTTTACGAAACGTAAAAAAGTTTAACATAACTTTTAAAATGTAATCTAATAAAATTTATAAGTATGCAATTTGTTCTAATATTTTTTATGAAAGAATGTATATTTATACAAATTTAAATGTGAAACACGTGTAATTTTCTACTATAGAACAAATTTTAAAAGTATTCATTTTTGTAACGCATAATAAAACTCATTTTTAACGAACATAGAACAAAACTGATTCAATTTTTTGAGTTTTCAATTTTTGGAATAAATAAAGATTATGGGGCTAAATGATTATGGTTCAAAAATATTATACTGCTGGAAAGTTTTAAAGTAATATACACTGAGGGTGTGTGTATAGAATTTTGCCTTTTTTTCGAAATGAATTTTTTTATGCTACGGTACATTTTTTTCAAATACTATTTAAAGTAAACAGTTGAAACTTATTTTTTTAAATATTTAATATAATAGGTATGAACAAAATGTCTTTAAAAATAATAAAAAATATATTGTTGAAATTTTTTGGATTTTCAATGTCTTTTAGTAATTTTTTTATTTTATTTCTTTATTCTCAAAAAAGAAAATTCATTCTTATTATTCTCTAATAGTGTGTTTTCTGATACTACAACAAATTTTAAGATGATATATTTAAAAGTTTTTCACAAAAGTGCATGGAACAAACATATTGTTCAAAAAATATATAAAAAGCTAATTAGTCCTTGGAAATTAGTTTATACATGAGATTATTTTTTTAAAATTTATATATGAGCTATACAATATATATTTTACTGTAAATTTTTAAATTTCCATCTCTGTTTTTAAGTGAAATATATTGTGTTAAATGTTTTGCAGAAACGGTTTTACTTCCGTTATCCAGACGTTCCATATGCTCTGGAAAAAAAATCATCCATTTTATCAGTACAAAAGTATATATAAATTTAAAATGAATTTTTCACAGTAAACTTCTAGAAGATATATATAAAATATTATTTAATAAAGTTTTTATGCAAAATTAATGAAGAAGATTCTTATAGGACTTTTTAATTGCATTTCTCGTCCAAAACATATTACGATAATAATAACACATTGTTAGAATATCTAAAATAGGGCTTGAAAATGTATTCTGAAATTACTCTTCTCATCAAAACATCATAAGATTTACACGAAACCAGGCGTTTAATAAAAATACTTTTTTCGGGAAAAAAAAAAATTCGAAATCTCATCACAAATTAGTACTCTTTTTCATATTCCAAATTACTCAATTCCTCTTTTAAGAAAACTTTTATCTCAGGGAGCATTAATGCTAATCACGTGCTTATCTAAAAATTTATTCAGCCTTCATTTAAAATGCGTATCTTGAAGAGTGCTTAACAATATATCTTTAAAATGTACAGTAATAGTTTAAATGCATATATAGTTTAATTGAAGTAACTATTACTCAACTTTTTTTTTAAACAGATTGTATTTACAGCAAAGATTATAATACTCTATCAGTTTAAAAATTAAATCAAACAAAAACATATAAAGTAAGGATATTTTCTGGAAGTTTATTTAGCGAAACGATTTAAAATTTAATTATTTCTGTCAAAGTCAAAATATTTTTGTCACACAATATGTATATGTACATGCATACATATGTATATATACATATATACATACATATATATATATAAGTGTTTATTCAAAGGAATATTGTGAATTGTATTTTTTTTTTCTAAAGTAAACTTTTGGTTTTATATAAAAATTATTTGATTTTTTTTAACTAGTACAGTTATTAAAATGATGATATTTATTAATTTTTTCATCAAGTTACTATTAAAAGAACACAAAATTACGACATAGTTAAATAATGCAGGATTAGCGCAGGCGACGCAACGCATGAAAATACATCTAAAATTCTTTTCTCATTAAAGCAGAATTTTACATATGCAAAACTAGAAATTTAATAGAAATTCTCTCGTTGAGGAAAAAAATCTTGAAAAACTCCTCAAAAACAACTCCTCCCTTCCGTTTTCAAAGTCCGCAATTCTTTTTATGAATAAAACCGCTTTTCTCAAGATTAACATCAGAAACATCAATGCTAATCACGTATTCAAATACAAGTTTACTCTACCTCCGAGGAAAATAGATATTTTGAAAGCCGGCATGATGCTACTTTAAATGCTTTCCATCATAGTTTAAGGTCGTATATTATTTACTATATGAAGTAACTATTACTTAGGAAACTTTATTAACCCCTTGGGGACGAGCGACACGTATACGTGCCGCAAAAAAGGCTTAAGAATCCGTGTTTATCCCCTCCAGTAAAATTATGCTGTAAAATTTGAATTATTTATTCGGAGCATTTTCTCGATTTAATAAGGCACAAATTTCTGTTTTTAAAATCCCGTGACAAAACATCAAACATTTCGTAAAAGGCTCTCGTCCCGAAGGGATTAACTATCATTAAGGAAAGCTAAGTTCACTCTTCCAATGTAATAATTAAGCCCAAAACATAAATACATGGACGCAAATTGGAATTTATTTAATGAAACACTATATATATATATATATATATTATGGAGAACAAATTAATTTGTATTAAAGATTTATAAAAGGGGTTATTTCAAAAGAATATTGTGAATTTACAATTGGATTAAGAGTGACTGTTACGGATATATTTACATAAATAAAAAAAAATAATAGATTTTCTTGAATACTAATTCTTAAATTATAAAATATTATGAAAACTATGTAAGAATACGTTTCTAATTATCTTTCTCATCAAGTTATGTTGGAATATATAACTACTGGATAATTAGATATTAAAGGGTAATATAAATAAAGCATGAAAATATATGCTAAATGTTATTTTTCTCAGGAAAAGATCATAATACTTACTAGGGAACTGCAAGAAGTGTAAGCTACCGATTTTGACGAAAATGGTATCGTTGGAAAGATCTCACCAAGGACAGTAAAAAACGCACTACCCGTCGCATATCAGCCGTTTTTGAGATATCCGACAATTTATCTCATGAAATTAGTGCATACTTAATAAGGGACCACAAAAAATTTTAGTCTCGTTTTAACGAAAGGGATATCATTGAAAAGATATCATCACGAGGGAGAAAAAACTCAATAGAACTACCCGTTCGAAATGAGCCATTTTCGAGATATCCGATAATTTGTGTCACGTGGCTAGTGCATACTGTTTTAGTGCAAACTTAATGGGGGACCGCAAAAAATTGTTTTCTCGATTTTGATGAAAATGGTGTCGTTGCAAAGATATTATTGTGAGAAGTAAAAATCTTAATGGAACAAACTAACCATCTGAAATAAGCCGTTTTCGAGATATCGGACAATTTATGTTGCTTACTGCAGTATCCCAGCAGTGTGCATTAGCAGTGTGATTCAAATTGTCGGATATCTCGAAAACGTCTAATTTCCGACGGGTGTTTCCATTGAATTTTTTAATTCTCACGATGATATCTTTTCAACGATACCATTTTTGTTAAAATGAGACTAAAGTTTCTACGGTCCCCCATTAAGTATGCACTAATTACGTAACATAAATTGTCGGATATCTCGAAAACGACTGATTTGCGAAGGGTAGTTCTGTTGAGTTTTTACTTCTCACGATGAGATCTTTACAACGATACCACTTTCGTCAATATCGGTGACTTACCCTTCTTGCAGTTCCCTGGTTAGTCTAAAATATTAATTTAATGCAAATATTTTTCTGATTGTAAAAATTTTGCAGTAAAAGATTTGAAGTAAAATTATAATTGTAGAAATAAAGCAAATGACGCATGAAATACAATGTAAAAATGCTTTTCTCATCAAAGCATAATATTACATATGCAGAAATAGAAATATAATAAAAATATTCTAGTTGAGGGCAAAATTTTACTTGAAAAACTCATTAAAAACTTTTCCTCCGTTCAGATCCGAAATTACGCAATTTTTCTTAGGAAAACAACTGCTTTTCTCGGGATTAATTTCAGGAACATCAATGATAATCACGCTTTCAATGACAAATTTACTCTGCCTCTGAGGAAAATAGGTTTCTTCAAAAAGCATTATGACGCATTTTTAAAAGTTTTTAGACGTAGTTTAAGTGCGTATAAAATTTATTATATGAAGTAACTATGATATAGCAAAATTTATTAACAAACATTAAGAAAAGTGATGCTCATTCTTTCACGCTAATAATTAAAAACAAAAGATGTTGATACAAACTGGAATTTATTTTAAAAGCTATAATATATATAAGCATATTAATTGAAAGCAAATTAATGTGTCATATTTATAAAAGGGTTATTTCTAAGGAATATCGTAATTTTATAATTAGCTTAAAGGTGACATATTTATATAAATTACGAAGAAAAAATAAATTTTCTTGCATATTAATTCTTTAATAATGAAAACGATGCAGGAATACGTTTATAATTGCATTTCTCATCAAGTTATTTTTCTAGGAATACGTAACTACTACATAATTAGATATTGAAGAGTAATATAAATAACGCATGTAAATATATACTAAATGTTACTTTTCTCAGCAAAGGATCATAACACTTAGTCTAAAGTAAAAATTTTAATAGAAATACTTTTGCGAATGTAAAAAGATTTGAAATAAAATTATAATTGTAGAATTAAAGCAAATGACGCATGAAATGCAATGTAAAATTACTTTTCTCATCAAAGCAAAATATTACATATGCAAAACCATAATCATAATAAAAATATTCTCTTTGAGTGCAAAATTTTTCTTGAAAAAATTCATTAAGAACTTCAGTTCCTAAATTACACAATTTTTCTTATGAATATAGCTGCTTTTCTCGGGGTTAATTTCAGGAACATTACAAATTTCAATTACAAATTTATTCTGCCTCCAAGGAAAATAGGTATCTTGAAAGAGCGTTATGATGCATCTTTAAAAGTTTTCCGACGTACTTTAAGTGCGTATATAATTTATTATATGAAGTAACTACTGATTAGTAAGCTTTATTAACAAACATTAAGAAAAAAGAAGCTCATTCTTTCACTCTAATAATTAAAAACAAAAACATGTTGATACAAACTGGAATTTATTTTATGAAACGCTATAATATATATATGTATATTAATCGAAATTAAATTAATCTGTATGTATATAAAAGGGTTATTTCTAAAAAATATTGTAATTTTGTAATTAGCTTAAAAGGTAATTATTTATATAAATTAAGAAAAAAAATTATTCCATACTAATTCTTTAATAACAAAATAACATGAAAAATATACAATAATATGTTTTGAATTGCATTTCTCATCAAATTATTATTATAGGAATACATAACTACTAGATAATTAGGTATTGAAGATTAATATAAATAACGCATGGAAATATATGCTAAATGTTACTTTTCTCAGCAAAGGATCGTAACACTTAGCCTGAAATAAAAATTTCAATAGAAATATATTTCCGAGTGTAAAACTTTTGCAGTAAAAGATTTGAAATAAAACTATAGTTGTGGAATTAAAGCAAATGACGCATAAAATACAATGCAAAATTACTTTTCTCATCAAAGCAAAATAGTACATTTGCAAAACCATAAACATAATAGAAACATTATCGTTGAGTGCAAAATATTTCTTAAAAAAACTCATTAAAAACTTCAGTTTCTAAATTACGGATTTTTTTTATGAATAAAACTGCTTTTCTCAGGGTTAAGTTCAGGAACATGAATGCTAATCACGTGTTCAATTACAAACTTATTCAGCCTCGGAGGAAAATAGGTTTCTTGAAAGAGTGTTATGATTCATCTTTAAAAATATTCCGACATAGTTTAAGTGCTTATAAAATTTAATATATGAAGTAACTATTATTTAGCAAGCATTTAGGAAAGCGAAGCATATTATTTCACTCAATTAATTATTCCTCCCCCAAAAATATATTGTAATTACACAAACTGGTAGGTATTTAATAAAACAGACATATACTTAGCTATGAAACATATATATATATTTTTAAATCGAAAACAAATTTATTTGTCATGTAGATGTATAAAAGTATATCGTAGTTTTTTCAAAAGAATATTGGGAATTTGTAATTTGCTTAAAAGTTATTGTTAATTATTTATTTATATAACTTAAAAAATAATAGAAATACATGAATGCTAATTCTTTAATTACCAAACATTATGAAAGTGATGCGGAAAAACGTTTTTATGTACGTCTCCTATCAAATTATTATTACAAGAAAATGTAAATACAGGGTGGTCATAAAAAAAAAACTTTGCCGATATATGGAGCTCTAGCGACAAAAAGTCCGCTCAACCGATCGAGGAGAAATTTCAGATAGAGCTATTCTGAGCTGAATACGTGGCCTATGCATTTCACAAGCTCTTCGTGATTTAGTAATGAAATTGGAAGAAATTGGCTGCACCTGTGATAGTCCGCGATCCGGACGACCAACTGTTCATGAGGATACTGTTATGGAAGTGCATCACATAGTAATTAGAGGACGCATGAAAACTACAAAAGGTGCGTCTCGTGTATTCGATATACCGAAATCAATGGCTTTAAAATTACCGCACTCTGTAAACCGCATGTTTCTTTACCAGTACCAGCACGCCCAGATGTTGGAAGTGAGATACCATAAACATCACGTAGACTTTGTTAATGAATTTTTTATCCAATATGATGGAGATAACGATCGGCCTCTTCGTATATTATGAACGGACGAAGCACATTTCAACTTAACTGGTAACGTCAATGGCCTCCGCGATCCCCCGACCTCACTTCTATGGATTTCAGGTTCTGGAGATATCTAAAATCTAGAGTGTACATGTGCAATCCGCAAACTTTACCAGATTTGAAAGATTCTATCAAATGTGAGATTGCAAAAATCCCCTTATGCGATTTAACGTTCGGCTGTACTGTCCACAGTCGCCACCATGCAATGTGTAATTGCCTGTGATGGCACCCATGTACAAACTGTGTAATCAAATTAAAAGTTTTCTTTTCTCCGATCTGTATTGTAATCAGAGATTAGTGTACTGACTCTGTGTCATATGCAAATTTTCTCCTTGCGCCCCAATCGATTTTTTTATGGGGGGGGGGGGATTCGCACAACAGTTCTTTGTGCGTGCATAACATGTCCGTTTCTTGCGATACGCGTACGGTTCCAACGCTTTTTAGGTTTTCGCATGTGCTGAGCATTTTGCTATGAAAAAAATGGGTGTTGCCATTGGAAAATTTCGAATTACTGTAACTATAACCGTAACCGTGAGCACCAATTTCTTGCCGTTCACAGAATCTCGAGCTCATACCTCTGAATAACTATATCTGAAATTTCACCTCGTTCAGTTGAGCGCACTGGACGCTAGAGCTCCATATATCGGCAAAGTTTTTTTGAGCACCCTGTACATAATTAGACATTAAAGGCTAATTTAATCAACACATAAAAATATGTTCAAAAAGTAGTTTTTCTCATCGAAAGATCATAACACTTATCCTCCTCAGTCCTATTGTTGCCTATATGGGACACAAAAGAAACCGTTTAAATTAATTTAAATGCCTCTAATCTCGTTAAAATAACTTTTAGGTCGTTTCAAAAAGTGCGTGCTTATCATAAATATCGATATATAGACTGATAACTGATACATCTTTGAATATGTTTTATAGTAATTTTAACTTGGTGTATGTGATCGGATATAGTATTTATCTCAGGATTCAGGAAGTTATTCTATAATAAAAATTCTATAGAAATATTTTTGTGTGTGTAAAAATTTTCTACAGAAAAAACGCATAAAAAATCATTGCTCCATTCCCTATTTCAAGTTGCGTAGTCCTTCTGTTGAATGAAACTGCTTTTCCTAGGGTTAATATTAGGAGCTTAACTCATCACTTGTTCAAATGCAAGTTTTTTCATCCTCTGAGGGAAAATAAGTATGTTGATTGAAGCACTATTATGTATTAGCTGTATAGTTGATTTGTTATAATGTAAATGCATATATATTGTGCTATAATTAACCGCCTGGCCGCCGAGGAAAAGGGCAAAATTGTTATTTTTTTTTCTCTGCAATTTATTTTAAATGCTAATAAAAGGCGAATTTTCTATCATGGTATATATATATATATATATATATATATATTGTAACGTATATGCTTATAAGCCTTCAAAGTATCAGTCATAACGTAGTTTCTTAAAACTGGATTATATTTTTAGAACTATATTAATTTAAATAGATCTTCAACTGCAGTGGAACCTGCATCCTAGTGAACGGATATATCCGGTCACGGCAGTGGGAAGGTTAATAACATTTAAAAAGTAAATTTATTAAGAAGAATTATGAAAGGCGAAAATTATATAATTCATTCATTTACATAATTACAAGAAAATAACTTTTGTAAAGACTCTAAATAGAATTATAATAATGAAATTTCATAAATCTTTCATTATTTATATTTAAAAAATAACCCACTCGGGTATAAACCTATCAAAACTTCAATAGAATTTTCATTATTTAAGATTATTTTAAAATTTAGTATCATATTTTGTTAGTTTAAATAAAAATGTGTGTTAATGCATAATAAATTTTCATTTGTATAACAAAGAGAAAGTTATGCGAGGAAACTTTTTATAACAATTCTCGTCACAATATTATTACATAAAACGGTCCTAGTTTCAAAAGTATATTACAACTATTTAATTAAGATAATTTCCAACAAATATGCACCAAATTGAACGTAAATAAATCTAATCTTTCTGTGTTACACATGTTAAATATGTGCAACATTAATTATACAGCCCCCATTCAACCTAAAATTAAATTATTCCCATACTTCGGTTAACATATAAGGAGTAATACAAGGTATAACTTCTTCATTCTTGTGTCCTAACCATGGAAAATCATTAGGAAGCGGTTGCACGTAAACACGATCTTTTACAAAGCGACAAAGAAAAAAAAATCACATGGCTCTAACGGCTCACCGACGCGAAAGTTTGACACATTTTCTCACTATTATTTAGTTGCGACGGTGTAAAGCCTGACTATATAAAGTATTCGGAATAGAATAGAGTTTTCTATTTCTGGTAAATAAAATACTTGCATATATTTCTTGACATATAAGAGGTTCTTGTAATGTGGTTGTAAAATTTTAACCCTTCCCATGTTGTTGTTTTCGGAAATTCGATTCAAAACGCTAATTTTGACAGTATTTTTTTAAATCACTTCCATCAAAAAAACAATAACATCATTCAATTACATAATTTCGGAATAAAGCACCCGCTAATCTTATGCGTTTATGAAAAGAAATGAATTCAGAAATGCATCAGAAAGTAGCTCCTTTAGAATTGAGAAAATCTTTAATAAAATGATATAGAAATTTTTTCATAAATCTGTTTTATTATAAGGTACCTGTACCCAATATGGACACCCTTTCACCCCCTGAACAAGTCATAGGACTCCAAAAATATGTGTCTACTATCCTTGGACTATTGACTATCATTATTAAAATTAGCGACCTTGTAATTATTCTGGTTTAATTTAAATGATAAAAACAAAAAAAAGTTTACAAGTGTCCATATAAGGAACTACCAGTCCCTATTATGGACAGGTGTTTCCTTATTGACTTTCTACACAGTGTGTATGGAAGAGTCACTTTTCCAAGGGATTTTAGAGGAGAGGGAATAAAAAAAGAATGTATCTTAAAGTATTCCGAGGAGTAAGGGGGGGGGACACTTAATATCTTCGGAACATGCATTTAAGAAAGGGGGGGGATCATTCTCGGTTTTTACTCTTCGAAAACCCATGCAAAGCCCCTTAGTTACTAGTAAATATTCTGAAATAATATTGTTGGTTTTGCTTAGCTTTATAGCATCTGTCAGCGAATTTACATCTGTTATTACTCAGTCTTCACAGCATGTACAAATAGAAACTTTTTCACCATGGGCAGTAAGTCCCACATAATCCTCATGAACATATCTGCCACATGTGATGCATGGCCGCATGTTTGAAAAAGCATCAATACTACAAAAACAGCAGTACCAGCTCTCCTTTTTAGAATTTATAAAAATTTTCAGTAACGTCATGATTTTTTTTATTTACAGTGTAGTGAACGGATATATCTGGTCGCGGCAGTAGGAAGGTTAAAAAAAATCTTAATTATATGTCAAAATTCTGAATTTTATCAAAATAATAGAAATTGTGACAGGCCAGATCGGGCCGGGCCTGTTTTCACTGATTTATGTACGAGCCTAAAATTAAAAAGCGCCTGGCCGAATATTTGAGTTTTACTCTGGGCCGGTCCAAAATAACTTTCCTTCGGGCCAATCCGAGCAAATCACTAGAATGTGCTTATCTGAAAATTTATTTTTGAGACTGAACTAACACTCTAAAATCCTTATATGTGTACTTGATACTATTAAAAGGTATAACTGTGACATTTACTAATGGGTACCCTATAGAATTGCTAAATAATTAGAAACTTTACAATGATTAAAGCAAGACATGAAAATACATGCTAATAATTATTTTCATATAAAAAGATCACAACATTTATGCTGCAAAAAATTAAATAGAAATAATAAGCTCTAGAGTTTTAAAATGTATCTTGAAAAACCCATAACAAATCTCGCTACTTTTCGTTACCCGAATTGTGCTATAATATAGCCTTTCGCACGTTTAATTTCAGAATTATTAATGCTGATCACGTATTCAATTACTTGTTTATTCAGCCACTGGGGAAAATAAGTATACATTAAATGAATGTTTTGGCGTATATTTAAAAATTTTCAGCAGTAGATTTTATGCAAATACTATTTAATGTTTGATAAGAATGATACTTTGAAAATTAATTTATAAACAATATGGAAAGGGACGATTATAAAAATTAAATCATATTTCTATTTAAAAAAGAGTTTAATTTTATTAACGATTAATAGAATGATTTACATTTTTTTGAAATATAAAGTGTATTTAATTAAATATAAATTTATTAATCAGTTGCATCAATTATTTATTTTTTTTCGTTAATAAAAAGTAGTTTAAAGAAAAAATGTATCGCGCATGGACTTAAATGAACTTATCTATTTTATTTGAATGTTTCTTGTTTTACAATTTTTAAATTATTTAAATTATATTTAGGTAATTTTCATCCAAATTGACCTTTGGATGGGTTTCATTGATAAATCATGTTAATTTTACATTTGAATATTTTTTAGTATTATATTACTAAACTTACTGCAGTAAATTATTCTTAAAGTAACGTAAGTTACCATGGAATGACCCTGTACTATTAATAGTACATGTTTTAATATAGTATTATTTTGTTTTAAGAAAGATATTTGCAATATTTAAATCTAGTAATGTTAGTATATGTCTATACATTTACTATATGATTTCATATCTGTTTCGGCATTTAGTAATAATAATAATTATTATTATTTGCCTAATTCTCTTTGCATCTTTTACGATTCTTTTACTTTAAATATATACTTCATTCTTTAAATTTAAAATAAAAGTTACTTTCCTAAAATAATCATGTCTAATAAAGCGCAAAAAGTATTATAAAGTTGTAATATAAGTTAAATATTGTTGTAATGCGATATTTTCAAAACATCCCCAAAAATTATTCCTTAGACTATTGTCATATGAATATGAATTTAATAATATACAAAACAATAACTTTAGTTACCTTTCAGACAATAAAGGATTCTTTAAACACAAATTAATCTATTTGGATAGCTAGTGTTAGTGTTATTAACACAAAAATAATTTTTTTTCTAAATATATATACATATATATATATATATATATATATATATATAGGACGCGAAAGGATAAAGACTTAACATTTTTTAATATGCTTTAGAGATGATTACCAACTACAAGTTTTATACAGAATTCCAATAATTACTTAATAATGCAGTTGTTATTAAGAAGTAATTAATGAAATGTTATACGAAAACATTTAAAAATATATCATTTCCTCTTAATGTGTTATTTTTAGAATATTTATTATTTATGCCTGAAATTAGACGGTTTTGCAAATTTGTCTTCCAAAACATTTTTGATGAATTTTTGAGAATATGTTATTCTACTTCTAAAATTATACAATGAATTTTAAAATGTATTCATCTATTAAAATTTAATTAACTAATTCAGTATTTAGAGGGGTCTTGCTAATTATTTTAAAAGAGATTTTATTGCTTGGAAATATATATAATATTTAAATTTTCATAATTTTAAATTGCAGCTAAAAAGATTGAATAAGTTAGTAGCGAAAATTATAAAGTATCCCCACTCTAATAATCGATTATTTTTATCTTTGTTCTAGATTAGATGAATGACTTAAGATTTAAAAATTCCTAAGTGGCCTTTAGGGAGAAATTACTACAATTTTTGTATAGATATTTAAAAAATATTTATTAGTGCAACGACTATTAAGAGGTGGTTAACAAAATTTTACACCAATCCATTAAGATAATATTGATTCTTCATGTTTTGTTTAAGATTTTTTTATTCGTTGTAAGGAATACTCAAATTATCTAAGGGCAGACAATTTAATTATTTATATTGTTACATTGAGTCATAAATTGCATAACATATTTATTAAGGGTAAAAACTTTCGAATTCCATAGCATGGAATAAAATTACTTCATTTTTAAAGCAAAACTTAATAAACATTCCAAAATATACATCACAAAATGTATTAAAATATAAGTTTCGAATAAAAAACTCTTTTTCTTTTTTTTATTGCAAAGACAAACAATCTTTTCTTAATGAACTATGAAGAAATAATTTGTTCTTAAGTTACCTAAAAAGATCTGTTGAGTTCTTTATTCATCATTATGATAATAAAAGATTAAGTAACTGTAAAAAATATATATATTCCTATATAAAATAAATGATCATTTACATGGAATTTGTGTCGAAATTATATTATCATTTAGAATTTTTGTCGGTGAACTTGTTCACGGATTAAAATAAATTAAAACATAAGAAATAATTCAAATTCACGTTAAATAATAGAAGTTTGTCAAATATAATGATACAACTTAGGAATAAACTGAAATATTTACGTTTAAATAAACTGAGCAATAAAATAATTAATTTAAGGAGAATTTAAAATTATTAATGATAGATAATATTAAACAATAGAGAATTAGTGAACGTACCGCATAATTAGCATAATAAAAGGGAAATAAAAGAAAATATCTTAAAAGAAATGTTAATAGTATAACATATATATTTATTAGGAAATAAATAATTATTTTCAAGAATTTTAAAATATATATTCATATTTTTTTCCCATATCTTTCCCTATGTAATTTCTCACAAAAAAATGCATAGGGGTTTTCTAATAAGTCCTATAAGTTATTGTAGCTGTAGAGTATATTAAACATTAACGAATGACATTAAAGCAGGCCCACAGAAAATATATTATATCCCACTCAGTAATTAATTACCAACATAATTAAAGATAAAAGATAATTTTTACCGGCATTCATTCTAGTTTTTTTAATTTAAAGTTTATTGTAACAATTAATGTTAATATTAAGTTTAGCGAATATAACTGCTAAGTAAGAGATCGAATTTCTCTAGGCTGTATTATAATTATTAAGATAAATAAAGAAGTCTAAGTAAGTGTAATCATTGCGATGAATCGCAAAATTTGAAGTGGCGGGAATGGTGAAAAAAATATGAATTCAAAATAAAATTTAAAGACTTGCTAGTCAACATTCTTCCGAGTTTCTGTTTTTCAAGTTCTCTCAAAACCAGCTTATTTATAAAATTTAAAAAAATATTCAAAATATCCCAAAGCAGAGCCCTGATACATTTTATTTAGTATCCTTTTTGACACAAATTACGATTATTTTTCTTGGGGAAAATCCTAAAATTTGATATAAATGCAGTACCGCAGTTACTAAATTCCAGGCATGACTTCCATGAATTCCTATACATAAAAAAAAAATAATTTTTGAAACAGTTGTATAGAACAATAGTAATAACATCGTTTTTGTAAAATTAATACCGTATTGATCATTCATTCGATGCTTTTGTCTATAACTTTTGAAAGTAAACAATATTTAGAGCACGAATGTTAAATGATCAATTATGTATTTATAATGCAGAGTAATGTAGATTTGAAAACTGATTAAATTTAAGTAAAAAAAATAAAAAGACTTTGGACATTTAATATCAGTGTTAAATATTATAAATGTGATATAAATGATTTAAATGTGACCGAAAAAAATTGTTCAGATTGCTGATTATAGCTCAGTTTCTTCAAAAAAAAATGAGTAAGAATAATTTGTTCCTTGTTTTCTATTTCTATTTATACATTATATATCTTATAAAGGCCAAACGTATCTGTGCGTAACGCATACGTCATTTTGCGAAAGGTAATACTTTCAAATTTTAAATGAAATTTCAGCTTTGGAATTCTTGCAACTGCAAACTTTTAAACTTCTAAGCATCGCACATTTTAAATTTTTATACCAGCGTAAAGAAAAAAAAAATTGCACTTTTTAATGCAATTTGTTTGAAAACTGTATCTTAATTTATTTTTGAGACATTAATTTAATTTGTAGTTTTTAATGCTGTTTTTGTAACTGTGGCAACAGAAGTACTCCATTTCTATTAAAAGGAAAAGGAAACAAAAACATTACTTTTTCTTTTTGTTGCCATTTTCTCATTTAAAAAAAAGTGAATTTATTTCAGAAATTTCATATACATTTAAAAGAATATAAAGAAAATAGTATGTCTGTCTAGCTAATAGCAATCGAAACTTCAAGTTTCAAATTAAAATGATTTAATAAAAATATCAAATTTTTTAAAAATTGATTACGTATATAAGAAGTGCATATGTGAATCTTCAAATGCTGAAAATAATGTCGGATTTAGATTTTATGGGGGAAAAAATCCATGATTGAGTCACAGTGGAATAAATTTTGCTGCTCTTCATTTTGGAATATTGAGAATAAGAGTCTTAATTCATAGCTTTATCACAAAAACAGATATTCATCCTTTATTATATTACTGCTGACTTGTACGATTAAAGTGTAATTTTTAATAATTCTATCAACTGATTTTCACATAAATAGTATTTTGTGAACTTTAGGCGCTATATATCATTTGCTTAAGATTTACTTATCATAAGCTGCATTTTGTATTACTAATTTTTTTTAGGTTTATTATAAATCGTGAAATCAGTTCCTTCTTAAATATTTTCTGTCGACGAAATTCGACGGGTTCTACTTCGTTTTAATAAAAATGAAATATATCCTATAAATAAAACTTTATGAGAACTAGCATTGCATGGAATTACCTTACAAGAAATACAATAAAAATAATTATTTAAAAGGGTATACGCATAGACATTTTAATTGTACGTCGTAGATTGCAGTTAATAAAAATTTGACTACATGAAATCGTATAATTATTGAAAAAAATTAATAAGTTATTATTAAGTCATCGGAAAAATAAATACTTCATTTTCCATTAAATTTTTAAATAGGAAATTAAACGGAGTATAATAAATTTATTTAAAATATGCCTTTAAATAAACAAATATATTTTCTTCAATCGTATTATCATCACATTTTCTTCAATAAATAAATAGGTGTCGAATGTTTTAGAATACTTTAAACGGATACCAAGAAAAATTATCAATTTACACAATAAATGTAATCCAGCGATAAATGATCATAACGCAAGCACAGATCAATTCTTTTATCCAAACTTGATTTCATTCTTGATAAAATATCAAAACAGATTGGTTGTTAAACTATATTAAAGCTTTGAATATTCCATATATTGATACTATCCTTTTAATCTATTTTAAATGTCACTTGAACTTCTAAATGTTACCATTGAAACTTCTGAAACTAACTTCAGTTTCTGAACTTTAAAATTACATGAAGCGTTGTAAATGTTTTAGGTAACTTACTCGCTGCGAGTTTGTAAAAGTATAAAGTTTAGGAAAAGTGTTCGCATATTTTAAGTTGGAAGATGCTTGTTTAGATATGTAATTTTAGGGAAATATAGTTTGTAATCAAAATATGCACATTACTTTTTATGATTTTTTTAGACTGGATAATTTTAAAAACACATATATATTCATTATTGATGACATAAAATTATCTTAACAATTTATATTGAACTTTTCAATAACATTCATTTTATTGTTTACTGTTTTTATTATTATTATCTTAATATAAGACATTGTATAATATTTTTTTATAAAGGCATTTTTAAGCATTAAAGCATTACGTCATAAAACTGATGGAGAAGCTTGGTTCAAACCATAATTTGAGGGAGGGGTGTTTAGAATTACATGAAAAATTTCTAAGGCTGTCATATGTATGAAATATATTATTTACAAAATTGGATAGTGTTCAGTTTCTAAATTAGGTGGGTCTTAGATTCTTAACGGATTTCCTATGAATGTAGATGTACAATTGTTTTGTGTATTTAATATATTTTTATGAATAAATATCAAGGGAAGACGCAATTTGTTAAACGTAATTTTATAACTGTTCTAAAAAAAATCATTTTGTTCATTAATCAGATACTATAATCTTGAGTGAGTATAACATTAAAATGATTAGCATTACGACACAGGAATAAGTACACTTTTTTATGCTGTATAAAAATGCATTTTTAATTAAAATATCCGGACACTTGATCAGTGGTCGCTGAAACGAAACCCATAAAATTACTTGTTAATAATGTTCGCGTGGGTTTTTATCACATATCCGACGATATAACTACATTAAGGAAAGGACGTTTTCAGAGATACCAATAATTAATATATTGTAATTTAACGAAAAGTAAAGAAACTACAGACCCCCTCGTTTTTTATAATTATATGAATATATATGTATATATATATTTTTTTGTGGCAGTAGGATTTTATAATATTTCGAATTTTTACAAGCCTCTTCTTAACATACGACGATGAGCTAAGTTCTAAAATGAACTGTAATTATATTAGATTTTATATAACTGAATAACTAAGCATAAAGAAACTTTCACTTAAAGGAAAATAATAAATTGCGTGTTTTTTTTTTTTATTTGCCCATTATACTGATGCTTTTATGGCCAAAACACACACAAAAAAATAATCTATTTTATTTGTTCAAAATTTGATTATTAACTACGTAGAATTAATTAAAGAAAATTATCAGTTCTATCAAACAGTTTGTTATAATTTCCTAAACTATAATTTTGCTTGTTAAAAAATAAATAAATAAAGGAAAACAACGTAAAGTATATTTTAGCTTCTTTATATCCTATGTATTCTACTTTACGGTTAATTTAAAATTACAGTTTACTGAAAGCATTTCCCAAATAATAGGTTACGGTAATGTGTTCTCAAAATTTTCAAAAGAATATTTCTCTTCCTACATCTTTTCTTCTAATTATAGAGGCCAACCCTATTGTTAAAGTAAAACAAAAGCAGTTCTCTTTAATGTGGTTCGGTATATTTATGCGCATGGCAAGTTAATTACTATTTTATAACTCAGGAATAACGGATGGTTAACACAAACAACTTTTATTTTTATAGAAATGCAATCTAATACATTTTTTGCAGGCGATCGTTTATTTATTCTGACCATAATATTTGAAAAATTTACAAAATAACTATATGTTTTGAATAAGAATTGTATAAGAATAATATTTAAGAATATAAGAATTCAGAAGACTTTTTGAATAAGTGGTTTTTTTAAGTCGAGAGAGCAAAATCCTATAACAAAACAACTACGACCCATGGAAATGATCTGAAATTTAGCAATATGCCGCCAAATCAATGGGAATTTTTTAAGCGTTGTTAAAATCTTAACATACAGTATAATAAGATACGTTTCATTTTTGTACATATCGTATATTTCTGCTGCAAGTCATTTTCATGTACCAAGCAGATAGATAAAAAAGCGCTACATAAAAAAATGCTATTATGTTTAGTTCTTCTATTTATTAAGCTCCATTCATAACAATTTCTTTTTTTTAACATATTTTATGTACGTGAAAAAATGAAAAGATATGTATCCTATAGGATATATAGGGTCTAAGGAGGTTAATAAAATACAAATAACTAAAGTAATACAATCTGATTTAAAAAACTATGAAATCCATTACACACTTTGACAGTTTTTATAATTCTCCAAGTGACAGTGTTCATTTGTACAATAACTTATCAGAAACGTTGCTCAGCTAATTTATCATAAGTAAATAAATAAATACTGGAATTGTTGATTTAATGTACCATTTAAAATATTTTAAGTAATAATAGCTGATTAAAAGAACTATGAAATTCATTATACAATTTGACAGTATTGATAATTCGACAAATAGCAGTGTTCATGTGTACAATAACTTATCAGAAACGTTGCTCAGCTAATTAATTATAAATAAATAAATAAATAAAAATACTGGAATTGTTGACTTACTGCACCATTTGAAATATTTAAAATAATACTAGCTGATTGAAAGAACTATGAAATCCATTACACAGTTTGACAGTATAGATAATTCCCCAAGTGGCGTGTTCATTTGTACAATAACTTATCAGAAACGTTGCTCAGCTAATTAATTATAAATAAATAAATAAATAAAAATACTGGAATTGTTGACTTACTGCACCATTTAAAATATTTAAAGTAATACTAGCTGATTAAAAGAACTATGAAATCTATTACACAGTTTGACAGTATTGATAATTCGCCAAGTGTGCATTTGTAGAATGATTTATCGGAAACATTGCTCAGCTAATTTATCAAAAATAAATGAATAAATAAATAAATAAAAATATTAGAGTTGTTGATTTAATGTACCATTTAAATTACTTAAAGTAATACAAGTCGATTAAAAGAACTATGGAATCCATTACACAGTTTGACAGTATTGATAATTCGCCAAGTGACAGTGTGCATTTTTAGAGTAATTTATCAGAAACATTGCTCAGCTAATTTATTAAAAATAAATAAATAAATAAAAATATTGGATTGTTGGCTTAATTTACCATTTAAAATATTTAAAGTATTTGCTCATATTTTTTTTTCAATGTGAAAAATATCCCCCTTCCGCCCAAAAAATTCCTGCTAAGTGTAAAATTGAGAAACTTAATGTTTAGTAAACAATTATTTATTGTATAATTTTTACATAATTAATTATTGACATTATATAAACATACATTACCTCAGAGACATTATAAAAATCAGAAAAAGCAGAAACTCACCTGAAAAAGAAAACATACGTAAGAAAAATCACACAAAACAAAAACAATAAATATGATATACATTGAAACTTCCATTTAACGAAGTCTCAATATTACGCTTAAACGCTTCGTTATAAAGAAAATTATTAAATGGAAATCAATTTAAATCATGAATAATAAAATCAATGTTGAGAACGCTCACAAAAAACCTAATTAAAACTAATTAAAACTCAAGTTCAGTTTTTTAAAAATGAGTCAAGTTCACGTTCAAGATTTTTTTTTCAAATTAGCTCACTCAAATCAAACTCATCTTTAAAAATGAACGAAATTCACTAAAAAGTTGACTTAAATATACATATGTATATAAGACCTTTGTCGTCAAAATTTACAAAATTTTGTGAAGTAATCTTTTGATTATTCAATGTAAGGGCCTTCGTGGGCCCGACCCAATTTTCTTTCCCCACATTCGGTCCGATACTGGTTCGGGTTATTACTTTTTTCTAGAGCTACGGACTACGCACTCAGACAAGCCAGAACGGACCTCTTTTTTTCCAAATTTTCCATCCTCACATTCTTGTCCGCGCCTGGTTTTGGTTATTACTTTTTTCTAGAGGTACGGGTTACGGGCTCAGACTGAACTATTCTTGAGGTCTGAACCGGAATAAATTTTCAGTCTCAGCTCATATAAAAATCATTGGACCGCCCAGATTTGGCCTCTCCAGTTAAAATATCAATAATATTTGACCTATCCATGAGAAATGCATATATTTTAAAACTGCTATTATTTCACAATTAAAATTAATCTATTTATTTTTCTTTGTTAAGATGGGGGGGGGATAGATGCATTTCTAGGCAATAAAATTAAAGCAATGTTAAACCTGGTAAAAGAACCTTTCTATGACGGAAAACTGTGTTTACGAGACAAAACAAAATAAAATGTTCCTTTGTGAAAATTGAGGATGACGATCTTATGAGAAAAATGCAATTTATAACAGAACTTGATAGTCATAACCATCCCATGACGGATATTTGTTCTTTCCTATGCAATTCCGTCATGGAAGATTTTATTGTATAGATTTTTTTTTTAAATTTTTGATCTCCTATAGGATATGCTGGATCTGAAGAGGTTTGAAATGCATGAATTTTGACTTTTTCATTTGCAAATGATACTTACTTAATGCATCTATATTTCTATTAAAAATGCGAAAAAAATAAAGATGTGTATCCCAGTATACATAAGGTCTGAAGAGGTAAAGGTAAATTTTATTTCGGCGATTAAATAAACGAATTAAATCAGTGGAAATTATGTGGAAGGGAATATTATTGGATCGGACTCGCGTCCCACCGGCTCAGATAAGTTCACGCCACTCAATGGAAATGATTTTGAACCTGCGCATTTCTTGCAGAGTAATTCATAAATTAATTTTCTCTTCGAACACACACTTAAATATTCATTGAATTCACTTAGCGGTAATAACCATTAATAAACGGCCAGATTCTTTCTTCATGCAGTATGCAGCGAACAAATGGTATCGTAACGTACAGTAAAATTATTTACATTTACATTTTTTCAGATTTCGAAGATTTCTGCCGCAAGTCATTTTCAATAAATATTAGATAAAAAAGCACTATGAAAATGAAAATGCTATTTTGTTTAGTTATTTTATCTTTTAGGCTCCATTGACACCAGTTTCTTTATTAGGTAGATTTCGTAAGAAATACTACCTATTGCAATCGCACCAGTTTATATATCTATCTATCTATCTATCTATATATATATCTCACTTTTTTATGGACACGATAACTTCTATAATTTTTCACCAATCTCCACCAAACTTGTACATAAAATCAAAGGGGATAAAATCTTGGCTAAGTTCGTTAATGGGCAAAATCGGACCAAGGGGGTCGGAATAGGGGGCGTTTTTGTAAAAACCGAAAAAACGCCATAACTTCTTAATTAAAGTAGATATCGAATCGGTTTAAAGTTTATATTACTTCTTAAAAATGGGCCAAAAGTATATGCATGACAGATTTTTGATAAATTTAGAAGTGGGCTCAAGGGGCGAAAAAAACAGGGATTTTGAGAGAAAAAAATTCATAACTTCGTCAATTTTCAAGATATCAAGTCCAACTAAATTTTTTGTAAATGTTCTTAAAATTATCTAAAACTTTTGTATTTACAAGTTTTTAATAGGACCAACTTTTACCGACGAAAAAAATTAAAAACGAAAAGAAAAAGGGCGCTGAAAAAAGAGAAAAATCCATAACTCCGTCAATTTTTAAGATATCAAATCTGATTAAATTTATTTTAAATCTTCTCAAAAATATCTACAACTTTTATATTGACAAGTTTTTCATAGGATCAATTCGTATAGCAAAAAGAAATTAAACAAAAATAGGAGTTGGAGAGAAAACCTCAAATCCAAACTGCTTATATTCTGACTCATTTTTACATTCATTTTTGATTCTAAACTCATCCAAATGGTAGATCCTCTTATTTAGAAACTGTATAAAGTGACGCATTGGTCAATTTTCTGATAAAGACAGAATATATTTCAAAAAAGGCTACCAAAAAGGGTATTTTGAACAGAATTTCCGAAAGTCATCCGGACTGAAAATTGAAGGAAGAGTTCAAATAAGAAATTGCGTTTTTTTCTGACTCGTTTTTAAATCCATTTTTGTTCTCAAACGCATCCAATTTACAGATCCTCTTATTTAGGAACTATATAATGTGATGCATTGATCGGTTTTTTGATAAAGACAGAATATATTTTAAAAAAGGCTACCAAAAAGGGTATTTTGAACAGAATTTTCCGAAATCATTGTGACTGAAAATTTAACTAAGTGTTCAAATAAGAAATTGAATTTTTTCTGACTCGTTTTTAAATCCATTTTTGCTCTCAAATGCATCCAATTTACAGATCCTCTTATTTAGGAACTATATAATGTGATGCATTGATCGGTTTTTTGATAAAGACAGAACATATATTAAAAAAGGCTACCAAAAAGGGTATTTTGAACAGAATTTCCAGAAGTCATCGTGATTTGAAAATTTAAGGAAGTTTTCACATAGCAAATTGCATTTTTTATGACTCGTTTTAAAATCCATTTTCGCCCTCAAATGCATCCAATTTACAGATCCTCTTATTTAGGAACTATATAATGTGATGCATTGATCGGTTTTTTGATAAAGACAGAACATATATTAAAAAAGGCTACCAAAAAGGGTATTTTGAACAGAATTTCCAGAAGTCATCGTGATTTGAAAATTTAAGGAAGTTTTCACATAGCAAATTGCATTTTTTATGACTCGTTTTAAAATCCATTTTCGCTCTCAAATGCATCCAGTTTACAGATCCTCTTATTTAGGAACTATATACTGTGACGCATTGGTCAGTTTTTTAATAAAGATAGAATATATTTTTTAAAATGCTGTCAAAGTGAGTATTTCGCACAAAATTTTCCGAGCAATCATGAATAAAGAATTAAGTATGTATTCAAACAACAAATAGGTTATTTTATGACTCATTTTTAAATTCAATTTTTTTCTCAAATGCATTCAACTGACAGTTTTTTGTTATTTAGGAGCTGTATAATGTACTGTTTTGGTCGATTTTTTTAATAAATTCAGAATCTATTTCAAAATATGTTGTCAAAACGGGCATTTGAGCTGAATTTTTCTTAAGATGATTCTGATAAAACCAGTTTTTGAAGAAAAATGAAATTAAAAATTTTTCATAAACGGCCAAATGAAGTTATTAAACTGGTTTATCTCTAATCATATATATATATATATATTTTTTTGTTGAATTGAGCACTCTTCGAAATCTACCTCCGCCTATAGGCCCAGCCGATAGGGATTTTTTGTAACAGTATTTATATACATGAAAAAAATTGTAAAGATGTGTACATTATAGGATATGCCAGAATTGAAAAGGTTTTCAATAGATAAATTTGGACTTTTTGATTTGAAAATGATGCTTATGTAATCTATCTTTTTTTTTATATGATTTTTTTAAATGTGTGTATACTATAGGATACATCAGATCTGAAAAGGTAAAGCCGAATTTTATTGCAGCGAATTGATAAATAAATAACAAATTAAATCAATGGAAATTATTTTGGCGGGAAAATTGTTGCACTGGACTCGCCTCGAATCTCCCACAGGCCCAAATAAGTTCTCGCCACTCAGTAGAAAGGATTTTCAAACTGCACGTATGTTTCAGAGTAATTCAGAAATAAATTTTCTCTTCGAACACACACTTAAATATTCATTGCATTCATTTAGCTGTAATGACCTTTATTTCTCATCAGTTCCAGATATCTTCTAAAAAATACGGTTTTAATAGACATTTTCATCTACATATTTAGTCAATAATCGTTCAGATGTAACATAAACTTATTCTGTTAATAGATTATTCTCCAAGAATAATTTTTTAATACTATTTGGGAAGTAAATTATCACATGAAAGAACAGCACATAAATGTCATTACTCTGATTAATTTGCGTGTATATCTGCAGGGTGCGGCGAGCTTAGATACATGGTAGCCTGCAACGGTCAGATTGTTTCGTCATGCAGTATGCAGCGCGAGGAATGGAATATTAATGAATTAGTCTTATAAATAATAAAGTACTGGGAAGTGCAAAGAACCATTTTGAACACTAGAATTGTTGTCGTGTGTAAAATATTAAAGCGATTACAGATTGAAAATGGGTGTAATCTGTATTTGGAAAAATTCTATACATTTTTATAGACATGTAGATTTTTAATGGATAGTCTTTTTGGATTTATCTGATTTTGTTGATTGATAAGTTCTTACCGTGTAATTAATAATTCAATATTTGCTTCTTCAATTATTGGTTAATATTATTAGATAGAAGATCATTAATAGTTTTATAAATAGCAAATATATCTCTCAAAAGCGTTTTAATAAATCTTGTTTATGAATAAAACATTCAAACTAACTAAATAATATTTTTTCTTAGTATTGTTAAACAAGTTGGTTCACAAAAATTAAATTCCGTTTGCATGTATTCTTTTTTATTAAATATTATTGTAACATAGTATAGGATTAAAGTATGTTAACGAAAAAGCTATTTTCAAATATAATTTTCAAATATCTTTATATGTATATCTTGAAAATTGTAAAAGAAATAATAATAATAATAATAATACTATTGGCTTAATGTGTAACTACATTTTTCAAAAAGATTTATTTACGAATAATGAAACCATTAAAAATTTTATTCGTGATCACTGAATTTAAAGGGACATCGCGTCCACTCAGCAATTCTGGTTAACCCATGGTTAACCGAATTATTTTATTTCAAACATGGCGAAAAATAAGGCTATGATTTATCAGTAACAGTTTAAGATAATTTAATCACATTACTGGCGCATATAACAAAAAAAGGAAGAAAACAAAAGTATAGAATTTATAAATTGGCATGGGAAAAAATTAAGTTTGCTCGCTAACTCGAGATGCCTAAAAAAGGAAAAATGAGAATATTATATAGAAGTCTGGCTGTTTTTAGATTTTTCTTCTAAATGTATATGAAAAAAATGTAAATATGTGCATTTTTTTTCATTCATATTCAAAACTGTTTTAAAAATATAATTATAAATGAAATATTTAAAACAAATTTTCAGTCATTATATACAGGGTGATTCATAAAAGATGGGCAGACCTTTAAGGGGTTATAGTACACTTAAAGACAAATAATATTAAATAGGAGACTAAGGGTCCCAGACGTATTCCCAAGGAGATAGGGGGCATTAAAGTTTAGGGTCCGAAATTTCAAATGATTATAAAAAATGGAAAAATTGGTCGATTCGTTTGCGGTTTTTGCAAAAAATTTTCTTTATGCCAGTATTTTCTCGAAATAAAATTTTAAAGTTCAATTTCAAAAAATGCCGATAGGGGGCGCTTTAGACTTTGAAGTAACAACCAACTATTTTTTAACGTTATTTTTTGTATTTCTTTAAATGATTTCGAAAGCTTAGACTTAAACTTAAATTTTGATCTAAAAATCTGAGTCCTAACGAGTAGTTAAGTAGCGTAAACTGAAATTTGAAATTTGAAACCCTTCTCCCCCCAGAACAAAAATCAGTTATTCCCGATCTTTGTGTCGTAGATTAGGCTCTAACTACTGCCGCGTTTTGCTAAAATTATTCTTTATGTCAGTATTTTCTTGAAAATAAATTTTAAAGAAAAGTTTCAAAAAATTCCGATAGAGGGCGCTTTAGACTTTGGAGTAACGAACAACTATTTTATACCGTTATTTTTTGTGTCTCATTAAATGCTTTCTAAAGCTTAGACTTAAACTTAAATTTTCAGCTCAAAATCTGAATCGCTGAGCGTGGTTCAGTAGCGAGGGGAGGGGGTTCAAATTTCAACTTCTGAACATAGTTCAGTTTGCGCTACTTAACCATGCCCAACGATTCTGTGCTGTGATACGAGGCAAAAATACAACTTTCGTCAAGGACTGCATAGTCGGAATTCACACATAAAGGCACTGGCAATTTCCCAACAGGCGGTTGCCTAACCGCAAAACTTTCGAGCGCTTGCACAGACAGTTGTGTGAGACGGGATCATTTCTCGCTTCCCGGTCGTATGCAGGTCGTGCAAAAAAGGACGAATCAGTAGTTGTTGCAGAAGCCATTCTGGATGTAGTAGCGGCGCAGCCAAGTACAAGTACACGAACAGTGGCTAGGCAGGTGGATACCTCACAGTCCATGACTTGGAGGGTACTGAAGGATGAACATTTGCTCCCGTTTCATGTGCAACGAGTCCAGAAACTGTCTCCAAAGGATTATCCAAATCGTATTGAATTCGCCCGCTGGTTTCTGCAGCAGAACGCGCTAAATCCACATTTTGGACGAACTGTACTTTTCACCGATGAATGTACCTTCACACGTGAAGGTACATTTAACACACACAATGCACATGTATGGGCGGATGTCAATCCACATGCTACGTATCTACATGCTCATCAGAGACGCTTTTCCATCAATGTTTGGGCAGGAATCCTCGGAGACCACCTAATCGGACCGTACCTTCTTCCTGAACGCCTCAACGGTAAAACATACCTCACATTTCTGCAACATGTGCTGCCAGACCTGTTAAACGTTGTTCCTCCACGCATCCGGCGGGTCATGTGGTTCCAGCACGATGGAGCGAAAGCCCATTACGTACGAGACGTCCGCAACTATCTGGACATCACATTTCCGAACAGATGGATTGGTCGAGGTGGTTCTGTTGCTTGGCCTGCTCGCTCGCCAGATCTTTCACCCCTCGATTTCTTTTTTTGGGGACAATTGAAGGCTCTTATGTATGAGACACCCATTGAATCCCCCGAGGAACTGGTCGCCAGACTTTCCGCCGCTGTAGGGGAAGTGCTCGAAAAGCCTGATGTTTTCGCGAATGTTCGCCGTTCCATTCTTCGCCGTTGTTCTGCGTGCATAACCTCTGGTGGTCACAATTTTGAACATTTATTGTAATTACATGTTAATAAATATGCTTTGGTAACATAATCCTAATTTGTGTCTTTTTACCTCGTATCACAGCACACAATGTGTGGACATGGTAAACTGAACTGTGCTCAGGAGTAGAAATTTCAAACCCCTCTCCCCAGAAACTTAACCACGTCTAACGATTCAGATTTTGGGCTGAAAATTTAAGTCTAAGCTTTAGAAAGCATTTAATGAGACACAAAAAATAACGGTATAAAATAGTTGTTCGTTACTCCAAAGTCTAAAGCGACCTCTATCGGAATTTTTTGAAAATTTTCTTTAAAATTTATTTTCAAGAAAATACTGACATAAAGAATAATTTTAGCAAAACGCGGCAGTAGTTACAGCCTAATCTATGACACAAAGATCGGGATTAACTGATTTTTGTTCTGGGGGGAGAAGGGTTTCAAATTTCAAATTTCAGTTTACGCTACTTAACTACTTGTTAGGACTCAGATTTTTAGATCAAAATTTAAGTTTAAGTCTAAGCTTTCGAAATCATTTAAAGAAATGCAAAAAAAAACGTTAAAAAATAGTTGTTTGTTACTCCAAAGTCTAAAGCGCCCCCTATCGGCATTTTTTGAAATTGAACTTTAAAATTTTATTTCAAGAAAATACTGGCATAAAGAAAATTTTTTGCAAAAACCGCAAACGAATCGACCAATTTTTCCATTTTTTATTATCATTTGAAATTTCGGACCCTAAACTTTAATGCCCCCTATCTCTTTGTGAATACGTCTGGGACCCTTAGTCTCCTATTTAATATTATTTGTCTTTAAGTGTACTATAACCCCTTAAAGTTCTGCCCATCTTTTATGAATCACCCTGTATATACAGGGTGATTCCAAATTTTTTTTACAATAAAAGAGGGTTGATAGTACACATCAAGGCAAACAATATTAAATAGGAGACTAAGGGTCCCAAACATTTTCTAAAGGAGATAGCCGCCATTAAAGTTTAGGGTCCAAAATTTGAAATAAATATAAAAAATGGAAAAATCGGTCTATTGATTTGCGGTTTTCACTAAAATTATTCTTTATGTCGGTATTTTCTTGAAATTAAATTATAAAGATAAATTTCAAAAAATGCCGATAGAGGGCGCTTTAGACTTTGGAGTAACAAAAAACTATTTTTTGCCGGTATTTTTTCCATCTCATTAAATGTTTTCTTAAGCTTAGACTCAAACTTAAATTTTGAGCTCAAAATCTGAAAGTGGGAGTGGTTAAGTAGCACAAAGTGAACTGTGTTTAAAGGGTTCAAATTTCAAATGATTATAAAAAAACGGAAAAATTGGTTCATTGATTTGCGGTTCTCACTAAAATTATTCTTTATGTCGGTATTTTCTTAAAAATAAATTATAAAGATAAATTTCAAAAAATGTCGATACAGGGCGCTTTAGACTTTGGAGTAAGGGAAAACTAATTTTTGCCGTTATTTTTTGCATCTCATTAAATGTTTTCGGAAGCTTAGAGTTAAACTTAAATTTTGAGCTCAAAATCTTAATAGTAGGGAGTAGTAAGTAGCACAAACTTAACTGTGTTTAAATGGGGGGGGGGTGTTCAAATTTAAAATAATTATAGAAAATGGAAAAAATTGTCGATTCGTTTGCGGTTTAAAATAAAATTATTCTTTAAGTCAGTATCTTCTTGAAAATAAATTTTAAAGATAAATTAAAAAAATTTCCATTAGAGGGCGCCTTAAACTTCAGAGTAACCAAAAATTAATTTTAACCATTATTTTTTTGTTCTAATTAAATGCTTGCAAAAACTTATTAAGTGTTTTCGGAAGCTTAGATTTAAACTTAAATTTTGAGCTCAAAATCTACATAATTAGGAGTAGTTAAGTAGCCTAAATTGAAGTGTCTGCAGGAGTTGAAATTTAGCCCTTCCCTCCTCGAACACACCTCAATTTTTCGCTACTTAAACACTTCCAACGATTCAGAAATTGAGTCTAAAATTTAAGTTTATGCATTTGAAAGCATTTAATGAGATTAAAAAAATAACAATTGAAAATAGTTGTACGCTACTCCAAAGTCTAAGGCGCCCTCTATCGGCATTTTGTGAAATTTATCTTTAAAATTTATTTTCAAGAAAATGCTCATTTGAAAATTAGTTTTAGCGAAAACCGCAAACGAATCGACCAATTTTTCCGTTTTTTTTATAATAATTTGAAATTTGAACCCTCTGAACACAGTTCAGTTTGTCTACTTAACCACTCCCAACTATTCAGATTTTGAGCTCAAAATTTAAGTTTATGTCTAACCTTTCGAAAGCATTTAATGCGATGCGAAAAATAATACCAAAGAAGAGCTGTTCGTTACTCCAAAGTCTAAAGCGCCCTCTATCGGCATTTTTGGCAATTTATCTTTATAATTTATTTTTAAGAAAATACCGACATAAAAAATAGTTTTAGTGAAAACCGCAAATCAATGAACCAATTTTTCCGTTTTTTTATAATCATTTGAAATTTGTACCCTCTGAAAACAGTTCAGTTTATGCTACTTAACCACTCCCACTTTCAGATTTTGAGCTCAAAATTTAAGTTTGAGTCTAAGCTTAAGAAAACATTTAATGTGATGCAAAAAATACCGGCAAAAAATAGTTTTTCGTTAATCCAAAGTCTAAAGCGCCCTCTATCGGCATTTTTCGAAATTTATCTTTATAATTTAATTTCAAGAATATGCCGACATAAAGAAAATATTTAGTGAAAACCGCAAATCAATCGACCGATTTTTCCATCTTTATGTTTATTTGAAATTTTGGACCCTAAACTTTAATGGCGGCTATCTCCTTTGGAAAACGTTTTGGACCCTTAGTCTCCTATTTAATATTGTTTGTCTTGATGTGTACTATCACCCCTCTTTTATTGTAAAAAAAATTGGAATCACCCTGTATATTTGGATGTATTTATAAAAGTATATATATATATATATATATATATATATATATATATATATATATATATATATATATACATAAAACTTTATTAATTTTATTTAGTCACACAGGTATGATATAAATGAAGCATTAAAATTTTATTTAGCCAACAAAATAAAAATAAATGAGATATTCAAAATTTTATTAAGTCAACCAAAAAAATGTAAATGAAAAGTTTAAATTTTTATTCAATCAAGAAAAAGAGTAAATGCCAGTATAAAACTCCTTCCTAAATATTATTTTTAATGATTTATAAAAGAAAAGAAATTCCATAATGCCAGTTTTACTCGAATCTGAAACAGTTCAAAAATTAATGAATTCCGAAAATCAGTGAAAACTCTGGCTTCAGGTTAAAAAATAAAAAAAGTGTATAGTTAACAGTCTTGTGCAGTGAAAGGAGGAAATGAGAAATTGGTAATTTCAGAGTGTGTAATGAGGCGATAGTGATTCCAGCGAATAATACTACGCCAATCTCCTTATCACAAGCGAAAACGCTTATTGAACTGAAACAGAGAAAAAAAATGAATCAATGTAAATCGTTTAAAAAACTAGAAAATCACTTCCTTAAGGGATTTTATGGTCTTGATTTTAATTACGGTGCTTTTAACAAGTGTTTTTATGAGGAAATTTTTAACCTGTGCTTTTCAGGGTTTATGTAAAAGATCATTAAATATATATATTTTTTAATTTATGGATAAATGAAGATGTGATAAGATTTTTTTTGTTTACATACACATATGTGTATATATGTAAGTGTAGATTTATGTAGTTTTTATTTGTTTTATAATTAAACTTAAGCCGAAAAAGAATGTAAAATATTTATGGATTTATTATTTAATCAGTCTAAATCACTCACAGATTTTAAAGATACAGTATAATAGATATATTTAATTAATTTTCATGGAAATATAAATATTAGAACAGTTCAGTTTACCAAGTAAATCCTACTATAAAATTCTTTCCTGTTTTTATCTTTACATTGCTTATTTTAAAATAGATATGTTGTAACTTTTAATTGTTTAAAATGTAGCGTAAACTGATTAACCAAATATTGTAACATATAATAATCCGTTGTAAATATTTAAGGGGTAAATATTAATCCATACTTTCTATAATCATAAGAAATCATTTTTATAATCATTATAAATAAATCATGCATTTTACATTTATATATGAATTGTCTTAAATTAAAATATATATATATATATATGTGTACATAAGTTTAAATTTCATGTACATAAGTTAAATTTCCTGCAAACGTAGTTACAGAAAACCGATTTTATTAATCGAAATTCGGTAAACCATTTCACTACTTGCAATTTTTTTTTTTTTTTTTTTTTTTTTTTTTGCGCATCTTACCTTATTTTATTTTCTAAATCGAACCATTTACCTCTAAAATACCGTAAAATCTTATTATTTTTGAACGCAGCTTTTGTGTATAGCTAAAAATATTCTGAAAAGCATTGAAGCTTGAATCAAGAAATTCTCATTTTACGAGTTAAATCGCGTAGAAAAATGTAGCTCTCATAAATCACTTGATGTTAGTTATTGATTGAAAGTCTATTATGTTACAAGCGTTTTCGTTGTTTAGGATGAGCGTTCATCCATCATAAACAGAAGGTCGAACGCGAGGTACCACGCCGAAGGGGATAAAATTTTGGCTTCTCTCCATGCTCGCCGAAAATTTATCAGACAGTTTCAAGCAGTTAATTTTATTAAGAATTCATCATTTGTTAGCTCTGGGAATATCGTCGCCAAATATTGTAGTTAAGACAAGCTGTGTGACGGCATAGTGTAAATATTTAGATATGCCAAGCAATAAAAGACTTCATTAGTTTGAATACACTTTGTAAATTAATAATTAATTGAGAGTTCATTAAGGTTTACATTAAGATAAAGAGCTTCAAATTAACAATTCATCTTTCGAACTTTAAATTTGAATTTATTGAAATACATAGAGTATTTGCTTTAACATCAGTGAGAATTTTTTAGTCTTTACGCTGTTTAAACACCGTTAATTGTTTATTGTATTTGATACAAGCTGTGTGGTGGCATATTGTAAATATTTAGATACGCCAAGCAATAAAAGACTTCATTAGTTTGAATACACTTTGCAAATTAATAATTAATTGAGAGTTCATTAAGGTTTACATTAAGATAAAGAGCTTCAAATTAACAATTCTTCATTTGAGCTTTAAATTAGAATTTATTTAAATACATAATATGTTTGCTTTAACATCAGTGAGAAGTTTTCAGTCTTTACGCTATTTAAACACCGTTAATAGTTTATTGTATTTGATACAAGCTGTGTCACGGCATATTGTAAATATCTAAATACGCCGAGCAATAAAAGACTTCATTAATTTAAATATACTTTGTGCATTATTAATTAAATGCGATTTTATTAAAGTTTACACAAAGTTGAAGAACTGCAAATTAACATTTCATCTTTCCAACTTTAAATAAAAAATTATTTAAATACCCAGAATGTTTGCTTCGACATCGGTGAGACGTTTTTAGTCTTTACGCTATTTAAATACCATTAATTGTATATTGTAGTTGATACAATTTGTGTGAAGCCATATTGAAAATATTAGGATATGTCAAGCAATAAAATACTTTATTAGTTTAAATAAATGTTGTATATTAATAATTAATAGCGAGTTTATTAAGTTTTACACGAAGATAAAGAACTTCAAGTTAACAATTCAATTTTCCAACTTTAAATTCAAAAATATTTAAATACGCAGAATGTTTTCTTTAACATCAGTGAGAAGGAATCTTTACTCTATTTAAACATCATTAATTTTATATTGTAGTTGATAGAAGCTGTGTGACGGCACATTCTAAACATTTAGATATGCCAAACAATAAAAGACTTCATTAGTTAAAATACACTATGAACATTAATAAATAATTGCGTGTTCATTAAGGTTTATACAAAGATAAAGAGCTGCAAATTAACAATTCATCTATCCAACTTTAAATTAAAATTTATTTAAATACGCAGAATATTTGCTTTAACATCAGTTAGAAGATTTTAATTTTTACGCTATTTAAATACCATTAATTGTATATTGTAGTTGGTTCAAGCATTGTGTCGGAATATTTTAAACAATTAGATATGCCAAGCTATAAAAGACTTCATTAGTTTAAATATACTTTGTATATTAATAATTAATTGCGAGTTGATTAAGATTTACACAAAGGTGAAGAATTTGGAATTAAGAGTTAACCTTTCCAAGTTTAAATTGAAATTTAGTTAAATATTCTGTATGTTTGTTTTAACATCAGTCAAAATTTTTTAGACCTTTACGCTATTTACAAACCACCAAAAGTTTGCAAACAGAATGATTAAATTAATTGATTATGTAGGGAATTGTAGAATTTTTTATTTGAATGCTTTAGAGTATCGTGGAACTTTAGTTGGGCAAAACTGACTACGAAATAGTTTCTTTCTGTTTTTGTTTTTAAATATACTTTAACTCCACCACTTTCAAAAAGCCGTATGTAATTGAAACAATTCCAGGCAAAATTACTATCAATGATGAAAATAATTTTTTAAGTACAAAATATTAAAAATGTTTGAAATATGAAGGATAATATTCAAATTTGGCTAATAGAGTCTAATCGTCCTAAATTTATACTCACATATACATGATGAAAGATTTTAGAAGCAAATTACATGCATGTAAAAAAATGGATTTTAATCATAAATTGCCTTATAAAATTGTTTATGTCGTGTCACAAATCTCCTTAGTAGATCTCAAACATACTCAAAGAGCTGGCCATTTTTTTGTAAGATTAATGATATCGTGTGCCACGATTTTGTAGATGAAGGCTCAACAATGTTCGATTTGAGCGCTGAATCTCAACTATCATATTAGTGAAAATGGTATAGCCTCAATCTTGACATGTCAACGGTAAAAATGTTTGGTGGACACAAAATACAATACCATTGCTCTACATGTTAACTTCATCTTAGATGAACATAAACATAAAAAATTGAATATCTGTCTCTCAGTCCGAAAAAAAATTGTTGGTATGTACGTTGGGGAACGTGCATTTCTTATTGAAGAGACCATATGAAAATAGACGAGTTGAAGATAAAAGTGTTTCGCAGCACAAAATCTCATTTCTGTGTTCACTTCATTTTAGATGCATAGAAATATAAAAATTTCTATTTAGTATCTTACTTTAATCCAGAAAATAAGTTATAAAAGGTCGTAAGTATGAGGAATATGTATATACGTTTGAAGTGCGTATGTGTCTTACTCAAATTTCTTTTTAAAAATCGACGCGCATAGATATTTTATTTTAAAATGTACTATTTAGAAAATTAGTGAAACCTTGTAAATGCAGAAATTAATACACTTTAAAATATGCCCTTTATTAGAAAAGTCTTTCAATTGTAATCTTTTGTATCGAAATTACATCTAAAATGTAAAATGTAAATTTAATTTTAGATCGCTTGATATAAAAAGTATTGCAAGATATTACAAATAATAACTTAAAAATAATATGCTTTAAGCACAATATTTTAAGATATTTCACTTTGTAGGTGATTTTACCAGATATTATTTTTCATATCTTACAAATGAATATTTGATAGTATTATGCCTCAATATTTAACTTAGTCTTGAAAGCTGGGAAATACTAATATTAATAAATTATTTTAGTCTTCCAGCATTATTCGGTAAACATGCTCTAAATTCTAATGCATCGTAAAAACAATGGATGAATTTGTGCAATATTTATAGTAGTGAATAATTTTATACGTATAAGAACCTTATACTAGATGTATATGATAATTTTATTCTAAACCATACTATTTAGAAAATCCGTAACAGCTGGTTTAGGCAGTTCATTAACTCATTTAAAAAAGTCAAGGTGGTTCCAATTCGACGAGTATGTATAATTTTTTAAATGTGTGTTACACTGAAACTCCGTGCCTGATACAACTGATTTTATTTTTAAATTGGAAGTAGACAATGTCAAATTGGTCATCACAAAGCCATCAAAATGTGTATTCAGAATTTTTTTTTTAAATTCATCAAAAACCAAAAATTAATAAATAAACATCTTTAAATTATTCCATTTCCAACGATTTTCATCAAGCTGTGTAGCGCTTGGCGAGACGTTGGTGAGACAACTGTGTAGTGTTTGGCGAGTAAATTTCTACACTGTGGTTTCCTACATTTGTATGATTTTGTTTCTAACGTTACTGTAGGTAAAACCAATTTCTGGTGTAAAGAATCAGCAAAAGGAAAAAATAAAAATTGTAAAAGGTTTAAATTTACACAATATACTTACGGTACACTTATTTCATGCAAATAATTATATTCTTTCGTTGGGGATGGAAAATTTGTATGCTAAAATATGATGAATCAAAAGTCTTTGGCAATTTTTTTTTTACTTTAACATAAAGTAATTCAAATCGTGATGAAGGAATTAAAACGTTTATAATTATTTCTATTTTTTTAACCATATTTCAATTTTAAAACGATTAGCTAGAGAAACGACTGCAGTATTCCATGCATGCATAACAAAATGTCTTTTTTTTTTAAAGCCATATTTTAACATAATAATTTACTATCATTTCTTTACCCTCTGAGATATATGGTCATATCCTATAAACAACTTATCGATAGCATTAAGACGCAATTTTTAACTTCATCTCCGAAGGACAGCAACATAAAAAATCTTTTCTGTCTCCCCACCCTCATCCGAGATACATGCTCTAATGGATCAAAAGATGCGGGATATGTTAGTGCACTATTTATAGCCGGGAGCATACCTGTACAATGGTCCTTATAAAAATGGACGTGTATTCCCCAGAGAAAGTTGTATTGATTTTCTCTTGTATCGTTGAATTTCTTCAGGCATAGACCCTAATTTAAATTAATTTGAAAAATAAAGATTTTATTAATTAATTGATTATCTTCAGCACCGTGGAATAAGATATGCCTGTTAGAAATTTTGAACTCTTTTCAGGGTTATATGATTGGTGTAAATTTTCACAGTGGGGATAATTATCTTCGGCACTGTTAGTAACGTAGTTGATAAAAACTGTTTAGATCAAAACATTTTAAAAACCACACCATTTGAAAGAATTTAATAACATAATAACTTATAAACCTTTTTTAATTATTATTCAGGATTAAATACCTGTTGAATTTGGATGATTTTTTTTTCATTTAAACCAAAAAACCTAAATATGCATGACAAATAACGTATCAAAAAATTTTAATGAAACATGTGACATCAGTAATTATAACATTCCGTGATATAATTTATGCAAATTAAAAAAATTACATCATATTGAAAGTACAGGAACATATGAAATAATTCTATGATAAACAGAAAATGGCATAGCCAAATTTGTAAAGTGTTTAATTTCACATATGATTTTTGCGGTACCCTTATTAAATATCAAAAAACTATATTTTCTCGATGATAAGATTTGTACGCTAATATACATAAATGAGCAAAGTCCTCGGAAAATTTTTATATTTAATGCAAAATCAAGTAATTGAAAATAATTTTTCTTGGTTGAAAATTTAGAATTATTTATATTTTTTAAATCATTCAGGCTATTACAAAAATTATTTGAGTAAAATTGTTTGCAGTAAAATTATATAAAAACAATTACTTACAATTTCAATTTCAAACCTTCCTGCTAGTAAAAAAAATTCAATATTCTATGTATGAATAAATAAAATATCATATCCTTTCATATCATATTTTCACGCATCTTTAGCTTTTTTATTTTCCATTATCTTGTGAGAAATATCTTCATGTCTTATAAACGACTTATCGATAGCATTAAGACGCAATATTTAACTTCATCTTAGAAGGAAAGCAACATAAAAAATCTTTTCAGTCTCCCCACCCACATACGGGAAACATGCTCTAATGGATAGAAAAGATGCGGGATATGTTAGTGCACTATTTATAGCCGGGAGCATTCTTGTACAAGGGCCCTTATAAAAATCGACGTGTATTCCCCAGAGAAAGTTACATTAATTTACTCTCGTAGCGTTAAATTTCTTCAGGCATAGACTCTAATTTAAATTAATTTATAAAATAAAGGTTTTGTTAATTAATTGATTATCTTTAGCACCGTGAAATAAGATATGCCTGTTAGAAATTGTGAACACTTTTCAGGGTTATATGATTGGTTTAAATTTTCAGAGTGGGATAATTATTTTCGGCACTGTTTGTAACGTAATTGAAAAGAACTGTTTAGTTCAAAAAAAAAAAATAAAAAATAAAAAATAAAAATAAAAAGTATACCATTGTGAAAGAAAAGAATTAGATTCCTTAAAGGATAATTACAATCAAACCTTATTAACATTAATTACATTTAACATGAATTGTTTTCACAGTCCCCTATAAAGACGAATACAAGATTTGATACTGATTACATGAATTACTGTTAAGATAAACAAAATTTTGATTTCTACGGTACATTCACTTCATTTCAAAAAAGTCCTTCCGGCAATGCCGGGAGGAAGAGGTAGCTTTCATATACTAATATATTTATTTATTTATTTTAAGGTAAGTTACATTGTTCAAAAATACTAAGCTGAAATTAGTGGAAAAAATCTTATAAAATTAGTGATTTTATAAGATTGACAACTAGTTTTTGTCAAGACTGAATATTAATAGAAATTTTTAGAAATTAGTCATCTTTTATTCAACCTGGTTTTATTTTAAGCGATTTAGAGTCACCAAATTCCACGATATCATAAAGTGTATGCCATTTTAAAGCAACATTGTGGATCGTTCAGATCAGACCGTTTCAAAATGTCAGCCATAAGCAAAATTCAAAGTGCTATAACTCAATCATTTTTTAAGGTATAGACAAAATAAAAAGTGTTCTGGAATCGTTGTTTTAAGTTCTAACACGTAAAAGAAAAATATTTTTCAACTTTTAATTTTTTCGCATTTAATTTTAAATTTTTAAAAAATTTAAAATGGCCACCATTTTGAAACAAAATGGTGGATGATGCTGGCCGACGAACTCGGTCGAGACATTTGTATGTACTATGTACATACCAAGTTTCATTGAAATCGGTTCATAAATACGCGAGTTATCACGTGACAAAAATCAGATCGTTTCAAAATGTCAGACATAAGAAAAATTCAAAGTGCTATAACTCAATCATTTTGTAAGATATAGACAAAATAAAAAGCATTCTGGAATCTTTGTTTTAAGTTCTAACGCGTAAAAGAAAAATATTTTTCAAATTTTGATTTTTTCGCATTTAATTTAAAATTTTAAAAATTTTAAAAATTTTAAAATGGCTACCATTTTGAAACAAAATGGCGGATGATGCTGGCCAACGAACTCGGTCGAGACATTTGTATGTACTATGTACATACCAAGTTTCATTGAAATCGGTTCATAAATACACGTGTTATCACGTGACAAAAATCAGATCGTTTCAAAATGTCAGCCATAAGAAAAATTCAAAGTGCTATAACTCAATAATTTTTTAAGATATAGACAAAATAAAAAGTGTTCTGGAATCTTTGTTTTAAGTTCTAACACGTAAAAGAAAAATATTTTTCAACTTTTAATTTTTTCGCATTTATTTTTAAATTTTAAATTTTTTAAAAATTTTAAAATGGCCGCCATTTTGAAACAAAATGGCGGATGATGCTGACCAACGAACTCGGTCGAGACATTTGTATGTACTATGTACATACCAAGTTTCATTCAAATCGGTTCATAAATACGTTAGTTATCGCATGACAAAAATCAGATATATATATATATATATATATATATGGTTATATATATATATATATATATATATGTCAACATTTGAACGGAGGGTGGTTTTGGGGTCTGGGGGTCATGATCGGTGGAAATATACCAAAATTTTCCGGAAGTGCTTTCCTCCGGACGGCTGCAATAGGTAGCTTTTTACTTTTTGTAATGAAAGCTACCTAAAACTATATTTTCTCGATGGTAGGATTTGTACGCTAATACATCAAGGGGTAAAGTCCTTCACAATTTTTTTAATTTAATGTAAAATCAAGTAGTTGAAAATAATTTTTCTTGGTTAAAAATTTAGGATTATTTATATTTTTTAAAACATTCAGGCTATTACAAAAATTATATTAGTCAAATTGTTTACATTAAAACTTTATAAAAACAACTAGTTAAAATTACAATTTCAAACCTTCCTGCTAGTAAAAAAAAATCAATATTCTATGTATGAATAAAAAAAATATCATAATCTTTCACATCATATTTTCACATCTTTAGCCTTTTTTGCTTTCCATTACCCTGTGAGATAGCTCTTCATGTCTTACAAACGACTTTTCGATTAGCATTAAGAAGCAATATTTAACTTCATCTTAGAAGGAGAGCAACATAAAAAATCATTTTAGTCTCCCCACCCTTATCCGGGAAAAAATGCCCTAATAGATCGCAAAGATCGGGATACGTTAGTACACTATTTATAGCCGGGAGCATCCTTATAGAAGAGTCCTTATAAAAATTGACGTGTATTCCCCAACAAAAGTTATATTGATTTACTCTCGCAGCGTTGAATTTCTCCAGGCTCAGAACCTAATTTAAATTATTTTTTAAGAAAAGTTTTGTTAATTAATTGATTATCCACAGAACCATGAAATAAGATATATGCGTTAGAAATTGTTAATTATATCTATGGTTATAGGATCGGTTTAAATTTTCACAGAGAAGATAATTAATTAAGGAATTGCTAGTAACGTATTTGTAAAACAATATATTTAAAAAACATGTAATTAGGAAGGATTGAATTATGTTCTTGGAAGGGTAATTAATGATATAATAAATTTTAGAAAGTAAATAATTAATATGAACATCATGAATTGTGACAAAAATATTAACCTTTTCCAATCCGGCGTCTCTCACACAATTGTTAATCGACTGGTACCCCTTTATAAAATAAATTAACTACAATTTCACTACATCAAAAATGTTTGAATGAAATAAGACAAATTTTATTTTTCTTCATTACTAATGCCAAAAACAAAGTTTGCAAAGAAAATTACGTTGTATTATATGCGACAAATGAGTGCAAAGGGTTAATAATTGAGTAATTTTAAAAGTATTTTTTTTTAAATTTAGGATGCATTATGTAATAAAAATGAAGATTTTACTCATCTAAAACTAACAAACTAAATTTGCATATCAAACAAGAGATTTTTGTTTTTTAAGAAATATTGGACATAAAGGAAATAAAAAACTTTTCACGATATGATTTACATAGATTAAAAAAATCATATTAAATTGAAAGAACAGGAATATGTAAATTAATTATACGATTAAAAGAAAATGTAAATATCAAATAAATAAAGCGCTTAAATTCACACTTTTTGCAGTACATTAATTTAATTTGAAAAACTACTTTTTTAGGGATATATGTGATGGTGGCGGCGAGGGGGGGGGGGAGAGATTTGTACACCAATACATGGGAAGCAAAAAGTCCTTGATTTTTTTTTTTTTTTGAATTTAATATAAAACAAAATAATTTAGGTTGATTTATTTTTCGCTAAAATGTTTAGAATTATTAATATTTTTAAAATACCCACGTTAGTACAAGAATTAATTCAATAAAATTATTTGCATTAAAATTAAATCCAATTAAATAGAATTCAGTTTCAATTTTAAGTCTTCCTAACAGTATAATTAATAAATGTAGTACTCAGCGCATGCATAACTAACGTATCATATCCTTGAACGCCATATTTTAACATCACTTTTTACATTCTTTTACGATGTAAGATATCTGTTCATATCTTTTGAATGACTAAACGATAGCATTAACCCTTTATATATCGACGGTACTTATAAGTACCATTAAAATTTTATAAAAAATTCTTTGAATATGTCAGTTAATTGTAATACTGTTTAGAATGCAGTACTGTTTACAGATGCATTACCTTACCTTGTTCCAAAAGCATTATTGATTACAGAAAACATTTTTAAAAGGATGATTTCTTTTGATTTTTGTATATTTTCAGTTTTCTTGGTGCTGAGGGAGGGGGATGGGGATTTGTTAATTGAAAATATTTCTATATTTATATTCTAAGACTATCATATTTGTACATTTTATAATTCTACAAGATACTAAGAAAACAATTTAAAATAAAAGATTTGAGTAGGGTTATACCGTATTTACTCGTGTATAGGGCGCACGCGTGCATAAGGCGCACCTTTACTTTACAAGTAAAAATAGCGATTTCTTAAAATCTCGTATATAAGGCACACCATAAATTTGATACGCTAATGAAGAATGACCAAATGAATTTCAGTAAAAAAAAAAGTCGAAACAAACAATACATCAGACCAGAAAAGAAGACGAACATGTATTTTCAGACTTCGGGTTGTAAGAGAATGACGGGAAATAGGAATGAGTGACGGTAAAGAGAATTGCTAATTAGCGTTTAGATAATGTCATTAGCTCTTTTGTATAAAAAAAATGCAAGGAACGAAATAAATATGCAGTAATAATTCAATTAAGTAGCATTTTCCGAGTTTTAATATCTTCTTTGAATAATTTTATGTTTCATATGTATATCGTTCGTCTGCATCCAACAGTAAAAAATTACTTCGTGTATACGGCGCACCTAGGAGTTTTGCCCTAACTTTTTGGGGAAAAAGTGCGCCTTATACACGAGTAAATACGGTAAATATTGCACAAAATCCTTGTAAATTCAAACTTAATTAGTCCTTCTAAATCCTTCAGTTCTTCTAAAATTCTTCAAAAATTTATTAAATGATTATATAAATCTTTTAATTTAGTTAAAATAACTTACGTAAAAGGCTTTAGAATGTAAAATTTTCATGAATTCATAATTCAGTAGATAAAGGGTTAAGTCGCAATATTTAACTTCATCTTAGAAGGAGAGCAACATAAAAAACCTTTTCAGTCTTCCCACCCTCATCCGGGAAATATGCTCTAATGGATCGCAAAGATCGAAATACGCCAGTCCACTATTTATTGATAGGAGCATTCTTATGCAAGGGTTCTTATAAATGCAACATGTATTCCCCAGCGAAAGTTACATTGATTTACTCTCGCAGCGTTGAATTTCTCCAGGTTTAGGAATTAATTTAAATTATTTTAAAAAATAAAGGCTTGCTAATTAATTGATTATCTTCAGTACTGTGAAATAAGATATGCCTGTTATAAATTGTTAATTCTTTTTGGGGTTACATAATTAGTTTAAAATTTCATAGTGGGGATAATTAATTTAAGCACGTTAAAAATGTTGCTAAATATATATATATATATATATATATATATATTTTAAAGCGTACTATTTGAAAGTCTTGAATTATATTCTGTAAAGGGTAATTATAGATAAAATAAGGGTTAAAAAATCAATAGCTTCATGAAATGTGATAGATTGTTTTAATAACAGTAATTTTTAAATATTTTTTTTCTTATTTTCCGGGATGGATTATGTGTTCAACTTTTATCTTTTCGTCATCTAAACCAAACAAATTAAAATCACATGTCAATCAACACATTGATTTTTTTAAATGAAATATGTGACAGAAAGTAATTATTTTTTTTATTTAATTTATATAAATTAACAAATTACAGCAACTTGAAAGCACAGGAATATGTAAAACAATTTTAAGATTAACAGAAAATGACATTGTTAAATTTCTAAAGAGTTTAAATTCATCCAAAGCTTCTGCTGTAAACTCACTGGAGGAATTTGTATCCTGATAGGTAACGAGGCAAAAGTTCTTGGCCAATTTTAGGATTTAATTCAATCAAGTAATTAAAATTAATTTGTTTATCCCCTCCCCCCATTTTTTCGTTTAAAGTTACCCAAGATTTCTGAGGTACACCCTCTTCATTTCAAAAACTATATTTTGTTTTAGGTAGGGATATTTTTAAGCTAATATATAGTGGGTAAAATCGATCTTGACAAATTTTTGAATTTAATACATAATCAAGCAATTAAAGATTAGTTTTTTTTTATTGGTAAAAAACTTTATAATTATTTATGTACTTTTAAAACATCCACCTTATTATAAAAATTATTTTATTCAAATTGTGTGTATTCAAATTAGTTAAAACCAATTAAAATTCAATTTCAATCTTCAATCTTCTTAATAGGGAAACAGTTGCAATATTTTATGCATGCACAACTAACGTATCACATCCTTTAATGACGTATTTTAACATCTGAAGATTTTTTACTTTCCTTTGCCCTATGCGATATTTGTTCATATCTTTTGAACGACTTATCAATAGCATTAGGCGCAATGTTTAACTTCATCTTAGAAGGAGAGCAAGATAAAAAATGTTTTCAGTCTCCCTACCCTCACCCGGGAAACATGCTCTAATGGATCGCAAAGATGTGGAATTCGTTAGTGCACTATTTATAGGAGCATCCTTATTTACAAAGGCCCTTATAAAAATCGACGTGCATTCCCCAGCGAAAGTTATATTGATTTATTCTCGCAGCGTTGAATTTCTACAGGCGTAGAGTCTAATTTAAATTAATTTAGAAAATGAAGGTTTTGCTAATTAATTTCTTATCTGCAGGACAATAAAATATTATAGGCTTGTTACTAATTGTTAATTATTTTTAAAAATTTACGATTGGTTTAAATTTTTATAGAAAGGACAAATAATTTCGGCACTGTTGGTAATGTAGTTAAAAGTCTGTTTAATTCAAAAATTTTAAAAAGATCTAATTCTATTAGAAAGAAGAGAATCAGACTCTGTAAAGAATAATTACATATAAAATACAGGTTAGAAAGTCAATATCTTCAGAAATGGGATAAAATACTTTAATAACATTGTAATTTATAATTATTTATTATTATTATTATTTTGGATGAATTATGTGTTCAACTTGATTAATGTTTTTCATCTAAACCTACTAAACTAAATTTACATGCCACAAAACCTATCGATAATTTTTAATGAAATATTATACATAAGTAATTATAACATTCGTGATGTAATTTATATAAATTAAAAATTTACATCAAATTGAAAGTACAGAAACATGTGAAATAAAACTACGATTAACAGAAAAGGGCATAACTAAATTTGTAAAATGTTTAAATTCGCATACGATTTCTGCTGTACACTCATTTCATTTAAAAATATATATATTTTCTCGGTGGTAGAATTTGCACGCTAGTACAAAATGGATAATGTCCTTGGCAATTTTTTTTTAATTTAATATAAAATGAAAAAAATCAAAATAATTTTCCTGGTTAAAAATTTAGAATAATTTGTATTTATAAAATCTTCACGTTAAAAGATAAATAAATAAATAAATTAGTAAAATTGTCTATATTTTAACAATGCAAAAAAATATTTCAAATTTCAGATTTAAACCTTCTACTAGAGAAAAAAATCAATATTCTATGTATGAATAACTAAAACATAATATATTTTCACATCATATTTTCAAGTCTTTAACTTTTTTTTTTTTTTTTTGCTTTCTTTTACCATGTGAGATAATTGTTCATATCTTTTTAACAACTTATGTATAGTATTTAGAAGCAATATTTAAGTTCATCTTAGAAGGATAGCAACATAAAAAACCTTTTCAGCCTCCCCACCCTCATCCGGGAAATATGCTCTAATGGATCGCAAAGATCGGGATACGTCAGTACACTATTTATGGCCGAGAGCATCAATAAACAAGGGCCCTTATAAAAATCAACGTGTATTCCCCAGCGAAAGTTATATTGATTTACTCTAGCAGCATCGAATTTCTCCAAGCATACACCCTAATTTAAATTAATTTAAAAAACAGCGGCTTTGTTAATTAATTATTTTTCTTCAGCACCGTGAAATAAGATATGCTTGTTAGAAATTATTAATTCTTTTTAGGGATATATGATTGATTTAAATTTTCACAGAGGGGATAATTATGTAAGGCTCTGTTAGTAATGTAGTTGAAAAACTATTTATAAAAAGCATAATATTTGAAGGAATCGTATTAGATTATTAAAAGGTAATTAGTGATAGAATAAAGGTTAAAACGTCAATAGCTTAACCCCCTCAGTCCTAATTTGACCTGGAGGTGACACTAAAAGACACATTTTAAATTAATTTAAATGCTTCTAAAATTGATAAAATTATATCTTGACTTTTTAAATAAATGTGTGCATATTAAAAGAATCGATATAGTACAGACTGATGCATCTTTATAGATGTTTCCTAACAATTTTAAACTGGTTTTATTAATGCCACGTAAAATTTGTCTCAGGATTGAGGAGGTTAATGTGAAATTCATTAAATGCGATAGAATAGTTTTAATAAGGTGGTCTGGTGTAATAACGCTAAGTGCTAATATTATGCATAATTATGAAATAATCTGGTAAATGACACCCATGTGCTCTGCGCAGAAATGTTTTGACTCATATAAATCGCAAAAAACAGCTTCAAGTTAAATTGTTACATTTTTAGGTCTTATTGTTTTTACAAGCAACTAAAATTAACGCTTGATCTAAAATTTGCGAGATAAGTTTTGTGATGTGAAGGTTAATTTTTTTAATCCGGAAATACTTTGTTAATTACATAAATTTGTAGTACATTTCATGGACTTTCAAAATGTTGTTGAAGATTTTGGATATCTTCTCGAGATAATTTGTAATTTAATATGTACAGCGCAATAACTATAACGGGGTAATAAAGCCAATCCTTGGCATTAATACCCCGGTTGATTCTCTGCAGTGGCCGAGCTACAACCTAAATGCTGATTCAAATAAACACAGTTAAAACTGTGCAGTGTTTCTAATAAATCTATTTAAGCGGTCCTTTTTAAGTAACAAGAAGCTCACGGGCTGATATTCTTTTGCCTCATCCCCCCCACACACCACACCTTTTTTTTCTTACACTTTCACAAAAAATTGAACATTTTCAATAGCTTAGAAAGCAATTTGTCAATTTCTAAGTTTGTAGAGTTTGTATCTTTAGAATTGGGCAATCTACATGCAATTATTCCATCTTATTTCATAGTTTTGTTTGCATGGTGATATTACCCATATAGGTGGGTAATAACGCCAAATAGCATTGGCCAAGAAATCACGCCATTACATTTTATGAATACATATCTGTTAAATTATTTTTTATATAGATAGTCAATGAGATGCTGTATGAAATCATATATTTGTTTGAAAAATACAATCTAAAACTGAGCCGTGAAAATTGGTAGAACCTTAACGTGGCGTTATTACCCCAGGTTACCTTAATTGAGTAATATTTAAAGTTCTCTTTTATGGAGTATAAAATGTGTATTCTACTTTGAGGATTTTGCATTTAAACCTTAAAAACTATATTTATATGCTAAACTACATATAAAAATTATTAATGAACTATGTGGCATAAAATAATTTCAAGAACTTATCACGATATAATATATATAAATTGACACATTAGATCACATTAGAAAAATAAAAGAATATGCTAAATACTTGTACCATTTACTGGAAATAACTTGCGCTTTAGGTTTTATTATTAAAAGTTGGTTTGAATTCATATTTCTTGTTGGCATTTTGAAGCTTTATTTTCAATGAAAAGGAATTTTTGATCAACAGTTGTAGCAAATCTTCAGTTTTAGTGTTTTGAAAATTAAATTATATTAATATGATTTCTCAGTCATAATTTAAAATGTATTCGTATGTCCTGAATATAAGTATAAGAGAAACGGTTTATCCATTTGTTGTGCGTGTAACAATGAACCACTGTTGTAGAAAAACAAACAATGGATAGACGATTATACGTTAGTAATGAGGCATTCAAAAACAGAGATTTCACAGAAAGAAGTATACATAATGCTACATCGTATTCAATTTTAAATTAGTACTTTACATCTGGTTATTTTCATACGTTTCATTATATATTTCTGTCATATGTTTTCGAATATAATATTTTAACCAATCTTTTTTTGATTTGAGCTTTAGCGTACCAATACAGAATATATTATGGGAGATTTTACAAATATTGACAAAGCATATTGCTCAATTTTTGAAATTTGGTGACTGTGTTTATTACATATGGAACTCACTACAAAGTAACAATTTTTTAACAAAGAAAAACAATTGCCACACTCGAATTTCAATGATTCGTAAATACGATAATAATTGATTTAAAAAAATTCACAAGCTTGTTAAATAATATCGGTATACGTATAAAAATATACTTTCTCCCTTAAAATAATAAAATTACTAGTAAAATATAAACATTCTTCATGATTAAGGATGAAAAGAATTTGCACGTGTAAATACCGCACACCATAAAGTTTTTCTGCTTTATACCCATTACATTATCGGAAATACATTAAGTTCGTTAATCATTTGTTGAACATAGATTATGAAACGTGTATGATGTGAAATACAACTTTAAAACAAGTTACCGATTATACGTTTGTAATAAGACATTCAACGCAAAAAATTAATCACAAAACTACATCGTAGTCATTTTTTTTTTTACTTTCCTTCACCATGTGAGATAATTTTTTATATATTTTAAACGATTTATCTATAGTATTTAGAAGCAATATTTAAGTTCATCTTAGAAGCAGAGCAACATAAAAAATCATTTTAGCCTCCCCACCCTCATCCGGGAATTATGTTCTAATGGATCTCAAAGATCGGGATACGTCAGTACACTATTTATGGCCGAGAGCATCCTTAAACAAGGGCCCTTATAAAAATCAACGTGTATTCCCCAGAAAAAGTTATATTGATTTACTCTCGCAGCATCGAATTTCTCCAAGCATACACCCTAATTTAAATTAATTTAAAAAAACAGCGGGTATGTTAATTAATTATTTGTCTTCAGCACCGTGAAATAAGATATGCTTGTTAGAAATTATTAATTCTTTTTAGGGATATGTGATTGATTTAAATTTTCACAGCGGTGATAATTATGTAAGGCTCTGTTAGTAACGCAGTTGAAAAACTATTTTTAAAAAGCATAATATTTGAAGAAATTATATTAGGTTATTAAAAGGTAAAATTAGTGATAGAATAAAGGTTATAATGTCCTATAACCTCCTCAGTCCTAATTTCTCCTGGAGGTGACACTAAAAGACACATTTTAAATTAATTTAAATGCCTCTAAAATTGATAAAATTATATCTAGACTTTTTAAATAAATAAACATATTAAAAGCAACGATATATAGACTGATGCATCTTTATAGATGTTTCATAACAATTTTAAACTGGTTTTATTAATGCCACGTAAAATTTTTCTCAGGATTGAGGAGGTTAATGTGAAATTCATTAAATGTGATAGAATAGTTTAATAATTGAGTAATATTTAAAGTTCTCTTTTATGGAGTATAAAATGTGTATTCTACTTTGAGGATTTTCCATTTAAACCTTATAAACTAAATTTAAATGCTAAACTACATATAAAAAATTTTAATGAAATATGTGGCATAAAATAATTTCAAGAACTTATCACGATATTATGTATATAAATTGATACAGTAGATCTAATTAGAAAAATAAAAGAATATGCTAAATTCTTGTACTATTTACTGGAAATAACTTGCGCTTTAGTGTTTTATTATTAAAAGTTGGCTTGAATTCATATTTCTTATTGGCATTTTGAAGCTGTTTAAAATGAAAAGGAGATTTTGATCAACAGTTGTAGCAAATCTTCATTTTTATTGTTTTGAAAATTAAATTATTTAATATGAATTCTCAGTCATAATTAAAAATGTATTCGTATGTCCTGAATATAAGTATAAGAGAAACGTTTTAGCCATTTGTTGTGAGTGTAATAATGGACTACTGTTGTAGAAAAACAAACAATGGATAGACGATTATACGATAGTAATGAGGCATTCAAAGACAGAGATTTCACAGAAAGAAGTAAACATAATGCCACATCTTATTCAATTTTAAATTAGTACTTTACATCTGGTTATTTTCATGTGTTTCCCTGTATATTTATGTCATATGTTTTCTAATATAATATTTTAAGCACTCTTTCTTTGATTTGAGCTTTAGCGTACCAATACAGAATACATTATAGGAGATTTTACAAATATTGACAAAGCATATTGCACATTTTTTTTAATTCGGTGACTGTGATTATTATATATGGAACTCTCTACAAAGTAACAATTTTTTAACAAACAAAAACAATTGCCACACTCGAATTTCAATGATTCGTGAATACGAGAATAATTGATTTTAAAAGATCCACATATTTGTTAAATAATATCGGAATGCGTATAAAAATATACTTTCTCCATTAAAGAATAAAATCACTAGTAAAATATAAACATTCTTCATGATTAAGGATGAAAAGAATTTGCAAGTGTAAATACCACACATCATAAAGTATTTCTACTTTATACCCATTACATTATCGGAAATACATTAAGTTCGTTAATCATTTGTTGAACATAGAATGTGAAACGAGTATGATGTGAAATACAACTTGAAAACAAGTTACCGATTATACGTTTGTCATAAGACATTCAACGCAAAAAATTAATGACAAAACTACATCGTAGTCATTTTTAAACTAGTAATTTACATCCCTTTACTTTGAGCCATTACTGTTTATTATTCTTTCATATATCAGTTTACAAATTTGACGAATAAATTCAGTGATAGATGGTATGAAATGGATGAAAAAAGATCATTGAACATAAAGTCACAAACCACGTATTTAATCGAAAATGCATGATCTTTTACCCTAATTCAATTTGGGTTGATGGAAAAAATTCCTATTAAATTTATACTTCTGTATTAATACTTTAGTATTAAATTTATAGTAAAATTATATGCTAATAAAACTTTTAATAGACATTCTAACATTTGTTGTAATAGTGATAATATTTTTAAAAAAATTGTAAAAGTTTGCATTATACGACCCAGCATTGTGCACTTGACGCCACACACGTTAAACCGCGATTAACACTTCATTTGGTGACATCGATTGCTCAAGAACCCTGTTTTTCCAGAACTTTCTGACTGTTACAAACTTTCACTGAAGAGAGGGTACATATCGTTAGAGTTTTATTGTAAAATTTTTATTTTTAGAAGTTGTAGAAAAAAAAAGATTATATAATTTAATTTACTGATACACTATATAAGCAATCCATAATACTTATAAAATTTATCTTACATGAAATTGACGTAATACAAAATATTTTTTTAAGTTTTAATAGAAAAAGATTTTCATCTAATCTGAAAAATTAAACACAAAATGTGTATTTTATTTTTTTTTTTTTTTTTTGTAAAACAAATTTTTGAATAATATATTTCAAAATTATTTTTCATAAAAATATGGATTCGCATGACTCTTCGAAATTTAAATTAAAGGGTGCCCCAAATTTATGAAAAATGTTTGATAAAAAATGCATGCTTATAATAAAAATTCTGGATTTTTTTAGATTAATTCATAACGAATACAATACAGCGTTATGTATGTACTATAATACTGAATGAATAACCTTCATGCCTTTACTGAGTTCAACCAGATTCACACAAGGTTTGCTACTTTAGCCTAAATTGTTAGTTATGGAGGATTATGATAAGTGATTTCAACAAGAAGGTGCCACATGCCATATAGCTCAAGAGAAATTTCAATTAGTATTCATGAGTTATTAACTAGTCTGTCATATAATTTCCGTTTTCATAATTAGAATTTACAGCCCAGACGAAGCGATTTAACATCGTTAGATTATTATTTTTTTTAATCAAAAGTTTGTGTCAACGAATGTGCGACAATCCACGAATTGAAGAGCGTAATTTACAGCTGTTTCATCGAAAATTTAAGCTTGTTTACGCCAAATGGTCAAGGAGGCCATTTACCCAATATGCTATTCCATACTTTACCCTATACTGCGTGCTTCATGAATCAATAATATCATTACACCTTTTTAATTATAAGCTCGTGTTTTCTATCAAATTTATTTTTGCGTGAATTTTGGTATACCTTTTACTTTCTCTTCTAAGTCCAGATATTCAACATTTCCAAATATGAATGAAAATGTTCAAAACATGTTTAATATTGTAAAACTTGGGAACTCCTCGAAAAGAATGCAAAACTATAGCAGATTATATATATATATATATATATATATATATATATATATATATATATATATATATATATATATATAACGAATAATTTCTTAAGACGCTAAAATTGTTTGAAAGGTTCCTCAATATGCTAATTGATTGCATTTTAGCAGGTTTTGTGGCACTTAATATCAGAGAACTAAAGCTAATTGCATGATTATTCTTAAACTAGCAGGATGTGTCAAAACTTTCTTCTGTGTCATATGTTTTAATACTTAAAATTGTAGTTAGACATGTAATACTCCAAAATTATTAGTCCAATACTGTACCAACTTTGATTTTCATCTAAAGTTTCTGCTTTAGTCAATTAATCTTAGTAAAAACGAGTTGATCTCGATCATGATTTTTGTCATATCAATTGTTTTTCCTTATTATGTTGTATAAGAATTGTTTGCGAATAGCTGGCTTTGCACACTGAGAAACATTTGTGGAAACATTACTCCGTATAATTGGTGGCAGCTTTGCTGCTTCCAATTTTATGGAGTATTTTAATCGTTAAAACCGGTGTAACATTGTCATGTTACACCAGTAATATATGTTTAAATTACACCATTGCATATATGAAAACAATTACTCCATGAAATTGGAGGCAGCATTTACCAACATTTTTACACCAATTGTATGGAGTAACGTTTCCACAAATGTTTTACAGTGCAGGATGCGAAATTATCAATACTGCATGTGCGGTCCATGTACAACAAAACTACGAAAATTTGAAAAAAGTATACAAAAATCGCTATTAAAGCGCCTCCTTCAGATACATATTTCTGAGTTCAAGGAGGACGTGTTTGCCATAGCTCCAAAAAATAAATATGAAATTACGTTCAATTTTAAACATAGCTTCATACCATTTATGTTGATACAATAATAAAAATGACACAAAAACTGCTATTACATACCCCCTTTTAGCGGAATATTTCAAAATTGTAGGATAACCTGGTGCCAACAGTCAAAAAGATAAAAAAAATGGTTCAATTCTATGAATAACTTCATACATTTTTCAATAATAAAATATGGACACGCGGACATATGCGTATGAACAGAAAAACATTCTGCATTAAGATGTATTTTAAAATCTCTGGCCCTGAAACATTTAAATCTTTCGAAAACTGAAGTATGTCTAAAAAAGTTCCGATTGCAGTACTTTTCTTCATTAAAGACAAAAAAAAAAAATCCCATCAAAATATTCTACAAATATCTTTAGATAATTATATTTAAAGGAAACATCAAAATCAATTCTTAAACAATAAATAACATCACTCACAAATGACTGCACGATATTTTATTGTCAGCAGAATAGAAACACCGAAATATGTCTTTTTTCATTCTTATGAACAATAACTTTTGCATAAAATTCAAAGTTATTGATGTGTAATATCATGAATCGATGAATGTCATTTTAACTAAAATATTCTATCTGAAAACTAATGACGAAATTCGGAAACGTGTCCATCGTACTTTAAATAATTGCTAATTTAATTTAAATGTTGAGCGTTCCAAGAGATTTAAAGACAAATCATTTCGTTAATTGCGGAAAAGGCTCAAAAGAAGCATTTATTATAAGTTACACAAATGGAAAGTGTACTTAAATCGATTTATTTCTGAAAATGTCATAAGTTTTCTTTGCCGTTTCAGCTAAATTGATGTGACATAATTTAATTGTGCGAGGCATCTGCCGATAAGAGTTTTAATTAAATAACATTGCATTATTTTTTTTTTTCAAATGGAACATCGCTCACAGAAGAGTAAACATGGAGCATTTTTCAAAAATAATTATTTGAAGAGAATTTTTATTCTTTAGTTAATATATTTTCTATTAAATATTAAGAAGATTAAGTCTATCATGTTTTACGAAAAGGAATGTCGATCAAGAAAGAGGAAAAATTAAAAACAAAGTTTATTTAATTTTTTTTTATATAAAATAAATCCATCGGAATGAACAGTTAAAATATTTTCAGGTGTAAACATTAAAAAAGAATGTTAATTAATAATAAAATGTCGGTCAATAACATCAATTTTAGCGTTACAAATGATGTAAAAATTCAAAAAATGCTTAATTTTTTTTTAAATTTTTCTTAACAATTGAAAAGAGACAAGGTGATTTAATAGCAAATATAATTCAATTTGATAAAAGTTTGACGTATAAAACAAGGGCTTAATACATTCCATTCTTTTATTTTCAACAATCACCGGTAGTTAATGTGCTGCACAGATTAAATCTGTAATATTGCTCAAACTAATATGGTAACTTTAAAAAGTAGCTTTTTTCGATAGCTTATCAATAACAGTGAAAATCACCTATATACAAACAATTCCAGTATGTGAAACGTAAAATATTGAAATTCTTGAAAAAGAATATTTTAGTTTAGTCACATGTCAGGATGCGGCTAATACTAATGATGTCCTGATATCATAAATCATTGTGTAGACGTAATAATGCGCTGCGAATGATGTCCAACGCATTAATAAAAGAATTTTGCACCAACTATCTGAATCATAAATAATAGTTGGCAGGAAGGTTATTGTGCCTAAATGTGATGTTTTCGAAAATCGGTAATGTTCTTTTACTTAAAGTTTTAATGAAAAAATAATAAATAAATACTCCATATTGAAGCATCCAATCATAAAGAACAAAACTTTTAACATTTTTCTGCGTTTAAAGCTTTTTCTCTAAAAGATATTTCAAAGCAAATATCCATCGTTAACTTTTCAGCGGCCCGATGTTTGATAAATGCGACAAAAATTCCTGAAGTTGACTCTGGGATTTTTTTTACTTTGAAAAAAAAATAAACTAATCAAAGCCAAGAATTACTTTGTCTGTTTCCCTTAATTGACCTTTAATGTTTAAAAAAAAGCACCGAATTTTTGGATTAGAATTTAAAATATACTACGCATTTTGGCAATTTTGTTTTCGGCAAATACCTAATTGCGACATAGCGAATGCTGTAAATGAGTAGAAACATTTACGAGATTAACGAAGTAATTTTATTTGGTATTTTATTTTATTGTATTAACACGTTGACTGATAACTACGAGATAATTCGCAGATTGCGTTCTTTTCTAGGACGCCAACTACGAGTTATCTCTTACTGTGTTTACTTGCCAATTTTGTCCAGCTACCATTAAACTCGCAATATATCAGTGCTAATATCGGTTGATGGCTTCTGAGAAACGAACAAAAAATCAATGCTGGCCTGGATAAAGAGAAAATTTATTTAAAAACAATCAAAAAATATAATTACGAACTATGAGATAAAGCTAGCTACGAGATAATTTTTAAATCCCCCCCCCCACCCAAAAAAATGTTTTTGGATGATATTTATGGGCTAGAATTAGAGTTATTAATAAGATAATGTGATAAAATCAAATTATCATTTTTGGCCTGATTCCTGAAAATTGCCGTGGCAGTCAACGTGTTAAAATTATGTTTAAATCAAATGTTATGTTCCTTAAGCTGTTTGGAGTCGGCATAATCCTTCGTTATAATTTTTCTTTAACCTTTATGTCAGTGACCAAAATTTGCCCTTGTGTCAATTACCAAAATTTGTCCTTGAGTCCAATGACCTAGTTTCCAGATACATGCTGAGATTTTAACGCACGCGAGGTGTAAAACTTCACTATTTCTTTGAGTTTAACTGAATCGCCTCGGAAGAAGAGGTATTTAATGCATTTTTAGGAATGTTAACCCTTTGTATTCCATTGTTGCAAAATTTAATCTTGGTACCAATAATAAAGATACATATTTTTTTTCATATATGCTTAAAAGAAAGGAAAACTAATCTGAAAATGTGGACAAAGAAGCAGTGCAACAATGAATTAAAGAAAATTCGAATTTTTACTTCTATGAAGCTTTATGTGATAATGGTATTATATAGCGTATCACTATTAGGTCAAAAGAAAAAAGGGATTTCGTAAAATGTTTTGAAAGTTAGGAAGAAAATCTTTTAACTCATAAAATTTAATTCAATGTGATGTATGAACACACACTCAGAAGTAATTTAATTACTTAGAACAAGAAGATAAAAACACTTCTTCTGAAAAAAAAGTTGAGAATTTTGCATAGTGTAAGTAAAAAACGATAACGGGCTTCTATCATTTCATTCTTCACAAACGAGCAAAGTAATCTATATTATTTCTTTTTACATTGCAGTAACTGTAAATTTGAATGAGATTAAAATTCACGTTCATTCTCTTTCTTTTGTACTAATTAAATTATTGGTCCCTATTGCGTAAGATTTAGATATTTTCTGTGCCTTTTTCAAAAATTTTCATCAAAATTACACAAATTCGACTACACATTTGTTTATCCAAGTTGAGGCATTTCCCGACCGTACTGATAAATTCGGAGTCTACAGTACATATTTTCCGAAAAACAATCGCCCCACCAGTAGCTGAAATGTTTTGTCTTCAAAACTGGTAGACGGCATGTGCTGGGTTCGATCTAAATCGCGGCCGTTGGCTCAATCGTTTGGAATTTTCCGTGGTTTACTTCAAATAACATGAATTTCCTTCAGTAAATACGGGTTAGGTTCCCTTAGAAAGACCCCCACGTTGGGCAACGTCCCTTTAGGGCCTATATCCCACGTGTTAATAATTGGCCGTCATAAACACTACCAAATAAACAGGAAAATATTATTGATACTCAAAATCCGTTTAGCTTGTCTATAAAATAAAAATTTGTTTAGTTTTACAAATCTAAATTGATAGAATTACTTTGAAATTGTGTTGTATCCGTCAATATTGATTTGTATGCTATTTAAAATTTTAGTTGACTGTTGTTCTGTAAAAATCTCATACGCACTTGTACATAACGTTAATAATCAATACAAATAAAGAAATAAAATGTAATTTATCTTGAGACAAAATAAAACAAGATATTCTCATTTTCATTAATTGAACCTTCAGAAATGAAGACGATAAGGAAACAAAATAAAGGAATTGTTGCGAAGTACTTATTCACGACAATTGTGTAGGTTAACCAGTTAGGATTCTCTTTGTATCCAAATGAATAGTACGAGATTTGTATCATGTGTTTCCTTTCTTTTTTATCAGAAATACTGGCAATAGTGAATAAACATGATTATATCTTTATTCAATAAGAATATAAAATAATCACATTCATTTAAAAAAATGCAGTCGAATATTAAAATACGGTTTGAATTATGATATTCGTCTAAATTAAAAAAAAACATTAAAGGAAAATTGATTAAAAAGGAAATTTAAGGCTAAGTTAAAATAATTTTCTTTTGTTTGCAAAAAAATACAAAAGCAAGTTATTTAAATATTTATATATACTGAATCAGCTAGTATAATTTACTGATACATAGAATGCAATTTCTTTTATTTGATAGATGTATCAAAGTACTCATCTTCATTTACAAAATGAATGCAAATGAAAATTTAATCACGGTTAGAGTTATGATAGTGTCGTGAAATGAAAGAAAAAAAGGTTCAAGGGAAGATATTCTAATAGGAAATTTGATGCTATGCCAAATTTATTTTTCTTGTTTACAAAAATACATTAAAAGAATTTTATTTAAATATTTATACAGTCAGAATCATCCAATATAATTTACTAATACATCTTATAAATTCTATATTATCCGATAAGGATATCAAAATAGTCATCTTCATTTACAAAAAGACTGGAAGCGAAAATTAAATCATGGTTTGAATTATAGTAGTATCTTAAACTCATAGGGGAAAAACACTAAGAGAAAATAGATTCTGAATAGAAATTTGAAATTATGCCAAAATAATTTTATCCTATTTCCAAAAATAAATTAAAGCAAATTATTTAAATATTTATGCATATTGAATCAGCTAATATAATTTACAAATACATATAATACATTTTTATTCGATATCACTGTAATCATCATTATTTACAACAGGAATATTAGCGAAAATTGAATCAAAAAGTGAATTACGGTTGTGTTATGAACTAAAAAGAAAAAAAATTAAAAAGAGGAGACTCGAATAAAATTTTAATGCAATGCTGAGATAAATTTTTTCTGTTGACAAAAATACGTTAAAGGAATTTTATTTAAATATTTATACAGTCAGAATCAGCCAAAATAATTTACTAATACATATAATAAATTCTATATTATCCGATAACGATATCAAAACAATCATCTTCATTTACAAAAAGACTGGAAGCGAAAATTAAATCACGATTTGAATTATAGAAGTATCTTAAACTCATAGGGAAAAAAACTTGAAAGAAAATGGATTCTAATAGAAATTTTAAACTATGCCTAAATAATTTTATCCTATTTACAAAGCAAATTACTTAAATATTTATGAAAACTAAGTCAGCTAATATAATTTACTAATACATATAATACATTTTTATTCGATATCACTGTAATCATCTTTATTTACAAAAAAAAAAAATGTTAGCGAAAATTGAATCACAGTGTGAATTATGGCACTGTTCCGAACGAAAAATAAAACAAAAAATAACAAGAAGAGATTCGAATGGAATTTTGATGCAATGCCAAGATAATTTCTTTCTGTCCACAAAAATACATTAAAACAAATTATTTAAATATTTATAAATACAGAATCAGTTTATAGAATGAACATACATGTAATAACTGTTATTTAATACGATAAGGATATCAAAATAATAAACTTCATTTTAAAAAAGAATGCAAGCGAAAGTTAAATCACGGTTTTAATTATGATGGTGTTTAAAACCCATAGATAAATAAATAATAATAATAATAATAATAATAATAATAATAATAATAATAATAATAATAATAATAATAATAATAATAATAATAATAAACATTGAAAAAATAGATTCTAATAAAAGTTTGAAACTATGCCAAAACATTTTATACTATTTACAAAAAAACTATTAATGCAATTTACTTAAATATTTATATATACTGAATCACTGACATATGTTACTAAGGTTATTTGAATTTTATTTCTAATATTTTCTGTACAAAATTACAGACCGAATGTTCAGCAAATAATCACCAATACCAAAAAATAAAAAGTAGATTTATTTAAAGCCAGTAAAATCAGAAAATTTCCATTTTTTTTAAACTAAAGTTTTTTATGAACTAAAGATTCCGAGAAAAATATGATAAAGAAATTAAATGAGCAATTATTGAGAAATGGTTACACAGGAAAAAAATGTAGATTAACCAATCAGAATTTTCGTTGCATCAGATAATCAGTGTTAGATTTATACTATTAGTCTGTTTTTTCTGTTTTTTAAAACAAAAGATTGTAAATAAATTTTACTTTATCCGATAAGAATATCATTACAATCATCATCATTATAATATTAAAAAATAATGCTGGTAATATCAACAGATTTTTAGTTTCGCAAACCAAAGCTTCCGAGATAAAGACGACAAAGAATCGAAATAAAGCAATTGTTCAGAACATCTTACACATAACAATAATGAAGGTTAAACAGATAGGATTTTCTTTTTATTCCTATACATAATTCTAGATTTGTATTGCTGTTATTTTTTACTTTTTGTCTAACAACTGAAAATAAAAGATTGCAAAAAAATATTTTATTCGATAAGAATATCAATATAATCATCGTCATTATAATGTTAGAAAAATAATGCAGACGAAAATTAAATTAAAGTCTAAGCTAAAATTAAAAGAAATAAAGAAAACATATTCTAATCGAAATTTAAGGCTATGTTAAAATATTATGTATCGGTTTACAAAAATACATTAAAGCAATTTATTTAACTATTTGTGTACATTGAATTAACTAATAAAATTTACTAATGTTATTTTAATTTTATTTCCTACATTTTTTTGTAAAAATTTACAGATCAAATACACCTCATAAATCCCAATACAAAAAAAGAAAGAAAAAACTAAATTAATGTAAAGCTAGTGAAATCAACATATTATAATTTTCGCAAAGCAAAGCTTCCGAGATAAAGAGGACAAAGAAAAGAAAAGAAGCAATTATTCAGAACATCGTGCACATAACAATAATGAAGGTTAACCAGATAGGATTTTCTTTGTATTCCAATATATAATTCTAGATTTGTACCGATGTTATTCTTTTCTTTTCGACTAACAACTGAAAATAAAAGATTGCAAATAAATTTTATTTCATTCGATAAGAAT